>CM048052.1:2807707-3407707 GCA_026259375.1 Verasper variegatus | reverse complement strand
TGTAGATTGGGGAAACAACTAGCCTGGCTCCATCTGTCTACGAATTCCACACACGTCTTTCTGTCTGTCTGTGGGACACATATATCACAAACCCTTCCATCTCATTGTGTTCATGCCATGTGTATTGTTTAGGAACAAAGGACGTCCTCAGGTAAACTACAGCAACTGAGCCGAGCTTCACCAAACTTTGAAGTGAGCAGCTCTTTGTGCAGCAGCAGTGGCTTCTACGCTTCTGATTCCAGCAGGAGGTCATCATTTGCAGCGGCAAAAATTTGATGTGGTATTAATCTGTATCTTGGACTTGGTTTGGTTTGATGTCGGGGGCCACGGGTCCCTTTTGCCTGCATGGGGCCCTTAATGTCCCTTGTAATGCTTCTGTGTAGAGTTTGCTGACCATGTGTCTTGGTGAACAATGAAGTATGGAGCATTCAAGCTGTTTGTGTCCTTCCTGCTACTTTGTTCTATTGCACAAACGTGCACAAACAAACGCACATGTGGTGGATGAACGGCATCAGCGTTGTCAGCCCTGAGCATTAAAGGCTCTGGCCCTGAATTCTTTATGAACAGCCCTGGATCTATTCATCTGCCATTTCAGTCATGCATTAAAGATCTTGGAAAACAATACAACAATACAAGTAGCTTTTGGCTTCTCTGTCTGTCATTCAATCACACACACACAGAGAGAGAGAGAGAGAGAGAGGCAGCAATTACGAGTCTGAGTTTGCATCTGAGCGAAGCTTGCAAGCGAACAGCAACGAGCCCGGCCGACTGTCTGTGGATATAAGAAGCTTCTTCAACAGGAGATGGACGTCAGCGGATGTCGTCAGAGCGGCTACAGTTTCATAATGAACCCAAAGTATTGTTACACATCCCAGTGTTTCACATGCATGGGATTATTTGTGGCCACCACTGCATCGGTTTGCTCTGCGCTCTCTGTCTGTCAGATAAACACACACACACACACACACACACACACACACACACACACACACACACACACACACACACACACATCTGTAAAGTCAAACCGGCTAAATTAAAGAAAATGTTGAATACAAGGAGGTTTTTATCACCTTTTTGACTTCGGTATCAGTAACAAGTCGAGTTTCTGTTTATCGAGACCTCCGATCAGAGACAGCTCTACAGGCTCCTTGTTCTGAGACTGATTTCAATCACAAATTCATTTTCAGTGGTATTAAATACAATATGTTGTTTGTGCTTGCATCTAAAGTATAGAGAGGAAGTGTCTGTTTGATCACAGGCCGGCCCCTCCTACCGCACCCAAATCCTTTCCCGGCCCCCCCCTGCGTTGACAGGCCTGTCTAAATTTGTTTTACGAGCTGAAAGAGAGTCCCGCTCTCCCCTCAGCGTTGCATGATATCAAGCTCTCATTAGCTTTACGATTGACTTGAGTATTTTCATGGTCTTTATTTGAGTCAGCTTAGATTCATCACAAAATGTGTATGTTGCTCCTTGAGGGGCCACGTCGCTCGGTTTCTCAGAACTCACTTATTGGAAAGAAGTCAAAAACTTCAGTTATCTCAAAGTTCAGCTCCACAGTTGCAACATAAAACTTCTCCAATATGAGTCAGCGTCCTGCTTTCAAATGTGTGCTTTGTAAAGTCAGTACAGAATCAGTCAGATAAATTTACTTAAAGCATCAAAAGTAAATGCCCTTGGCTCCAGTGACGAATAAATAATAAACTATTACGTTATAAATAATCATTGACTTAATTATTAAATTGTTAGCATCGATGTAGCTGAAGAACCTGGGCCGAACAAACATCAGCTATCACTGTAAAAACCTACGATGGCACTTGGTAGATCGTCTACCTCCGCTAAGGCCCAGCCGTCAAGCTGCACTACATTTCACACACTATTCAGTTCCCTCAACGTGTCAGATTGTTTTCCATCAAGCTCCGTCAGTTACTCTCACAGCAAAACTGTGGAAATGTTGAAAAACACCAGATTTTGCGATGTTAAAGAAAGAGGAAAAAAAACAAAACCTGGATCTGCCCCCTGATCCAGATCCGCTCCAACATTTAACTGGTTCTTCACTGACCCATCGCACACCCTTCTACCACGTTTCATGGAAATCCGTTGTGTTGAAACAGGGGTTCAAACATCATGGCGAAAACTCAAATCTTTGCTTTTTGTGAAATACTGTATAGTTTCACTTCTTTTCTGCTGTAAACTGTTTAAATGAAATCACATGAGAGGAGTTGGAAAACGTCTCTTTCGGTGGAGCTATTAAAAGTTCATTAGACATCTGAAACCTAAATAATGTCAGAGCCGCTTTGCATTTTAAAAGCTTGTTTTTTTTATGCACAATGTTAAATTGAAAAGTAACTGGAACAGCCTGAGAGATAAATGCAGTTGATTAAAAAAGTCTTCAGTTCAGAGTTGTACTGCAGGTTGATACGGCCCCAAACCTTTATTCTTAGTGAATCTTACCGTTTCAACCTCGCCTTGATCTCTGTGCATGTTAATCGTTCTTCTTTCACGTGTTTCCACTCAGAGCGAGAGGCTGAGAGGAGGAGGAGGAGGAGGAGGAGGAGGAGGAGGAGGGAGCGATCTGGCCTCGTGAGTTGAAATTTACCCGGTGTCCTCTGATGTTGTTATCATGCGTTTATGCGCTTTGTTACTCACAGCGTTGTGGCAACCCTGGGTTTAACAGCACTTCATAAATTGCAGCGCTGACTGGACCAGACATCTCTCCCCTCATACTCTCTCCAGCATGTGAACGGCTGCAGATAAACTTGAGTAGGCTGCAATCAGTCCAACGAATAAAGTGGCTCCATCTGGTTTTGTGAGGACTCTGGTGTTGACATTATTAAGTCAGAAAAGCCTCCAGTGTGGTGTGGCTATTCTGGACTGTCCGCGGTGCATCTGCTCTGCTTCAGCTTTAAACCAACGCAATGGATTTATCCCAGGGTACCGAACCATTTACCATACGTCAGCTCACAGGCCCCAAATTAGTGGTAAATCTAATTTCCACCTTAAGGGATGCAAATGAGAAAGGAAGTTTTATATTGTCAACCAAACAACGAAAGGAATTACAACTGGGAATAGTGTATTACGACAAGTTTTAACGTGTGGAAGCCAAAGTGATTTCTCTATTGAAATATCATGAGGCATCCAGAGTACGTCTATTATGAAGTTATGTTTGCTGGGAAGTGGTTGTGGCTCTTTAACTATTTGTCAAACGTAATGAGGAATGGATTGGTCTAGATTTTATCCTCCTTTATGTCTCAAAAGTAGAACTACAGCAAGTCCAGGTTCAGAGATTAATTCGAAGTCCCGTGGCTCAAATTAGTCTCCTCACAATCCTCATTCCAGGTCCCCGCCTGGGTCTCCTATTTACCCAGAAGCCTCAGGGGTTTGTATTCCCTGCAGAGACCCGGTGGCCACACGTCACGGCCGTGGAAGGAGCCGGACTGAGGCGGCGGGGTCAGAGGGTCTCCGTCAACATGTGGGCCTGCTTTCAGCATGTGACTGCTGACCCACGCATTTCATCACACTGCACTCATTTAAAAAGGTCGAGACTCGTGGAACCTGGAGCCTTTTGCCCGGCCCAACCTTTGACCCAGTGTGGACACTTGCTCGGTATTAATCCCCAACAATAGGAGGCATTCAGAGCCGGGCAACCTGTAGAACATCTGTTTCTGGGGTCTGGAGCCGACCATAGATCAGCAGCTCGGGAGCGAGTTGGCAGGAGAAGCTGCTTTATCAGAAACATTTATCTTTTCTTTTGGGGGCTGATGGGAAAAAGGACCAGAGGAGTTTGAGGTGTAAAAGTTTCCACACACAGTGTTTATTCAAATCCTGTTTGTACACATGATTGACATCTGATATGTACATGAACTGAAGACGTGGACATAATGTTCACAGTTCAGGAGAAACCTTTTTCCAAGCTTTGGATCATCTTTCTATTTTTCCATCAGTTACAAAAGTTATATGACCAATAAATGGTTTAATGGAACCTCGGCCTGAGGCGCAATGCATATGATGACAATTTGGAATCACTTTTTTCCTTTCTTTGTACATAATGTATGTATTTACTATAAACTGTTTTCCCACGAGCACCATTTGGATGTTTATTTATTTTATAACATCCAAGAGCCAAACTAAATCATTAAACTCATATATTACACTAACCTCTATTACACAATGGCTGGAAATGGTTCTCTGGCAAAGTGTCTTATGTCAGAAAGTAGTGATGATGACGATGATGATGATGACGATGATGATGATGATGAGCAGTTGTAAGATAGTACTTTCCTGCATTCCTCTCGGATGAACAAAAGGAAGTTCACCTCCAGTACAATCCCATGTACTGTGTTCAGTTATTACAGATTCCAACCGTGGATCATGTGAACGTGTCACTGTCAGTTTCTCCAATTGATTCAAACGCTGCTGTAAATGTTTTATGTTTGAATAACAAGAAGAGTGTGTCTTGTATTTTGTGATAATGAGAAAAAGATTTTGCCAAGATAAGAATTTTATCTCGTTACATTGAAAAACTGAGCGCTCTGTTAACATGGTGGCAGAAGGACACGACTTCATATTGATCAAATATTTATTATTAACAACGGAGCACTGATAGTGATGTTGGGGTCTTGTGTTTCACAGAAAGACAGAAGGGTACCTCAGTAATAACCTGGTGTCTTTCATTTTGATTTATCTCTTGCCAATTTCATATTTAAATTGTCCTGCTTTATTTAAATTCCTCTTGTTCTGTGGTGGAATGGAGTTGGTGGGCACGTGCTCCTTTGACAGTTGTATTAGTCATGATTTGATTGTGCCCGTGTGCACACCTATGTTCCAGCCTCAGAGGCGTTCCTCCGAGCACACACCTCTTCTCAGGAATATGTGTGCGTGTGGAAAAACTGGATCCGCTCTCGTGTTAATCTTGTAGGACCCGATCGGCTGGAATGACTTGTGTTGACCCCGTATTGTTGTTAGTGGTGCGTAGAGTTTTATAACATCATATATTTCCCATCAGGTTTCCAAGTATTTCCCACCCGACCAGGTCTAATCAGCCAGAGTAATTAAAAGCACACATGTGGGTGTGCGGAGGATTTAACAGTAAATATTTAGTGCATTCCTCAGTGGTTATGTACCTTCTTCCTCAGTAAAATACTGCTGGGACTTCGCTGATTCTGGCAAAGAAAAATCTGTGGATCAGAGCGAACCCACCAACAAACCCACGAGGCCTCGGACCTGTACGATATGTCTTTTTCTAAATAAGAGGATTCCCCGTATAATTATCCGTAGAGCCTGAATTGAGCCGCGCGGAAACAAAAAGCTGATCCTGCAGGTCCTTGACAAGTCTAAAAAAAAAAACTCAAGCTCTCTTGGACTGTGCCCAAAAACATCTGGTAAAAGTGTTAAGTGGTGAGCTGAGACACGCTCTGCGATAGTCCGGTTTATGTGCCTAGTTTCTACACTCACTTCAACATACAGTACAATGCACAGCTGTCAAAGTTCCTTGTTAGTGACTACAACGTTTATTCTATTTAGCATTTAACAGCACATCCAAGCTGCGTTATTAACATCTTGCAGTGGTGTTTTTTCATTGGTCCAGTTAATGTGATGTATTTACCAGTGACCGACGACCACCTCAACTCTGTCATGTGATGTTTTTCCAACTTTACGAGTGGACGAGGGCTGCCCTGCACGCACCATTAAACTATTGTTCTGCTTTTGGAACCCTGAGATCTGGATGATATACGGCAGCTCGGTCCTGCAGAGTCACAAAGTTGGCTCCGGGTCTCAGTGCTCAGCATGGTTGAGTGACGTAAGGTTTTTTTTTTCCATTTTCTCTTTGCTGTGCATTCAAGGAGCGACGTTTACGAATATGCACTTAATGCAATCTTCAAATGTAGAGTTACTGTTATTGTATATGATCCAGATGTTTCTACGTGCCATGCCTAAGTCAATACAGAGCTCCAGTCTACAAATCTCAGCTCTTGTCATAATATTTTAACAGATATTGACATATATTTGGTGGGTGAAGCAAAAGAGGCAGTGGTATGTATGAAGTAGGTCACAAATTGCACCCCTCGCATACAGCAAACAGATGTTAAGCAAATGCTGCATTCAAAACAACAGGTACGAGTTGTTCAACCTGTTCAAACTCTTAATGTATTGATAAATACAGGTTTTCTGGGGAACAAGGTATTATTTAGTCCGTGTTAACAAACATGCCGCTGCAGATGCATGTTTTGCAGCAGCAGCAGCAGCAGCACTATGCAGATTCTGTGCCACGCAGATCCATTTACACATGTGAGCCGTGACCTGCTCCTCTCGTGACAGACTCACCGCACCTCAGGCACCTCAGGCGCTGTTGGCAAGCCACGACAAGAAGAGATGAGCCACTCTAACAAAAAGTGCTGACACGCTTACTTATCCCAGCCTGAGTTAGTCGAGAAGACGAAATAGACTTTTTCTACGAGTTACTTTGTGTTGACTGTTAATTTTGCCGTTTCCTGATGTTTATTCAGGAAATTTCATTGTTTTTAAATTGCTTCAGCTTCTGTCTGTAAAACATGAAACAAGAAGAAATACATATAAATATGAAATGTTTTTGTTTTTTGAAGAAAACAGTATTTCAGTATAGTGGGAAAAATGTAAATAAAAGTGTATTTCATTGATAACGTCAAATACTGTAACATGTATTGATAAATGTGGGCAACTACAACTGGTGTGTGTGTGTGTGTGTGTGTGTGTGTGTGTGTGTGTGTGTGTGCGTGTAAACCTGCATGAGGTAATACTAGTATTGTATGCCTGCAAAATATAAAAGCATATTACACCATTTTGAATGTGGGCGTCTGTATGGTAAGAAGTTTCCATGTGTTGGGAGTTTAATGGAGCTCATCATGAGTAATCTGATTTGTTTTCCTCTTGGCTGAAATCAGGTTTTTGATAAGCAATAATTTCAAAATGTGAATGAAGGGAGGAGTGTGTGGTTAAGTTGTCTTACCAAATTAACTGTAACCAAAACCGCCCTGGTTTTCTGGTTAAGCTCAAACGTTCTTGGAAGCTGCTGATGCGATGTACGCAGTAAAAGTTTAACGAGGCTGATTCATAATGTCCTAATTTCATTTGTAAGAAGAATCTATTCCCATGTTGAGCATGGATCCAACAACATGCTGCTTTACTCACATTGATACAGCGATGTGCATTCACACTGTGGTGTCACTTAGTTAAGTACACAAACACTGAGCAGTCGCAATGGGAACCCCAGAGGTTAGTAAAGAAGGAAGTTCTTCACAGCTGATATCCTTAATACAGAGCTCTCCCTACTTTTCATTTCTTTATTGAGTCCTGATTTTTCTCTTCATGTGGTTGGAGCAACCAGTGGCTGTTTATCTTCATCTGGTCAACAGCATCCATTTCCAGGTTTAAACCAAGAACTAAGGATTGTCCATCTTTAGAAGAGTAAATGTGCAGTTAAGATTTATGAGTAGAGCAGAATGATTAATGTTATCAGGGTCATCAATAATATCCACGGACCAGTTTTCAAAGGTTCTGAGTTGATCCAAGATGACTTCCACCTTTTTGTCCCTCTCTCTCTTCTACTGGGATTGATAAACTGATAGACCTTTGACTACTTTAAATCCAATCCGCTGGGGACTGTAACCTTGGTGAAATGGACTTTGGGCTACCATTGTTCCCATAGTAGAAATAGGAGTCTCTGATTTTTGTCATTTGTTTGACTTGTAGGTTGGTGCAACTATTTCTGTAGTGTGTCTGGGTTGTGGAAGTAGAGAGCAAAGCAACATAGTCCAGATTCTTTAACTATTTCTCCTGCACGGATCCCAAGGTCTTCCCATGTCAGATGGTATTAACCTCCAGCATCTCCCATGCCCCCCCCCCCCCCAGGGTCTCCGTACAGTTGGAGATGCCTGAAATAACTTCACAGAGAAGCATCGATGGGGTTTCCAAAACAAAACTTCAAACCACCTCAATCGGCTCCATTCAGTGTGAAGGAGCAACAATTCTGCTCCAAGGTCCCTCTGTATGTCCAACATACCCTAACGCTCTGATTGTATCTGAAATGTCATTCTTTTGGTCATTATTTAATGCTTATGACCATTGGTGAAGGTCAATTGGTAAATCAAGAGCGTCTTCTCCCTCTTTGCCTTTGTCTACTACAATCCTTGCAACGACATCTCGAACTCCTCCTCACGTGGGGAAGGAAATGGGGCTAATCCACAGTTTTCCAGGTCTCAGAGTGAGATGTAACTGTCGTCATTGGGACCAAAGAGTCATCCTGTGTTCAGACGATTCAAGACTACAAAGTTCTTCAAATGAAAATGCCCCACCGAAAAACATTGGGGAAACAACCCAGAAACAACCATTTGTCCTTGATTTGAGAAACACAAACACAGCTGCTTTTCTCGACATATCACCGACGCAGGGGTACCATAACATTGTGGAGGAAAGAGCTCACGTGTGAGGTCAGAAGTTCCTTCTATGCTGTATGATACAAAGTAGTGAGCCAACATGATTCGAGGAAGCAGAGCAGTGTGTGAAAACAGGCCAAAACACGCTCAGGATACCATCGGTGTTGTGAGGACGCTGTGATTGAGCCATGAGGAGAAGTCAACACATGGCTGACAACACTGGGCCTTTCTGCTTCTCAGTTAAGGTAAAGAACAGAGAGGAACGGGATGGTCGGTTGAGGTTGAAGTAAGGTTGATAGTAAAGGGGGGGATGCGGGGGCCAGTGTGAAAGGGAACAGTTGGGGGTGGATGATAATCTCCCATCTGATAATGCACATGCATCGTGCAACTGTGCACACAAGGTAAAACGTGATGCCAAGGACTCCACTCCCTTTTTCCATATCTGGTTTTCATTGCCTGCCCTCACACTGTATGCTTCCCTGACATGCAGAGTATAGTTACACACGAACACACCCAGAAGAGAAAAATCATGTTTATCGTCACGTCTTTTATTTGTTAATACAGAGAAGCTGCTGCAGATTCTTGGGGGAAAGAGCTAACATAGTGGTAGTAGAAACCTGAAGTTGAACACAATGCGTCCATGTTCTGTCTCTTTGCTCCTTTCTCCTGGTCAGACATTCCAGGATTAGGTTTCTGTGTCTGAAGGCGAATCCGTCTGCGCACACCAGTCTTTCATTGTGCGGCGCTCAATGTCACAATCATGCAAGAACATGATACACATTGTATTCAAGAGAGCGGGGAACACAACGCTGCAAGACAAAGGTTTTCTTTTTTCCTCGTTTCTTTCCACTCATTATTGTTTTGTGTCGTGTCACACACATCGACAGATTTATGAAAACAATGCAGGGGCTTTCAAGTCATCACATGTCATTTGAAAATTACTAGAAGGTAAAGGTCATTCAAAGACATGCGATACACTGCACTCATTTATTTACTCTTTATTGCAATATCTCAACTAATCTTCAGTATTTCTCCTCCTCTGCAATAAAAGCTATTGCATTGGAAATCTTCAATAAACAGCTTCAAATCTACAAATATACAGAATGTATTTTAATTTTAATTTGCATTCAGGGTCAAGGGACAATGCAATGCAACTCAGATAGTCATGACATGGATATATATATATTACACATGTTTTTCAGTCCACATTTTCATTAGCACATCACATCAAACTTGGGGTTAGACCGATGCTATAACTCCCCAAACTGTCTGAGTTCTCACAACGAACTAAAAGCCTGAAATACTTCTCAGACGCTGCTGTGCCCACATTAGGACCTTTTATAGTATTTTATGTGACACATGTAACAATCTGTGAAACGCTCTCTGAAGCTCGGAACACAACAAAAGTACAAAAAACTGAATTGTGTAAAAGTGTACCGGCTCTTTGAAACAATTTTGTTGTTTGTATATATTCAAATCAAGAAGATATTCGGATTAGTTCCATGTATGTTCAAAAGGGAGACTTCTCCTTTGAAAAAGCAACAAGAGCTCTTAGTAGCCACAGTTGTTTTTGGTTTTATTATATCCTCTGGGCTGCTCAGAGAAATATTGTGTCAGCATGCAGCGTCATGGTCCTTGGCTTCGCTGTCCCACTAACCTTAAACGACAAGACTGGCGCTATTCTAGACTTTTGTTATTGTCAACAATTCCAATGGAGAGA
Organism: Verasper variegatus; assembly: GCA_026259375.1. Classification (NCBI taxonomy): domain Eukaryota; kingdom Metazoa; phylum Chordata; class Actinopteri; order Pleuronectiformes; family Pleuronectidae; genus Verasper; species Verasper variegatus. The sequence goes on along the minus strand of CM048052.1, from coordinate 3,397,576 downwards.
GAAGAAAGCCATTGTTCAGACAATGGTGGTAGTCAGTCTGTCACTACTTTCTAACCTCCACCTTATCTGCAAAACTCCGCACTAAGTCCATTCATTCAATTTGGAGACATTAGTCTTTAAAAGTATGTGTACGGACGTTTTTTAAAACAAATACAGTAAGTTTACACAGTGGATTTTTTAGCAAACTTCAGTAAGTTGTGTAAATAGTGTCTCACTGATGTGTTCTGAATAGGTAACAATGAAGATCCAAGGTATCAGGCTTTCCAGGAAATACTTGTGGATCAAGGGGATTAGTTGACAATAGGAGAAACATCATCACACAGAAATTGCTGTTTTATTTCTTTAATCTTTGTATTTCAGAGTTTCTTTTCTTTCTACCTATATACTTCATATTCTCGCGGGCTGGATCCATATGCTGTCCAGAGGCCGCACATTCCACAACCCTGATCCAAGGGCTTACTCACTGTTAAACAACACTTCCCTTAATGGCTCTCTTGTTTATGACACTAACACTTTGCTTTCCTCCTGACAGGACCCAGGGTTTTGCTCGGATAAGGGAGAAGTTACACCTCAATGAGGTTAGAAGCTCGATACTCCCCGTGGGTGTGATGACGAGCAGAGACATCGTGCTGGAGATGAGGAAGGTGGAAGGCAAAACGAGGAAACATTATGAGCGAATAAAAACAACGAGAGGTAGTAGGAGAGGAATGGATACTTGGACAACATGGAGTCAGAGTCGTGCATTGATAAGCCGCAGTTCTCTGTCAGCTCCAAGCAGATGACAGCACCGACACCCTTGAACCACTGTTAGTCATTAGAACTAGTAATGGAAACACTGAGTGGAAACATCCACTACCACGTTCTCTGAGACGTGCTCACCCACCGGAGCTCAAGAGAAAAAGCTGTGTTTTTCTTTATCACGGTAAATGAAGCTGACGGCTCCTCGGTATTGTTTTAGGAGAGCACGCGTGTGCGACCCGCCGAAGCGGTGCGAGAAGCCATGTTGTCTTTCCTTGAAGTCAAGTTGGGCGTTCTCACATCTCTTCCCTAGGGGGGGGGGGGGGGGGGGGCACACAGCCAAGGCTCATCGTCTCCCTTTAGGAATTCAGCAAACGTGATTTAGTTCATTCTGCTACAATCACATTTCACACAAAAACACAGAGTACATAGTAACTGTATGATGAATGAGTCCTGGCAGTAAACAAACAGAAGTAATGTAATTTTACATCTTTTCTTCTAAAACACTGGCAAGTACTTGATGTAGTTATACTGTCTGTATAGGTCCGTGTTGGAACTCATGCAGAGTGGGATGCACACAAGTATGGAAACGTGAGAGTGGATTTGATGAGAATCACAGTCTGCTCACTTGAATCAATGCATAAGGAACATTTGTCCTAAAGAAAAGGTCACAAATAAACTTAGATGTCACTGTACTTTTCAGCACAAGTTACTCAAACTAGCTGATGTGAAGATATAAGATCAGGCTTCGTCTGTACACAGATAATATTTATCCGTAGAATCAGTTTAAAGCTTCTGCTCAGTTTGGAGAGTTTATATTCAGTCTTCAAGCTAATAACTGTAAGTATGAATAAGGCGTTCCTTCATTTCTGGCTCGACTGCCTATATATAAATATATATATATATATACGGCAAGTCCTTGAAAAGAAGCCAAAAAAAGGTAAGAGTATGTGTCATTAGAATAACAGGCAGTAAATAAAATTTAGAGCTGACATCTTTGAGTGGGAATTTGTCTTGGCATCCGCTGGATAGAGGCTGTGTCCTGATTGCCGGGCTCGCTGTGTGCACAACGACGCATTGTGCATTCCAGACCGAGAACAAAATCAAGTGATGGAGCAAAGATAAACAGGTGAAGACAGGATCATCACTATCAAGCGTCGACAAAGGTCTGAGTGTGCGTAGGGGAAGGTGGCATTGTGACGACCACAAATGGTAATGCAGACCTAAACTAAAACCGTCAGCTTTTGTTAAGAAAGAGGAAAAAAAAAGGAACCATGAGCTGCCAAGAACTGGATTCCTTGTGCCCGAATGACGCCTTGAAGCACAAGGCAAAGCCACAGTGATTCATAGGTTTACAATTCTGGGGATGCAATTGAAAAAAAAGGTCTATTGTTAGACACTTCTGCCTCACCACAATGTGGCAATGGAGCCTGACAAAGCCACCGGCAAACGCCATGGCTACAGTTTGGTCATTAAGACAAACGTCATGGCCTCGCTTTTCTTTTTTTCGGAGATACAAAACAAATGATTAATGAACACGGTGACGGTCGGTTGTAAAATGCCGCTGATCATTTGTAAATGGCTCGAGAGAAAGCAGCGCAGTGCGATGGCTCACCGGGGCCACACACAGACTTTCCAACATGTCCCTCAGATTGAACAAAACCTCGGCTGTTTTTTATGCCGGACCGGCGGTGTGGCAATGTGGAACCAGCCTGCAGGAATTAACAAGCTCTCGCCGAGGGAGGCGTTGGGGGGGACGGGGGGACACAAAGCTCGGGGGACAGCAGGGGAGCGGCCAAAGTCGAATATTCGGCATGTCTCCTATCATTGTTAACCGGGGACCATGTTAAGACCCCTTGGACTCTGACGGCTCGTCCTCAGTGAAACAGTGTTGTCCCAGTTAAAACGTCTGGTTTGCTGTGTGGTGAGGACACGGCTGTGCAGTGTCTTCTGATCCACCCTTTCTGTGTTAATAGACAGCTGCCCACTCATTTTGGAATCAGACTTAAAACACACATGGAAAGGCGCTTGAACGTTGAACCACCTCATTGAAAAGCAGTTTAAGTTCCTCAAATTCCACAGTCATTCTTTTCTAATCCCCGGCAACAAAAAGGTGAAACCGAATCAAAGGCCCCCGCTTTACCAAACAACCCTTCAATAAAAGGAGCGCTGTATGATTTCCACACAATCGTCAGTTATGACTGTACTCTTGTTTTCTCCTCGTTAAGTCCTCACTAATACCGATGTCAACATTTTTCCATTGAAATGTTTACCGAACAGACAATTTAGTCTCATCTCTGGAGTCGCCGGTTGGTTTTCCTTTCCTCCAGCTGTTCGTGTAACACGACGCTGTCAGATGTGACTCATTTTATTTGTGCTTTTTTTTTTTTTTTACTTGGAATGAAGAACCCAAATTATATTTCCCAGACTGCTCGTAAAATGTAATCTGTGTAGCATCAATCTCCACCGTGATTTTCTTTTTCGTCAAACTTTTGCATATGCGTCAAACCTGTCAGCTTTATAGCCCGGGCCCGCTTTCCTGCGTAGGTGTCACATGACGGATTTCTGCTTTTTTCTGTATTGAGTCACTGGACATAACATCAACAGAGGGGGGGTGGAGAGGATCATAAAACTTTTACTAGATACAGACTGCGTGAGGCGTTCTGTCCGTTTATGCTGTTTAGCTCCCATCCATCATCAGCCCCTTCAGGAAGGCTGGATGGATGTGACAGAACATGAAGCCACTGACACATCGCTGGCAGCAGATAACGACGTGACCTTGCTCTGTGACAGCTCCGGGGTCGCGTGGATGACAAATGAGCGTGAAAGTGAAATAAACGAGACGGTAAATCAATCTTTTTCTGAGCTCTGCAAAAACTAAATGGAAGATTCCTCATCATATCAAACCTACAAGTAAAAAAAAAATCCCCCTCCCAGTGTAACAGAAATTTATTGCCCCATTAAATATCTTATCTCTGAGCTGGAGGCAGCAGAGTATCAGTGTTCACACAGAGGTTGTTCTGACAGACAGAGAAGAGAAGAGGTTCACTCAAAACTTTACTTCATCAACTCCTACTCAAATATATGATTTTTGGGGACATGACAACGCAGCAGACCTGCCATGTGATGTCATGATTACACAAATTAATTTGGGAAAATGTTTTAAAGATCCTGAACGCCTGAAGGCCCTGTCTTGCGTAAGCGTGTAAACATTGTGTAATCTACACGCATGTTGAAGAGAACGGCCTGGCTGCACACATCCATTTATTATTCTCATTCTGATTTTAAAGAGACCCACTGGTGTATGTATTAAAGCGCTGATAAACCAGATTGGACTTGTTCATATTGTTCACATTAGGGAGTGTGTGTGTGTGTGTGTGTGTGTGTGTGTGTGTGTGTGTGTGTGTGTGTGTGTGTGTGTGTGTGTATGTGTGTGTGTGTGTGTGTGTGTGTGTGTGAATTTTAAATGGATGCTGTTTTTATGATGTTATGTCTTTTGGCAAAATCAGCAGTGATTACTTATCTGGACGAGTCACATTTTAACAGGCTCCCTCCTCTGCCTTGTAAAACAAGTCCCATCCTTTTTGGAACATCATGCGGTTTCGCCGACATTAATGAGTAACTTCCTGCAGCTCGTTACATAATGATGTCACCTTCAGCCGCAGCACTGGCTGTTGGAGGTTTGAAGATCACACAAATTTGGATTAAAAGGAGACCACCGGCGCCGTGTGTTATTTATTGTTACTCTCCCATAGCAGACGTCGTTCTGTTTTCGGGTTTAATTGGAGTCGTGAGCCCGAGATTCAGGATTACGCAGCTGTGTCATCAAATTTTATAGGATGTGGTGGTTCAAAGAAAACACAGACAGCACAACAGACAAAGCAAGTGGGGGAAAATAACAGCACAGACGAGCGGCGTTCTGTTCACATCACCGGCAGTGTCAGTCTGGTTTTTCACCTTCGTCGGGGCCAGTTTCGTGGATTTATCGAAGTAGCTATAGCGATGTAGGATTTGATTCTCCAGGTAAATAGCTGCCAATTTCTAAAATGAACATTTGGGCTGTGATTTAGAGGAATGCTACCAAGCTAACCTGTGGGAATGTGTCATATTCCAAAATAGCCTCTAGCCAATCAAATAAACTACCTTATTGATATCATTAGGTTGCCAAGAATCCTGATTATTTAAACCAAATGAATCATTTGTACCATTTCACAGCTGTTTCTGTTCTAACAACGCTTCAGGGAGGAGTCACATAAGGCCACAATACCTCCAATCCCCAACGTGACCTCACAGCCAAGCATCTGAAAGGCTCGGCGTGTGCAACCAGTGTCGTTGACGGAGCTTCCAAGTTGAAACTTGGAAACAGGCGAGGAATCTGCAGGTCGATTAATCAGGTCACGCTCTTCGGTTCAGACTCAGAACACAAAGTCTGGTGATGGATAGAAACTCATCAACGCAGACAAGGCTGCGATTCTCATGAATAATTTGTCTGCTGTGATTGTTTCCTCTAATAGCTCGAGTGTTCTCCCAAACCCTGATTTCGTGACATCATAGCAAACCTTTCTTTGGCAGAACATCTACAGGGAGAGAGTTATTTGTTATTGAGATCAGGATTTATCCGAGGGCCCGGCGTACCTTTACTACGAGCCTCTTGTGAGCTCTTAGCTACGTTGTGTGAGCATCGTTATTCGACACGTCAGGAAAATATTGCAAGATTGCTAAACTATTTTTCCCAAGAAGGAGCCCAATGCTTCTCTCGAGAAGCACCTGTTGCTTGCACCTCTATTTCACTTGGTCTCCACTGAACGTAATGTTCACAGCGCTGTGGATCTGGGGCGTGGATACGAGTCCCGCTTGGAGGAGGCAGCAATGAAAGCAGGGCCTCGGAGTCCAGACACATTCATTCCCACGTGAACTTTTTTTATCAAGGTTGTCAGAAGGTTGTCAGCAGATTACATGAGGGAGGCGAGGTCATGAAATTTTAGTGCAAACACATGAGGAGAGGACTTATGCACTCACTTATGCACTCATCAGAAACTCGGAATATTTTATAGCAAGGCGAGTGTTGCACAAGCAGACGGATAAATTCCCTGGTCTGGTTCGCCGAGGTTCAGGGAGTATCTGAATGTGTGTAATATTTATTGAGCTGACCTCCAGATATGAATGTGGCTTGTCAGACAAAACAAAAGGCCCCTTGAACGGTCGAAGTCAACCGGTTCATGTTGGTCTGTGCGCACACTCCACTTGAAAAATGAGCAGACAAACCACAACAATAATCCAAAGTGGTCAAATCAAGTTAGAAACAGCAAACATGCAGAGCTCATCATTCACGTCTCTTTAGTGCTCAGTTGAGCTCACAATGCAGAGGCTGTGACCCTCTGCCGACCGCACGATACCAGGAATCGGACTTTGTGTGTGGACGGACGCAGATTGTTCCAAGAAGTTATCGTTTGGAGGTTCGAAATTGGTTTGAAAAAACAAACAGAAGAGAACTACATGTTGTGTTAAGTGCAGTTTTTTTTCTTGCAGTGGTAAGAAATTGAATAAGTTGAAAACGCTGAGACTGTTATTCCATCGGTGGTCTCGAAGGGGGGGATTTCTAGTTGGTGCCTCCAGAGCTGGAGATGATGGATAAGTTCAGCCTTCGGTTGCGTGTTTGGATTTTTGTTGATCAGTATTTAAAATACAATGTGTTAAACCTACAGCAGAGTATTAGGGTCATTTGTATTTTTACAATAATACATTTCCATCCAAACTCTTGAACCAATCTCATTGTGAAACTATGAAACCTCTTTCACACAGATGTAACTTACAATTTACAGTCGCCCACTTCCAAGAATTTCACAAAAACTGAAAAGATCAAGTGTTAAATTATCTTTTAAGAATAAAAGTAAAGTGCCCAGACGTCACTTCACGTCACACATCCACTTTATCACACAGTTAGTGTCTCTGGTGTTTGGACTTTGTTTTAAATCACTGCACTGCTCTGGAGAAATGATAATCACCCGTTCTCTCCACATAGCTTGAAGATGCTCTGTGGAAACCTTCTTTTTGTCCGTGAGATAAAAATCCTCCACTGAAGATCTGAGGAACATGGCCCACTTGGTTCAAACAGCCATGAAATTGTACGAGAGCCAGATAAGACCTGATTAGACTTGTCAGGTTTGCTGCTTACCAGCACATTCGGGCAGCACCACCTGCATCTTCTGACTCTCCCACTGTCTCCCCCCCCCCCCCCTCACTGGGAACTGTTGAATGTGCACTTTCTCCCCTCACATCTGTGACCTCAGCAAGCGTCTCACACACGCAGGCACACACATGTACACGCAGGCACAAACAGGAGCACACATGCAGACACACACTGCTTTCTGCACAGCCTCCCCCCCCCCTGCACAAAAGAACACAGATGCACTCCTCTCTCCTCAACCTCAAAAACGTGCTCCTCCCGTCCCCCCTGTTCTACCACAGCGGCCTGGACTCTAACCTGTTACATACGAGTCTCCAGGGCAGCGTTTTCCAGCTCAGGAGCGGCGAGAGCCTGGAAGAGTCACGTTGTCGTGTTCCTGCCTGGAATCAAACACGGCGATCATTTGTTAATGAAGTTGGATTTGGAAGTTCTTCAGTCTGCCACGTGTTGGGCTTCATTTTCAAATGTATACGTGTTCCTATGCGTTCGCTCAGGCGCAGCGTACATGCAATTACAACTCCAGAAGTCCCCCTCCCTGGTTTGAATGAGCCTCACTCAGTGCTTTTTTTGCAACAGAGATTAATCCAGAATTGGCTGAATGTAAATCCTTAAGTATACTGCAGTGTATCAAATAAATGGTTATAAATAGCACCCGTATGCAAACGAATGCAGATGTTTTCGACCACGAGCTTTGCGGTTTGACTTGGCTCCTTCAAAATATGGCAGTGTTGCACTTCTGGGCTTGAAGAAAGTTCCACTTTAACTGGGGGCAAGTCTGATACCTCATATTAAACCTTCATTTCCGAAAACTCTTGAAACTTCTGATTTGATTCACTTTGACATTCTTTTTTAACATATGCAGAATTCATTATTGCAGCTGCCGGGAGTTCTGCACTCGCCGGGATCTGCATGATACGGCATTTAATAAAAGATAAATTCAATGCTTTAATTTGAAGTTTGAATATCAGGCTGACGTCTAATCAGCTCTGTAAAGAAAACCTGGGAAAAGAAATACAACCACAGATCTTGTGGTTTTGACTCAGAGCTGCTCCTGCACGAGCCAAGTGTCATGTGAGGGAGGAGCCACAGCTCGACCAGAGCAGCTCCGACCTGCAGCGGACTTTCTTAGCGGAGGCAACATGAGTAGGGCAGTGAAACAGTCATCAGGCTTCACCAGGTCTACAATGGGCAAACTAACATGAACCCCCCCCCCCCCAACAGTATGTAAGCAGAGGGAGTTGATCTGCTGCTGCACAACCACGATCCTGTATCCGGTCTAAGGCTGGAGCCTCATGTCCAACAGAACACAGGCTGAGGCTGAGCTACGAGGGCATCGGAGCTCGCTGAGTCCTTTGGCTCTGCCTCTGACACCCTTTTATTATGTTCTACCTCGGTCTCTGCCTCCTCCACTGATTTCAAACAGCATCACTCCGACTCAGAGGAGGCTTAAGGGGCTTCTGCCCAACTCGACATGTCCCTGTTCAAAGTCAGAGTTTCCCCATCTGCTTCATGTTGAGAGTGAGAATTAAAAAGGAAAGATATCGCTGATATGAGACTGTTTATTCCTAATTTGGTGTTGGCATATATGTATGCATACAAAATGAATACTTCAGCGATGGTTTCCTTGTCGTCAGCTTGAAATTCCTCCGTTCAGGGAAAGATCTGCTGTCTATTAGAATTTTAGCCCCTTGCTCCTGTGTCATGCATCAAAATTGTGCGTGTGTTAAATGAAACACACGTTTGTGAGCGGCGTTAGAGCGTGCGACTAAATGCAAACCCAAAGTAACGTAAACTTTGAAATGACATCATCGACCAGTGGCTCAAACTCCTGACTCACCATCTGCAGGTTGAGAAGTTAATTTCACATGGGAGTGTTATCTCATTAGCTACTTCTTGCTGCACTCACAGGGAAACACGCAGAGCTCCGGCCAACTGGATTTCACTAACGGCTTAAAAGTAATCCTGCAATTGCAGATATCCTGATTTTGCTCTTCCTCCGGTGATATCCATGCGCTCCCTGAAGTGAGAGAGCAGAAGTCAGTAGATCTCCGTGTCTGTTTGGGAAAGTGATGCATGTGCACAGGCATGTCACAGGTGCTGCGTGAAACCAGTTACCGGTTTCTCTCTCTCTCACACACACACACACACACACACACACACACACACACACACACACACACACACACACACACACACACACACATATGAATCCCTCAAAGCTGACACGTTCATTCAATATTTTAAGTGAGATTACTTTTCTTTTCCATCTTTAATAGTTTTAAAATAGCAAAAAGGAAAATGGCCCTGGACAGGAGTCCCCCCCCCCCCTCGTCTTTGGCAGGTATCACAGCAGTTAAGCTCTTTTTGTAGCTGCAGTCTCAGTTCTAGATTGAGAGATTTCTACCCATTCTTCCTGCAACAAGGATTGTTAGGACGTCTCTTTGCAAACGTCTGAAACACAGACATTAGTAGTGGGGACACAGGAAACCTTTTCCTCTGATGACTCCTCCACGAAGGCCATATTTGTGCAGGTGTAGCTGCACAGTGGAACTCCAGAGTCTGATAAATCTTCCTGAAGGGCCATTGCAGTCAACCAGGAGGTTTGATTTGTATTTTCTAGGAATCCTACGAGCAGCTCTCCCTGAACGTTCTCTGAAGACCTCAACCTGACCTCCACTGTTCCTGTTACCAACCTTTATTTCCTTACGAACTGAGGAAATTGCTTTGCTATCTTCTTGGGGCCCCTTCTCCTCCTTTGTGGCCATCAGTTATTTTAATATTCAGAGTGCTAGGCAGCTGTTTACAGGAGCCTCATTGTTGACCCAAGGTTTTAGAGCATTTTTTAATTATTGGTCTTTCCTAACATTGTTTGAAACCTAACAAGGTAACTAAGGTCTGAAATTGTACAAAAAAGAAATATGCTAACCTTACCCAATACGCTCATTTAATCTTCTACTCATTTAACTATTCAGTGAAGGATAGGTGATTGCTCTTTTAACCTCTTGCAAGTTAACCTCTGAGTTTCATGTCAGAGGTCTTTGAATGCATCATCCACCTTGGAACTAATCCTCTAAGTAATCAAGAAACCCATGAAAACTCAAACGGTCACCACTCCGAATAGGGATGCGGTGAAAAAGTATAGCATATACTAAAAAACATCAGGAAACTCTATTAGTTTCAGGAGAAAAGTCATTTGAGGAAAATTAATATGCTTTTACAACCTGCTGGCCAGTCCCCCTGAGTTGAAAGGAAAATTTGAGAGGTGGCATTCTCTGTTCCAGACTGATATTGTTCGTGAACTGCATGTGTCCCTGCATGTGTCCCTGCCAGAGCTCCCCCTTATTCAGGGACAGCACAATACTATATAGCAGGGTAAAGCCCCAGAAGATGATGTCACCCACTTTGAAGCTAATCCATGACCAGGATGTTGAAGGATCTTCCCCTCCTCCTGCCTCTGCAATAGAATAAAACGATCAGTAGCCATCACTGAAACCGAGAGATTAAGATTTCTTCAGAGCAGGATGAACTGAAACGAACTGCTCCGAGGATCCTCGACTCAAACAAGGTTATTTCTGAGGACAAGGACTGAATTCCATACAAACACAGCCGTGTAGCACCAAGCACCTCAATCAAAGTTTCTTCAAACAATACAAGTGTATTGCTGACCAGTGTTTTCATTTGGAAGTGTTTCGGGGGGGCCTGGTGTTACCAAATATTGAGGCGCATAGTGTGGAAAAATCCAAGTTGCCCAGAAACGCAAAAGCAGCAAACAAAAAAGCTTCAGACTCGTTGAAAACAAAATAACAGAAATATTTTATTGTGGAACAAAATAAGCCGTGTAACTAAGGACCTTTGCAAAAATGGCACATGATGAACACAGTGAGCACGATTCATTGCTGAATTTTATCTTCCTTGGCTCGGAGAACAATTTCACCATGGCTTCATGAAATTTTCTAATTTCATGAAGCCACTAGAGGCCCATTAATCAAAATCTTCACGCAAATCGCCAAGTGCTCTCCTCGCATCTAATGCTGGGGTCTGTTTTTACGTTCTTTAATTAAAGGCAATTCCTCCGAAAGTGACTAAAATGTCCTCAGGTGCGAACATGCAGAGCCAAAGCTGAAACCTGCCTGTGAGGACGGGGAAAACGTTGTGGATGTTTTCACATCCCACCAACACAGGAGGATTTCTCCCAGTGCTGCGAGGGCGAGAGGGAAGGTCAGGGTGAGTGAGAGACCGAGACAGAGAGAGTGAGGCAACAAGCACTATGTATTAGTGTATATGTTATTATGAGCGTGCACAAATATATATATAGTTCATTATAAAACTGGTGGGACAAATAAAACTACTGTGGGCCTCCGCAGTCGAGGTAATTAATGGGAAACACTGGCGACTTGTCAGAAGGACACAGATGTTGACTCACCTCTTGGAACAGCCCCACACAGCGCTGCACTCATGATTATTATCATTACTTCTAAACTAATGGATATTTGGCATTTTCTTGTCATATCACTGGTGTTATTTTTGGTTTTGTCATTAAAAAACTTTATTTGGCCTGGCAGGGACGTCTGTCAGCCTGGTGGCCCAGCAGGCATATACCAGAAAAGCCCTGCTCACGAACCAGTCCATTAGTATTTACTGCCATAAGACGTAGATTTGACTGTGTGTGAGGTGGGTCCATCGGGGACGTTCACTGGCTGCAGGAGTTCCACCACTTTGGACACCTGACATTTCATCCTGCTCCAACATCACGTCAGATTTTCAGCCCGGTTAATATTATTGTCTATGGCTAAAACTTTAATAGTAATACGTTATTCCTACAGCAGATTATAATGAAATGCTCTGTTCTGCACAAATTAGCAAACCAACAACACAATGATCTGAACTAGACAAACAAGTCAAACCATTCTTTTCAGCTTTCATGAATTGGTCAAATAAGTGGAATCACTGAAAGCAAATGAAACCATGGCAACAGGAGAGAAGCAAGGGTAAATTAGATAAATGCTCATGTATGCACACAGATAATGTTCCAGAGCGAGCTGAGCTGAAAGACAGAGATGTCAGAGGAAAACTAAGAAGGATCCTCGCTTCAGCAAATATCCCGATTTACAGAGAATAAATAAAAGTAATGAACCAACCTCCCGAAGCCACAGGAAACGCTGCCTGTCTCACTAATGAGACTGGGATGCATTTAGGCTGCTGCACTGCACCTGTTGTGTAGTCCTGTGACAAGTCTTCAGGGTATTAATAATTCAGTTGTCCCTCACATCGGGGGGGAATCCTTACTTTCCTATTCGATACCGAGCTCCTTTTTTGAGACTCACTTTGCTGAGACAGCAAACACAACGGGGATGTAATTGAAGGGCTGGGCGGACTGGAGCGCTGTCAAGTCTCCTGCAAGTGCTAGCTTGATTTCCAGACACGCACTGAATTCTAATCTTTATGATTTAAAACCTTGTCTCCCTGCGAGAACCCCTAATCACCTTTCATTATTAATAGCTAGCTCGGCTTTTGACCCAGACCTGAACCGGGATCCATTCCCAGTGCCCGGCTCCCTCCTCACAGCGCACTCCACACGTGTTAATGGTAACTTCGGAGGCTTTGTTTGCAGCGATGTGGTATTTTCCAGCAGTTTCCTGCCTCTTAGTGAGGGGGGGGGGGGGGCTAAGAAAACAGGAAGGTGAGACTAAGATGACGAAGCATTTAGGAATGATTAATGGTGGGATGCGTTGTGAGGGGAGTCAGAGGAGCGACGCAGGGAGGAGACGCAATGATTCTAACCCTGCTTTTGAGAAACTGAAAATCTCTTTCTCAGCGTTACTTAAGTCAATATGAGTTGTGTGAGAATGCAGCATCCTCCTCAGAGTTATTATCGTTTGCATGACGTACTCCAAAACATGTTTATCAGATGTCTCGGTGCACTGATGTCCACTTATAGGATATATGACATCTACTTATGGGACATGTTTACCCACACTCGTTCTTGGAGGAACTTCCAGTCTGTGTGTACATTTGAGGCTTAACTGTCTCAATGTTTTTCGTGTTTGTGTGTATGTGCGCGTGCGTTTGTGCATGTAAGGGGAGAAGGTACGTAAATTAGAGATTATGCACAAGTTTTGTGGGGCTGTGGGGTTAACCTCTGATTAATTGCACAGCTCCAGTCGGTTGCGGTGAGGGCACGCTACTGTAATTTTGCAGCTGCTTGATTTCAGCATATGATACATGCAGTCCAATTGGCCTTCCGACCGCATACCAAAGCACTTTAAATAGTGTTCGCTTCTCAGGGCTCTTTGCTGTCAACAAAACTATATGGGGAGTTATTAATAATGTGTTTTTCTCCCGATTGGAAGCATGTACTAACAATAAAGAACTCTCTGCCCTGGAGGTTGTTGGTGTTTTGCTTTTTTGTCTCTTGTTGTAAAAAAAAAAAAAAAAAAACCCTCTCGCATGTCAAGACTCGCTTATAATCTCATCATTTTTACAAATGAGGTAAAGAGTGTGTGTATGTGTTTGTACGTCTGGAAGCGAGTGGAAAGAAATATTTACTAATGGCACGACAAAGTGTCTGACTCAGTAAGCAATAGGCCATAATCCTGAGTCAACACAAAGTCTTGTGGATTTACCCGCAGTCATTTCTGGTTTCGTGCTGTCAGTATTTCAGCAGCGCCGCCTCTCCGCCTGTGTCAGGCCTCATTAGAGGTGTCTCTCTGAAAGGTATTAATCCCAAGAATTTATTCTGCCACCTAGATTGAAGCCACAGACACATAACAAAACAAATTCTCCTCCAACGTAGAGCATCTGCACAGCTTCGCCCCGAACTCAGACGTGTTTGCCCCGATTCAAAATGTTTTTAATCACCTACAGATTCTACGAACTTGGATCTTGCCGGGCGACATAAAACACAACAGATGGCGTTGTCTGTTTGACGCAGCTCGATAGCAGACAGAGACAGAGGAGTGTCCCAAACCTGCCTGACTGAACTGAATTTGTTGCCTAATGACCGTGGCGTCCTGACAGTAGCACTATGGTAAAAATGTCAACTTTCAAATCACCTCGTAAATCAACGTACAAGTTTAACTCCAACATTCTTCTTCCACAGCCACATAACGTCCATCCAGCTTCAGACGAGAGGCCATGAGGATGAGAAACTGTCTCTTAATCCTGAACTTAACGCAGAGCAGAGTGTCAGAAAGACGGTTTGTGGGATTCGTTTGAAGTGGCCGACGGGGGGGAATGTGTTAAGGGACAAAACCTCCACGAGATTTTGGTGGTGTGCTCCTGGACTTCCTCAGAGTGTGTTTGACTTAAGAGATAATTAAAAGTGAGCTGGTGGGCAGGGAGCCAGTGCAGGCCTGGAGACAGGCTGTCAGGAGGCTGGAGACGGGCCAGGGATCCCGACCCGCTGCACGACAACGGCTCTGTGACGTGGCGCGGCCACTCCGTGCTAAGAGGTGCGCGGTAATAGAAACCTCATGCTGGTCTCTTCCCCTCCATCTCATTCTCCCCCCACGTTTGGACACAGAAACTCACACCGAGACAGATGTGCTGTGGATGTTCACTCGCAGTCTCACCTGGATCAAATCAAAAATCTCCCCTCGGGACCGGGCGCCTCTTGTGACTGGAGGCACGCCGGCTTGATTGCTGTAAAACTATAAATATACAGGTTTGTAGGAAGTGAAAAGCTTCAGAATTAAGTTATATATGAAGTGTTTGGCTTTGTTTAACATTTGATTTATTCTGATGCTGCATTTCAGTCCCGCTTTGGGTTTTAGTTGCATTGAATTAAACAAACTGCAAAACACAAGTGACCTTTTTGACTTTGAACTGATGTGGTTTCTACTTCAGCTCTGATTGCACTTCATAGTTACGTCATTTCAGATGAAGGTGTCCGCACAATGAAAACACTCGAAAGTTAATAGAGTTAAAATAAATGCACACGCCTGTTGAGCCCTTAAAAACATGACAAATATCACATGACTTTTCTTTCAGAGGAAACTCTTCAGGTGCTCGATACTCAGGCCTGTGTGAGAAGCTGGGGGGTGTGGAACCTGTAGGACATGAGTGTTTACTATCCTGGGAGGCTCTGATGGAAAATACCATTGTGTTGCATTATGGAAAGAGTAGAATCCATCATCCATGATAGACTTAAAGTCTTAACGTAGCATTTTAAATTGTTGAGTTGCTTGAATACCTTTACAGGGAACTGAGCAGCTTCTCTGTTCACTGACCTGAGGATTCAAACATATGTAGGACGAGGAATGAGAGGCCGGTTTGAACGAGGGCCTTGTTATGGATTGTTTGATTTTTATCAGATAGATTTCCTTATTACACAATGTAAGTACTGTGTAGAGTGAATGAGCTCTGTTCTGAGAATTGCGTATTTTACTCTATGCTCTTGTTGTGACACTTGAATACCTCGTAGCATTTCAAGGTCACAGGTGAAGGAATTGATTTCACGGTATCACATCTAGGTCGAGGCGATGCCACAGCTTGTCTTCGGTGTGTGACGTCGAGGATCTGTTTGACACGTTCATCATGAGGACGTGGAAGGAGCGCGGCTCTGTTTCGCAAAAACGGCCTCCCTCTTCTCTTCTTCCTGTTTTGGTATTCCCCTGTGGAGAGTCTCGCCACCCACAGCTTGGAGAAATTAGGTTCCCCCTCACATTTCAAAAAAGTATCAGGGTGTGCCGAATGGTAGTGGCATGCAAAGTGAGTCTAAAGCAGCGGCTGAACTTTTGAACCTGTCACCTCGCCTTTCTTCCCTGCAAGTGCATGTGAACTCTGCCTGCCTTTGTGTTACGAGCTGAAGATGGAATCAGGGAGGTTGGACTTTGTGTGAACTTTTCTCATTAACCTAATTCCCCCCTTAATACACACGCACGCACACACACACACACACACACACATACATATACAGTACACTTAACTACCTCCCCTGCCAAACACACAACATGCAACTAATCCCAAGTGGAATGGATTATATATGAATTAGTAATTCATGCTGTGGGATTACTTAATTTGTCTGCATGAATGAATTAATTAATTTCTTTGCATTCACCAGAGCAGGGAGGGGCAACGGGGGGGGGGGGGGTATAGACGCACACATCACTGCGTTAAGTCCCTGATGAATATCATTAAAATATTACATTTGTTCCCTCTGACACTGTTTCTCATTCAGCGTTGACACTGAGCACAGATTCACCATAATCCAGTATTTTCATTATGTTGTTGGATTGAGGCACATTAGCATAATACTAATGTTGGCATTGTTTTAGCTCTGAATGAACTATGCCATAAAAGTTTCTATGTGATAAATCCAACCTGTCACAAGCTCTATATGTTAAGATGGACGTCTTAACAACCAGAAACAACTGAAAACTAAAAAGGAAATCTCGACATTGTGGTTAATTCTTACTCTGGAATTGAAAAGAATATATATTTGCTTGATATACATCTGCTTTTAGGGAGTTTGATTAACAGAGGCCATATTTTCCGGTGTCAACATAAACATTTTGAACAAATCCTCCAGGAAAAGGTTCTATAAGTGTTTCTGAAAACATTCATGACATCTGTGTTCTATTCAGCCGAAACGATACCACGGCCCTGAAACTCCAGAATTCAACCACCTCTTATTGTGTTATTTACCCCTGAGCTCTTCTTTGTGTGACCTGTCAAAATGCCACAGGTCTTTCAGTCACTGATTCATCCTGTCTCTGCCGATACGTCCCGACGCACACGTGAGATCCTGCCTCTCCCTCCTGCTTTAACTGCAGCCACCTGACTGTCCACCTACTCACCTGTTCCCCTGATCGGCTCATAATATTTACCAGCCCATTCTCTGACAGATGTTCCAGCCCGTCATAGCTGCTGCGGTTTGCTTCTCTGCCTGGTACTCCTGCCTGTTGCTGAACGCTGCCCCACGCCCTGACTACTGCCTGTCGCTGCCTGCTTTACTGTGTGTCTAAAGGTGAACTATTCACAACTTTTAACCATATTTCTGAGCTTCCCTGTCTCGAGCTGGGACATCAAAATGTCTTCTGTGGGAAAAACATCTTCATTAGGTGATTTCACCTAATGAAGATAACCCGGACCTGACACTAACACCATTTCTTAGAAAGGACATGTTAGTTTTGTAATAGCACCATTCAGATATATATAACAGCAAAACCCTGACTGAAGTAAATTGAGTGTGTGTCAATCAATTAATCAAACTACATTTCACTCAGGAGAGTTATAGAGAAAACAAATGAAAATAAGTAAAATAGAATGAAATTGTGTTTATTGTGAACAGGGGAATGGACGTTTGTGCTAAGACGCCGGCAGGAAGTTGAATGACATGGAAGCAGCTCTGTGAATTGGGTGCGTTGGATATGAAGAAGACAGATGAATGACATGCAGGAAGGAGGGAGAACATTTTAAACTTGAGCTGGTGGAGCTAAAGATGCTGACAAAGAAATTCCATAAAGCTGTAATTATTCATTATAATATATATTATAAAAATGTCTTATACTGAAGAAAATAGTTTCTAGCAGGCTAATAAGCACATACAACATTCATAATAACAACACACAGGTAAAATGGAATAATATTCACTATAAAGATGCAATAAAATTACTCCGTGACATTGACAATCAGTGAATATGTACGATAGACTTAAATTTCAACATGAGAACTTTGACCCCTCCATTTGTTTTCATTGTCTCTCTTGCATGACAGACGCTTTAGTGATGATTGGATCTTCAAGCACCAACATTTCTTTTTAGAATCACGGCTCATATGAACAGTGACGATTTTATTTCCACACCTGGAGCCAATAAAGTGATCGGAACGGTTTATAATTTACTCGCAACTCACACAATGACAAATATAATAAATAAAAACTACTAAAAAAGACTGTTGTAGATGTGTAGACACAATAAAACATAGAGTAGGAGGATGTGCACAGTACTGACACATGGAACAGATATATATGCAGTTCAATGACGACTTTGTTAGCCAGAAAAAGATGTGGGGGTGAGGAGCATTGTGGAGGGGTAAACACAGGGATATGGGATGGGGTGGGGGGGGGGGTTGTGGAACAGTTAAACTGCTGGGCTTGGGTTTCAAATCTTGCCTGAACACCTGGGTCTGCATATTGCTCGGTGGAAGCAGCTGGGGAAACTTTTGGCCTGGATTCCAAAACCTGGCTCTTACTTGGCCGCGCTTTCCAGCTCGCTCCCATCTCGCTGGAAAGTCCTTTTCAGCTGGTTGAAACCGAGAGGTCTCCCAGAGCCCCAGAGGCCTCAATAAAGAGGCTCAGATGCCCTTGCATGCAGAGTGGGGGGATGTCTCAATTAAGCATTTGTGTCACACTACGTGGTGTGTCACTCAGACGGTTGTTACTCTTTATCAAAACCTGGTAACACAAGGAAATGGGATCGCGTGAGAATTTGCCAGCACCGTGTGCGTTAACTCGGCGAATGACATACGATCATATCCAAATAGCGAGAGCCTACTTGTTTCAAAATTTCATATGCAATTTATTAATCTAACAGATCCATATATGTTTGAAAACGTAACTTTTCTAAACGCTGGGAGTTTCCCCAGAGCAGGTTTGTGTCTATAGGTGTTGAACTGCATCTACTGTGGAATTGCATTAAGTCTGTAGCTGGATGCGCGAAGGGGCTGTTTGTGAGAAGGCAAATGTCCGAGTCAGACACTGCAGACATACTCAGGAGCTTCTCCTGCCGGTCTCATAGCCAAAACTCTGGATAATGTCCAAATGAGCCCACGTGACAACACAGCAGATTATTTGATACCTAAGATATCAAATACCAAATATCTTAGGATGAAAAGAGGTACTATACACAAAGAAGATGCCAATAACTTGGTACTATATACATATATATATGAGGACATCCAGGCAGACAGAGACTTGGGAGAGCGACATGGAGGCATCCTCTCTCTCCTTCAACTCCTCGGTTAATCACAAACAAATTAGGGCCATTCGCCGGGCACAGGAGAACCAGGGGTTTCCATCAGACCACCTCACAAATTAGTCTCCTGTGAGGGACTGGGATTAAGTTCCCAGTCCCAAGATGTTGCAGCCAGTAGTGACTGGGTTGCTTAGGTTGGACAGATGGGATAACTGGGCGGGTCAGAGGAAGCAGGACCAGCTCAGTGTGCTGCTGCTGCTGCTGCTGGAGCCATCTGGAAAAGTGGAACGGGACTCCAAGGCCTGACGATGAGGTGAAGAAAAGTGCTTTCCCCTCTGCGCCTGCCAGGCTTAGCAGTGATTTGTACCACAACATATAGGAGCTTGGTGAGTGGAGCTGCTCGTTGTTTCCAAGCAGTTGTCCTGAGATTCCTTCAGCGTGCATCTCTTTCCTCACTCCGCACCATCGATCCCCTCCTTCCCTTTCTATGTGGCTGCTGCTGCCGTCCTCTCTGAGGTGCCTTTACTCTGCAGCTCTGGACCGCTCCCCCCACTTGAGTTGTTCCTTTCAGCTGCCAAAATAAATGCACCGACAGTGGGAGAAGTCAAATTGTTCTCTCAGAAAAACGTATCATTTGTAATTACAGCTCTTGGGTTTTAAAGCGTACATAGGTCTGTTCTTCCATAGAAGTCAGCAGTCGCACTAGTCCTGTCTGTTTGAGAGGTTGTTGTGGATTCTGCTCTTTACCAGGTGATGGAACCAAAATGTAAAGTCGCCCAAAACAACCAGTCCGTCTTCATTGTTGATGTTTATTCTCCATCCAACCAAGATTGAATAGATGTTCCCCTCCACAGACATGTATCTGCAACAGGTAGAGGGACGAACCTTCCTCACACACCACTGCACTGCTTTACTTCATATACACTCTCCAGGTGAATTTCAACCTCACCTGAATAAAGCTGAACACTTGCTGACCAGCATCACAGCGCCCTGTACGAAATGGACTGGAATCAATAATCTCAATTGGAATCTGTACCAGGATCATTTCCTGGGTTGGGTACGATCACAAAATCTCTCCATCCATCATGAGACCATAATCCTCCAGGATCCCTGGATGTGTTACAGCTGTGATGTGGCATGTGACGCTCACACGAGGTGAACTGTTTTGATATGTTTCCCCGTGGCTTGAATTACGGTCGTCTCGGGGTCTTTGGTATATGTGCAGCGGAATGAATTAGATTTCAGACCCTACTGATCCATTTGATTTGGATATCTTACGGTGATAAGAAGGTTTTCAGGGGGGATGTGTTCCAATACCCCCTGGCAGTAACACAAAACATATACATGCGCATATTGTCTACTATCGTCATAGATTCAACTTTGTGTGTTTCATCATCCTGACAGCATAAACAAGTTACTTTTAAAATGTTGGGGGGGGGGGGGGGGGGGGTAAACAGATGATTAACCTTTGATTGTGTACACCAGTAATGTTTACGTCACTTTTAATGACACGAGTAGGGGGAGGATGGTGTGTGTGTGTGTGTGTGTGTGTGTGTGTGTGTGTGTGTGTGTGTGTGTGCGTGCACTTGGGGGTTGGGGGGAGGAGGAGAAGGGGGGGGGGCTTTTGGGAACAAAATGTACTGTACTTGTTTTGGCCTGATGCAAAGCACTTAAAGGCTTCTTCATGGCTAGAAGCGCTTTAGGAGTCCAATATCCCTTTTCAAATGCTATAGTCCGGCGGAGCTTCAGCTTGTTGCGGTTGTCTTCAGCTGTTTGGGGGCCATAATGTGAGAGCTCTGGGCTCCCATCAGCCTCCCTTTGTCTCGTCCCACAGAGAGGCTCCTGTTGATGACTTATTTTGGAAACCAGAAGCACGGGCCTCTCAGCACTCAGGACAAGATGGCGAGTGATGGGGCCTGGCTGGCTGGGGCTTAAGTGTGTGAAAACCATGAGCCTGATAACAGTTTTTGGGAACATATCCAAAAAAATAGCTTGTTATTGTGACAGTTTTTGTGTGTGTGTGTGTGTGTGTGTGTGTGTGTGTGTGTGTGTGTGTGTGTGTGTGTTTTGTGTTCTTTTCCTTCTTTTACTTTGAATTGTTTTGTTTTTCTTGGTGGAACATGCTGTTATCATGCCCAGCAGGGGATTTCCGGTGATAAAACAGGAGAACGTGGTTTGCTATTTAGTGCGGCCAATCACAGCGCTTCCTTTTATAAAGTTGTTACTGTTGATTATGTGCTATTGTGTTCCTGTATTAGTCTCACTCGGCCACATTCAGTTTGAGGTATTGCTCATTGTCATCGTCGCTGAAAGGACGCTTGTGTGTAGCGCGATGGGAAATGCTAATGCGGCTCCAGCTGTGTATGAAATAACAAGTTAAACGCTATAGTATGCAAATAAAGTTATGCAAAAGTAATGTGTGAAGACATTTTCAGTCAGATTTACATTTCCAGTATTAGTAACAGTAATTATTCATTTATGACATTACGAATAAATCTGCTCAACATATTCATATTGCTAATCTCACAGGCTACGGCACATTAGAGGTTATTTAAAAGCATTTCATTTGATTGGTGTTGTGACTGTTGGTGCCGCTTGAATGAGTGGGAGCAATGTAATGCATTCAGTTGTTGAGCGTAATGGAAGATAAAGGAATACACAGTAATTCCCCACGTCTCCTGCCGACAAAGTTTAGATTCCAATGCTTTTAAATCGAAGACGTCTCTGCTGCAGCAAAAAATGCCCATGACGTAAGACCGGCAATCCTGGCACAGGTTTTTTTAATCAGGGAGATTCTGACTGCCTCTAATGAAGCTGGAGCAGGAATAAAGGTTTGTGTTACTAAACTGCCGGTGCGAACGCTGCCAGTTTCAGCGCCGTGATCCTCGCAATATCCTTTCACTGGTTCATTAATCTGGCTGGGGAGCATTACACGAGATTTGATCGCGTTGGCAAGAGAAAGCTCCTAATTAGGTCTGTTTGAGAAACTTTGATACTCACTCAAATTGAAGTACACCTAAGTCCTAACTGTGGCCGGTCGAACACAAAAGAGCCAGACGGGGATATTTGTTTCTGAGTGTGTTTGTTTTGCAGTGACTGAAAACAGGACAGTTGTTACTGGGAGAGAGATTCAAGCTGCAGTGACGGTTCTCAGGCCAATTTAGAATTGATTGCAAGCATCCTGTTTTTATTTAGACTAATAATCAAAACACACTTTGATTAACCGCCCTGTGTCTTTTTAAGGAAAGGTTTCAATTTGTGTAAATCTGCCTCGTTACACTTCACTCATCAGAGTAATCCTCCGCCTTGTCCAGTCTGAAGTGAAACTCTTCTAGTGTTACTACACAATGATTCATACATTCCATGTTCAAATGATGGCGAGATTCAGTGTTGCATAAAGTTCTGAACACGTTCGCGTGTGGAGATTCCCAATAACCATTATCCAATAAGATGTAGGGGATAAAACCCACAACCTTTGTTCCAGGCAACAATCAGTTCCATAGTTCAGCTGGAGCTAATATCGTACTTCAAGTTATAATCCTTCTAATATGAGCTTCTTTTTTTATTCCCCTTTATCTTATTCCTCCATATTTGGTAGAATATGTTCAGTGTATGGCTGAAACACAGCCGGGTGATACTTCGTGGTCGCCACGCGTTTGTTGCTGTGCAAGAGCAAGAAAACATCCGTGTTGTAACAATTGTGTTTCCTCGTTGATTGTCTCTCTCTTTACCTCGACCCAACTTTAGCCCCAGTCACTTTTGCTCGTCCTAACCTCAGCATAACCTAAGACCCGACCCCGGCACTACAGGAAACACATGGGGAAGCAGTATTCAAAGGGGAAACTGGCTTTGACGTGAGACCTGCAATAAAGCCCGGTAATAGATTCAGCAGAACTATTAAAGGAAATTCAGAGGCAGCAAGCAAGTTAGGAAGGGATTAGTTTAGAGGCGGCATGGAAAGAAGAAATAATTACAACAATCCACACCTCTTTATATGTAAATGTGCACATGAGCTGAAACATAATCAGCCAGTACATTTGTTTTTACTGACAATAATCTTCATGTTTCAGCTTTAAAGGTGTTGATTTTCCTTTTTAAACCTTTATTCAGAGTTACTTTGATGTGCACACGTTTGTTTTTCCAAAAAGCTCATTAATGCACCTTTACTTCCATATTTGCTTTGTAAATGTTAAGAGATAAAGTGTAGGTGGTGCTAATTCTTGCTGCAGGTGCCATTAGACTGACTGCAAAAGACGAGGGTACCAGAAGATCTCCAACATGCTCGTAGCTGTGGGAAAACATAATGTCAGGTTAATCTCTGCTTCACGTGTTCCCTTAGGGAAACTTGAAGCCGCCTCTTTGCTCCACAGAGACGTGATGATGTTTAGCCTCTTCTGTGGAACTGAAGCATAAGTGGATGTTAACGTCACATGTCATCATTTCTTTGCCAAGTGTCCGTCCACTCTGTTTTCAGTCGTCCAGATTTGAACAAGCAGTACCCGCTTTCTATTTTTTCAGTTTCTTGCATTTTCACCTTTTTTGTTTTCATGGGCAACGTGACTATACTCAATAACCAGATGGATAGAACCAAAATATCAACCTAGAGCTCAGTATCACACTATAAAGTCAGTGTAGCCTACTGTTGTATGTCTGTTTTTCATTGCAGTGCTGTAATCTGACGTGCAAGTTCACCACTGATGTTTCATCAGAGCTTACAATAAAAAGTTTATATATTTTTCGTGATTGTGAGAACCTTTAATGTTATAAGTCATGTAAACTTGATATACTCTACTGTGCCCGGGAGAGATTTATATTTTATAAATGCATTTAGTCAAAAGTAGGTTTCTGCCACAATAAGGACTCCTGCCGAGAGATGATTTCACAAGAAGCCATATGACTTCAATAGTCCAACAGATACAGTGTCAGACTTGACCTTACCCTCACAATCACACCGTAGGGACCTCGCTAATCATTCACATTCACCCGTGGTACGGAATGTGCTCTTTCACAACAGCAAACTGTAAACTACGACTACAACATCGTGGAGAGCAATAACACTAATGGCCCTGCACCAAGGAGCATCTGTGATTGTTTAATTTCA
The DNA here is from genome assembly GCA_026259375.1 of Verasper variegatus. Classification (NCBI taxonomy): domain Eukaryota; kingdom Metazoa; phylum Chordata; class Actinopteri; order Pleuronectiformes; family Pleuronectidae; genus Verasper; species Verasper variegatus. The sequence goes on along the minus strand of CM048052.1, from coordinate 3,373,635 downwards.
ACTTAAACACTTTGCCTCAGAGAACCCCAAATCAAATACATGTTAAAGGTTCAGTGTGGAAGATTTAGGTGAAAGGGATCTATCGGCTGAGTATAAAATAAAGTTTTCATTGTGTGGTTCATCTAAATTGGTGAGTAGATAATGAGTGAATTAACATTTTTCGGTGAACCATCCCTTTAAGACAGTTGATGAGATGTTCTCTGAAATGAAAGCAAAATATTATGATGGGAGACTTTTAGGAAAGTCAGCACAATCACACGTCACACCACAGACAGTGCTGCACATCTGCTGGTGCGATTTACCTTCTCTCGTGCCCACGTGGGCTTCGGTGCATCGGAAAAACAAGCAGACCTGTTAGCGCACGTCACCTGGAGCTGGAAAGTGCGTACAAAAGCACATACAAATGTGCAAGAGTGATCTGTCATCTGTGCCAAGACACTTTAAAGAAGCTGACGCAGTCTCAGCAGACTACAGCACCAGGAAGAGATGGGGACACTGATTCAAACTAAACAAATTCCTCATTGAGACTAGGAAAAAGTTAGGAAACAATAATATACTACAAATAATATAAAGTATATACAATATTTAATACATTGTTGATTCTCTTTCCTTTGCCTCAGGGGTTATGTGGGTTTGTTTGGTAAGAACCACCGGCGTCAGAGTCTGGAGGCGGTGATTGGATCTCACTTAACCTCTCTTTATGCAAATAAACATGACATTTGTGTTAGTAAAGACCGACGCACGCTGTAGATGACGTTTGTGTGGGTGTGTGAGAGAGACACAGACAGGAAGAGAGAGAGCAGACTCGGGATAGGGCTGAATACAAGAACGAGTGCGTGCAGCTATGAAGAAAGATTTTTACTCATTTGTATATGGTGATCAGTGTTGATATTTCCTCGTGACGGTTACAAACAAATCAGAGACGTCAGCTGAGAGCGTGTGTGTCTGAGAGAGAGAGAGAGAGAGAGAGAGAGAGAGAGAGAGAGAGAGAGAGAGATTGGAGTCAGGATGGACCGAATGAATGAAATTAAATATAATATATAAAATAATATGTTGAATGAGTTCTCTGAGTGTGACCATTATGTAATTTTGCCCAAAAGAAACACATGATGGTGGGCTCAGCCAATCACAGATAGACGATGCATTCGTCCAATGGCCAAACCGTAGCAGCTTGCGCTCGGCACAAGCGAAATCGAAGACGAAGACATTGAGGTGATGTAATGACGTGGCTCTCAGGCTCTCAGGTGGCTCCAGCCGATGGAAAAAGCAAAACTGGTTCTTAAATTGGGAAGCAGCACCAGTTCGAGCAGTAACTGGGCGACAGATGTGATTTTAAAGTTTTAAATTTGGGATGTAAACATTAACATTCAGTTCATCACACGTTTGGTTTCAGTGGTATTATCACCCAGCTGCTCACTTCATCATTACAAGTGCACTGGATGTGGCTTTAATCAACCAATGTTCCACTCCTCATTCCGAGACGTTCATCTGCCAGAGAAAAGTCAAACCAATTGCAATGTGACTCTGTGGAGACTTGTTCGTTTTATGTTTTAAACGGGAAGGAACCAAGTTGTTGTTAGGATATTCCAGCTTCTGCGAAAGACATTCCCTGCAAACCCCTTGGAAATACATTGTGCAAAGGGGAATATACAATAGGACACACTGTCATGCCAGGTTAATGGCTTGTTATGACCATCTAAACAATTATCAACACAAACAGCCAGTGGCTTCTCTGTGTGTGTTCGTGCCACCAGGGTCTCCTGCTTAGCGGAGGCTGCTTCCTCTGCTCCTATAGCAACCAGTAAGCAAAGCTATCTCTTGTTTCAGAGCTCCATTGTTTTGTTTCCCATTTTAAGCGAGAGACCTTGTGTGCCCCTGCTCAGTATATTTTAAAACAACACGTTGGATGCCAGGCGAATTGTGAAGCAGTTATTTTATTACCCCTTCTGTGTTGTTAATTAGAACGCTGAACCTTCACAAGGAGAGTTCAACTGCAAACCACAGCAGTACTGTGGTAAATACTATATTTATAATTGATAACTACACATCAAACTATCTACCTTCCTTAATTAAAACGTTTGTCATTTGTGTCTTTAGCTGTTTGACTGTTGACGGGTTTGAAATACCTCTGGTTCCTCTGCTCAGCTGGAAAGTTGGAATGGAAACCACCTGTGTTTGTCTGACATTCCTCTTGCTCAACAGTGCACCGCTCGGTCGGATTGTGACCTGATTACCTTGCGCTGTAAAGGATTATCTTGTCTGTTTATGAAATTATGAAATTGTTAAACAGTTTCACACCACTGATTTTCCAGTGATGTAAGCATCTCCCCCCCCCCCCCCCATCTCTGCTCATCTAATTTCCCTCCAGCTTCCTGCCCAGGACAGGGCAGGAGCAGATCTGCTGCACATATGTACGCTCTGAACATGTAAATCACGTCTGTCAGACTGTTAGCGAGGAAATTCTTTAGCAAATGACTGATTGTTCAGTTTAGGGCGTTGAACATTACAGGAAGCCCACGTTGGGTTTGGAAAGCACATCATTTAAAGCACATTTTTCATTTCAAGAGGAGTTATAGCACGAACCAGAATGTCTGTAAAGATTTTATAGTGACAAACAATGAAGCAGAAACTCTTGCATTGTTATAACCACTGACAGGTGAGGGGCACCTGTCAGGACAGTAACTTCTTAAAGTTGTGCTGGAAGCAAGAAAAATGGGTCATGAGCCAAATTGTGATGGTTAGATGACTGGGTCCGAGCAGCAGGTATACAGGTGGTCAGTACCTTCCAGGGAAGTGGAAGTGAATCAAAGGAAGGACGCCCAGTTAACCGCTGACAGCAACACAGGATCACTGATGGCACAGATCGCTGAAAATCAATTCTAATCAGGGAAACCTTGGGTCCAAGTATCCATGCGGGTGTCACTCTGACATGCATCACCGACTTTAACCTTCTTGCAGATCGAACACACCCCTTCCTTCGTGTCCACATCCCCCTTCGTATTCCCTGGTGTTGGCAGCCTCACCGTGCAGCTGGAGAACGTGATGCTTATGTTTTATTGCAGGACACCTTCAAAGGTGTTGTCTGTACCTTCATCTGTCAGAGCAGAAAAGATTTAAATGACTATCAATAAAATGCCTCATTAAACAAAATCCAGCCTTGAGTTTGCATGTTCCGACAGATCCTTTGAGTGCACTGCAAAAAAGAACTAAAGACTCTAATGGACTTATCAGGGATAGAACGTGGAGCCAAGTGTTAGATGAGGAGGAGGATTTCAACTTCACCTCTATCTTTTGAACAGAGGCTCGGTGAAGTCATGGGCAAGTCTCATGAGCCTCCTGTGGAAATTTGGATGAAGTACAACCTTGAGCAAGAATTTCTACAGCTTCGAGGAGACAAGACAGTTTTTTATTTATTTTTTTTACGACATTCATGTTGCTGAGAGGATTCATCTTAGACTTTGGTTGGACCGGGTTGTTTATTACAGTCCTGCAAGGGCCACAGACACCAGCTTTTTTTATTCTATTTTAAAGACAATTGTATTTATTATTGGCTGTCAGGATGTGAAGAGGAATTCAACAAATATAATAAAAAGTGTCTCAGAAACAACTCTGCCTATCACTGTTTCTCCTTACGCAGCCACTAGCAGGGCTGCAGACTCTTATGTCTTCATACTGTAGATGATGACATGATAGACTTGTAGTATTTTATTTACATAGTGACCTAAGAAGATCCATTTGAATGAAAAACATGGAAAAAGGGCAGTTTGTGTGCTTTGAAGGTCCTAATTTTGCACATGTGGACACAATGAATTTCCATTTTCTTTTTGTTATGTCTTTATTAAAAGAAGACAAAATAAAAATTCCTCCATGGTCATAAAAGGGGCAATTTAGCATGAACAACGGCAGTATTGTGCTGTCATGCGTAGATGTTAGTTTAATTACAGTTTTCTGAAAGACATTTATCCAACTGGACATTACACAGTGGTGAACTGGGGGGGGGGGGGGGGGCACTTACAATGCTGTGTGTGCAGGTGGAAGATATCACTGGAAGTAACTTTAAATTCTAAACACATCTCAAGGGCAGAGGCTCTTTGGTCAATCACAGTTTGTTTAAATTACCAGTTCCATTTACAAACTGGGGGGGGGGGGGGGGATGCCTTCTCCACCTCAGCTGGCAGCCAGTTGATTACTTTGTAAGGTAGGAAGCCAGGTGTGTAATTGTACCATTATGTTGTTTGTACGACGCTTCATCAAACCTGAGGCCGCTCTGTATACTTGATGGAGTAGACCTCGGGCTGAGGTGGTTCCGGACTCAGTCGGCCACTTACACATTTAACATTTAATCTTTTATGATTCATTGTTTACAGTTAACATTCACATCCTTTTGTTAGCTCATGTAACATTGATATTGTTTCTAAGGCTTTTGAGAAACTCTGAATGTCACAATGATGAGAGGAATTTGAATTTTTTGACTTTCTTGACCTTTTCAAAGCCTGTGGAATAATTCTGAGCAGAGGTCATCACCTCTGACCTTGAGGAACAAACCATTACAGATAGCAGCTAACTTTGACGGATATCCCAGTTTAATGAAGTGATAGATCAACCGTCCTGTCCAGTCAAACTAAGGAGAGCCGAACAATCAGAATCCAACTCAAGCGACTCGGGGTCAAACTCCTGAGGCATTCCCAAAATAAACCGAAGTACTCGGGGTGGGTTTAGTTCTCAATCTGGCCAGTGAATGACATCTGAAATGAGAAACAGCAGGTGCTATTTCCCGCACGGAAACACAGAAGCACGGCCTTTGTTGCGCCCTCTCTGATGGCCATCGGCACAACAAGGCAGCTGGAAGGATTTCAAAGGGACTGTATCAGAGCCCTGCTGGTTTCATGTTCTCCCATCGTCCTTTGTGACTGTACTGGCCACGCCTGCTGGAGAGATTGTTGAGGCTAACTGCTTCACTGAGCCGCTGTTCCAGATCCGCGGAGCCCTCGGCATTGAATTGACGTCTCAATCGAGAGCACGCACAGTGAATCGTGAGCAGTTTAACAGTTTATTTAAAAAACGCATGTGTTTCAAGAAGATTTAAATATTTTTAATCTCAGATGCACCTAAAAATTCCACAGTAAGAATATTTAACTGCAGACATGTAATCATTTTGGTTCTGCTGTTAATCAAATGCAATAAAACAGTTTCTTTCAAGCTACACTCAAGGATAAGGTTAAGCTCTTGCTCAGTTTCTGTCTGACCTTAAAATCAGCAACAAACAAAGGGAAGCTTATTTGTAAAGAACATTTCAAGGCATTTCAAAATGCTTTACATAAGATATGAAGAGAATCTTAACAAATTGCAAAAGCAACGGCTCCGTGGAAAAAGTGCAGTTTAAGAAATAGGTAGAGGAAAGTTAAAGAACTAAGAGTCGCAGCAGACGTCTGTGGGAGAAACGATTACTTCAGTTCTATCTCAACTGGAGACAAGCATAGCACATGCGATTTCTTATTATGTGTTCAATGCACTGCCTCGGACCTTCTACGGGATTAAGTTCTCAAGGCCAGGGTCCCACAGGGATCCTTCCGTGGTCCGCTGCTATTCATTTTATACATTAATAACATCATTCTGCCGACTCTGTACTTCTGCTTCCCTTTTCTGTAGATAGGAGTTTTATGTGCCCCAGGCTCCAGCCCAGCTCCGGCTCTGACTCATCCTCAGTCCACCTTTGATGCTTTCCAGTTATCACTTCTTAATCACAGACCCGTTTGTTCAGAAAAGGCCGAGCATGTGGTGTTCTCCTCCTCCTCCTCTTCACTTCCTGTATGGAATTAAAGGCTCTGTACAGGCATGCTGCCCCCAACATTACTCCAGCAGCTGAACCCTGTTTATCGCACCACTTTATGCTTCATCACTGATTACTAATTTAAACATTGGCCTCTGTGTCAGGATGGTGGGAGGGTCTGCGCTAAAGCCACAAACAAACAGTGTTCCTCACTGCTAAGGTATGAAACTGCAACATTTTCCATAATGCAACGGATATTTAACAGGCTTTAGGTGGATTTATATTAATATTTGTAGTTATCATGTACAAGGTGTTGAGGTTTAACTAAAAAGCTAATAAACACAGCTGCTGGGCTGCTTGTTCAGCCCAAGTTTCTGATCCTTGTGGACAGTTAATCATTAAAGAGAGTTGAGAAAGACGATATCCTCTCAATTTCTGTAAAAAAAAATAGCAAAGTCACTTTTGTTGTAAAGATAAAAAAGTTGTCTGAATGGCAGTTCGTCTGTGGAAGTCTCTGATTCAGTCGTGACACTCGGCAAAAGAGAAGCAACGTGAAATGAACCTCTGTGATGCTTTTATCACACAGCGCACGAAAAAGAATGTAAACACAGTGTCATGAAACGATAAATAGATTATCGGCTGTCATCGCGACCATCAGTGGGTGAAATCTGACACGTCACTGTTTTGACCGAGATTCAAACTTGCGATTGTGGTCTACAAACAAGATAATGTAAACTGGGCCTGCTTGTAGCTCATCTGTCCTGGAGAGAGATAAGCAACTGCTCATTAAATGGGACGAAGGTCGAGTTGGCTCACTGGCATTTCGTCTTGTAAACGGTTCAGTGTCTGTGGCTGCTCTCTCTCTCTGTCTTGCAGCCGAGGCGTTTGTGTGTCTTCCTTTTTTTTCCTTCAGGGCCTGAGGCCAATCCTTCATCCCACTCTTCATCGTCACCGCCATCACCGAGACTTCGTTCCATGCTGGCTGCGCACACTGTCACCTGTGCTCCTGCCCGGCCCTGGCGAACAGTCACGATAAGTGCAGTTCCTGGTAGGAGAAGAAAGAGTTTGTCTGATCGAGCACCGAAGGCGAGCACTTTGAAAACCGATGCTTGACACCCTCTTTCTGTGTCGAGCACGCATCAGTGAGGCATGAATGAACAAATCCAATTCAGAGGGTTCTAAGAAAAGGATAATGCTTTTAGACATTTGATCTGTTTTCCCAGTTCTTGATGCAGACACTTGAACTCGGGTTCGCCTCATATTGGTGAGATGACAGTTTAAGCAGATACCACATTCATTTATGGATGGCTGAACTTTGTGATTATCGGGGGGGGGGGGGTGGGGGGAGCTAGGTAGGACAGTTATTTTCAGAACCCATAAAGTCTGGAGTGCAGGTCTGTGGAATAATCCACCACCCCAAAGGCCTCGCTACCTCCAGCGCAATAACAGCCTGTCTCCAACCTTAAAAATAGCTGGACGCTGGAACTCTCATTATAACCATCTATCCCTGCAGCGGAAAAATAAATCTGACAGAGGGAGGGAAAATACAGTTTGTTTATAAACGAGGCACACGCGCCGTGAACGATTTCAATATTTCCCATTTCCAAAGTATAGTGATAAGTGCAAGATCGTCTATAATGCAACTGGAAAACTTGAATCTCTTTTCACGGGCGGTGATAGTTCGGTGACGTCTTTATTGTCGGGTGATTTTCAGAGATGGAATAAAGTTACAGCTCCAGAGTTTCGAACCCCACTCGAACAAAGTCAAACAGGCACAAAAAAGTTAGCAGTGACGAAGAGGAACGAGCACCCACTGACATCATTAGTGTCCAATTACAAGCGCTGTTCAAAGGATGATGAGTGAACTAACAAAAAAAAGTGTAACAGGCGACCTTTTGCCTTCAGGCAGCAAAGTGTGCTGCTGACATGACAAACAGATCACAGTGAATCAGCCTCGACGCTAAGACGTGGGGAGCTGTTGTAATCGGCTCAACGTTGGAGGGTCAGGGGAAGAAACAAGAGTGTGGGAGAGAGATGGAAACCACTACTGGGAGTTGGTATGTATAGGTGTGTGTGTGTGTGTGTGTGTGTGTGTGTGTGTGTGTGTGTGTGAGAGGAATTGGGGGTAGGGGTAGCTGAGAGGGAGCCCGAGGCTGAATACAGCAGAGTTCACACCAGCTGTATTGATGTCAGGTTGAATATTCTGGCTCAGAAGCAGCAGCCGGGCTTGTGTGTAAATCTGTGTGTTCAGGTGCGTTATATGAAATCATCCCGACAGAATCCGCCAAGCTCGGTGTCCGCGGGGGGAAGCTGTCGATCCCGGGCCAAAGCCTTTCTTCTTTCACCATCTCCTTTCATCTATCATCTCTCTCACTGTCTGAGCCTCTTCAACTCTTTGTCTCTCTGGGTGAGAGACGCTGTTTCCTTCCACAGTTCAAACCTTCTCACTCCACTTGTTGTCACTCGTCCTCTGGTCTGTCAAAAGTCAGGATTTGTCGCCTTCCCCCCTAGCAGGAGAGTAAAATGAAGATGCACTTGCTACTGCCTTCATACAATATTTTAAAGGCTTAAAATAGCAAATCAACAATGTCTTCACAGTGAAGACAGACAGAGGACCAAGCCTTTACTCAACTGTGTTGTCTCAAATTAAGTTTCGTCAAGTTTTTATCCAGATGTATTGGAGCCAAGTGGCTGACACTCTGGATGAGGCGTTGCAGCAGCGAGTCGAGAGCTGTGCATCTCTTGCCTGTTTATCCAGTTATCATAGGCACAGGAATGAAAACCAAGATGTTCCGCACACGCTACGCAACATGGAACACGCATTACAGGCAGTGTGCACCGGGCCTTATGGACGGGATAGGGTTAGGAACTCAGACGTCCGGAGGGATCTCAGAGTAGAGAGCCGCTCTGCATCGAGAGGTTCAGGTGTCTGACTGGGATGACTCCTCTGCACCTTCCTCTGCTGGTTCTTGGGGCCGGTCCAACTGGTCGCAGGCCTCCTGGTAGACCTGGAACACGCTGGAGAGATCAGATATCTCATCTGGCCAAGGAAGGCCCCTGGGGTCCCCCGAGGAGGAGCTGGAAACGTGCTTAACCTGCATCCAACACAACAGGACTCCGGATAAGCTGTAGATGTGTGCACACTCTGTTTCTCCTCATAATATAATTTTTGTCTACTCTGCACACAGGGCACGTACTGAAGGAATGAGTTCTCCTCTATGGTTCCTTCCTCTTTCTCCATTTTGTGATTTGTATCTGTGGAGAAGATAATAAAACTGACCTGAAGTATCCCTCAAAATCGAACACGTGTTATAAGAATGTATCTGAACCCTGGTGTTGTGCTCTTTGTGGTTAGTCACACAATCTGTATCCTGTACACATATGCTTAGTTTCTCAGTGGACCTATCAAAGCACTTCAACACAGTAGATGAATCATAGCACATTTCTTTTCTCTGTCTTTTTTCCACATTGGTACCAGATACAGTACATTTGTCTCACAGAAGGTTTCTTTGATAAAGGGAACTGTGCATTATGTTGATAGGGGGTGTGCTGCAGGACTGTCGCTCCCACCGCCCACGCTGCCGAAACCACTGAAAACACAAAGGGCAAATCTCCAGTTCGTTTAGTCATAGGACAGGAGCAGGAAGTGACCGTGAGGACGGGATGTTTATATTACTAAAGGTTTGTTACCCTAACCTTGTGAATTGAGGTGCAGAAGTCCCACGTGAGCAGAATAGGTGTGTGTGTGGGGGGGGCATGTAAAGGTTGTGCACCACTGTAACAGATGAAAAGAAAATACCTCACAGTGTTGGGTTACAGTAAATCTAATTAGAGGATTATGGTTGTGATAAGGATTGGAAAGCTTGTGTAGCTGTTCGTACTCTGGTTTGACTTCAATTGCAACCTGGGTTGGTCTTGATGTAATGCATATAATTATGTTGTAATTATACCTTTCCAGGATGTTTAGTAATGCAATATGCCATTTTGCAACTACAAGTTAAAGCCGCAGTGTTCGAGGAGGCTTTGGCGAGTGCCAAAAAACAAAATGGTAATTTCAGGATATAATTTGCAGCTCTGCAACGAGTCGTTCTGCTGCTTACATTCCAGCCAATAGAGAGTCGACTGAGGCTTGCTACTTATTGTTGGGTGAGGTTGACATGAAATTAAAACATTAACATTTCACAGAAGAATTAGTGTCTTGTATCTGCCCCTGTATGACAGCTGTTCTCAGGGAGTGTGTGAATCCCTGGCTCCACCTGACACCATCATAGTGTGATACCATGGCTTTATTGTTGTGATGAGCACGGCCTAAATTAATGTGCAGTATCACAAATAAGAACTATATCTGGTGACCAGTGGTGCAATGTGACAAAGTACATTTACTTCATTACTGTACTTAAGGACATACTCTCAAGTAGATATATTTACTTTTACTTCACTACATATACCAGCAAATACCTCTACTTTCTACTCCACTACATTGTTACAATCCATTGCATTCCATGTTCACAGCAATATTTTTAAAAGCAACCAATGACAACATGGGCATTGGTCCAATGATCCAATCAGAGCAGGCAGGTAAGATTAGACCCCGCCTCCTGCAGCAGCAGCAACACAGGTGAACAAGAAACACCTGAAATGTTATTAGTACAGTTTAGTATTAAAGTATTAGGTACTGTTTAGCAAGTAGTTTTAGTTTTCATATACTTTAAGTATGTTTAAAAGCAAGTACTTTACATTTTACATTTCCTCAAGTAGAAAAGAATATGCTGTACTTTTACTTGAGTACATTTGACTCCTCCAGTACGTCTCAGCGAATGTGCTCTGATGTGCACGTGGCTCTGTGGACTGACTATGTGCAGTGAGTGGAAGACATTCAACCACACAGAGAAGTAGATGAACTTTGGATGTCCATCCTTTACCGTGTGTCCTTTGAGGGTGTGGGGGGATGAGGTGGGGCCGAGTGATTCTGCAATTACGTTGTGTCCATGTGATGAAACAACTGCTCATCAGACTCAAAGGTCACCCAGGGATGTCCGGCGTTTGGATACACACACACTCAGCCCATCCTGTGACGTGTTTTGTGAATGGGTCTCTTGTGGAGACAGGATGACAGGAAAACCATATTATTCCTGTTCTTTATGACTCAAGTCCGGCTGATATCAGAATGAGATCTGCTGACCGACACCGCGACGGCAAACAGAAGAGATGCTGTCACCGTCATCAGCTGGGAACGGGGCTGCGGGTTTGTCCTGGGAAAGTCTGGGAAAGTCTGTCAAAATCAAAATCTATTCCCCACACACACACAGAGAGAGAGAGAGAGAGAGAAACATGTACCTGCAGGGACCCAGAGCTCTTAGCATGTGTGTGCATGTGTGTCTATGAATTATTTGTGTTGTGGAGACTGATGTATTTACCAATATTAATACACCTTCTGGGAACCTCTCTCTCTTACAACAGCTGGTCCAGCTGTGTAAAGACTAAATCTGTTAGTCTTTACACTAAAGAAACCAGCCACCATCCATAAATCACAGTTTAAAATGCTTTCCACAGGTGGAACTTCATGTGACTTCATGTTCAACATTCAACTAGTACATCACTGTGTTTCAAACCCCTGAGACAACACATCACCCACTCAGGTAAGTGACCAAACTGTCAGAGACAGACTCCATGAGGGCCCGATGTCCTCTAGTGGGACCTGTGCTCACAGCCCAGCACCGTGCAGCTCGATTGGCATTCACCAGAGAACACCAGAACTGGCAGATCCGCCACTGGCGTCCCGTTCTCTTCACAGATGAAAGGGTCTGGAGAGGTCGTGGTGAACGTTATGCTGCTGTCACATCATCCAGCATGACCGGTGTGTCAGTGATGGTCTGGGAAGGCATGTCCCTGGAGGGTGGCACAGACCTCCATGTCCTAACCAACGGTTCCCTGACTGCTGTTAGTCACCGGGATGAAATCCTCAGAGTGAGTCTCAGGCCTTACCGTAAAGATTGCATTTGAAAAGTTAGTTTTCTATGAAAATCATCATGAAAAATCTCAGACAATCATCAAAAAGTAATAATTTACATATGTTGTGAACCTTCCCCACCAGCTAGGACATTTGACTCAGGTGATATCACAGTAAGCCGGGAGTCTTTCACAGTGGGGTGTGTGAGTTCATGCAAGTTGATGTCAAAGTCTCACATGCACAATGTGACACCAGGGGGTGTAATCATAATCCCAAAAACTGACGGAGTCATTAATGTTTACAGCACCTCACCATGGACCTGCCAGTCTTTTTTGGCTTTGCAGAACCATTTAATATATGATCAAGTGAAGGGACAAGAGGTCACGCTCACCCCCAAGAGGCCTATCTGTACACATGCCTGGCGAGCTTTGCGGTGTGTGCCGCCACTGAGGCTCCTTGGCACGACCTCTGCATTCTTTTCGTGACCATCACCCTTGGATTCCTTAGGGGCACTGCCCTTAAACAGTATACCGCTGTCCATCTTGCCAGTTTACTGACTTAAATTCCTGCATGGTTTCCACTATCCGCCCTCTGGTCAGAGGCAGCATCCTCTTTGCCGGTCCTTGAGTTGAACAGCTCTTCCCTGTGGTTATGAGGTAGTTGATCCGCTCTTGGCACCGCTGCCAGCAATGCCAGCGTCCATGTTACTGCTGGTGTTATATTACCATTGTCTCCAGACAGTGCCTTTAAACATTAGCAGAGCCCTTTTTTTATTATTGGGTGTGTTGAGTTACGAGTGATGTAGCGCTGAGATGGAGCAAACGTGCTGGTGTAAGGATTAGCTCACACAAAAGGGTGAAACTTTGTACTGCTGGCACACTCTTATCTCACCAAGAGATCTTTTTTCTGAGACTGAAAAACTTTTCTATTTTGTTTGAGGCTACAAAAACAAAACCAGCTGACGTGGAGCCAAAGTAAATTCTTACATGTCACTAATTGTCAGGAGAAGCTGGCTGCTGGACGTGTCTATATAATACGGACCGTATCCAAAACAAACACTGCCACTGCTGACATGGAGATATGCACTGTCTGCGCTGGAGTGCCAACCGGGCACATACCAAGTTTAAGTTTCCTTCTCAGCTCGTTTTAATGGACAGTGCTTTGTGTCTGAATGTACTTTTCATTGTGTACTTCTAAAAAAAAAAGCCCCTCTAGCCCCTTTTACAGTTGTCATATCAAGTGACTCATATCTGAACTAAATACAGATTCATTTCTTAATTGTTAAAGCAGACAGGAAACAAGTGAGATGGCTATGACGTGCAACACACGTCACTGGCTGGAAGTAACCCACGGATGTTGTGGACAAGTGGTGATGCATCGTAACCGAGATGAGATTTGATCCACTTTTCCTGACCTGACCCGAACCACCTGCACAGTTATTGGCCTATTTGATTGCAGCAATGCAACCTGAAGCTGTTTGGAAGAAGAGTAACTTTATTTTTATCTAACAATTTAGTAAGTAACCCCAAAAAGAAAATGTGGCTCTCGGAGAAGCCTAAGGAGATGATCAAACTTTTATCTCGCTTCATCTCTCATTCACGCCGCTTCCTCACCCACACAAATCATTCTGCGGTTAAACTGATTAGGGATCAGATAAGCAGAATACCACACATTGCGTTTTCCCGTGCGTTCACATGTGTTAAAGTTGCTGGAGCCCCATTTCCTTGACGTTTTAATGAGGCAGGGAGAATGACAGATAATTTAAAGTGTAACTTTAGCTGCCTTTATCGCAGAGCAGTGTCTATTTCCACAGACTGCTCACTGACGTAGTTGCACTTGGCCGTGCTGAACATTACGTTCGGAGGAACAGATGCACCTTTTCAAACTCTGGCTGGGGACGGTCTCCTCCGCTGGCTGGAACAACCACCGCTCAGCCCATCTTGTGACTGGGGTCGCTGTCGGTCTGACTTTGCAGCTCCCTTCTGCACTGTACATAATGTGGGTGGTTGCTCTTACTGGTTGTTCCCTGTTGACAAGGTATGTTTAAAAGAAAAAAATCAAGTTATGCCTGCCTCATCTCCTCAGGACAATCACAAAAAGCCTGGATGTCAGAGACGTCATTTTCACACTGACCTCATTTTCAGGCTCGGGCAGTTGGACTCTCCAGTATCCAAAGTCAGTTCAGTCCCCGTTGAGTGTTGGAGAGTCAGCGCCTGTAGAGAGAGACAACAGTCCAGATCTCCGCTGACCCATACGTTTGGACCACCCGCCGACTCGGAGACGTGACAGACACTGTCTCAAACCTCCAGCCAAGCACTGCACGAGTGATTTGAGGCGAGGTGTAACACCCATGCTGTCAGGCATGTCTGCCAATTGCCTCCAACAACTCATTAGCGTGTTAAGAGACAGAGCGATATGAAGACGCCGATCGCCTTAAGTGAAATGGAAGTTGCGCTGCTAACATGCATTTGCTCTTACGTGAGACAGGCAGAGGCTTGCATTGTTTTTCATCTGCACATATGGAAACCTGTAGCTCATTAGGGGGGGGGGGGGGGTGTCGGCTTGCAGACAGCACGGTGGACAGAGGGTGGAGGGTTTTTCTAATGTCTCATCTCAGTTAAGCACTTCACTCACTCAACATCACATCCTCATCATCTCTGCAGCGGAGGCTCTCAGCTGCTGAGATGTTGAGATGTGTTTCATTTGCCCCGAGTGGAAATCAAAACAAAACCTGCGAGGAGCGTCGATACACAAAACTCTAGTTCCCATGGTAACATGTGTGAGATAAAATATGTCAGAAGCTGGTGCAGCTAACCTGAGTCCATCATTAACATTTAATAGCATATAGCTAAATATCTATTGTTGCTCCGTCACCCTGTTGCCACCGCAACCCTCACTGGAATGATATTAAAAATTGATGAATGGATAAAAATGACAACACGTTGTTCTATTATTCAGTTCATCGCACGCCACAGCCCTGGTTGAAATGTCCACAAACTAATTCCAGGATACTTTTTGGTTGGTTGTCCTACAATCAACATGTAAAGATGGCAAGGCCTCGCTCCCAATTTCTTTTTCAGGGGGAGTCACAGCAAATAAACCACAGTAGAGACTTGACAAAACGTTCTCAGCAGCCACAGGGAGGGAGAGAGAGAGAGAGAGAGAGAGAGAGAGAGAGAGAGAGAGACCTCTTACTCAGCGGCTTTGCACTTCATTCAAGAGCTCCATGTGTTACAGAGTGTTTATGAGTCCCAACGAGTGGCCTTGTGGGACGTGGGAGTGGAGGACAGGGGCACAACAAAAGGGTTTTAATTGGTGTGTGCTGGGACAGAGGGACAAGTTACAAGTCTGAGACTGGCCAGTGTGGTGTGTTGAAAAGTAAACTGGTCGCGTTAATAGACCAGACCAGTAAATATTGTGTTTTTAAAAAAGGAATCTAACAGTGATACATACTGCGGCTGTTTTATTAAACCAGGTGGACGCTGGCTGGATTCAGTATTTTATATTAATGTATTAATGCTGCTCCCAGTCCAAGCACTGGCACGTTTAAATTATTAAAGAGATACTTCACACTTAAATGCCTTTTTTGAGAATCAGGAAAGCCGGTGTGTCTTGGCCCCGCCTTCAAGCGCTTTTTATGTATTTCCAGGGAGAAGCACTTCAACCAGAACTTCCTATTGAAATCTAAAATGTGTTTTCCTCTTCTATCCAGCGTGTTTTATGTTTGGCTATGTCTTCTCTCACCAGTACCATTGGTAACAGCCAGGCAGGGGTGGGGGTGAAGTGTTTGAGTCCATCTGGAGTTTCAGGGGGAAACAGACTGAAGTAACTGGTGACCTCTTCTTCAAATGTAAGAAAACCCGACATTTAATACATTGACACCGTGTTTTAAGCCTAAACGTATTTGTGAGATATGAGATGACTTCAAGAATATACACATACGTATGTATTAGAAGTTCAATTACTCTAAAGTCAGAATCGACCCAGATTTCTGTCATAATTAGGCTTCTACAAAAAGCTGTGTTGAGACCAGATGTTGTTGGATCTGAGATTTAAAACTGGTATATTCACATTTAAGATGCAGATCATCTAAAATACCAACTCCTCCGATGGCCTATGTAGCATAAGGGAGAAATAGGATGATCATTTTTCTATGAAATCGCTGCTAAGTGCACATTTTTTATATGTTTTATCTGCCATCATGCATTTTCACTTTCCAATCTGTTTTACCCTCATATGATTCACCACTTGGGGGGGGGGGGGGGGGGGGGGTTATATGAGATGAACGGCTGTCTGTGTTCTGATAATGCCGTCGGTAAAGAGTCACCAATGTGGGGATGTTGCAGGGCAGATAAGGAGGTTGAAGTAAATCGGACTTAGCTAAGTGGAAATCAGGGAGGAAATCGTAAACGTCAACTCAAAAGAAGAGGAAGTGCTGCAATTCTGTGGATTATTTTTAGCTGTGAATTAGTCCACAGTCGATGCTCTTTACTGCAGCAGGACTGAGTGGGCGCTTCAGTTTACCCCTTTCAACTTCATTCATGTTTCGTAGTTCTTTAACCATCGATCATTAATAATAAGATGTATCAGGCTTTGGGAATTCACATACAGGGTTAATTCACTTTCGGGATTTGACCTTTTTTCTCCCAATGGAGGTTGAGTTATGATTTCAAACTGTCATTTAAAGTCTTGAGAATTAAGAAATGCAATATTTATGATTTAGAAAATCCCCAGATTATATTCCAGGGAGCCTCATTAATTAAACCTGTCTATGCTGGTGAAAGAGGCTGAAATGAAAGGTGTGTGATGCTAAACCTACGCAGATTGTGGCTTCTGTGCTCTTTGTAATGTATATGGATCACTGTCAGTGTTGAAATGTGCGTTTGTGAAGTCTATTAAACCTATGGCTGTATTTTTAAAAGGGTTTTGCACCTTCCCTTTCTTTAGGCCTTTTTCCCACAGCAGATTTTGTTCCTCAGGTTTGTGAAGTAACAGGATATTTTCTAACGTAGTTGCTAATATTTGTACAGATAATTAAATTTGATGCTTTTTATATATGAAATAGCTCCTTCAGATTCACAAACCTACAGAATTTGAAAAATCTCACCACAGGATATTGAGAAGACAAATTAACAAGCAGCAATTATGGAAATGCTGCATGTGGTCGTCTGCATCCCCACGACGGAATCCCACATGACCATGCACTGTATTTCTTTAATTAAGGCCCCAGCAGTATGTTTAGGATTCCTTCTTCGTGACACAGTTGAGTTTTCAGAAGAGCGTCTAATGAAAGAGTTATTACATTTCCATTATCATTATCGTCATTATAATAACAAGCTAATGATCAGGTCTCGTGAGTGCACCTCTGACTCTCACACTCGCAGGCACACCCACACAGACGAAGACCCAGGGGCGATCTGTGGAAACATGCCCCCGACTATCTTGATCTCATGTGTGAACAGAGGTTTGGCTCCCCTCTGTTTGGGCTTGTATCACACGAAGTCCCGAAGAGGAATGGTTTGAACATGACCTCATCAGGCAGAACAAAAGACGGAGAGAGGCAGAGGAGAGAGCGAGCGGGGCTGGGAGGAGCGGGGCTGCCTCCCGGGAGCCGGGGTTAAAGCCTCTGCCGATGTTTTAGAGATTAGGATGTTGGGGAAGTATATACAGTATCTCTAATTGGGAGGGGAAGGAAGGAAGGAAGGAAGGAAGGAAGGAAGGAAGGAAGGAAGGACGAACGAAAGGAAGGGAGGTGAATGGGTGGGAAATCCACAGTGGAAGGAAGGTAGCAATAGCAATCGGGTCAAGAGAAGCTTCAGCTGAGGATTAGTTTGTGCTCATTAAGCTTCTCTCTCACACTCTGGGTACCTGTTGGACCACTTTAAATTATTCAGAACCGCATTGCACACAGCAGCTACGGTGCAAACCTCAGACTATTACACTGAGCACGGAGCAGAGATGGACCTGCAGCTTGTGAGACAGCATTGGGCCCGGACACAGCTGGAAACTACACATATGAACATATGAACTTCCATTTTGTTCACAACCTAAAACCTTTAACACAATTTGGGTCGTGCAGCTTTTTGAATCTCGACTGTATCGTTGGCGAGATGCTCAAATCGCAGTGACACAAAAAACAGACATTTACATCTTTTTCACATTGTCACTCTTGGAGCCTGAAAGTAAATCCACGTTACCTCAAATTAGGTCTAGCCGTAAATAGTTTTTTGTCATCAGTTCATTGTAAGGCAACAGGACAATGGGTGAATCCCAGTACATGCTTCGCTCCTTCTGGTTTACGCCTAAAATAGACTTCTTCGAAAAGAGTGAAAATGTATTTGCTTCGTCTTAATGGTGTCGTTTCAGGACAAAGAACGATGTCACTCGAGCAAACAGCCTTTCAGGCAACAGTGGAGTTCAGTGACCTCCAACATGTAAACTGTGTTGGCCAGTGAGTCAGACAAATGGGACTGTGCTTGTGTTATAGTTTAAACAGCATGCACGAACATATGGATCCCGCGCACACGGCGTACAGTGTGCACAGAAGCTCACTCCCCCATCTGTCTTGTGGCATGTTCATGTGCAGGAGGGGACCCTGAGGCCCGTGTTGACAGTCATCCCTGTTTTAGAGATACTGAACGGTTGTATGTTAACTTTAGAATGGATATAAATCTGAATATTTATTCCAGATTGGTAATCCCCACAAATGTCAACTGGGATTGTCTCCCTGTGACCCTCAAACGATGAGCCGTAAAGCTCATTGATGGATGGACATTATGATTCATATCCCATATCTTGGCTGTGTAATGAAGAAAACACATGTAGTCTGAACATGAATCCACGGGATGTATTTTATCACCAAACCTGAATAACCAAAATGTCAGTGTTAATATGTTCTCGTGCTAAACTAGAGTTTAGAGGAAATAATTAACAGCAGGTTGCGTATTTGCAGTTGGCGATCTACGGTCTCTCTGGTGGACATTAAAACGTCTCCTGGAAGATTTGATCAGCTGCAGTTGATTTTTAGTAAATGTGTTCTGTAACAAAGACTTTAGAGCCCAGAGAAAGGGACACACGCTATGTTGTTGGTGTTTGAGGATGAAAACCACTTTAGATGAAGTGTGGTAAGTCTTTCTCTTGGAAAACCAAGTCAGTCACAATCAATTATTACAAAACACTTGAAGTATACGCGTGACAAATATTGATTTACACAATAAATAACAACAATGAAATTTGGACGTCAGAGCTTCAGGATGTGATCTGTGTAAAAACTCATTTTGTGATACGATCAAAACAGCTTCTATTCCCACTTTGTGCTGAGATTGTTTTATCAACTGTTGTTTCCAAGGTCACAATGAAATTTCAATTCCCTAAAGCAAGTAATAAAAATATTCAAGCACTTAGCAGTTGGAGTGGGCCCAGTGGTAACGCAGTTCAAGTTTCCATTTCTCCAAGGAAAAGCAAGTGAAATGATAGAAAGCTCATTAATGGCTACTAATGTGGTGAAACTGTTTTGTCAGCTGCTGTTTCCAAGGTCACAAACTTCTCAAATCTCGACCTGGTGAACAGTGTTTATCCTCGAAGCGGGAGTATGAATCTTGGACCTCACCGCTCGCCGTTGCTGTTTTCACAGCACTGTCAGATTTTTGGAATACATATTTTGACATGACATGACCATGGAAACCAACACGTTCTGTCACGGTCATTGGTAAATAGGCTTGTGCCAGATGCTTGTAAACGCACAATGAAACTGCTGATGGACACAACCTTCCTTCCAACGCAGCAAATTAGAGTTGACGGGCCTCAGGTTGCTTCCAGCCACATTTCATAAAGACTTGCCTCATTTTATACGTGGTCCTGTTGTCCTAAAGCAAAGTGATGTACTATGTCAAATGTTGGCTCGCGGCCTTTCCAACACATGGTGTAATTTTTCTTGAATTTATTCAAAGCAAAAAAAAATGCTAACAAAACCTGTTTTGGCCCCCGAACTAAGAAGGTCAAAAATATGGTTTGGCTTGTGGCTCCTGGGTGTTAAGTCTAAAACAATCCTTACTTTACTTTTGCTTATTTAAAACTGCAGCTTGGTGAGGGTTTCACGACTCTAGGTCAACTGGACTCCGGCCAAAGGCGCCATATTGTGCCTTACTCCACTCCGCAGCACTGATCCCAGTACTATTTCCGTGAACTTGAGCTCCCCTTAACTCCTGAACTCAGAGACATTGGAAGGAATGAGAAAATGACACCTAGGAAAACATTCCACGAGGGGACCCTGCTCATGCTCAGGCTGGCGTCCCCGGCATTCCCTACATGTCCAATAAAGCCGTACGAGCATATTAGCATTCTCCTGACACGGGAAGGTAACCGGCCACGAGGGAATGCCTGCGGAGCTGCAACCAGAGCTGGTAAACATTTATTTCCAGGCATGCTGCTGCCACGGAGGGGCCAACGTTTATTTGTTTGGAGCCTCTGACGGGTTGTGATCATTTTTCCTGTCCCCTTTTAAACCCATTTGCTTTGTCGCCCAAGACTTAAATAATGAGATTGATACCACTTTCAGTTGTGCCTGATAACAATCCTCAAGTCTCCGCCGGTCGGTTGGCAACGGCACGGTGATAACAGACTCCAGGAAATAACTGCACCCCCCCCCCCCGTAAAACAG
Source organism: Verasper variegatus (assembly GCA_026259375.1). Taxonomy (NCBI): domain Eukaryota; kingdom Metazoa; phylum Chordata; class Actinopteri; order Pleuronectiformes; family Pleuronectidae; genus Verasper; species Verasper variegatus. The sequence continues at coordinate 3,353,256 of CM048052.1, read as the reverse complement.
CTTGTTGTCTTTAAACCTTGGTTTGTGTATGGATTAGATAAGAAATGTTTGAAAAGTACCAAAAAGGTTGATATTTAACTAAATGTGCTTGTTCAACTTTCTGGCTGAGAATATGATAAGAGACTAGACGCCATCGCTGATTGGCTGAGCTCAGCACAAAGAGTGGGGAAAGGAGGAAACGTTCAAAGTCTGTCAAACAGCTTATGTCACTATTTCTTGGCTGAAGACAGTAACTTCTGGGTTTATAAATCAGTGAGATGAGCTATTTTGGGCACCTGTTAACGTCCAGAACTATAAGTCCCAACTATTCGTGGTTATGTTTGCAAAATAAAGTATCTTCAACCTTCTCCTGCTCCCTCAAAATACAAACTTCAGTAATTTTTTCTCCTAAAAAGGAACTGATTTGCTTTAGAGGTGCTGATAAATGGATTTTGTAAGTGAGACAAGCTGCTTCCCCTGTTCCCATTTTAATGCTACACTAATCTAGGCATATATAGAAAAGAACTAAATTAAATTTGAACACAGAGTTGTGTAGTTTTTAAGATTATCATATTAGTATATTTAGTGTTGTTCTGATCATGAGTAACCTGCTCTCCAGGGGATTCTGCCTCTTGGGGTCTATTTAAAGCAGCTATCTGACAGAGTGTATACTAGTAAGCCCACAGAGCAAGATTAATATGTGTTTCCATAGTTATGTACTTAAGTTGTGACATATCAAAGTGTGATACCAATACCACGCACGTCTATTTACATGCACAAGGCCTTAGGACGAACGGCGGTGGAAAGTTCGACAAGGTGCTCTCAGTTCACAGCTCAGCCCGGCAGCATGTGCCTAATCTCATGTGCAGTGTGTAAATGCATCACTTTTTCCTTCAACAATTGGACCACAGTGGAATAACTTTTAATAGCATAAGGAGGGATGCACTCCAAAATTCCTGTGTGGTGAAGTTTGAGAGACAGCCTGCGCTGAGCGTCAGACAGCTTTCGAGTTTGAAGCGGAGGGGCCGTGATCCCGGGGGCCCCGCGTGTGACAGCTCTCTCATCAATCATTCCCGCATATTCTGTACGTAAACTTTTGACTCGTAATCTTCCCGGACCAGCCGTTGTTATCTCTTTGTGCTGAAACATGTTTGTTTTGTTCTTTTCAGGCACGTCGTCATGCCTGGTAATGAAGTTACAGACGCACCAGTGATGGAGGGCAGTGCTGGCTTTACTCAGCTGTTCTATTGTTCCTCCAAAGGGGGAAAGGTTTGAGTGGGAGGGCCCTGCCTTTTAGTTTCAGGTGCCTCACAGCTATGGAAATAAACTCCACCATAAATGACTGAATCATGTACATAACTTTACAGCTGGGGTTAACTTAAAACATCCTAGCAACATAAAAAAACATTTTGACCTTCGATTCCCACCCAATAACATCTCTGCGAGGAATGAAATCAATGGGGCATTACCCCCCCCTCTCTCCTGATGACCTCATGCCTCAGAGATGTCTGACGTCATCCTGGGAGCTCTCTGTTTAAAACTGAGAAATCCCCACAGGTTTCTGATCAGGACGTGCCAGGTTTCGATAAAGGAGGTTCCATCCCCACCCCAGGTCTCCATAGAGACTAAGCTGACTAATAAAAATAGCCTGCTAGCTCCGTTTAGCCCCAGTGGGATGTTGCTCCTCTCCCTCAGTCTCTGTGTGTTAGAGCAAACACGTGATCGGACTTATTTGTGATAAAACACTCGCTGTAATGAAATGCTGCAAAGATCAGGACCCCTCGAAGCCTGTACACAGTTTGTCCCCGTCCACTTTGTGTTTATGTTTACGCACACCGCTGTCTTTAGTGTGTGCATGTGTGCTTTTCATGAGGGGAATCGCAGTCTAGTGGTGAGACAAAGGTCTCCAGGAAGCAGAGGAATCAAAGCCACATGGGCGCCTTCAGTGTCTGACGATACTTTCAAAGCGAATGGGCCCATAAACATCAGGATGGGCCCCGTAAATGTCAGGTTGAGGAGACAAATAATAGGTGGCAGGTGAAGTTCATGGAGGTACGTATGTTTTTTTTTAAAAGGACAGAGCCATGGGGGGGGGGTGGCTTCATATTCTCTAGCTTGTTTCCTCTCTTATCACTGTGAAATATTTTATGGTGACGTCATGTGAATCCTCCTCATACCATGCCCCATATACTGCTGCATATACAGAGAGAGGGATGTCACTGTAAGAGCTTCACAAAAGAGTGAACACAGAATCATAGGCTCGTTTATCTGAAAGAAAAGTTTCCAGTTTCTGTTTCACGAGTTGACTTTGTGCGAAATGGAACCACAGATATGAACGTTCAAGGTCATATTATAAATGTTTGAAAATATGATGAATACTTTATGACTTCCTTCCCATCCCACCCTCACATCTTCATGAACGGCCAAAGCTCGTACTTGGTGGATACCGCATGCACTTCATGTAATGGCTCCGCGATGTTCCTGGAGAGACGATCATGTAAATGTTTCATACAGCGGAGAAGTTATGGACAGTTAGAATATCAGAGAGGGTGCAACTAGCTATTGGCTGCATGGAAACTTTGTTTTGGTTATTGCTAAACACATCTTCTAATAAATGTACCACTTGTCAGTTGGAGATGTGAAGACAATAAATACTCCCCAGAGCTTGTTTTCCATGTTCCACTTGTGTTTATTAGGAAAATTAAGCCATTTCAATGGAATGTCTGCTTGACAAAAACAAGCAAACAACACACAAATGATATTTCACAACTGAATAAAGATCTGGTTAGCATCTATTTGTTTTACTGCACAGGAATGTACCTCCTGCATGTCGGCCATATTTCTTCTGGTCATGTTTAGTTGGATTAGTACTGCAGGCCTACATCCTGGGTTCCCTCGTCCCCTGCTCCCGATCTGCTGTAACAGGGACGTAACACAGGAACTGAATAGAAAGCAGTGCATTGAGATGTAGGACACTCGGTACGATGGTAAATGTGTTGTGCAGTTAATACCTTTGTCTAGCAACTTTTAAACACACATTTTAAAGTTTGTTGCAACAGAGTTTGACAACTCACATCACATATTTTTTGTGTGACAGTGTATATTTTGGGTCATAAGTGTTCAAAGGTTATTGAAACCATCTCTCTCGACTACTTGAAATTTGTTGACAGTGTTTGTTTTGTCTTGCAATCTGTTGCTTCTCTTGTAAAACAGTTTTTGGCATTAACATATACACACACATTCGTACAGTGTATCTATGGGAAGCACTCTTTCTATGAGTGGCAACTTGGGGGGGTTCAGTGTCTCGCCCCCAAGGACACTTCGGCATGCAGATGGGGAAGACTGGGACCGAGCTGCTCTCCCCCCTCAGCCACAGCTGGCCCAGCTTTGTCCTCAGGCTCTTTTATTTTTGAGAACACCATGTGCATGAGGATCATCCATGTCTAGTAATTAAAAATAGAAATAAAGTATATTGTGAGGCGTGTGGTGTGTGTGTGTGTGTTGTCCATCCTGTCCCTGTTTCTTCACTCATACATACTGTAGTTACTAAGTAATACATATCCCAGTATGTGTGCTTGTACTATTACTTATCACCGACCCATATTTTGGACACAAGCATAATTATTCTTGCAAAAATACAGATACAAAAACAAAAGTTACAACCCAACAGGTGCTGCTCTGCTTTGTCCTCACTGCTCATCACCGCTTCCACCATCAGTCATCCATTGAATTAAAACGTAGACACCTTTCACACACCAGCAGTGGAGATCAATGAATGAATCTTCCACTCACATCAAGTCTCAGTGGAAGAAACCAAAAGAAGAAATCTGAACCTGCTGGCTCGGGAGAGAGAGAGAGAGAGAGAGGATGTGCATGTGGGCGTGAGGATGATGAGTTACTGTGAAGTGGGTGAGTGAAACTGACTCAGTAGAAATAAATCCTGCGACGGGTGTTTAGTCAGACAGGTTAACAAGTTTATTTCTGGAAGAGCCAGCAGGAGGGCTTGCATCGACAGGTATCTGTGGGTTTTTTTTTTTACAACTGCTGCGGTTCCGTCAAACAATGGATTCATATTAAAGGAGCTTAAAAAGCCGTGTTGTCATCCCTCCATACACATGCTGTCTGTTCAAACGCAGCGTCGGTGATGATGATTAAATACGGTGTAATGTAGTGTTACAGTGGAGAGCTTAGTTCAGTCACAACCAGATTTGATTTACATCCCACGACACTGGGGTCGTCCAGTTAACTGAATATTTCCACAACTGTGACACAGTTTTTTCCTCACGTCTGACCTCGACCCCTGCGACGCACACATCACATCACATCACATCTGACTTTCTGCGAGAGAGCGACTGCGATATTTGCCTGGCGAGCTCAAATGACTCGGCTCATATTTTGCTTTCTGATCCGCACCATTGTAATGTAATGGAATACGCGGACAAATTGACAGCGCCTGATATTGTTCTGTTTTCCTGCAAGCCATGCCAGAGAAAGAGTTTTTGACTGGAATCCAATCAGTCATTCAAAGCGAGGGAGCCAAGAACCTGTCCACGCTGGAACAACAGTCTTTCTCCGGGCGAGCAGGACTTTGTCGTACTGTTTACATGCTGCGTCTCCGGCAGGTTTTCAGCTGCGCTGCGTTGTGTGTTTCTGTTCTGCAAACGAAGAAATGTAGGTTTTGTTTGGTTTATGTTAAATTCTTTCGATTTGCACATTAAGTGTTTGTGTGTATCTGGGTAATTGAGACATATTTTCTCAGGGGGCCTGTCTCTATCTACCGTTTACTCACAGAAATGTTGATCCTGCAGTGCATTCCTTCGTTGCTCGGGCCTTGTGATGAACTTGGAATGTCTGTGTGAATTAGTGCACAGTGGAGAGAGGGAGAACTAGCACTCTTTGTACTAAAGGAAAAGTGTGGATGTGCTCGTGCAGTGGAAAACATACTGTAGCTGCAACGCCGAATTCCTCGCGCTCATCATTCTATATTAGGCAACTGCACAGCAAGGTACATTAACAATACAGGAGAGCGAGTCAACCATTTTTCCAGGTCGGCATGAGACCGTGCAACACATCCAGCGGAATGTGATGAGCAGATAAACCGCAGGAATCGTTTCGTCCAATGGCCTCCATTCGTTGCCACAGCTCCACCTGCCAACGATGATACAACTCAGGACGACTTTGTTTGACTTTTTCGCTAAACACCCTGAAACAACCATTTACACACTCTTTCATCCATTCGCCAGAGGGGACTGGTCAAGCTGGGAAATTCAAATAAACTGACGTTTTCCCCATGTGAAATCTAAAATTGGGGCACATTGTGAGCCACAAGTGTCATCGCCTGCAGAGCAGAACCGGACTGTTATTTCAGTCTCCTCACTTGTGACCAGAAAGGGTTATTTATAGAACAAAAGTGAAGAATTCCAAGCAGTAAGAGCTAAGAACATGGCAGAGATGAAGAGTCACGAGGTGGGCTTGACATAATACTGCTTCATAGCATGGAACCAGGAGAGGAATCACCAGCACTAAGACTGTACAATACAAAAGTGAGAATAAGAGAGTAAATGTTGAGTACAGACTGGAAGCCAAGGGAATTCCCACCTGGCATCACAAAGCAAATCCTGTTTCTTGCATGATTATCGCCACAGGATCGTTTGTGTTTGCTCACGCGACTCCCAAAATGATTAAACCCCCCCCCCCCCCCCCAACCTGCAAACTTCCCCTTTATAAAATCCTTTAATTCATCATCATAAGTAAAACGTAAAATAATAACGTATCCACACTTTATAGTAAGCAGGTTTCACAGGGTATCTGAGTCAACTCCAGTTCTTCCAGTTTGTTATCAGGAGAGTTGTTGAAACATCAGGGGCGTAGACCTGAAACATTTTTTAGATATTCACTCGATAATTCAGAGCAAATGTAATAAAAGACGCTGTGCTCCTTTAAAAATGTGACTAACAAACGAATTCTCATTGTTGATGACACCATTAACATATTAAATAAATGGAATACATGGACGTAATCCTATATTTAAGAATACGAACCAACTGTGTGGTCACTCTAAACTTTAAATTCTTATGCTCTGTTCTTCCAAAGTCAGGTTTCACAGAACAATGGTTTCGCTCGATGTCCCAACGTGCTGACTGCGTCCAACTGTGGTGTCACAAGGTGCTTCACTCGTCCAACAATGATGTCACAACACGCTCACATCACCAATCTGCCAGGTCGCTCCGTGTTATCCTCGTCCAACTGTGAGGTCACATCATTAAATGTGCAACAAGAAAGTGAGAACTCCCTGGTTTGTGTTTTGAACGTCTGTTTTTTTCTTCAGCTAATAAAACGTGTGCACACAAGACGACCTTGTGTCATGTTTACCACACAAGTGTTATCGCTGCTGTGTTGTGTGTTGATTTCCCTCCTTTGTCTCGCTTTTCATCTTCTCTCTGCAGCTAAAGCAGATACAGAGAAAAACATTCAAAGGTTAGAATAACCAAGGAGGTTATGTAGTCACCCGTGTGTGTTTGTGTGTTTACTTGTCAAGCAAGATTACACAAAGATTCCCGAACACATCTGGATCAAACTTGGTGGAGGGATGGGACACGGGCCAGAGAGGAGAATCAATATTATGATTTTACCTTTGGTTCGGATCCAGATAATAATCCAGGTCTGATGGACGTGTCTTGGAGTGTTTGTCCGCGGCCGGGCTACGTTTCAGTTTTGTACATGTGTCATTAAGAAAATCACCCAATCACGTGCACGCCATCGCTTTACCATTGTGTCTCTGTGTGTGGCCCCGGGTTTTCTTTTTCCATGTGAACTGACAGAATATTGCACGCGGTGACATCATGTGTGTGTTCTGCTATGATTGAATCTTGGGTCTTTATTCTGACGGGCTTTTTTTGTTTTTGCATTCAGGTCGGCAGCTCTTCTGTGTTGATGCAGCTCGGTGTCAGCTCTTTATTACGTCGTCACACAGCAGCAGTTGTAGTGTGTGACTGCTCCCTCAGCTGTCAACAGCCGCACCAGGACACCACCAACGCACCTGTTGGAAGGGATATACAATACACGTGTTAATGTCTGGTTGTGGGGATTTGTATTGTTAGGGGGGTGAATCCCCAGCCCTCTGCCACAGATGAGATAAAGTCCTCCTCAGCCTTGAGGAAGCTTCGTAATGCTCCGCAGCAACACTGAGTCACCATCTCAACACACGAGCATTGGTGGAATATTTTAGCTAATCACATCTGGAATTGGGGTTCTCTGCATCCAAAAAAGTGAAATCACATAATTACATATTTAAAAGAATCAACTGTAAAAGCCTATTATTCCCCCTCCTGGAGCGCTGGGAGTGTGTGTTCTTGTGAGGGAGTGTGTGTTCTTGTGAGGGAGTGTGTGTTCTTGTGAGGTCACTTTAATGCTGTAACTCTCAGCGACAGCAACGGAGCTCTGGTTTGCATCAGTGTCCTGGGAGCAGTTGGGGGCATTTTGTGGACTATCAACACTGTCCAGATCTCCACTTAAACTTACAGTGTTGAATAAATGACCACCCTCCCTCCCCCCCCCCCCCCCCGGTAAATAAACAAAGGCCTCTCCTCATATGGCCCTTCTGTCTGTGGCTGTCAAAGCCAAAGATGATTGTGGTTCTAACAAATTAATGCAACATTTATAAATAAAGTATTATAAGCTGAATTGTGTTTTATTCATTCAGCAAAACATTTGGTTTATATCAGGTTTTTTATATCAACATCATACACAGTATAGTCATCACAACTTTGATGTAATACCCCCGAGTTGTCATCCTGTTTATCTCAGTTGAGGATTGGACACTAACATTTTTAACTGAATACCTCTGTTACACACTGATGGTGAGAAACTTGAAATACATCCTCGTTTACCAACCCTGTCAAGTTGCATCATGGGAAATGTAGGATTCACTCTTTCTTGAGTTTACCCCGTAGCTAAAGGTCAGACTTTCTCAGATCCTACTGCTTAAATTGATTACACTCAACATTAAGTAATTCACAACGATCAACTTGAACAAACTGCAACAAGGTGTCACCTCTTCAGCATAGAGAGGCACTTTGGTCTGTGGATGCTGAGTCATGGGAACTCCACCCTGACCCATGATCCATGATTACCTTCCATTAAGAGAATGAAATAATCCAGATGACGATGAACAGTCAATAATGTGAAATCAGGATATGCATAGCTGCGATGCCGTTCAACTTCACAAACATCAGTGCATTACCTTCAAGTGTTTACTGTATTGTGAGGGAGAAATAGATTGAAACCAGAGAAATAAGGATCAATGGCACGCTGAGGGTCCAGCCGGCTGTTGCCAGTCAGCACATCACGGAGTCTGTGTGTGGCTGATGAGGCCGCTGTGTTTCATGGCGAGATGGCACGTTGCAGAACGAGGTCTTGGCCAGCCTGTCACTTGTCATCTTGCACAAGTCTCGGAAAGTTACAGTCATTTGGCTTTCAACTTTTAATATTAACACGTGGACCATACACGTGTTCCCACACACACACACACACACACACACACACACACACACACACACACACACACACACACACACACACACACACAGATCTCCAATTAGTCATCAGAGCTACCAGGAGGCCGAGCTGATTACCCCAAAGGCAACATCTGTCACATCCAATCACGGCCCTTACTGCATCAGCAATTGTTTGTTTACAACGCTTTTACAATCTGACATGGCCTGTCTAATAGAGAGGGGGGGGCTTCAGTGTAGTGTAGAGCCTGTGAAGTCACGGTGGGAAATGTAAGTGACTTTCGATACAGCATGAAAATGTTTGATCCCATCACCTTCTATTAGGGGACACTCATTTTGATGAGAGACAGATTGTCTGAAAGTTGAGACGTCATGGTGACGCTTCTCACTACAGGATGCTGAGTGTGCATAGCTGTGTCCGGCCCCATTCACTTCATATCTCAAGTTTTAATGGAGAGACAAACCAATCAGATTTGCAAACAATAGCATTGGTTTACAACAATGTCATTACAATGACATCCCCCTGTTTACATCGACGACTACTGATGACGTCACGGCTCCTTGAAGTGCCGTCTCAATTCGTAGGGGCAGATTTCAACCGCTACCCCTCGTGACTCAGTTTCAAGGGGGCAAGATAACCCTCGAAAACAAGGGGTAAGGGAGAAGGGGTGAAATTGGAGTGGTGGAAAAGAATACCCTGCTCCGTGTGGGTAGCGAAGTACGACAGTATGTGTGAATATAGTCGTATTAAACCACTGCCACATGCCCTGTGTCCCGGCCTTCTCCATCACCTTATACCCATCACTGCAGCCGTGACTCTCTGACCATCTGTCCCATCGTCTTTGTGCCACTCAGTCAGTTGTTCAGCACCCCTTCCTGTTGTTTTGTGCCTGATCCTGACCTCGGCCTTTCCCCTGACAATTTGAAATGCACAGATTCAGTAAAGATGCAGGCTTTTTTATTTCCCCTTTTCTCTAATCAACAAATAGCCGAAAATGCCTCCGAGTAACATCATGTCCTCTCAGGAGAGCCATGCTGTGTCATTGTGGGCGTCTAGTTGCAGCTGTGCCTAAGTCCCTTCTGATGCTGTGTCATTGTTACCAGATGATGGCCACAACGCTGCATGCTGTGCCTTTGGCCTCAAAATAAAGCACCCCCTCCCAGAGTCCAGTTCCTGGCCCAAGTGCAGCCATTCTGATGCAGACCCCCTGGGTGTGTGAATCCTCTGGCAAGTGCCCACTTAGGGGCAGAAGGGGGCGAGGACATGGCCACAACCAGCCGGGACACCTGCAGTTCGGGGATGAGCCAGCGTTGCACTCTGCCAGGGGCCATTTGAGGGCATTTTGAGGAGGGAGTCTGGCAAGAAACCAAAGGAAGTTTTATAAGGGGAGCTGGCACGGTATCAAGGCGACAGCAACAAAAGTAAGAGTACAAGGAAGCAACCGTGGAGTAGAGAATTGGACCCATTTTTAGGTTGGTAATTATAACAGAGGAGGGTTGTCTCAGGTCAGTCAATGATAAAATGAGCGCGCCTCGACACTTGTGGCTGACAGACAAAACCGTCGCCCTGGGGCTCTAGTACTGCTATTAACTCAGCAGACCATGAAATCCTTCTCCAGACTAGAAAAAAATATATATGTCACAGGAAAAGGAGACAAAACTTCGGTCCTGCTGATGGACTGCTACTAAAAATGGCTCGGCACGCACTCAATATTTAAAATTATAGAGATGCCCACACTGGCTGGTGATAGATGCCGACACTGACATAACAAGCGCAGATGAAGTAGTTTTTCTTTTCAACGAACAGGTATGTACGAGTTGTTAGAATTCATGGAAACTTTAAAAACACTGCTATAGACTATGCATGTCTGTGCAGTACAAAAATAACGTTGCATTGGCTTTGAATGATTGATTTAAGTTTGCAAGCTTACCTATTACAACACAAGGCGCGTGTGTGTGTGTGTGTGTGTGTGTGTGTGTGTGTGTGTTTGCAGACTAGCACACACACACACACACAAAGTTGTCCACGTTCCTCCTTGTCCAGGCATATCAAAAGGCAGGTGCCAACTCTTGTGTTCTTGCCAGCCTGACACCGTGCCAGATTCCAAAGGTTAACAAGATTCTGCACTCTGCAACCAGCCACAGACAATGGTGCCATTATTCTCTCCCTGCACATACCTCCTTTGGTTCTCCTTTCCAGAACCTCCTTGTTGTGCCGCACAAAACCAGGCTTGTGTGACTTGAGCCCAGGAACGTGCTGAGGAAAGATGATCGTGACATTTACTTGTAATAACACGTCACCGAATAAAGGGGGAAATTCTTCCTCTGGATTATTATAAAAATGGTATTGTTTCAAATGAAACATTGGATTTTCTATTACTTTAAGTACATGTCTATAAATACCGTGGGTGAATGTGTAATTGCTGAGATTTCACATCAAGCTGAATGGATGTGTATGTTTTAGAGGTACAAGGTAGCATTGTGTCTGTAGAGCACAAACTAATATTTCATTAAGTTGCACCAACTTGTACCTAATGTTGTACCTTAATAAAAAATAAATCATTAAACCTTTGCTGAAGTTATTTGAATTTTTTTTTTTACTGGAATTTCGTTTCCAGTTCAGTTAGCATAACCAAATATTAACCACTTTGCAGCAACGTTTACATATTTGATTTAGACACTAGTAAAGTCATAATAGGCTCAAACATTCCTTCAGTTTTATGACCCACAGACACTCAGTGAATCCTAAGTTTTTCTTGAACTGGATTCACAAACAGCTGAAGCAACAAATGCAGCACTGGACCAGATCACTTCTCTCTAGTTTGCTTCATGTTAGTTTACATTAGTACAAGTGCATCATAACATTGAGTCATGCATTAATATAAGTTATCTTCATACAGTGTCTAAAAACATCCATGACAATTTGATATGGTCGTGTTATGTTGGGGCCTAAATTAAATGTGAAACACACAGTCTGAGCTTTTGGCCACGGGGCAGAGCAGGTGGGGAACTTGCTCGAGGGCCCCGTCAGTTGGCGTTCACCAAAAAAGTCCGCTCAGTAGCTGCTCTGCAACATTCGAGAGATGAGGTTAATGAGGTCGGCAGTAAAGAAGGCACCTGTTCCATGCGAACACATTCCATTCTGTCATTAAGCTGCACTTGGGCTTTCTTAGAGAACACATACAAACTCATTTAATGCAAACCCCCTATTGATTACAGAGAAAAAAGTAAAAGTGCTACGGAGCTACAGCCAAAGCAACATTACTCATTCAAGAAATGTTCTTGTAAGTGACTCATGCCCACTTCCACGCTTCTTCACCAGTGTGTCTGTGTCTCCATTATACCGATTAATAATTCATTCTGCAATGTCGTCATAGTCCATAAGCGGGGGAATATCTGTCAGTCTGAGTTAGACTGCACTCGGACTAACTGTTAAATATTTTTCCTTCTGCCGGGCGATAAGTAGACTGGAAGGAGGTGTCTCTCAGTGTCAAGCTGCAGTGTTTGAAAATATTTAAAGCTCTTTGGGTACGACATGAGAGAAATGTTCTAAATATTTCATCCGGTCATTATCATGTATGCAGATAGAGCTCCATTCGGTTTCTCTGTAGAAAAAGTGCACAGCGAAGGTTTTAAACGTGTTTGTATGTGATATGCGTTGTCCGACCTTTCTGGAGCACAAGCCACCGTGTCCCATTACAGCCATAAACATCACGGCTCTGCTGACACGAACTATGGCACTTTGGATCGGAGCTGTCCCAACACGTGCGCATGCACACAAACACAGTGCACGTGCACACAAACACAGGACGGGCTCCCTTACAGTTGGGATTGAGTTACACTTCTCTCCTCTGTGCGAAAGCCTCCAGAGATTTGCGAGCGAGGCCGCGGATGCAGCAGCGCAGTGTAATTGCTTATTTTGACCTTTTCAACATTCAGCTGCTGAAGCCAAACTGCTTAATAGTAGACCTGCATCCATCCGTCGATATCCCCAGATATGTTCCTTTTAAAATTGTCTCGAGGAAAAGCAATTCATGTCTGGAGAAAATGAGGAGAAAGGGGTGTGCACACCAATAGACGGTAGAAAAGTAAGGATTGTTCAGTAATCAGATTATTTTGCTCTTTGACAGGTGGTTTCAACGTTTTGGTGAATCTTGGTCCATGCTGACAATTCAGGTTCTGCACACCACACATCCAAGCTGCACACCTAACATCTGGAGCATTCAGTGACACCACACACGACCCAGTAACAGTCAGAGTGTGACCATGATGCACCTGGTCAACAAACCAGGTGCTGAGGTACTTCTGTTGATTCCACACATTACACTACGAGCCATCTTTAACTTTTGACACGGCACAGCTACCGGTTGCATTTGTTGAAACACTGATCAATGTACAACGCAGTCCTGCAAACTGCAATGTCATGGCTCGATGCCACTAAATCCTACACACTGGTCTATTTAACTGGTTTCACTGAACCAGCCCCCGTCTGTGTATGGGACCACAATAGACCCAGCACATCAAACGGTGTCTGTGAAGGATCTTGAGGTTGGATGTCACATTCAGGGTCTTCAAATGTGGCCCCAAAGCCTCTAGCATGACGCAGAAAGAAGCTGCTGCGGAGTTGGCACGGAACCTTGTTTTAACAAAGCCTTGGTTCATGAAGTTTCTACCTGGCCGGGCAGACATTACGGTCATTACTGCCATTTCAGCAGATCCAGCGAAGCGGGGACAGGACACCACCTGGGGGCTCCTGAACAGCCCCCGAAAAAAAGCTTTTAAAAGCACTTTTAGGCTTTACCTCACTATGATGGTCCACAATTGCAATACATCAAGATGCTGAGCCGTTACTAGCAGAATGTTTCAATCCCTGGACACACGAGTAGGGTGAGGATCGTGTGCTCTTTGTTCTGCCTGACTCATTGTTTGACAGAAACTGTTGGCTTGGGTTTCAAGTGATATTTGTGGGTGGCTATTGCAAAGCCCAGGGCAAGTTGAAAAGCTTAGCTCTTAGGAAATGTCACTCAGTCAGACACGAAGTCGGAGTCGAACCAATGAACTCGCGGCAATTCATCATCTGAAGCGTTTCTGTTACACCGCTCGTGTATTTACTTCATGGTCTGCAGTGAAAGAGAATGGCCTCTTGTTCTGCGCTGCGTCGGTGCGAGTCCGGCCCAGGTAGATACCCACAGCCCCTCTGATGTGGAGCATTTCACAAGGATTAGCAAAATGTCAAACAACGTAAAACTATCCCTTCCGACAACCATCAGCACGAGGAGCAAAAATCAAGAGAGGCAAACGTCACTTTAATGTCGCAGGATGGTTCACCCCCCATAATCTGGAGTGTTCAGTCGAACATGGTGCCGTGTGTTTAAACAGCCTCTATCCTGGCTCACTGGATTCTGCTTCTACTTTAGACACTGACAATCTGGGACCAGGAGGCGATTCTGGTTTTAGAAATTATGTAATAACCACAAAATTATAATGGGGAAAAAATGTCTTATCAATTTTATATCTTTATTATCTTTATTCAGTTGTGGGATCTAACCAAGTAATTGTACTCAAGTACTTAATAATTACCTAACAGGTTGTGTAGTATACATCTACTCCATGATGCCTGGTGCACACTGGATATGTGAGCGGCTATCACCACAGTTCTTTTAGTTTTGTTATGTTTTGGGGGATTTTTTTGGATAGACTAGAGAGCTAGCTGTGAAGGGGGGCAGAGAGAGAGTGGGGCAGGACATGCAGCAAAGGGCCGAGGTCGGAATCGAACCCGGGCGGCTGCGGATGAGGCATCTCTGGAAGAATTACATTTTTTATTCAATTAATCAATTTATTTATGTATCGACGAACAAAGGGGCCTCATTAGCCAGTATAGTAAACTGTTTGAAAATGACCATATGTCCTCTACAATTAGCTGCAGATGTACAAGTCATCCGTGGGGTGGTTGAACGCTCATTAATATTGAAGCTATAATCGAAAGATCAGTTACATAACTCAACTTTCCCACTGGTGGTGAAATCACATATTGAAACAGGTGTAAAAACAACATTGCCTGAGTCATATCACCGACAGTGCTTATTAAATAAATTACAGACCAGAACTACTTGGCACAACCTCAGAATAAGCGTTTGAACCAAAGATGCAGTTTACATTCTGGCATGTGCAGCTTTCTTGATTTATTTACTTTTCACACATAGGACCGATCGTCTTTTGCCGACTGACACACGGTGACTGCAGGGTGTTCAACAATTTGGCTTGATAGAGTTCCTGTCTTTTCCCATGACAGCATGATGTGTGCGAATTTATTTTAAGTATGAGAAAGCTGTACTTCCAGGATTTGTGGGGAACTCCCTCTCCGGCTATATTGGGGTGTGTGTCTGCTCACAGACATACCAAAGCATTGGGGCATTTAATCCTGTCTACCCATTCAAATAAGTGTTGTCGTATGCCAAGCCACTCTCACACAAGTCAGTTTTAATGGGCTGAGTGGAATGTATCCAGTGATGATGTTAGGCTATCTGTTACCGAGCGAGTAGCTCCTGTTCATCGACGCTGAAAGGGACACCGGCTTGTTACACGCATGCACGCAAACATAAACATTCCCACAGAGGCAGCTCGACACACACAGATGCTGAAACATGCATGCAAATTGACATCGTGTCCTTGTAGTGCCCTGCAGCTTCACGGCTGAACCCTGTTTGGCAGAGGTGAGCAGATCATCTTAATTAAAAAATGAAGATTAACAATAGTGAAAAGCATTTTTCCCTATTTTTTGGCCTCGAGGTGTCTTCCACCATGACGCCGTCTTTACTCTCCAGCGCTCCCAGTAAGTGCTGTTGTGAAAATCAAACCAAAATCTCTCTCATCACAATGAGCCTGTCATCGGCTGTGTGATGTCGAGTTAATACTTTTAAACATGAAAAGAATCCAAACAGGAATTCCCTCAGGCTCGACTTTAATATGCATTAGCTGTTATCTCATCACACCATTCCACGTGCTTTGCTTTGTGGACAACAAACATTACTATTTAATAAAAAAATACTTTCTTTTCAAAAGCTTTCCCACATCCCCCCACTGGTGTCAGCTCACCTTCACAGCACAGAAGGACCTTCAGCTGCTGTTAAGTTGATCTTTGTTAGAATTAAAACTCAGTTGGAACACTTCTTTGTGTGTGTGGGTCTGTCTGTGTGTGCCAGGGTGCACAATTGTTAAATTCAGTGTGTACTCAGGCAGATATAGCGCACAGGGTATAAAGCCCCGTCAGACAAACAGCTACACGGGATGCCCAACCTTGTCTCACACATACATGGCTTTGATTAGGGCCCAGTTTGACACCACACATGGCGCTGATCTGATTGGGAGTGTGCTGGTTGGCCCCAGCTGCATGTTGGACACCTCACAACCACTGGCTTGCCAAATCTCCGGGTTTCCATTGCTACAAACAGCCGACGTGGGGGATTTGGCTCCCCAGTAATTGTTGTGTGCGATCGTTGCCGGGATCTCCCCTGCTTTTTGCCATGCCCAAGTGGCCATTGTTGTAGCGTTGCTCCCAAGCTGTAATCACAGGCAGATGGCCGCAGGCCTCGCTGCCTGAACTTGATGGGGCTTTCCCCACACAAATAAACGAGGCTTGCTCATGGAGAGAGGTGATTTTGGGTGTTTGCTGAGGAAGATGCTTAGTTTTTTTTTTTCAAATGTCCAAGCCTGAGATGTTGGGTTTGACACGTTGCCACTTGGCTAATGAGACAGTGGCCGTTCTTTGTTCAGTTCCAACTCTTCAAAAGACTAAAACGTGTTTGGTTTGGGTGGTTTAAATTTGTAACTCACTCCAGTAATGAAAAGAAAAACAAAGGTAACCGGTGGGATCTCATTGTGAATTAAGAAAAGTTTATAATCCCTGTGTATCACCCATAGACTTTATATAAAGATGAAGAGTCTGGGTCGCCACCTGCTGGCTGCAGTAGTTATTTAATTATAACTACTGCAGTTATTAATCCTGCCTCCTCCATGTTAATGCGTATGGACCAAATTAAACAGTCAAAAGTTTCTGTCAGTTTACTTACTTGTTATGATACTGATGTCAAGTGTTCTTTATTGTAATTGGTTTTTATTAGTGATAATTTGTTACGAACAAACCAAGGATCCAGTCATAAAACTATTGCTCCATGACTCCTCTACCAGTCCAGAAACACAGCATCATGGAGAGAGAGGCTGGGGGAAAAGGAACCTTCATTCTTAACTGGTCCGGCTTTTTGCTGGATTCCTAACTGCGTGAAACACAGAGGGAAGTGTCTCCTGTGAGCTGTGAGGCTACCGATGTGCCATATTCACCAAAGACTCTCCTCTGGCCTTTTCCTTCCTCGTGCAGCTGGTCCTGCATTAACATTTCTAAGCTTTACTGGCCACAAAGCCGGTCAGGTTAAACTGTCAAAACAATAAAAAATGGAATCAAAACTTGTGGCTTGTAACAACTAGCGGCAGATCGCATGGTGTGGATTATCACTCAGGCAGAGCCGGGGGTTTGCTCAAACAGTTGTGGAGCCACACGATTCGTAGAAAATACGCTAAACATGTCCCAGGGGACCGAGGCA
Organism: Verasper variegatus; assembly: GCA_026259375.1. Classification (NCBI taxonomy): domain Eukaryota; kingdom Metazoa; phylum Chordata; class Actinopteri; order Pleuronectiformes; family Pleuronectidae; genus Verasper; species Verasper variegatus. The sequence goes on along the minus strand of CM048052.1, from coordinate 3,336,167 downwards.
AACGAGTGGATTTTCTCCCATGCCCGTAAATTAAACGCAGGCCGCAATGCTAAAAAAAATGCCACGTTTGTTTGATTACTCAGCACCACATGTGGGATGTTTTGATGGCCCAATCAAAATGTTTTTTCATGATATCTGTGTTGGCAATACGGCGCGTGGAGCGATTCCAGCGCGCGTACACACACACAAAATGGAGTTGGAAGGCATCAGCGATTTCCCCTGAAAATTATTGTGATCTGCCTGAGGAAAAACACACAAATTGCCAACTCATTGAACTCTTTCCCCTTGAAAGTTTCAAAACTCACTCGCAGCCCACAAACTGTTGCCCTTGCTTTTCTTTCTTCTAACTCATCTCCTGTTACAAATGCACTTCTCTTCTGCCTGATTTCAAGATATCAAGGAATTATATTGTGCCAATAAATAATTTGGCTAATAATTTAGGAAGAGGTGCGTGTGTGTGGTTGTGTGTTCTATCTAAAATGACGCATCTCTGAGCTCCTCATCAGCCACATAGAACTCTGTTCTTAAGCGTTGGCGTAGCTTCTCTCTATCATTACGAAGAGGACATGTGCCAAGGGCTCAGGGAACTAAGACCAGCTCATGTGCTGAAAGTGCCTGTGAAGTCAGGTGTGGGAAAACCGACCATGAAGCAAAGAGGAGCAGAGAACAGTGACAGACGGAGGGTGGAGGCTGTGACATTCCATGAAAGTTGAACCCGGAGTTACACGAGGGGAAGTGAGAGAAAAGCAGGGAAAAGAGCACCGACGCATCAAACGCTATTAAACTGCTAAATGATTTTTTTTTTTTTCTCAAAGAGCAATAAAAGGTATTTAACGTTCCCACACTGAATCAGAGCATCGGATTCCTGGAAAACCCACACATCACCTCAGTGTTGCTTTAACCCCCTCTGCTTCACCTCCAAGGGGAAAAAAAACTTGATATGATTTGTCTAATGAGCTATGACTCAGTTTGGAAATGTAAATAAAATCCATTCACACCCTTAAAGCCTTTTTTTAATGCTGTTACTCTTTCCCCTCAATTTTCTCCTTGGCCCGTCCCTCATACTGTGCTCACTTGTTGAGGAGAAAAGGGAAAGACGATGAAATGCTTCACGAAGAGGCCGTGCTCCCTGAAACGTGGCTGAGCGACGACTTTACCGCCGGGTGCTGAGCACGAGAGCAGCAGGGTGTCATTTGATTTAGGGGAGGACACATAGCTGGCGTGCACGGCGTGGCTTATGCATGTGTGTGGATGGAGGGACCTGCAGGTTCCAGGATTTAGATCCCCACAACACCGTGTACATCTGGTGCATCTCGCTCCACTCTGATCTAACCTGTGAAACAAACGTAACCAATGGAACATGTCATTAATTATGAAGCAACCAATACAAAATAAGTACAGTGTCTTTACAGGGCCTAGAAATGTAATACTCACTCACTCATGTAGGATCAATGGGAATTGGAAAGGATGAGAACGGCATTATCTTTATTTATTGATCATTAATCTCCACACGGTATCTGTACAGCCCCAGTGAAACCACAAAGCTCATGTAGAAACCACCGGCTTTCATCTTTCACTCTGGATATGGTTAATAAGTTGAAGTGACCCGGGTCCCACTCGAGTTTTGGTTGTGTGTTGAAGTGGATGAAGGAGGAAAAACACTTCAAACTGAGTAACAGATACTTGTTTACACCTCAGGGTGAGTTTCTTTCTAAACTATTGACCTCGCTTGCTAATTGTTTGACCACAGAACAATAAGCTGTGTACACGCTGCCCATTGACATTTACTCAAGTGCGGTGAATGGTGTGTGTGTGTGTGTGTTTTTGACACCTCTTTAGGAAACTTTTCCAGTAAGGACCAGTACACCTCATGGGGACCAAAGCCTGGTCCTAGTGAGGCAGAACTTCTTACCTGAGGTCCTGGTGAAGGTTAAGGATCATGTTTTTGTTTCGGATCGTCCTCACTTACTGACGACTAAGTTCAGACTACGAGACTTTTAAAATCATCCGCTTGCCGTGCGGTTCACACCACATGACTTGCTGTGTGCGAATTGGGAGTCTTGCAGTCGTCGAGAGTTCAAGTGGCGAGCGAACACCAGCACTTTGCTTTTATCAGAGGGAACTGCTGACGAGTGTGTCTGGACTCCAAATAACGTTTTGTCATGAAAAACACATCTGACACAGGAATCCTCTCCGCCACTTTGTTCTTCTACTGGATTTCCACCTCTTTATACTCTCTTTCCTCCATCCTGTGGTCTGATTGGCTGAAGCTGTTACAGATTTGCCCTGGTTGTCTAGTCAGAGACTCTCAAATTGCATCTTTGATTGATGGTGATTTCCAGTCAATCTGTAATTTGGCTCTGATTTGGGGCTTTTGTTGGAAATTCCCAAATGTGGAAAGTCGTGTGAATAAAAACAGTGAAATGTGAAGTCGCCAACGAGGGTTAGAATCCGGCTGAGATTATGATTATTTTTCAGTTTCAGTCTTGACAGAGTCGCTGCAACTTTTCTCTGCAATGTTTTAGTATTCATTTGACTCACTGTCTTTAGTCTGACCTTGAGGGGTTAGAGTTAGTGAATAAAGATGTAGTTAACTTCATTATGAGCAGATGAATAGACCCCGAACAGGAAGTAGAATGCACTCGAAGTTCTATGAATCAGGTGCGTTGGCTTGGTGATGAGGACCAGAGATGATGAAGGCTACTGGTTTGGGTGGTTGAAAGGAGTTGAGGGTGGTGTAGGGGTGGAGGTGGAGAATGAGCTGGTGGGGAGATAGTGGGAACTGTGAATGTGACTTGGGAGGAATGTGCAAGTAGACAGTCTCCTTCTACTTTCACTTAGCCGTGTCCTAACTGAGGTGCTCTGGAAAATAATTTTTTAAGCCTCTAATAAACAAAGAAATAATCATCAATAAATCACGCTGTCGTTTTATTAAATATAGAAAAAGGCACCGCTTCATTCTGCTCTGAAGAATTTCACCCCTCATGTTCTCTCTCACGCACTCTTTCCGTGGCTTTTCCCTTTTCCTCTCCCTTTCTGGACCATAAATTTTCCTGTTTCTCTAAGTGGATCCCGGGCGTGTGTCCCAGCCCCAGTGCCTTGCTCCCAGGGTATTTATGAAGTCTCTGTACTTGTTTATCACTCCATGACACGGCCTCCTTGACAATGCAAATTAGTCCTTTAAATTAATGGTATTTCAACGTGATATACTGCAGTCATCCATTTCTCTGTGTAAACATACTGTTTGACCTCCACTGGGGGAAAGGAGGAATTTGTCGTCCGTCCAAGCACTTCTCATGAGTCGCCTTTTGACACGGAGCTGCTACATCCATCTGTCTGTTAAAGTAGTGGCTTTACGGAATTCAAATTACAGGTCAACATCATTTGAATATGATTTGTTCTTGTTCTATTGTGTTCTATTTATACTGCGATGCTTGTGGGACACTTGGGTATATAAATAATCCTCCTCTCCTTGTCAAGAAGATGGCAGCAGTACTGGAGATCTACTCTGGTCACAATTAATGGTCCAGTGTCGTTATTTGAGACAAGAAATGAAGCCAAATTGTCCTGGATGAGGGCGCGGCCATCTTGTGCAGGTGATGTCATTTGGCGCCAGAGTCTGTGGTATCGAGATGTATTTAATACACCAGCAGCCATGATAACCTGGGAGCAAAAACCCATAGCAGTGCACACACAATTCACTCATGTCACCAGTTAGCCTGCTGTTATGCAAACAATAACATGTGTAGTGTGCTCGGTTGAGTAAGGTTTATACATTTACACCAAATAAATAAGATATTGTAGTTTTAAGGGTTTGACTCATTCCATTTTCAGCCCAGTTTGACTCGTGTTGCCTCGCAGAGAAACACACTGCATGTATGTTTAATGTGCTCAAGGTGGAGTTTAGATTATTTATGATGGTTATGCTAAGTTCAATAATATATCAGTAAACATCAAATAATAAAAGAATGAATGGGTTTTTGCAATGGCACAAAGATGAAAAGAAATATCAAACAACATCACGAGTCAATTCCTAGAACTGTTTTCTCTTCTGCCACATGCCCAGGTACGTATTTGTTCAAGCTGACAGGTGAATAGCATCCCAAGGTTCACTGCTTGTTCTCTCTGTGAGGCAACGCACAGTTCAAATGAGGCATCAGCTCAAGAGTTTATCAAACCAAAAGTAACTGCTCACTGGAAATAAAGACAGAGTCAAAGATGAGGATGTGCAGTGATTCTTCTTCAGATTTAAATTGAGTCAAAAGAGAACAATTAAAAGAAAACACAGAGGCTCTGATCTGCAGTCATTTCAATGTGTGTGCAACATAACAGCATCTGAACAGCAAGCAGACATTAGGATAATTATGCTGAGCTGGCGTTTTGGCAGACCACCAGCTATCTATTCTGGATTGAGTTTATATAAAAGTGTGTGTGTGTGTGTGGAGGCAGAGGGTGGGGGTGTTCAGGCGTCAGCCGCCGTGTAAGTCTGGGTTTACACTGCGAGGCACACAATGGAAACTGTCTCTGGCTCCGCTCAGCATCTTCCTGCGTGCAGATTGCCGTCTTTGCATTTCCAAAAGAGAAGGACTACTTCAAACAAACAATCTGAAATACACACTGTGAGCCTGACGATATTTCTCTCCATCTAAAAAAAATCTATAAAATTGGCTCAAATAATCATAAATCTGAATTGCCTTGTAGTTCTTTCTGTGAAGGCTGCAAGATAAACACAGGCTTAGAAAAGTCAATATTTGCTGCATCTGAGGCCTTTTTATTTCAACAGGCTGAGCACCGAGGGGCAGAGACTTGACCCCTCGCACAGACTGTCCCTGTGTTGTTTAGCTCTGGAGGACTGGGATGTTCTCAGTCCTTGAACTCTGGTCGCACATGTCTCTATTTTCCTTCTTTTGACAAACTCCGACGATCACGATGGGGGATTGTCGCCTAGCAACCGCACTCAACAGGTCCAGGGATCAGAAGAGTTGAGTGTGAGTGCCAGAATTAGTTTTTTTTACATTTACACTCAAGAGTATTTTCATCCAATGGCTTTGTATGTTGTATGTTAGCTGTGTTATCATTGGCTCCGGGCACGAGAACCACTGATGACAAATATGGTTACACAATCAGATTGTAACAGGATGGATACGAACCGAGTGTCCAAGGAAAGCATGCAGACCTGGAATCTGCTCACAGTCGACTGTGGCACTGTGGAGCTTCGGCTGATGGGTCAGTGTGAGTTCTGTTTAACCATCTGAACAGACAATTAGAGCTGTTTAACGTTCAGCGAATCCAAATCTCTCCGTTTCATCAAAGTTTCCCATGTGCTTGCTCAGCATTAGTAACAGATGCCACAGAGAGGCTGATGATGTGACCAGGCTCACATGACACAAGTTTCAACTTCCTGACTATAACGACCTTGGCTTAGATGTCATTATCTTCACTCTCTTTGGCGTTTCACTCTCATCAGTTTATAATATGAGCGCAGAGCATAGTTCCTTGGGTTGGCCTTTAGCTGTCCAGAGGGTGAGGAGATTGTATCACCCTTCTATGAAACTGAGGCTTTCAGAAGTCACACAGTGTTTTGTCGAGCCGTGTTTACTGCCAGAAATGCAAAAGGGGGAATCTTATTTGCCAGGGCAGAAAGCAATCACACGCCTGTCAACTCACAGGATGAGGCTGGTGTTATTCCGTATTTTTCCGGTTGCTGACAAATCCCACGAAAAGACCAAAACCAACAATGGGTTTAGTCCGTCACTTTCCGTCTTTCCGTCCCAGTCGGTGGCCTCAAGCCCGTTTGTTCCAACTAAAGACATTAATATTCACACACATATTTAGTTTCATTAAAAATGGCTCAGTAATTTCCGACAACATCTGGATGGTGTCTTTTTTATTAAGTATTACTCAAACAGAGGTAAAAGAATACAAATAACTTGTGGTGGCCTTAGATGGGGACAAATATGCCAAAGCCGTAGGTAGAGACACGTCTGCGACGAGCTGAATCTGTTGTAAGGGCAGCTGAGGCGAAAGAAGAATTACGGGACACAGTTTAAAAACAACCTTCAGCGACAACATGAAAGTTGAAAAGGCATCAGAATTACTTCATAAAAAAATAATTTCAGAGCAGTCCTTCACCATATATTCCATATAACAGTAATTCAAGAAACTTGGCCTGAGCGACTTGTGGCTTTGGGGCTGTAGATCCAGGATGCCTGTCCTTGCTTGACTCCACCACCCACCTCTGATTTCCAAACCTATGGGCTTTAACTCTCAGAGAGTAGTCCGTGCCATGCTGGGCTGCCAGATAAAAAAACCTGACCGTAGGATGAGCAGAATTCCCAGTGCTCGCTCCCCTGCCCTCCAGTCTTCTCTCAGTTTGGTCCCCATAATAACAGCTGTAGGACTTATGTCTGTAGACAACGTGGTGTTACTGTTCACAAAACCCGTAACTGAACAACATAATTGAAAACCTTGTTTTTAGGCATAATGTCAGCGTCCACAGGTAAAGATGGCCCCAGGGTTCCTATGACATCCAGGAGCTGCTAATAACACAGTTTATCTTTGATTGCAGGTGGATGTTTGAAGTTTCAGGAAACAGCTCATCACTGTGGACAATGCAATGTTTGTTTTCATCCCCAGTGCAACGGTGAGATGTTAGATTTGATATAAATAAGTTAGCAGTTCAGCCTTTACGTTACCATGGTGATTTATCCTGGTAAGAAATGAACGTGCTTTGTAGGACAGAAAACTCCGAAGTTAAAAACCTGAAGTTAGCTCGATAACTGTGAATCCTGCTTCATAGGACAGACCCCCGACCTCTTCCCCTACTCTCATTATAGATACTTCATCTGCAGAGGTCACCAAACAGTCAAATGTAACCATGGTTAATATTAATGATGACCTATGAGCTCATTTACATATTTTCAGATGTTTAAATATCATTAAATAGATCATTAAATAGGTCTGTGCAAACAACTTAAAAAGGCAAATGTGCATCCAACAAAAATGTATTAAGTCTCTTTAGAACCACACGTGTGTTGGATTGGCACTGTGTTTGTGTACCGTGTTGAACGTTCGTGTCTCGCTGCATGTTTGTTTTCTTTTCATTATTATTATCACCACATCTGTGATATCACCTTTTCCTTCCACACCGTCTCTCCACTTGTCAGTTTCATTTTTTCCTTCTCCTCCTCTTCGTCGTCCACACCCTTCTCTCTTCCCTCACCTCATTACACGTCTTGTGCCGCAGGTGCCTTTAGTTTCACTCCTTCCCTGGTATCTGTGTGCACGAGGCAGGTACGGTCCTCGGCACGACCTTGTGTAACTTTTGCCTCATGAGAAAAGAAGAACTTGAGTTCTTTGTTTAAACATGTTCAATGTGCAATTATGCTGGATCATTTGCTCTTGTTACGTGGGTGGTAAGTAGGTGTGCCGTCGAGCTAATTATAGATGTGGGTGCTCATGGGTTGGGGGCATGACAGGGTCTCCTGGCATGAGAGTCCAAGAGGAAGAAAGGCCAGATGAATTGGTGCCAAGAGTGTATGTTAAGCATGCACATATTCATGTGAGAGCAAGTTTGTACTTTCTTATTTTGCAATGCTGCAAATACACAATCATTTAAGCTTTGAAAAATAAAAAATCCAGCTCCATCCAGTCTGTCTCTCCTGTGTCCTAATTTCCCAATTTGTCATCGCTTACCTCGCTCCAGCTCTTGCTTTTCTCTCTCCAACGTTTGTGTCTGCTCTGGCCTTTTGTGTCTGACACGTACAGGGAGACGGACTCTGCAGCCAAGAGGCTCCATCCTCAGAGATCTCCGACATCTCTTACTCTAACAAAGGCTGACAGCCTGACTGAGGGGAATGATCTTTTTGGTTTATGTGGTGTGATGACCACACACCAGTCCCACTGTAGTGGTGACATCAGCAGACTTCACTGTGGTGTTAGAGGAGTGGACTGGGGGGGGGGGGGGGTGGGGGGGGCAGTCATGCAGAAAGAGAGTGAAAGATGTCTGGTCTCAGCCGCCCTGCAGAGCACCTCAGTTTAAAATAAGGGTTGAGGATGTGTGGTTGCCCATTCTGACATTTTGTGTTCTGTTAGTGAGGAAGTAAATCTATCTCCTACTTCTGTCTGTCTCTGACTCCCATATCTCGATAAGGCTTCACACTTGGTCTGTGTAGTCAGGGCCCAAGGAAGTACAGTGTCATCAAGGGCGATGACCTCGACACACGGGTAATACAAGCCTCTCGAAGCACTTCAGAACAACTCTGGTTAAAGTAATGTGGTGATAGTCACAGCTGTTTATTAGCTATTAGCGTTGTTTCAGTCTCCACCAACCCCTGCTCTTATTCAGCTCAATGGTCCATTATGTTCATCAGCTTGTTTCTACCTGTTTTTGCATTAAAGCTGGGGAAAGTAATCCTGCAAACGCAAGCAAGAGCAGGCTACACTTTGAACATGTGCATGAATACATCCCATCAGCCCTCTCGTCAAAGCCACAGCTCCAGAACACGTGAACGTGCACCGCCTGACAACTTCTAGAAACCGACTTTTCCGTGACTTGCTCTGCAACTTCTGGCTATCGCACAGTGCGTGCAGGCAGGCCGGTCTGTTCGTGACAGACAGATACGCATGAACCTCCAAACTCGCCTTCGGCTTTGCAGCTACAATAAGTTGTTGATTCAAAATGTTGCACGCTCAATGAAAAAGCTACAGTACCGTTGTCGCCGTAAGCGTCAGTCAGAGGCTCCAGACTTGCTCGTGCCATAAAAAATATTACATGCAACTCCCTCCTGTGTATTCTCCAACCGTCACTCATTACGATCCTGTTAACCCGCTGCAGCACTAATATCATTTCTTTTTTTTCCTCCAGTCTTGTTGCCATGGTGGCATTTAACGGCTAACCACTGACATGGTTCAGTGAGAGGAAACACAGCAGCACTCCTGTGGAGACTGCGTAGCCCCGGGCCACGACCACACCGTCTGCAGTGCCTGCAGTAAAATGCTAGGCAGCATATTTAATTGCATGTCTGTCTACTTTTTTGACAGTGTCTTTATACGTCTGTAATAATAGGCTATTTGTTATCATTAGGTATGTGGATGATGTGGAATGTGCTGCTAAGTGGGACCAGAAACAGTTTGAATGGCGAAAGCCTGATTGTTTTTTTTTGTCGAAGCTCTGCCGTGGTTTTCTCTTTACTTAGCTGCATCTTCATCTCCAGCATCTTGGATACGAACGTATGTGACAATTGCTTCACTGTTATCTATATGAGCATCGCTGCATTCTTTAGATCACTTCATCTCGTTTATATTTTGACTCCAGACTTCTCCAGTTTAAAAAAAAAAAAGGCACATGAATGTTTATTTTGAAAGAAGCGTTCCAGCTGAAAAGGGCTGTCATCATCACTCACTTGCCCGAACCAGTGAGCGCACACTGTCTGCAGCCACCTGACCAGGAGAGACACGGAAAAACTGCTTGTGGAAAAAGACACACACAATGCTGTGCAATCAGAAGGCTGCGAGTGGCAGGTAGAGTTTCAATGTGATCTGAGGCAAATACCTGCTACTAATCAGTCTCAGCAGTTAGTTTATTCTGTGAACACTTGGAAATCCTTTACCCCACAAGGCCGGAAGTTATCCCACCCTTGAAAAAATGATATTAATTCCCTGTCTTTTCATGATTTTGTACAAAATGCAACACAGTGGAAAGCATGTATGTGTTATCCTGCCAATTTTGCTTCATGAGATACAGGGTCCACTTAAATATTATCATGAATATACGTGTTGCTATAATCACCCGGCAGAGTTACACGTACAGAGAAAAATCACAACCACACGCCTGTCAAGCAGAATTAAGCCGATAATCACTGATAATTAACATTCATTCAAAAGACGGCGCTCACGTATTTCAACACCCTAAACCCAGTCCCACCAACACCCTGTATTCCCGAGGCCCTCCAAACATACTCAGCTCTCTCAGACTATGATAAACTATGAATATGTCTGAACTATCGGAGATAGAGAGCAGGAGCAGGTCCCAGGTACAAGCTCAGAAACCACAAACAGGAAAACAGGACCTGTGATCATATCGGACATGTGAGGATGAGGTAGAGAAGCAGCAGGATGTAAATAAGTCAATGAAATAAAAAAGGTTCACACTAACACCTGGGCCACACAGTGCGTGACAGCTGCAGATACATTAATCCACAGCTGAGGAACATTATCCAACAAATGCACTATTTAGTCAAAGAAACTACGCGACCCAGCTCTTACTAATGTTAGTGAAAAGTATGTTTACAGGCCCTCAGAAGTCTCCCTGGAAATGCAAAAAAGAAACCTGGTACGAAGCCTGATGTCGCTGTCTGGGGAGCTGTTTGAAGTCTGGTGAAATTGCCTTGAGAGTCACTTGAGTCACTGTTGGTTATTCTCAGGAATACAAGTTTGAAAGTGAAACCAAAAAAAAAATCTTGAGGTGTGGAGTTACAGAGAAGTGAGTTTACCAGACCTTAGCAGCCTCGTCTGTGCTTGAAGCTAGCGGTTTAGGGCTACATTAAACCACCGCTAACACAGCGCACCCAGGTCTCCGTCCGAACTGTCAGCAGTCGAGCTGCACTGTGGACGGGAGGAGGGGGAGTGGATTCACAACAAGTTGAGATCAGTTGCATGAAAACTGTCCGTCGTGAGTCGAACAACGTTGCATTGCTGCGATGCTAAACCAACGTAGTGATCTTTTGTTCTTATCCAACATGAAACAGTCTCGTATTAATGTGTGGACAGTTTGGCTAGAAACATGCACACCAGTCGCCTGCTGGAGGTCACCCAGTTGGGCTCTGGCGGTGCTCCTCCTGGTCCTCCTCACACAAAAAGAGCAGATACCCGTCCTGCTGCTGGGTTGATGCTCTTCTACGCTCCTGTCCAGCTCTCCTCGTGTAACAGCCGGTCTCCTGGTATCTCCTCCAGGCTCTTGAGACTGAACCTTCTTGCGACTGCACGTATGGATGTGCCGTCCTGGAGGAGCTGGACTACCTGTGACACCTGATTGGGCTGCAGGTACCGGCTCATGCTACCAGTAGTGACAAGGACACTAGCCGAACACAGAACTAGGGAAGAATCAGTCAGGAAGGATGAGGAGAGAGCAACTGTCTGTGGCCACCACATGTAAAACCATTCCCTTTAATGGGTTGTCTTGTTTCTGCCTCTCCATTGCACCTGTTGTCACTTTCATACGAGATACATGCAATCTCCAAAATAGCTTCTATTCCTGGCAATAAAAAACACTCAAAGCTAATTCCTTCTCATTTTAGGGCTAATGGCAAATAAATTACAGACGACTTTTAGCGTTTTCCATTTGCTACATTCGAGTGGTTTGTAATAGCATAGTTACCGTGTGCTAGAATAGTGGAGCTTGAAAATATGTCCTAGATTACCTTAGATTACATTCCTGTGCAATCATTGGATTAGTAACTAATTGCATTAACTGGCATGTAATTTGTACTCAGTAACCGATTACATTTCAAAGAAATCTCACCCGTTCCCTGTTCACACACGAAAAAACAGCTGCTTCATGGTTACGTCTTTCACAACAGCCAGTTGTTGAGTTGCTGCAGTGTGTGCGTGTGTGTGTGTGTTGGTATAACGCTGCTGAGGTGACACATAATCGTTTCACATATTGTTTTTTTTTCCAAACAGTGTCAGCGACTACGAAAGTGAGAGAAGGAGGGAGAAGCCTCCGTGTTTACATCTGCGTCCCAGGAATCTCCTCCAGCCGCGATGCGCCCGTGGCAGACACGAGAGGTTCGGCACGACAAAGAGGGAATAAGTGCTGGTGGATAGTACATCACTCAGCGACCACAGGTATTTCTATTAATATCCTCCCAATGGCGTCGCTCCTCAGCCCAGGAGCAGTTGGACAGTGGCGACGTGTCACTCATTGTTTGGTCTGTCTCTTCAAGTGGGTTTCAGGGAATGCAGCGCACGAGGCGCACCTGGAGGCAAGACACAGATTTGTCTGACACTGTTAAGCTCTCGTAAAATTATCCATGCTGAGCTTTGTGTGTTCTGGCCCGGGATACGCAGCTCTCGCTGATCGCTTTACCGTAACTTCAACCAAGCAAACCAGTCTCAACTGAACATGACCCGAGGGGCTGTCGTACTGAGGATTAGGAGCACTCAACTGACAACTTTAATGGATTTGGCTCCTGCAATTATTTTAGTTATTAGTCTTATTAACAGACTTAAGGATAAGACGAAGACTGATATCAAGGACAAAAAGAAACCACTACTGCCACACAGAAGTTACTGTCTGATATTTTTGCTGTGACTTAACTATTGTTACTTCCCACTGAAATATAACAAAATGAAGCTAATCTCTGTGACTAAAATATAGTCTCTTGTGCATTTTGTGCATCGAAGACACGCTAACTCTGACATGGAGAAAACATGTATTTGTGGTAGCTTGCTCATCTGCTGATCCATCGTTTGCAAGAACATTCTTTTGCCAGTTTTCCTCTCAGTATATTGAAGCTTGTAGTGAATTATGTTGCACTGTTCTGTAAGGGAAGAGGTACAGGACATCCAGTCAAAAAATGCAAAGTATGTTCCTTGAAGAATTGTGGCTCGATCCAGCATAATGGAAAAAATATTCTGTTAAGTTGTTAGTGTGTTTCAATGGTTTTAGGTGCAAGAGCAGAGTTATCATCCTTTTCAGTAATTGTAAGATGATAAAGACTCTGTTGCACCTTTTAGGACAATAATTATCTCAGATCAGCTACTCAACAGTAGTAGAAATTCAAATTTTAAATTGAACTTACAATTAAATACCCACGGGCTACGGCCCTGGTTTGTTTGTCACCTTCTAAAGGAAGAATTGTGATGATTTAAATGTCATCTGCAGATACAGGGCTGTGTCAATTTGAAGTTGAGTCATGACTGACTTGCACTGGAGTGACAGCCACTGCCTCAGGGCCTGTGACTCAGGCTGATCACAGTTGGAACACTGTTGGATGGATGATGGATGTTTTCGTGACCTAAGTCTCTTCTTTGGTGTGTGCGTGTGTGTAGTATTTCTGCAGGTCGTATAAACCTAATTATAATTTTAATAAAAGTCCCACATTTGTCATTGCCTGTAGGTGTGAGAGGTTGAAGCTTCAGGGATCATCACGAACAGATTGAGAGATTGTCTGACAACTATGATTTATAGTGGTGACCATGGTGAGGTCTGCTCAGAAACTCGGAAACTTGTATCGTCAGGTTCAAGGAGCTACGCAGCCACATTCTCACTGCAATTCCACATTATTAACACTGTCTCTGTCGTAACCGTACCTGGACACTTAATTGTGTGGTTTGTCAGGTGTAGCCACACGCCCATTAAATTCCTCACCATCAGACAACACATCTCCAGCAGCATCATGCTCGACCTGAAATGCATCTTCATACGCGAGTGATCAACCCAGTTTCACCCTATTGTTCAGGACGGCTTATGATTAATCTGAATCAATATGAGGGATTTTGATTATCATTTTTTCTTGATACCTGTTTAGCTGGCGGGAAACAAACTTGAGGCCAATGATGTGCATGAGCTTTATAACTCAACTAAATAATTTGGGGCATTACAGTCAATGACTCAACTGTATTATGGGGAAAAACCATTAACTCCCCCAAATCTTATTTTAAAAATGCATATGCAGTTATGCCAGTTTCAGCCAAGTTTGTCTTTCTCCTGATTGTCCTCACATAAAACATTATTCTAACAATAACATATTCCAATGACGCTGATCTGATTCACATCTATTTTCTCTTTCTATCATCAGATAAAGCGACAATTCTGGAGAAGAGACTGAGACACGGCCCTTTGGAACAACATGTTAACACGTCAGAGACATTTACAAGCTTTCATTTCCGAATTTAAACCTTGTTGAAGATGGTGACTGCGTTTTGACTTCTGGAAAAACAACATATAAAGATCTGTCTTTCTAATTTGATACTCACACAGTCTGGATCTGGTTCACAATCTGCTGATCTGCAGCTTTCTTCTTCAGAAAGGAAGCTGAGTTTGTTGCAACATGGAAACTATTTGTGCTAATGTATTTTGAAAGGACAACGGCCAATAGGAAAACTTCAAAACTTGGCCAGATGACCAGTGGTGTAACTTGATCTGTCAGCGACATTCACATTTAAAGGGCTGTCACAGTTGTGTCGAACCAGCAAAAAAGAACCATGAGACGATACCGACTTTTTAAATGCTGACCTGGACCCATGCTTCTCAAACTAAAATGATATATTTGAAAAGTCACGGCCCGTCTTTAATGAATGTAAAAATTGAGAAATATCTCGCTGTCGTAATAGTTCAATTCTGCCAAGTTGTTTATTGTCAAACTCGTCAGGCGAACGATGACAACATTTCACACGTGAAATTGTGAGAAACTAATGCGATGAATCAAATCGAATTATCCGTCGACTCTTAGCAACACCTCGTCTGGGCGTCCACTCAGCCCGTCAACACCTGGGACATCCAGGGACCGCGATGACAAAACTTGTTGGAGACCAACTGTGTGCAGGGCTTCAGAGGTGGTTTCTGGGTAATGTAATATAAGATTAACCCCAGACTTAAAAAACCAAACCCTACAAAAACTACTAAAACAAGTGTCACATAAGGTAAAGTTTGGTTCATGGTACACGTAGATCTTGAGTTCAAACATGAGTCCGTTGAGATACACAGAGAGGAAAGAAGAGGGAACGCCATGAATGTGTTTGTGGTAGACATGTGGGTGTGAGGCTGAAAGCAGGAAAAGAAAAAGGGGAGAGTTCTGGGTAAATCACTGCACAGCTATCGTTACAGTGTGCCCCAGGCTGTTACTTGGCCGAATCCATATTGTCAGAGCCGTCAGTCACAGAGCGAACGTGCACGCCAAGAGGCGAAAGCCAGGCCTTCTAAACACAGATGGATGTTTTCTTGGCGTCGGTCCCAACAGAGGCTTTGTGCCGGTGTAGTCTCTCTCACCTGGGGACAGACGGGATTATGTCAGTGCCAAACCGGCTGTACGTGATTTTCTCTGCCACTAGACAGAAGCAGGTTATCTATCAGTGTCATTTTCATATAGTCAGCATCACAATAACATCTGGTGATATTTACTCCGCTGCATTGCTCAAGAAAGATGTTTATCTCAGGCTTTCATTACATAGTGTCAGCGTTTGTATGAACGACTCCAACAATGTTTGCGTAGGGGACAATTCTAACAATGTAGAGTCAAGGGTTAAAAAGTTAATAAACAACTAAATTCTCTCAGTAAAAGTAAATGAGGCTGTTTTAGAAACTCACTTAACAAATGTTTTGACATGTATAAGCTCTACCCGAGAGTTTCGTGGAATATCCACCCACTGTGCCATGAAAGCACTACATCACGACTTGTTAATGCCTGTCTAATATTGACAGCCTCTCTCTCTCTCTCTCTCTCTCTCTCTCTCTCTCTCTCTCTCTCTCTCTCTCTCTCTCTCTTTGCCTCCATTTCTCTCCTGCCTGCAAAACATGAAAGGCAACTAGTCTGAGCCTTTGGTTTCTCAATGTGTTTTTACAAGATCACAACCCTCCCCTAAGCTCTCTCTGTGTGTGTGTGTGTGTGTGTGTGTGTGTGTCTGTGTGTCTGTGTGTGTGTGTGTGTGTGTGTGTGTGTGTGTCTGTGTGTGTGTGTGTGTGTGTGTGTGTGTGTGTGTGTGTGTCTGTGTGTGTGTGTGTGTGTTTGAGTCAATGTGCAGCCATGGGTGTACATGTGTACGTTCACATGCATGCATGACTGATGACGACTGCTCACCGGCTTTCAAATGAAACCTTTATTGAGTTTGATCGGCAACTCGTGGGGGGGGGGGCATCAGGATTCACCTGGGGTAAAACATCAGAGGTAATCGCTCACATTCAACCCAACAATTATTATAGATATGCTTTCTATTGCATTTGTCTGTGTGTGTGTGTGTGTGTGTGTGTGTGTGTGTGTGTGTGTGTGTTGTCAAGGCTTTTAATGGAGGGCTCACTGAATCCACACATGCAGGTGAATCCCTGTGGCTGATAGGAAGTCAGCAGGATATGCTGGGCTGGTGTTTGCCCATGATGCAGCACATTTGCACTGGCAACCAGTTGTGTCTTTGCACTGGTTCAGTGCATTACATTATACATTGTACTTTTGTGTCCCATTACCCATAGTTCCATTTTTAGAAGAGAGCATGAAATGCACGAGGGCTAATTTAATCCTACTACTCTATATGTGTCCATGCTAATTCTGCAGAGTGCACAGTATATGCATTTATACACCGGCTTGACCTAAGGTCAGAGACCAAATGCTCCTCTTGTATTAGCTTGTGTTTTTTCAGCTGGACAACTGCTGTGTAACTTAAACCTCAATGCACCTGGAATACGTCACCAATTCAAAAAGTCCCCATTTTATCCTCCAGGAGAGCAGGAACTCATAGGACACAGACAATATATATAGATATGAGCCTCTGCATCACACCAACTGAATCTTAACCATATTATTAAGTTTACAAAATTCAGAAATAGTACATTTTAATTGAAGGAAGGTTATTAATTGTCCAGTTTCACACATGCTGCCATGAAAAGGGAAGATACCATTGATCATATAGAATAGAATAGAATCCTTTTATTGTCATTGCATAGCGTACCACGACATTTTGCAACAATCCTCAAGGTGCATAATATAAATAAATAAAAAAACAGCATAAAAAGTTTTAAAAACTGCGATAAAAAATGTGTGAGGTAGAATTTTAATATAAATACAGGTGCATTGCAGTAGATGTAAACATTTAAATTCAATGAGAAAATCTTGATATAAAGACTAATATTGAGTCAGATTTCAGAAAATGATCTGATATATAATAATAATAATAATAGAAATGACAAGCTTTATAAGCAGTGGAGCTCCTGTCGATTGTCCTTCTTCCCTGGAGCTATAACTGCTGCTAAAACATGTCATTGCTCAATGTGGGGAATTTTGTAACCAAGAACAATAGTGACCGAGACCGAACAGACTAAATCAAAAGTACGTTGTGAAACCTGGGGCTCCCCAGTATAGCTCATCTAGTGGATTCCAAACCAGTCGAAAGGCTGTGTCCTCACCACAGCAGCCCAGGTTGGAGTTAGGTCTGGGCCCAGTGCTACGTGTCTTCCTCTGCCTTCTCTCTCTCTCTCTCTCTCTCTCTCTCTCTCTCTCTCTCTCTCTCTCTCTCTCTCTCTCTCTCTCTCTCTCTCTCTCTCTCTCTCTCTCTCTCTCTCTCTGTCTCTCTCTCTCTCTCTCTCTCTCTCTCTCTCTCTCTCTCTCTGCTGAATCTGCCAAGTTATAAACAGAATTGCCAAAAAAACTGAAATATGAGCAAAAAAAAAAAAATTACAAAAAAGATTCTTGTCAGTACAAGATTTCTGATTTGCAAACTTATGGCAGCTCTTTGCTGCACTGTAGCTCGGTGCACGATGATCAAGCTGTTGACATTGAGTTGACACATCACATTTAATTTGTGCGCTCTGATTATGCAGAATGATTGCATGCGTTCCCACCCACCCACACACACACACACACACACAACAGAAGCAACGTAATAAATCAAAGATGAAAATGATTCGTTTGAAGGGAAATAGTCATGAGGTTCAGTAAATCTGAAGCAGTGTAACATGGGAAGTTCAGTGGTTCAGTTAAAAGAGCTATCTCTTCCTGTTGGAGCATTTTCACTTCTTATGGGAGCTGGGACTCAAAATGTTAATGTTTTAACATCAAGCTACATATTTACCCTCTTTGACTAAAGGTGGCACTAACGCTCATCTAGCAGAAGCTGCTTTTCTCTCGTCTGTAGGTGGCGTTAGTATCTGTACTTTAAGGTGGAACACTTTCCTGGACAATCTATTCTTAACAGGAGCTCTGCATCGAGGAAACCTTGTCCTTGTGTTGACACCAAACCAACGAGTCATGTTGGTAAATGTCAAGAGCAATAAAAATCCCTTTGTTGCTATTATGCTAAGTTGAGACGCAACGACTTAACCTTGTGAAGAGCACAAATAAATATGAAATATAACATGATTAAGCAAAACTCTCTGCTCTCTGCAGCACTAGTAACAAAAGGTCAGTCTGCCTTGGCTGACTGTTTTGATAGTGACAAACGACCAGGCCAATCAGGCAGCTTATCCTTTTTCCAGAGCAAGGAGTCCGGGCAGTGGATTTAATCTCTTAACTGTGAGTAAGCACATTTGCACACACACACACACACACACACACACACACACACACAGCTGTAATAGTAGAACTGCCGTCCAAGTGCAAATCATAAAACAACACAATTGACAAAACGGGGGAACTTAAAATTGGCAAGATGAAAGAAATCCGTCAATCGGCAGTAGAATTGTGTTGAAACGATTAAAAGCTGAAAAGGTTATCAAAGAGGCAGAGAGTCCGTAATAGAGATTAAAATATGGGTGAATGCAAAAACATCACTGCACTTTCAGTGTAAAACATTTCCAGATGCCCAGACATCTGAGGGTTGTTGTGAATGACAGTGAAGTGAAGTTTAACTTTCCTGTGAGCCTCGGTGTAAATGTATTCTAAAGCTTTCCCTGCCCTCCAGGGAACACACAAGCCTGTCAGGCCAATTTACCTCTTTTTGTCATCTGAGATAATATCTGTTGAGAGATGGGTTTTGAGGGGCAGGGGGATGGAGTTGCATCGGTCACCCTACCACCACCACCACCACCACCACCCCGCTCCATGAAGACAGGTGCACCGTTGACCTTTCTCTGCACAATTTGGGATCAGATTGCGCTGTTCCAGCTTGCGTATCCTTACACTATGTGTTTAACCCTGTTAAACAGCTCTATCGTGTTCACGGCAATCCAGGTTTTGTATTACACCAACTGCAGCAGATATATTATGGTATCCTTTACTTGGAGATTAGGGGAAGTGAGTTTTTTTTTTGCCATTTTGTCTCAAGCTCGTTTTATTCATGCAACACAAGGCTGTCTTTTTTGTGACTGTGGTTCACCAAGATTAGGCGACTGGATCTTTATACTGTTGACATATTGTAAACTTACAGTAAAGGCCCTGTGCTTAAAAATACAGTATTTCCTCAAATTAGAAAGTAAAAAATCACAAGTGTAAACGCTGCCAACATGAGGCCTCTCAAGAGATCCTACAACCTGGTATTAATAGCTTCCAGTGTCTCTCTCGGACTTAATGGCTGTTTATTCTTAACTGTTTACAAAAGTGGTGTGTGGCAACAGCCAAGCCCGGCCATTTCACTGAGAGTCCATTTCATGGCCATCTGACATGCTGATGAGCCGCTCCGAATAGCCACAGTGTCTCCGGGATCCTGCCTGTGTAATTGAGGGGGTTTTGAATGCAGCTCCACTTGGCCATTGGCACCGTTGGCCCCCTGTTCAAGTCTTGGTATTTACATCCGTCTCGGGTGATGCGATCACACATGGACTGTTCTTTAGTGCAGGTGTTAAAGCATCCGAGACACACGGAAGATGCATTTAAGATCCGATCGCTGATACTTTATTCTTTTAGCAGGGCCAAAATCAATGTGGGTAAAATCGTAGTCCATAGTAAAGCTACTTGCAGACCCTCCTCGCTCTCTCTCTCAGAGCCAGACTCTCTCTTTCTGACTCTCTCGCTTTCTCTAACGAGCACACACACACACACACACACACACACACACACACACACACACACACACACACACACACACACACACACACACACACACACACACACACACACACACACACACAAACTACCCCACATATTGCTGAGTTAATATTTCATATCTTCGCCTGAATCTACAGGGTCAAATGAAGGAAACACAGCAACCTGCTGATTTAGTTCAGACTACTTCTACTTGTTTCAGCTTCTGTTTACCTCATCAAAAGTTTCTTGTGCCACGTTTGTGGAAGAAACTGTCCTTTGACGTGGGGGGGGGGGGGTTCTTTCTGACAGTTAAGTCAGGAAATTTAACCACCGGGCCAAAACTCACAAGGACGTCTGCCTTGACCTTGCCATTTGGCCGACAGAGTGTCAGAAGCTGATCGTCCCTTGATGTGCTGCTGCTGCTCAATCAGCAAGTGGACTTGTTGAGTTTTGATTTAGGTCATTATGGGTTATAAGCCAGCTGGACTGTCAGTGCTGGACAGGATGAATCATTTCTACTGGGCTACCCGTACATTAAATATAGCTGAGAATCTTTAAAAGGTCTTTGGAGCATTTGTAAAATGTTGCAGTTTTGCAAATCACACGGTAGTCATATAGTTTTTATGGCACCTGTGACAGCTGTGCCCCTCCACCACACTGCAGCTGGATAGACTGTCCAGTAAGTGCTGCTGAATGGCAGCTGATGACAGTGGCAGCAGCAGCTGTGGAGGCAATGATTCTTCTTCGATGCTACTTAGATTTCCTGAAGATTTACACATTAGCATTTAGGAAAAAAGGAAAAACGCTGCCATTTTATATTTAAAACACCAGCACTACTTTGCAGTTACTTCTGTTTGGCTTGTTAGGATTTTAACTTTTTATTGATTATTTAAATTTGGTGACCTCACAAAATTCCAGCATAACTCCTCCAATGTTCGACTTGATAAATAACTGTCAGAAACAGTTTCATTACCAATGAAAAATCCTTATTTGTAACAAGAATATTTATTAAAATATGACTTATTTATTACCACATGAGTAAGTTTCTGCCTGTGTGTACTTGTAATATATGAATATTAGGACAGAAATCCCCCAAAGTACATATTTTTAACAGTGTAATCAAATAGTTGTGTGGATTCCAAATAGGAATAAAAGTGGAAATCTCCAGGGTCATTATTTCAAATAGATGACAAAGAATGTAGGTGGTATGTAAAGTGCCTTGAGATCATGCATATTGTGATTTGGAGCTTTACAAATAAAACTGAATTGAACCGAATTAAATGTAAAAGATATGCTATATTTTTCCCTGTGGACTTTTCCAGACTTAAATGGTTCAACATGTACAGATTCCTCGAGTGGTGGTGTCGTGTCTTTCCCTACAAGTTTTAAAACTAACAAAGAGTGAAACGGAATAATCTAATTTGAAGTTGTCAGCTTAAACAATTAAAAAAAAGAAAGAAAGAGAACCAGAAGAAGTCAAAATACACGAGACAACAAAAAACACATGAAATATAATCCAGTCGTACATTAAACCGAAATGGTTTCAGTGGGAACATGGATGATGTTCGCCCAAGACATGTGAACCATGACATGTGATATCTTGTAAAAACACATGAGAACATTGTGTGTTTTCGATTTCTTTGTGTAAATCTTCTGTGGGCGAACATCCTCGGGAGCAGGAGAGAGGGGCTAAAAAAAACCAACAAAGAATCAGGAGGGACGCAGTGAAACGGAGAGACAGGAGGGCAGGACGGTAAGAGCTACAGTAGACGGAGTAAAAAATAGTAAGATCGAAAAAGAAAGAGGGACTGCACTTCTGAATCAGAGGTATCGTATTCAGCCCGGTCCTGACAGAGACTCCTCTCCAAGTTGAATAGGCCCATTGTTTGGACAAGGCCTCCATGACACAGGCCATTTCATTACAGAATGAGCCCAGGCACAGGGAGTAGATGGTGGTTGCAACGTAACCCCCACACCACCACCACCGCCACCACATCGCCCTGCCTCCCCCTCCTCTCGCCTGTCAAAGACCTCCATTCTCTCTCCCTCAGGGCTACCTGCATGAGCACAGCCATGGGGGCGACGCCGCACTCTCAAAAACAAACAGGCGTCCTCCATCGCCGCAACACACAGAGAAAATCTGTGTTTCGCCGAAAAACACGTCGGTAACTTGATATTCTCTGATGTAATATCTCTCCCGTGACTTGGGAGCATGTCTTTGTCTTTCGTTTTCACTCAGACGTACAGTAGGTGCACTATCCAACACTTCAACCAGTTTGGATTTATCGAAGTCCACTCTGTCATAATACAATACTCACATGCTACACACACAATGGAAGAATTATTAGTCGCTGCCCCCTGAAGGTCAATGATTCAAATAATTAGTCCACTCTCCTTCGAGCTGACTTGAATGACTGCCCACTTCTTTCCGAAGCTGCATCACTGCATGCGGAGCATTGCAGGTTAACGGCATGGCAGGCTGTAAACTTTTACAACCCAATTACAGTTACATAATTGCAAAAATAACTGTAATGGAAAAAGAGTAACAGCCTTTAACTCCAGTGCTGAGCGTTTGTGAAGTGAGCTAAACCACTTCATAGCCAGACACTGATACAACCTCCTTTTACTGCCACGTGACTGACTTTTCAGATGACGACACCATCCGGAGCAGGAGAGATGGAGGCTGCTTTTCGCTTCACAGGTGATGAACTATTGAAGCTTGGTGCTTTTCGGGGAAAACATGGGAACAATAGAGGCTGTAAAAGGAGTTTTGTATAGGACTGCACCGACCTGGCAGAGAAGTGCATCATGTGTTGAAAGCTGTGGAGAAACTTATTATTGTCTTTTTTAAAGTTTGGAGAAGACAAACAGCACCTTAAAAGTGTCCTGCAAAGACTGAAGGACATCCAAAGAGACACTCGCAGAAACAACCCTCTGTGCCATGGATGGAGCAAAACCACTAATTCCAGCTGTTCTGGCAACAATAGATGACACAGACCTCATCATTACACTGTCATGTACTGTGTAGTTTGTTTGTTTTCCTGCTCTGGCCGGTGAGATCACTGTGTCCAGGCACATTTCCTTCAGGAGAACCCTCAAATAACAAATTACTTTTTACCTGACAACCATCAAATTGAAATTGCACAGTTCATTCACATAGCTTATACTTTAGTTTAAACATTTTTTTATTTCTTAAAATGTTTCATTCATCTCGAGCAACATTTCACCGCGTAGAGAAAACGCCGTGTGCAGGGATGGGCAAAGATACATGCAAACTGTATTTCAAAATAAAATACACCCTTATTGTGTATACCACCAAGTGTGTCAAAATAAACTACTGTATTTTTGTATTTCAAAATAACGTGAAAAAGTGGACAGTTGGTCTGTCATTGTCTTTTTCACTCTCCTGCTTGTGTCCGACCCCTTCGTGAACCTGTGTGGCTCCTCAACACTGGGCCTGTGTTATTGGAAACATCCATTGATGCAAAGATGATCACTTGGGCTTTTTTTTTTTCTTACATATCCATTCACAGTCCCAGGTCTTGATACGTGAGAGCAGCCAGAGATAATAGATCTGCTGGCGTCTGATTCTGCCAAAACAAAAAAAAGTCGGAATGGGGGACAGAATAGATGAAGAGGAGCAAATGATGAATAAAGACAAAGAAAGAAATACAGTGAGAAAAGAGTGATACTGACACCTAAAAAAGAAACCAGCAAAAGAACACAGTGTACATAGAGTGCTTGTTTTGAAATGTTTTATTGGCTCGTATTTACGGCTAGTTGCAAAAAAACCCCCCCAAAAAAACGAAGAAGCCAAATAAAATTCAAATCCAGTGTTTCTCACAGGCCCACTGGACATTCACTGGGTCTGTGATCCAGTTACTAAACGACCACAGACATGACCTACAAAGATAAGGGGGTGGTGGAAAGCGGAGTGAGGGACTTTTTTTGGTTGATTCAGGTGGAGAAGTGAAAATGTGTCCAGACTGACAAAACATCACCCAGTGAACGCCACGGTCCTCAGCAACCTGTTTCCATGGCGAGAGGCAGAATAACGACCTGTTACTTAAGAATTATAAGTCTTTGCTTCAGAGGATGTAAAAACAAAAGGGAAAAACACATGCAGCTCCACAAATGTAATTCACAACTCAACTTTTTTTTTTTTTTTTTATACAGCATAACTCTTTCCAAAGGTGTTTTTGATTCTCATGGCCAAAAGCAATACCAAGCCTCATTATCAGGTGAAAGCCTTTAGGTTACATCAATCCAGATTGACAGCATCTTTCTATTTATTCTCTTACTTCCAGGCAGATTTATTTGCAAGCGTCCTAATGACGTACCTAGAAAGTGTGAGTCACCCAGAACACTAAAAACACTGCTATCGAAACTGTGTGAACAATAAGGTTTCTGAAGCACCTTTGTCACACCCGCTGCTGCTGCAGCTACAACTGCTAACCGCACCGATCAGTTAGACGGGACTTCAGCCTGAAAGTACTTTTGAAAGCATCACGTCTCACCCAGAATGTCGCTGCTGCGGCTGTTAGGATTGTATAAAGATCATTTCCAGGAGACAGGGTTGCAGTAAGTGCCAGGAACATCACGTTTTGTTTTTTACTGCACATGAATGAATTAACTGGTAGCACAGAGGAGAAGTGACTGAAAGATATTCCGTTTTTTAAATGAACACATTAAAGTTCCCTTTAGATTAACTTTTATTATCACGATTATGTTAAGTGCATTCCCAGTGAACCTCAGCGTTTCCCAGTTGCCTATAATCAGATCGAGGTTTCATGCATTCCTCAGATTAATGTTAGGAAAACAAAAAATAATTCAGAAATGAAATATTCCCAAATATTTCAAACCAGTCAATCGGTGTGGTTTTACTCCAGTTGTTGTGGAATAAGAAGATATCCATTCACTATTAAATCCACAAACTCAGGCGCAAAGAGCTCAATATCGGACTTCGCTCTGCGTGCAAAGTGCAGGTGGACAGCAGGGGTAATGATGCTTGTACTTCCTGCCAGCTGAGGAATGAAAATGATGTGTTGCAGAGCACAGTGTGTGCTGTCAGGGAAGAAATCGGAACATCTTATACTGTCCAAGAGAGGATTCATCCCAGTATGGGTGTCGCATGTGAGTTGGAAAGAGTGAGAGCAGAAAGAAGGGCCTGGGAGCTAAAATGTAGGCGCTAAAAAAAAAGGGTTTGGGCCCTCGGGAGTTAGGGTTGAGTTTGGTGAGAAGCAACATGAAGAAAACTATTAAACATGTGGTTTAGAGAAGCTCATCGCGTCATTATAACACTTCTTTTGAGTCGAAAAGCCAAAAAGTCAAATCAAAGCTCGAAGGCACGTTTCACAGAGGGTAGCGGCAGTGGAGGGGCATCTCTCAATAGGTTTGAAATTACAAAAGGGGTCCTGGTCCATGTATCAAGATAAGGACCACCCACGGTATCAGCTGAGGGATGAAGAGCTCATACCACCGTGTGCCAGAGGCAGCCAGCCCATCACGCCCTGAAACATATGAGCTCCACGGTTTGATCAGGGGACCGCAGCCAATCGAGATGAATGATGCAGAACTGGACGGAGAATGAACATGTACATTCATCCCCCTGTGAACAGTACGGGCCTTGTGATACGTTATATAGCTGGAGGCTTCACTACAGGCAGCAAGTGTTTATCAGATTGGACCGGACCCTCAGTCAAAATGCTCAACGTGGACCTTTGTGCAAGCTAGAAATTCAGAAAAATATCCCTGCATGTTCCGTTTAAAGTGGATCTGGAGCGCTGTGAGGAAAAGGGAAGAGGGGGGTTCGTCACTGGAATGTAAGATTGGTGGGCTGAAGCTGCAGAGATGACGTGATGTACTTTATCCACGGGTCATTTACTTTGATTCCCCCCCTGACTCACCCAGGACACAATAGGAGTAAGCTGATTTTGGGAACCAGAGGGATGCATCACATATTCAGGCAGTGAAGCATTATGCTCGATGCGTCATTGTTGCATGTCACTGAATTTTCTTTTGGAAAACCCTTCCCCGACCCTTTGACGGGGTTTGAGAGCGGACTCTCGGATTTCAGGGTGTTTTTCATAACCGCAGAGGTCTTGTTTATCGATGTTTGAAAGACAAATAACTGAAACCAAAAGTACGTCGGTAAGTATTTCAGGGTTTGTTACACTGATTTATTTAGATGAGGGAAATCTGCTCCGGGGAATGTAAATTGCCTATAATGTGTCTTTAAGGAGAAATAAGGTGTAGTTGCCTGAGCGTGTGTTTGAGAACGTGCAGAAGAGCACAGACGCATCTCTTGCTGAATTACACACTGTTTGTGTATGATTTTGTGTAACGCTTTGAACAGGTATTCACAAAGCTTCCCCTTACTCCTCTGTGTCTCAACATTTTGAAGTAAAACCAGAAGAAACAAGTCCTGAGAATACACAAGCAAGAGCGACTAGATTTGGACGAGTTCAGCAGTATCCAGCACCGACATGCACAGGAGATCGGACCCCGTCCAACTCCTCGGCTTGATATGCTGTGATTTTCTTGCCATGTTCCGAGGAGCCTTCACATGCCACGGAGCCGACGAGTGTTTAACAAGAGAGTCAATCTGACAATAAGCAGAGGTCTGCGTCCCACTAGTGTGTGTGTGAGGCACTTCTCACAGAAACTGCATCCATCCATCTTGCTGTCTCGATGGCACATCACCCGGCCGACAGCAGTGCAGTGCACACACACACACACACACCATGAAGTGATTATTCAAGATTCACCTGTTGCTAGTTAAAACAGAGTGTGCAGCCGAAACCCAAATTCTTTCAAAGTTGTCTCACTGTGTTTTGACTCCGGGGTTGCCAGGGTGCGGCTCCATCTTAGCGACCGTCATTCCCCGAGGCTGTCCCGACATCACTGCCGAATATTCCTCCTGGAAACCTGTTGCCTGAGTTAATCAGGTGGCTTAGGCTGCGTTTGATAGGATTTTTGCTCGGGCTGAGATGAGGGCAAGGACTAAATCATGGCACTAAATCTTTCAAGCGCAAGTCCCCGCAGAGAGCCTGGCTGTAAGACCGGGGGAGCATTTTCGGAGCCACTCCAGGAAATTCCGCATGCACAATTTGTCTTTGTAACAGGAGAGCTGGCATGGCCCTCGGCTTAAGGATGTCATGACCGGACCAACTTAGCACGCAGCAGAAGTGCTTATTACGCATTGTATACTCATTCCTGACACAGGGGAGCCTGGCGTGGCTCACATCCCGGTGATCAGACTCAAGCTTTTTCTCACCACAGCAGTTTGTAAGAGACCTGGTGAATTTCCACGAACCTCGGCATGAACTCTACCACTTAACCATGAGAGACTCCTCATTTTGGGAGAGGCCAGAGTCTGATAAACATTGGGGAAGAAAGAAAGAGGAAAAAAAGGAACGACAGGAAAATGGAAAACAGAGCTGGCACTTCCAGCAGGTTTATTTGAGGCCGTGACAGTGAGCCCTTGGAAAAGGGATGGCGTCTAAAGCCGGGTCCACAGATGGGCGGAGGGTACACAAAAGGGGTCGTGACAAGTAGACATGGCATTTCAAAGCCCCCTCGCTTCTTCTTTGGAGTCTGGGAGATAAAGGAAGGAAAAATCGGATTATTTTACTCCCCGGATCCCTGAACTCAGTGGGGCAGAGTGAAGACAGTGCCTGGGAACAATTTGTCCGGCCATTATCTCAATCCATTAAGGATGAGAACTGCAGGCCACGCTCCGGGTCTGATGTTCCATCATGAAGATGAAAAGAGGATTTCTGAAGTGCTTTATTTCTAGATTATCGTCTCTTTCGGTCTCTCTGTGTATTTCACTTGATGATAGAACATCTCAACTGCACACAAAACACTCAATATTGGCCTAGAAAGAGATGTTCCACCTGCCCCCACCTTCGGGACGCATGTGTGCATGCACGCAAACACTTTGTGATAATTGCACACAAAGACCTCAAGCCACAACAAACTGATCTTTCCCATTCTGATATTATTTCAGATGTCAGGGAATGTTTTTTTTCCCATCAATATTTGGATTTTCTTATATTAAATGTGACATTGCAATGAAAGAAGCTAATATGCAAAACAAATCACATTTTATTATTTTTAGCTTTTCCTTGTGTGTGTGTCAAGCTGCTTGGACCGATTTAAACCTCTTTTGATTCAAAATCATTTTCAGCCTTTGCTTTGTTTTGCAAACTCTCACTTCAGAGACATAGTTATAAAATACCACAGACAGCCACAGCAGAGTCACTGTGTAACTGGGGTTTGGTGATCCACCAGGTCAGAGTGATGGTAATACACGGTGGAAACACACACAAAAAAAGCCTGACTGTGGTTCCGCACTTAGTCTGTCACTTTGTGACTTAGCTCTTGCTGGGAATCAAGCTGAGTCGTCATAACTTCAGAGTGGCTCTGCAGCTTCTCAAGACTGAGGAGGAAAAATCAAAGGCA
The DNA here is from genome assembly GCA_026259375.1 of Verasper variegatus. Classification (NCBI taxonomy): domain Eukaryota; kingdom Metazoa; phylum Chordata; class Actinopteri; order Pleuronectiformes; family Pleuronectidae; genus Verasper; species Verasper variegatus. The sequence continues at coordinate 3,308,031 of CM048052.1, read as the reverse complement.
GTGGTGCTGGGTTTCATCAAAGAACAAATCCAGATCATTTTTAAAGTACACCCAGTACTGTGGAGTGTCTCATTAGGCCGAGTTCACACTCCTCGACTGACTGGTGACGGGGGGGTCACACGCTACACGATCTTCCACCAGGAGAAACTCACAACTGGTTTCCAAACTACATTTAATCGCGAAAAATAGACACAAGAAGAGAAACGGTGAGTCCCACTGATCCTCCTGCTCTTCTGTGTCCTCCTGCTCACAGAATCAGGCTGGAGGAGATACAACACTTGTGGATGTCAGTTGATTGCGTCTTGGGCCGGATTTTTCTGTCCAAACCTGAGAGAATCCTAACTGAGCCCAATGCAGTTAATAAAAGCTGCACTTGTGCTTAAGTTTCTTAATTTTCCTGTTATCAGACGTGTGGTGTTAAAAGAAAAATCAGTGGGGGACCTCCCCACTACATGATTGGCTGGAATGGTTGCCAACGATTTCCAGGAGTTTGGAATTCTGATCGGATCGTGCACTTACTCCAACCCTGTTTCCTGGAAATTGTGTTTATAGAAGCTTAACAGCCGCAGTAATTAAATTTTTGGAGCGACATGATGCAACCTGTCGTGTGAACAGCCATCAAGTGCCAATCGGGAGCTCTTGTCTGCGGATTGCAAAACTCGTCGGCGTCTGGCGAATCAGGCTGAAGATCATGAACTAGGCTAACTAGAACTAAGCTTCAGTGTGTAAGTTCTAGTGGTGAAGTGTCATGTTGCAGCTGAAAGCATAAAACAACAGCATAAAAGCTGCAAGAGGATGCTAGTGCTGCTCCAGGCCCAACACTTTACAGTATAAGTATCAGCAACAGCCCTCTGCCCCAGAGAAAGTTTTTTTTTAAGTGTCTAATGCACTCTTCAATGAGAAACAGGAGTCTGGAAGTTCTGGTGTGATCGACGAATGGAAATCTCATCCCGCAGCAACTCGACTCAACCCACCTGCGACGCCAAACTATCCCACAGAGAGAGCCACTGGATGTGATTACATTTATAGAGTCAGATTCGGCTCCACTTCCTCTCTCAGGACCGACGTCGGTGCCTTTGTAGCGCCGGACGGGGCCACTTCAGTCCAACTTGGCAGCGGGAGGCCGAGACTTTGATGTGTTGAAAGTTGACTTGACCTGTGTTTACGGCTTAATAACTTTAGGACGGGAAAGCTGTGGAAAGGACAGGCTGACGCAGGGAGGGAGTGGATGGAACGTCTTTGGGCCACAGCGGAGCATGTGCTTTATATTATATCGATACAGCGAGGATTGAAACGCACTGCGGCATCGGTGGTGAAGCTGAAGCTGCAGCCGACGGCTGGCACATGACGGGCACTTCCCCCTTTGTTGTGTGAGAAAATGCAGATCGCGCAGCGCCCGACCAACATGTGAGTTTGACTGACTTCAAAAATATACCAAGCGAAGCTGTGTGAAAATCCACATTACAAGAGGGTGTATTTATAGAGTGCAGTGCTTTGAGTGTGTTGGCCGGTGTTTGAAGTACATTAAATGTCTGGTCTGTGATGTCATTGGCGCTGAAAACGAGGTCACGGCTTCAAAAGGCACCGTAGATCCATAATGTATGTGTGTAGCACAATTAGTCTTGTGTTAAAAAAAGGAGGGGAAAACATCTCATGGAGGTATTTGTAGTCAACCCGGGTGATTCAAGGTGTATGACTGGTCATGTGTGTTTAATATTAAGTGCCGTCAGTAATGACTCTCCCTTCGCTCCGTGCCAAATAAGCTTGTTTTCAATACTCTGGGCCAATTCCTTTATATGCCTTGTATATTTGACAAAAGCCCCGAAAGAAATTTGAGTATCAAGTGTTTGCTTTTAAAAGTCTCCGATATATAAATACAATACGGCCTATTGAGGCGCTCTGCTCCGCTGGCCAGATAGCCACAGACCATGATCATGCAGAATCAAAGGATTACTTTCGCAGTTGGCTTAAGGAAGTCTATGAAAATATAAAACAGGCACAAAACCCCCATCAGATCCCAAGAGTCACTTTACTGTGTCCAAGTAAAACCAACTGTTTTTGAGATGTGGTGCCTTATAACAATGATCCCTGCATTTATTGCATTTGTGCTTAATTACATGCCAAATAATGTTTTTAACCCAATAAACAACTCAGAAATTACAAGAAAAGCCTCAGATATTGTGGCGTGCACTGGTAATTGTATTTGTCGTTTTTTGTTCTCAGTGTTATATGAACGGTTATCAGGTTTACTTTACTCAACAGTGAAGACTAACTTGATTGTGGACATGAGGAGGTTGTTGGGTTCTTTGGTGACGACACCGAGGGGCCGCACAAACAGATGCATGTCTGAAATGAAGATTAGGTTAAAGATTGATATCGTTTCATGAGAAATGTACGAAAAAGGTCAAAAAATGGAAAGTGAAAGTTAAAATTTCTAGATATGCCCCATTGACAAGATCACATCTGTTAATCACATCAGTTTCTCTAGTTTTGGTATAATCCAGTTGATACTCACATAAACAAACACACATGCTCAAATCAACCTTGGCCACAGTTTTAAAATATGGTCTGACCTGTGTGTAATGGTTTTTTTGGAATCCCGCTTCAGTGGGAATTGCAAAACCATCGACATTCCTCCATCAAGGACACATTTTTGTCTTCACTGCCACAGGTTTTGTCTATTAAAACAGACCAGTATACATATATATGTAGTAAGTCATTACCAACAAAACAAGGGTTGAGAGGGTTAACAAGAGAACTCCAATGTTCTGGCAGATTTAATGCCCGAAATGATAATATCAGAATTATTAATGTAGAGCTTATATCATTAGAATGAACTCTTCATATCTACATTATGAGCTGCTCTATCATTTTGCGCTGCCAAGTTTCTACATCTGTCCAAAAAGGACCAAACCCAACACTGGCTCTAGGGATGATGTTTCATGCTTTTAGACAGAATCATACTTTTTAATGTTCGCATTAAAGTGGCACCCCCGCTGATATTACACACCAAGGCCAGTTTACTCATCGTGAGACGTACGACTTTGCTTGTGAAAGTTCCCTGTGGTTCTGGAGGGAACTTTCCATAGTCTGAGGAAAGACCCGGATGATGTCATTGGTGATGTGAAACCCGGAGATGTGGACGTGCGTGTGCACCGAGCACGGAAGGTGTAACAAGAGATGCTGGAGATCCTCTGTTGTGATGGTTTGAAAATCAAAACATCTCGGTCTCTGTGTCTCATGTGGGTGACTCCTTTGTTTTTGGAGAGCAACACAAAACACTCAACTATCCCTCGACTACAATATGCACGTGCTTAATATGTTGATGTTATTGCTGATCACTGTAATCAGGTTGCATCTCCGTTCCATACTAACTCTGATAAGACGGGGGTTGTCATTTCCTGCACAACTGTTCACCTTCCTATTCTCAGATGTGTAAAAGTTCTACTGAATTGGATTTTAATTCGATTTTCCATAATTATAGGAAGTATGCTGCGCACACACATGCACACACACTCACACACATGCACATATACACACGCACGCTTATTGCAGCCAGTTCCTCATCCCGCCAAGCCAGGCAGGGAAAGGAGCCAGCTCGGGTTGGTTTCTGCTCCCTGCAACGTGGGCCGAGTGTCACTCACTGACACATCCTGCAAAATGTTTCCAAAACACAAAAGGATCCCAAATGATTCAGTGTATAATTCTAATGCAAACAAAAAAAGCACAGCATTAAAATTCATAACCCTGCATCACCGACATTTGCTGGACCTTTCACATACAGAACTGGAAGTGGCCGCTCTTTACCTCTGCTCCACTGGGTCGACGCTCTCATGGTTCTGCCGAGCTTCACTCTGTGGACTCGTGCACTTACTTTGCATGTCTGTGACAGTTGTTTAGAAAACATTAAGAAATAATATCCACTGATGCCTCATGACAGCTGCTTGAGTCACGGCCATTTTCTCCAACTTGAATCTGTCATCCAATCCTGCACAGTGCTTTCTTGGGAAAGGTACCATGGGATCTCTCCGCTGGACGTTAGAACCGACCTCGTGGGGAACATTTGGCACAATCAATCTTGTTATTAATTAATCATAATATTTTCTCTGGTCTCCACAGATGGAACCCTTTACTCCGGGCTGGAACATCCATTATCAAATGATGATAGCTGCATTGACCTTTCAGAGTGTGTGTGTGTGTGTGTGTGTGTGTGTGTGTGTGTGTGTGTGTGTGTGTGTGTGTGTGTGTGTGTGTGTGTGTGTGTGTGTGTGTGCTTCTGAGCTTATTCCTCACAGACTCCATAACAAATGAATGGCTCATGGAAGCCTTTTCTTTTGTGGTAGAGATGTGAGTTATTTGACATTTCATCGTAACAAGGTCGAAAGAGAAGTGGGTGAAACTATTGAAACGTGTTTGGAAGGGCTCTGCTCAAATTGAGGCATATTAAATCAATGCTATTGAAAAGTCTGTGATCGAAGCCACACAGCACTCAACGTGATTGGATCGCTGTACGTTCCATGTCGGTTGGTTTCACTTCCAAAAAAAACCCTGTTCCTCACTTCTGAGATACTCCTAGTTAAATCTATGTGTACTTTTACAGTGCAATAAATACCTTTGTAGCTTTTTTTTTTTTTTTTTTGTGGTCTTGCTGTTAGGACTTGTTCAGACATCCAGAATAAGAGTCAGCTGACAGATCCGTGGCACAGGACTCGGCCCTGTGACGGTAAGCTAATATCTCCCCGAGGTGCAGTGACAGAACGGATCAGGTCAACAGTGCACAGATGCTCTCCAGTGCTACGCTATCGTTTCGGAAACTATTGGTTCCCAACTCACAAAATGTGACTTTCCAGTCCCTGAAAGAACTAAATCAAGTATAAGAGTCTTTTCTTTTATGCAATGTTCAAAAACGATGGGCGATGGAGGCGCCTGCTGAGAGAAAATCCTTTTATGCCCGTATACAGTACGATATGCTCTTCTGTGTATGCATCCCATAAAGCTGGAAAACATATTAAACCGCAGAGTTTCTAAGGGTTTCTAGCCCACATGTGGCAGTGGTTAAGTAATTGTTTCCAACAAAACTGATGTGTGTAATGATGCGTGGACAACATGGAAAGCATATCTCCTGCAAGTTTCCTTTTCCTCCCAGTCCACTGTTGGAGAGGTAATACTGGGCCATGAGAGCGATGGAAGAGATTTCAGGCTGCAGAGGAGCATGCTGGTGAAACACGTTTCCAGGTTTAAAGCATTCACAAAAACTAACGCACCGTGCTTCTATTGATTCTATAATGTGAATGAATAAACAATTAGGGAGCTGACTGACAGTTGCTAGTGTTTGGGACTCAGACCCCGTTCAGACCTGGTGTTAACATCTGTCCGGACTTTCCTGAGATCCGATCACTCACTCCTCATTTAGAGGTGGGACACACGTGGCCATATTCTTTTAGCTGTGTGAACGTAAATTCACATATGAAGGATCAAGTTCTCTGACCTGCTTTTAGTTTTAGTTTAACAAGTCCCAGTGTCCAGAAGTTGATTTGTTTGTTGCCAGCACCACATTATCAACTTTGATCACCATCTCAAACTGGGTCAAAACAACCTGAATGACGGTTGTGATTATTTGTATAGAGCAGGGGGGGGAAGTGAGATCCGACCACAAGTAGATCACAAGAGACGCAATTTTGTGGGACGAGACAAACTTAATGTTGCCAACTTGGGGTCGGATCTCTCAGGATGGATATTGAATAGCGGCTCTGAGCAGGGGCCTGAGTCCTAGCACGTACTCGATCGGCTGAGTAACCGTCAGCTCATGGCTGCTGGACTCTGTCCACACGTGAGCTCTGAGCAGTTCCCACGTGAGCAAGCAGCACCATCTGGGTTGCAAATTACCTTTGCCACACCACCTCTTTGTGACAGCCACCAGCGGACATCTTGATGTTTCATCAGTGTGCGACTCTGCCCCGGCTTATCTTCACATTGACAGGCGGCAGAAAAAAACAACTCTGCTCTTTAAGACTTTACCTTTTGTGACAGTAATAAAGCCCCTTTAACACTGAACAAAAACCCACTAACAACCACTTACATCTGGTCTTTATCAGGCCCGGCTCGGATCCTGCAGTGATAGAAACACGAAGCCGGGGGGGACATGCTAATTTTCACCCTTTTTATGGTGCGACGTAATGTCTGTGACTCTCTGCCGCTTCAACCGCAGAGTCCATCCGATAACGTTTTAGCAGCGTGCGCACATCGGCTCTGAGTCTGAAGAGACTTTGGAAAGGATATTAGGAGCTGTCATAACACTGTCACTCGCTGCCTTCATGCTGCTTTCTGCATTTTTTAGTGATGGTTTCCCGTGTGTCACGTGAAATATGATATGACAAAATACACAAACAAAACATAAGCAGGGGAAAACTTGGAACAGGCAGGAGTCCACGAGCAGAAAGGACCCAGTCAGCTGGTGACCTCAGGTGACTGTTTGAAACTGGTATCTACGTCGTTACGATATCCTCGACACACAAAACAAAGAAATACTCACCTGAGAGGAAAACGCAGCTCACGAAAGCAGATGTTCTGGTTGTTGCTGAGTTTCTGTTCAGGCCTTTTGGTGCAAAGGGGTCAAAAAGTTGTTTCTATTTACCGGATACATTTTTAATTCACCCATCAAGACCAATATAGAAGTGAATGCAAACGTTCCCCTCTGGCTTTTCCGTTTGAGAAAAATATTAAAACAAACACTCTTAAGACTCATGTAAGAGAGGTCAGCTGAGGTAGTATTTCTTAATGGTTTGTTTCCTTGCAACCTGCCAACAAACCCAGAATGCTGTATTTATAGTAAATTGCAATAATAATTTGTTTCTACTTTGCCAGCAGAACATATTCCATCCTGCCGCACCGTTCCATGTTGCCATCAAAGTGCCAGTGAAACCAATCACATTCCTGTCACTACTTCTCACTTCCTTTCGCCGCCATTCATGGACTGAAAATAGCCCCTGAATCATTCCAAGTTGCCCACATTTATGTTTATGCTTTGCCTTCTTCCGTACTGGAATATTGTAGCGTGCTTCACACCAAGCTCTCAAAAAATGTTCCGATACGATCAACATGAGAAACCAGAACATGGAGTTTAAAGGTTTCTGAGGGGCGCTTGTACATGTGTGTGTGTGTGTGTGTTTTTAATCTTTAGCGGGGGCTGAAGATAACTGTCGGTACTAAAACCTGCTCACCGAGCACAAGGTGCGGATTCCTCGGGTAGTGCGACAAACCCTCAAGGCTCCGCACGTAGAAAACATGCTGCTCAGACATTAGTTTCTCTCTGAAGTCGGACTAAAACACTATTTTCTTATTATAAAATGAGATAATGTGACACAGATAATGAAGCTCCCTCCGTTCTGAGCTCTCCAGCTCTTTGTTCTTCAAGGTCAGCCCACTTTCAACAGAGAGGAGCTGGAGCCATCATCACATCAACAAGTCGACTTCGGTTTTCAAAAGCCCTTTTTTTTTATGTGAGCTATTAAACTGTATTTTTAAAAAAGGGAAGAAAACTTTAATTTAACTGGAATTTAACACGAACCATTCAAAGAAACGACATGAATTCACTAGTTGTTGAATGTGCTGCTTTTCTCCCCCATTCGCTGAAGACAATCAGTCGAAGCAGCCGAAGCCACATGACGGCACAGACACTGAGGAAACACTGAGAAGTATTAGTGCGAGGAAAAGAAGTTCAGATAAGCTCAAAAAGTGCCAAGTCTTTAACAACACAAGTGGCTACAGGAGTTCTAAAAGCTCCCAATTCTATGAATTCTTGATTCTATAACAATTGATACATTTTTTTAGGTTATTTTTGTGGTGGTTAGCATTGTTGCCTCACAGCAAGAAGGTTCCCTGTTCGAATCCAGGTTTGGCGGCTGTCTTTCTGTGTAAAGTTTGCATGTCCCCCCCCGTGAAGCCCCTGCTTCCTCCCACAGTTGATTGGGGTTAGGTTCATTGGAGACTCTTTGAGAGCATGAATGATTGTTTGTCTCTATGTTGGCCCTGCAATATGCTTGCAACATGTCCAGGAGATACCCTCCCAATGTCAGCTTTGGTCCCAGCTCCCCCTGCACCCCTCAAAGGATAAGTGGTATAGATGATGGAGAGATTCATCAAGAAAACTCTGCTGAGACCACTATCATTTGTTGAATCTACAAAATCACCATGGGCCTGTGTTTCCAAGACACAAAACCATGAAACCAGTTGCTCAGGGCGACCGGTGACAGCCGACTGGTGAAGACATGTACATGAACATATAAGCTCTAAAGCAGCATGTCACTCTCCTCTCTCTCCCGACATTTTCTGTCTCTCTTCACTGTCGCGGTCCACTCGAGGCAAAAGGCAGATAAATAAATACTGTAAAGTTTCATGTTTCTTTTCCCCGACAGACAAAACATTAACTATTGTTTTACAACTTTCTCCAACACCTTTATAAATGAATACCAGTCTTTCCTTCTTCGGCTAATGAGCGAGGCACCGACTTACCGCTCAAGTCGAGCTACCTAATGACTGCACAGCACTGTGGTCTCACTGCATAGTTCCCAGATGTGTAGTGCACATGTCAGCGTATGTAGTTCTCTCTTCCTCTGCAGTGACTCCCTCCTGCTGGAGCTGCAATTATGAATGTCCTCTTAATTCATATCCAGTCAAATGAGGTTTAAGGTTTCTTTCCTTGATTCTCTCGCAGGCGCTGTAGGAATAACGTGGGCGAACACGTTTGGATGAGAAACGTCTAAATGATTTGGCAGCGTGTGTTTCCTTCCACTACTTAACCTTAAATGTTGCACAAACCACTTAAGCCCTCACTGCTGCACAAGCAGCCAGAACTTTGTTCAAGTGTAAATGGAAAGTTTTTGTGTTCAGCAGGAACAATATCTGTGTACAGCATTAGAGCTGCGAGCATGTAATGCAGGTGACAGTTTTACTTTAATTGTTTGACAGTGTGTGTGTGTGTGTGTGTGCGTTTTAAAAGGTGTGTCTTCCTCCAGGGTTCACTATGTCACAACATATAAAATTAGGCTCCACTGCTTCAATTAGTCAGTCGAGCTTTCTGGCTCAGAGCTCGTCAATTCAACGCACGACCACATCCTGATTGAGCTTGTACTTCAGAATGTACTGCTCTGATAAATGAGATGCATATTCTGCAGCACTTTAACAAGGTGTTGCGTTCATTAAAGATTTTTTTTTTTCCTGTATAATTTCAGCAAAAGCTTAAGAAAAACAACAGTTATTCCAGACGACATGTCGTGAAAGGGCCACGCTTTTAATGAGAAATGCCTTTTTTCTTCACCAGCATCAGTCAGAGAGTTTTTATGAGCAATGACAGTGTCATTACGTTGCATAACAGATACTTTTCAACTCTGCGCTTTAATTAAAACTCAGAGCAGTGACAGATTTAATTAGGAAAATACACGTCTCGAAAAGAAAAATGTTTGGATCGGCTTACAGCTGCTTGAGGTCTGCTTGCTTCTGCTCGGAGGAAAAGGTTGAATTCATTTCCAAGAGTTTCTGCATATGGTTGATTACATGACGCTCTCCAGATCCTGAAATATCTTAACTTTAGTCGTCACTTAGACCCTGTGCCTTTACTACATGTCTTCATTGAGACATCAGGGGTCAGTGAGTACAAGCAAAGATGAGGTGAGAAGAGCTGATCAGAGAAATGTGTGTTTTAACAGTACAAATATGTCAGAATATGATGTATTGTGCTTCCATAAACAGCCCAATTAACAAATCATACATACAAAACAAGAATATTTAATTATAGCAATTATATATAAACACAAGTTAACGAAATGACAGAACATCAGATGGTTTACTTCCTTCAGGGTGGTCCCTTCAGGCTGTCAGGTACATACACTCATGTGCTGTCTTCCCCCCTGACTGTGACCTGTTGTGTGTCATCGCTGAAAAATCATCATGGTGACTAACAGACTCGTACACTGTCCAACACCAGTCCAGATGTGTGCAAATATTTTACCTTCAAATATCATCGTCCATTTTGAAAGTCAACTGGCATTCAATAGGGAGAATAGTGACTTTTTCATTCCCACCCAGCAAAAGAAATTAGAAGTCGTTAAATTCATCTACAACTAACCAGTGAGGAAACTATCAGGAATTCCAATTAGTTCTAATTTGGATGTTGGATTTTAGAATAACAGACATTATCTGTGTCACAATGTGGACGTGTCTGCAGTAAATTACTGTACACTGAGTAATTAGGCAATTAAAAAACATAACTCCTGGTTACCCTGCAAACGTCTAGCTAAGCTGCTGTTGACACCTGTGCCACAATGAGCATTCTCTGCTTCTCTCTGTCTAGACTGCTGTAATAACCCAGAGGTAATCACCTAGAAACGTACACATGTGTGTGTAATAACACAGTGGCACTTATTTGAATAGCAGGGGTGTGAAATGTGTACATACCTTGTAAAAACCTCAGGAACAAAAGGGAGGATTGTCATCACATCGTATGTTTATGTAGTCCTGTCTGTTTCTTGAATTGGTCTGGGGTTTATATTTAGATCACGTTTCCATGAAATGTCTTCACTGTCAAGTCATTTCACCGGGTCGCCCGAATTAGCCGCTGCTAAGCTTCTTGCAGTAAGTCAACAGACATACATGCATCTTAATGTGAAAGATCGGCCTCTGAAACCAGAAAGAACTCGGCCAGGAGAAATAAATCCAGAGTCAAACTTGTTTATTTTCTCTTAATCGCAGATTGTGGGAACATTTGCCAAAGAGGATGTAGATGAGGTGACCTCAGAAAATTGCGTAAATGTAAAAATGTCCCCCTTGCAAGTAGCTGAAATGACGGCGAGTGGCTTTATATCAACAGCTTATGGGAATCGGCACAGAAACCCTTCAGCAGGCTGGAGATGGCTGGAGCTCTTTGATGCACGAGCAGGTTTCATGGCAGCGCAAGGGGGTCAGAATATTACATCATAAAGCCAATTTAGGTTCTGCATGTTCTGGTTTGGTCTGCCCCCAGCCCCCTGCCGGGACCAGGGTTATCAAATTTTATCGTGGTTATGTTGTCCAGATGGGGAATAATAGCCCACACCTGGACCTTGGCCCAGGCCCTAAACACAACCCCAGCGTGGCCCCACAGCCTGACTCAGCTAAACATCTACCGAGACCTGCTCCATCCCCGCTGTGGTGCGACCCAAGTCTGCCAACACGCAATTAACCAGACTAATCCGACTCTTGCAACCGGCAAACATCATTTCAAGGCCTCAGCGCTGTGCTCGAGGCAACGTTTTCCTCCCTCTGCTGCTTATTCATTCACACTCGAGGGTGAAAATGTGACAGTGACAGAAAAGAATAGAACTCACAAAACATGCATCGGTTCCAGGAACAGCTTGATTCAGCTGGATTCCCTGGATTCTCATGGATTTTCCTCCAAACTGCTGCCAACCAAACTTCACAAATTGAACTCGACTGTGTGCAGCGAGGGTGGCATTTCCACATTGTTTACTCAAGTCCTGCCACAAGATCATTGTGTTTACTTGTGGTCCTCAGTGAACAGAACCCTTGAATATTCTCCTGTCCTTCTCCGGGAAAAGAGGCGATGAGAACTAGTGGCTGAAGTGACTTCACTTGCTGCGTCGTACCTGTCGTAGAAACACCGGAGAAGCCAGCGCCGCCGGTTGTGGGTCCACAAGACATCCGGAGGTACTGTACACACAGCTCAGGGAATTTCCCCAATTTCTCCAGGAGCTGCAGTCTGGATTACAGCCATTGGCTGGTCATCAGAATCTGAATCATGTTTATTGCCAAGTTGGTTTACACATACAGGGAATTCCCTGTGGTGAGTTTGTGCAATTTTAAAATGTAGAAAATACCATAGTTCTGTCATTTGACCTAATTCACTTAGACCTCGAGCGCGTTGAGGAGGCTGCAGAGTCTGAATTAATTCCTTATCTGACCAATTACTTAGCAGAATGCTGTTGTACATGATAAGTGCAAAATCACCCAATCTGTGAGAAAATACTAATTCTCATATATAATCAATATCGTATTTCCCATGATTGAAACAAACTATTAGATATTTTGTCTTGAACTTGGTGTAAATCATTTATTCCAGCTGTTAAATTCCATCCAGTCCAATGAGTTGAGGATGACTCTCTAGGTGCACGGCAGCCAGCTCACTTTCCTTTCATGATCAGATCAGCTTCAAAAACCGCAAACACATAAAACTACATTCTTAACGAAAGGAGTCTGAATATTAAAACTGCACCTCCAGTTATTTTTAATTTTGTTCTCACAGAAACGTCGGTTGAAGTTCGATTCTTTGTTAGAGATAATTGTTTTGCTCGTCATGAATATGTCCCAGAGTGAAAGGAATGGAAACACCCAACTGGCCTCGGTCCAAACCCCTCTATTTTTGGAATGTCTCTTTAGTCGTGAATCATTAACATACGCAGATAAATCAGCTGTTCGGTGTCACAGGTGGATTTATCGACGCCGGTGCGGCTTCAACACCTGCTGTTTTTGTTTTTCTTTCTGTGGTGAATGGATGAGCGGAATGTGGGGAAATGCCGCCGTGCCATTTGGAACGTTTAACGTTCACGTCCTTACGTTCTTCCCCGTTCATTTTTGTGTACTTCTCGATCCCGCTGAAGCCGTAAACTATGAGCAGTGTGATTCTAACATCTTTTTTCCCCTCCACCCTCTCTCCCCATTTTAACACATCCCCTTCCTTTGGAAACCATTCTGCCTCCACACCGGCTCGCCAACTCAAACAAGTCAGCACAGATAGTTTGGCCCTTCCCCTGAAAGCGGAGCGTAGGTACTAGGTAGGTTGGACAGGGAGAACAAACAGCTCACATGTGTCTTCTTGACAGCGTGCTTTTCAGGACATGGGTTTTGGAGGGGCAACTGGGAGAGTGCATTCCTGGTAATTAATAAGGCAAGCGCAGGTTTCCAGTTGGAGTATCGGAGCGTGCCGTGATAACAGAGCGTGAACAGTGGGATGGCACCGGGCGTTACTAAGTCCTGTCTTGTTTTCAGTTTCATAACTATGGAAACATTGAGCGGGTGAGTGTAGCAGTTAATTCATGGGGTGTAGTCAAATCAAGAAGTTACCTAATATAAAACCATGTTGATGATATTTATTATCATTTCAGATAATATCCTCCGCCCTATCTCTCCCTCCTCTTCCCTCTTCTTCACCACAGCCGGTCGAGGCAGATGTCGTCTGGTCCGAGAGGTTTCTTCCAGTTAATGAGGGAGTTCCCACAATGAGTGCTGCTCATTGTGGGAACTGTTGGTTTCTGTATAATTTTTAACAGGTCTTGACTTTCTATGTAAAGTGCTTTGAGATATTGTACATTATGATTTGGCGCTTTACAAATAAAATTGAATTAAAATTGATTTGAACATTTCACTGGTTTTTAGCTCTTATGGTCAGAGGTTTTGATGTGGACAAAATTAAAATGTATTTATTAACATGTTTTCTCATCTTGTTTAGTGTATGTCATTGTGTAATTTGTGTGATTTTCCAATATTATATTATTTTACCTTTTAAAAAGTGGGAGTGCTATAAATAACTTGGCTCCATAACTCGTCCTGGGATTCAGTTGTTCACTAATGGAATTCTTAGTGAAGGGGTTAGGGTTAGAGGGTTAGGGTTAGGCTGTGCAGCTTGTTTGCTGCATGTTTACCTTGCATCTACTCACAGGCATCACTCTACAGAGTAAGTCTAACTTTACTGCATTTACCGCTTAACTTTTTAGTGTTCTTGCACATGAAGCCATGTCCATGTTGGTCAGTTATGTTCAAGCCTGCCTGCATCCTGCAGAGAAAGAAGAAATTTGTTTAAAAGTTAAAAAATGAATACATAACCAAACATGCAACCACAATATTCCCCCCCAACCGCTGAAAATAATGGATGGTAAAATTTAGTTTCTTGCCGTATCACCCGGCAGCGCCAGGAGGACATTTGCATTCACCGCATCTAAGTGCTGTTTGAATACATAATTACAAAGCATGTCTATCATAACCAAGCTGGTGTGCAGGAGGAAAACTCCTGGCCAGGATTGTTCAGCTCATTGAAATCATAAATTTATAAAATAACTGGATAAACTTGTAATATCAGTGTTGTAATGGTCCTGGTTGTTTTTTGCGTTGACTTACACTGGACAATTCCACAAAGGGTATCGAGTTCATGGTGGTTGATGGGTGTGTGCCATTCTTAACTGGTGTCCTGTCACAGCCCTGCAATTACAGGTACCCTGTGGAGTTGTTGGCTTGTAGCAGCACATGAAGGTTAATTCAGAAACGCAGCAGTGCTCCCATAAATACAGGGAGGAGGAGGAAGAGGAGGGCTGCTTCACTGCAATGAAGATTTAAACATTTTCAGAAAGATCAGCTTTACAAAAGTTTAAAGCTGAGGTAAAAGTAATACGTACACACGGTGCAGTTTAGTGGATAACACTGGGAATCATTTTTGTTTCTTAAAACTCAGTGGACATATAGAAAAATGGGGGTTTTACAGAAGTGTATATATCACAAGCTTGTCCAGCAGGTTTATAAAATCCTATAAAGAGTATTTAGAACATTCCCAGTTCACTGTAGTTAGTTTGATGGCAAAGAAAAGTTTGCTGCACCAGGATGCAAATCGTTCTTATCATGAATGCGTGTTTCATGTAATAAACCCATCACATTTATTCCCATTCCCTTTGAAACCAGGTTGCACATTTCCATTACAAGATGCAGTGAGCGAGAACAGGTAACACTTGGGTCATTTCTTAGATTGCATTTTCTTGGAGTTTTTTTATTTTACAACAGGAAAATGATGCTCTCCTCCGACTCGTGATTCATACTCATCTGTGTGTATCTCGAAGAAACTACTGGATGTCTTCTTGTCCTTTGGAAACTACTTATGTTCAAAATGGATTGGGACTATTTCTTCAGTGTGATGCCTCGAATGTGAACAGATCTCCACCTTCTCTCTCTCTTGGTAGATAATGCACGACTCTACATATTTGACTCCAGCCCTGCTTCTGTGTCGGATTGCAGTCAGCGGGAGAAGCTGTAGCTGTAGATGTAGTTTTGTTTGGAGTAGCTTCTGTGGCTGCAGTGGTTTGGCACTTTGTGGGAGAGGCATACTTGGTGTAGGGGAATTTATCAAACCAAGAAAACAGAACACATTCAACCCAGTGAAACGCTCGTCTCCTCTTTCATCTGGGTGAGTTTCACTGCTGCTGTGCTGACTCAGCGCCCTGATCATCTGCACACCAGTGAAACCAGTGACCCAGATGCCCTCACATGTACGATGGAAACCAAATGCAGTGTAAAAAGGTACACACACCCACACACACACAAAGATTGTGGCCTCACACAAAAGGTTGTTCACAACAGTTTGAGTTTTGAGTATTTTAGGTGGAGATGCGTTTGTTAGACAGTGCAACGAAACCAAACAATGGTTACTTGGTATGCAAACTCTGCACTTGCAATAATCACAACAAATGGTAGCCTATAATATTACATTAGAGAAATAGTCATATTACTTAAATATATATGATTAGTGATCCTTGATTTTTACTGCTGTAACTTTATATATTCATTATAGTTGTAGTCCATGTTAAGACAAACATTCATTTAGTCCGTTTTCTATAAACAGCAATTGGCATCAAATATTTCTCTGTTTAAAGAGTAACTTTCACCTCTGACCACACTTTGAATTCAGCAGCTGGTATTTTTAAATCTCTCTGATGCTTTTTGGTAAAGTAAAGAAAAGAGAATGAAAAAGCCTTGATTCTTGTTTTTCTAATTTGTGATTTCTGTAGATAAATGATAGGAATTAGTTTTTTGGAATGTCACAATGGGCTCTGGGAAAATGAAATTGTTATTTTTCACTATTTGCTTACAGTTGAGATCAAATAACTAATCCGCTCATCAAGAAAATAATCAACAGATTAACGCACAATGAAAATAACCATTAGCTGCAGCCCGGCCCCTCGAATCCATTTCCTGGAGCTCGGCTCCTCGCAGCTGGTCGGAGTCAACAAGGAGCAGCGTTTATTTACAGTGTGTTTCTCTGGCAAACTCCGGCCTTCTGGTCTCAAGCTGCTTTATGAAGGATTTGAACATTTCAAACAATGGTTGTCCATCCACAACTGAGTGTGAGATTGATTCTACTCGTCCACCACAGTAAGTCAGCAATGAGAGAGCAGCAGCGCTCATGTACTGCGGCCACAGTTCATTCTAAATGCAACTGTCACAACTCAGCTCTGTAAAAGGGAATGAGTCAAACCTGAACTCAACCAACTCTACTGACACGTAACTTGTACAAGTTCATTTTATTTGTTGGGACAGTTGTTGTGTTGGCATAAACATGATGTAATATACAGTATAAGCCACAAAGTTGGCTGTGGGAGACCTACATGTAACTGTTTAGAGAATTAAGAATTCCTCCTGCAAAAGATGAAATTTAACTCAAAAGCACCAGAATCAAACTTCTATCCATCCATGAATCATAATAATATGTGTTAAATAAAGGGATATTGTCTCTGATGCTGGTAAAGTTTGAGATATAACATATCTATTCACTTCCACAGTGGAGGAGGAGGAGGAACCCCCCCCCCCCCCCCGCTCCGTGCTTTAATCTCCTCTCGGTTATGAATCATAAAGTTGCGCTGCGTTGATAAGCAGAAGCCACGAGGTCTCCTCACTGTCACGCACAGAGCATCTGTGTGATGTGCAGCCGTGGAGCTGGAACCAACTGGCCTGTCAGCAGGAAGTGTGATGGCTCACACACCTACCATTCCCCCCAGAGAGGTTCGAAGGGAGTGCTGCTCCGTCTCCAACACTGTTGGATGCACTTGCAGTGCACCCAGCCCTCGAACGCAGCAGCCCAGCTGGAGGAGACCAGAACTCCTGCAGGGAGGAGGAGGGGAACTGTGTGTTCTTCAACTTTGAACTTTCTGGCTGGATTCTGTGAAGCTGCTACTTCCCCTCCGAGCTGCAGAGGTAATACTGAGACCCAGCCACAGTATATGTAACCTCTCTTCCTACACTTAATCCATTCATTTCTTTGAGCCAGTTTCGGATTATTAAGCGTGACATGGTGACGGGGTGGGGAACAACGTGAGGGGCGCGCCCTGTTAGGGATTCAGGGTGTGCCGGTAAGCAGTGGGGTGATATTTGATGTTGGAAAAATCCCGAATGGATTTGTCAAAGATGACACCACAAATAGGCCTAATCTAAAACTGTGAAACCATTAAGCCTTTGGCAAAACAGAGGAACTCCCATCGAGATCAAATTCTTTCCTAAAACCACAATTTGTCCAAATCAGCTTGGAAAACCTGGGTGGGGAGAGCGAGTGAGTCATGTCCTCCCCCTCAGACAGAACATGAGAGGATGAATTTTCAAAAATCTGATTTTCTCCCCTTCTACACCCAGCAATGAAAACAACTGTCTTGTTGAAAGACAGTTGAGAGCATATTTTGGAGTTGGACAAACACAGAAGAAGACAAACCATGATCTAATCGCTCTATCGTCTGTCCGTCAATATTGTCTTACCCCTGTTTAAAGGAATAATCTACTTTTTTGTCATTCATTCATCCATCCAAACATTCATTCATAAGATGTGACGATTGATGCCAGCAGCACATCTGTATGCAGCTGGAGTCCACAGGTGACTGGCGTAGCTTAGCTTTTATAACTGTTCACCTGTGTGGCTCATATATAAGTTTTAATAATAAACTCTGATATGGTGAAATAAACCCACCCTTCATATTCATTTGCACTGACACCCTTCAGTCAGATTGTGGCCTGATAATCTCCCGGCTTCATAATTAGTTGAACTGCTGGTGGCCTCACCTACAGCACAAAGGGAGAACGAGCTCATTTCCCAGCACGACAAACCATCCCTCCACCATGTTCCAGTGCCAGTGGGTTTCACCTCCCTCACACTGATACGGCTCTTTTGTTCTCCGGCCCTGTTGCAACGTTCACATGGACTGTGGAGCGAGCGTGTTCTCACAGACAGAAAAAGTGAGCGAGTGTGTAAGTGACGCACCGCTGTAGCAAAGTCTTTCAAACACGCGCCAAGATCAATTTACATCAAAGATCCGCAGGGAAAAGAATCCCACCATCTCCTGGAGGCGAGTCAAGTGTGTGTTGGAGGGAAAAACCACGGAGCAGCAAATGTTTTATCCACAACAGCAGACATCACACAGGCCCAGCGTCGAGTTTACAGAGAGGTTCTCAAGGTCTGCTCACCCCAAGGGCACCGGAGAGGGAAGGTTCGTCGTTACATCACCCAACGCACACAATTTAAAACTTCTAATCTTTGGCTACTACTTTGGCATTGTCTTCTTTTCTCTCAAGTCTCCAGCTGAAAAATGAATTGAAAACACATTCATATTTAACAAGGCAGAACTAAATACTGATTTATGAGAGTCATTATACTTACTGAGTATATTTACCACTGTTTTGATTTGCAGATGTATGGTTTAAATAACCAGACCGTCATCGGCTGTAAATCTGGGTGTGGCAGCACCGCTAGACTGCCTAGTAAATAAAATGTTATTACAACTGATGGGAATCATTACTTATGCATTTGAAGGTCACGCGATAGCAAATACGTTTAATTTTTTTGATCTTTTCTCAGACTCAACTTTAAATCATCCGGATTTCTGTCGACATTCTCACTTCTTGGCCTCGACAAAAGTACACAGAGTAGTTAGAACTCAGCTTGACCTTTAACCCACTTGTAAAAAAACAGAAAGGCCGAGTTGTTCTGTGGGTGAATGGCAGAACTGGACCTGTGACGATAGCCCGAGGAGCTCTGTGAAACCCGGCTCTGATTCTTCCTTTTGCTCATCTCCATCTTCCCCCGCTGTGACGTGAGAAGCATGTCAGCAAGCCACAGCTGTGTTGTCTGCTGGTGTTCAACTGGAAACACATTCATAAACACTGAGTTTGATCAAATGGGCTATTGAACGGTTGATAGAATTACACCATGCAAGGATTTACTTTTACTTTAATCAGAAGTGTCTTTAAACAGATGCTGCAGCTCATGTCACCTGATAATGTTCACTTCATAGTGGCAACATTTACCATTTCTAGATCATTACAACACATGTTAAATGTATAATGAAAGCTGCTATATGACTATTTAATGCAACATAGCTGCAGTCACATGGCATTTAAAATAAAATATGTCAAATAGTGAGATGTCACACGTGAGCATTTTCTGCTCGTTGCATCCAAGTTGTTAAAGTATTTAGAGCATTGTGGTGGTTTTTGCCCCATTAGCAATGCACTAGTGTAACCAACCGCAACTACTGGAGTCTGGATTGGTACCAATATCGGTAACTATCAAAGAATTCAGAGACGTCAAGGTAGGATACCACCATCACACAGTTTTACACCCATCATCCATCATCGGGAGGGAACTGATATTCTGAATAACAGTGAGGTGGCAGAGAGGCAACAAACCTCCCTGACAGAATATTACTCACCGACTGATTCAGGAGCCGCAAAAAAAAAAAACCGCCACATTTCTGGACACCGTGTAAATGATCTCAAAAAGCTGCAGGGTTTTACAGAACACCTCGTTCCTTGCATCCTGTTGGTCTGTCTCTATTTTAAGCGCACTGTATTATCAGGTTTCTTTAACCCGAAGGGAGTGTTGTGGAGATCTGTGCTGTGTGTCATTGCCCTGACACACCAAGCGAACAGCGTGTGGCCAACCGTCGTCTGGAGTTTTTCCTGATGTGTCCACCACTGAAGTCGGCCTCCTGCCAAACACCAGGGAACTGAGGTTGAATTCTTCTACTTATGTTTACTGTTTTTGTCCATTTGCGTATAGTTTTTTTGTTTATAGTTGTAATTGTGAGCCTCAGACGTGTCAGTAACACTTTACTATTTTACTGATCATCTCAGATTTATTTGGAAAATTTCCTTTAAACAACTTCGTCATTTGTTCTAGTCGCAACTAGACTTAATCTTTTAAATGTGGTGAGTTTAGAAGCAGTTATTGATTTATAGAGAAACGTTTTCATTAAATCAAGTGTTATCATCCCTACCCTACCCTAGTTGATTTGTTTGCCTTCCCCATAGATGAACAGCTATTTTTGCTCATGTTCAGGGGACCTGCTCTGCACTGACGTAAACTCACGAAGTTGCACCGTCTCCGTTTCCCCTTCAAACCGCTGTTCTTGCTCCATTTAATCCATGTGCAAACCCACAGTGCCTCAGAGGGGGCATTTATATATTCTACATTTTATTGCTATATCAAGAACTGGCTGTCAGTAATGCTATTCGGTACCACTCATCATAACAGAAGAACCGACACAAGAGAGCAAGTCTCAGTGCCATGTTTCAGCTTTCAGCCGTAGCTTGGCACCATTATCATTCAACTAGACTAAATTTAAACTGTTTTCTCAGCTGCAAGACGCTGCAGGTATTTTCTCTAGCCGGCAAAGCAACATCTTAATTATTATGCTTTATTCTCCCTGTAATGTTCCAATATGAGGGACGTTCCAAGGATGAATTAATCAGAAATTAAGTACGTCCACTGTATGGCCCGCACTACACTGCAAGCTTTCTTTGGGGAAATGGATTGTGGCTTTGGGCATTAGCACGGCCATGTATTTTATCTCGACCTAGATGAACTAGCACGTTGAAAAAAAAAAGAAAGGCAGATCTGAAGTCTTGAGGAATGTGAGTGCCGGTAGGTGCCAGAGGTCAGAGCTGTGCTGTGTGTGCTTTGGGCAACGATTACCTTAAAATGAAGATATAAAAAAGATTCTTTGGCATTTCAGGAAAATACACTTCATCAACCTCTTGCCAATAGTTAGATGAATATTGATACCTTACATGTGGAGCTGGAGCAAAGTGTCTAATGACGAATCGAGTGACCTTTTGGCCAGAACATTAAACTACTTGGATCACTGAAGTTTCTCAGTTCATTTGCAGCACTACAGCTTCTAGCAACCTTTTGTACAGGCTTTAGTTCCTTGAATATGTCTCTAGTGGTGAGCAGTGAGCAGGGAAAGACATAAAGCTGCAGGGGAAACAGGTAGTCCTGACTCTGATGAAAGAAAAAATACATCCAACAAATTCTCTTCAGCTAAACATGTTTGCACGCACATTAATTAACTCAGAGCAGAAGCACACCGGCTGTTTGCCCCTTGCTCCTGTTCTTTGTGCTCATTCTAGCTAATCGTTAGCAGACTACAAGCATATTAAAAGGTAATTAAAGATAAAAACACATCTAATGAAGACCAGAGTGGATGTTTGACTAAAGATCTGGACATAAGAACACAGGAGAAGAATCTCATCAAGAAAACGCTGCAGGATGAAATAGGTATTTTTACAATAATTACTTTGAAATCACATTCTTTTGACTTTTACTGTAGTCTAATATACTTTGTAGTGTAGCGATTGTACAGCACAGTACAGTAGACTTAGGCAAACACATGTAAATAGATAAAACAGAAGCCAGCTGGGAGTACTGCTACTGAAGTTGGGTGTTGGAAATCGAACTAAAACTTAAGAAACCCAGCCGAGTTCATGACTGCTTTATGTCACCTTGAAATACTTGTGTCGTTTGTACTACTTGTGTGTTTCTGTGGTTCAGTATGTGTGTGTAGTGCATGAGTTGTCAGATTGACGATGTCAGATTGATGACGTCGTCCCTCAGGTCCACTGCACCTATAGGGCTACGCTCAGTTGTGGTGTCAGCTGTGGTTTTGCTATAAATCTGCAAAACTCCATAATATTTTTTCCTGTAAATTGTTTCTGGACTTCAAAACGTTTTCCAGTGAGGTTGAGATGTTACAAGATTTTTTGTGGGGGGACGACAGGTCGACCGAGTCATTTAAAACATAAATCTCTCCCTGCACTTCACTAATTGTTCCAGCCACCGTCTCTGCTCTACTCTGAATTATGCTTTGAATGCTTTGAAGTACAGTGTTCTTCTTTTATTCTTTAATTTTACAATGTTTTCATGGACTATTTGTTGCATTTCTGCCAACATCTTGTGAACTTAGCTGTGAGTTGAAATGTGAGGGCCCCAGGTTAGTCTCTGATCCATTTACTGCACACCACAATATTCCTTTTTCATTAGCCTCATCACGAACCTTTACGGCAATAAACTTGATTGACTTAAGTGGTGCGAGCCAAAGCCTGTTTATTGCAATCTTAATTGAGAGGGATTAAAAGTAAGTGGTGTAGGTTACTTCAAATAAGTGCAGCGTGTCCACAGGAGTTGAATTACAAAACCCCTTCTCACCTTGTCTGGTAACACGAAACCCAAACCTTTACGTCGAGAAATGTGGAGCTGGCACTAACGGATAATCTCCCTCCTCGGAGTTACCACAGACCACATGATGCCCTGCGCTCAGAAACACACATGCTCTCTTCCTTTTGCTTTTAGCCAAATGAACAATTATCCCCCACCTCTGCATCGGCAGGAACAAGACGAGCAATTGCACAAACCTGCCTAATGTGGGATCAGAGAAATGTACGACCACGGCCACGGAGGAGGAGGAGATGGACGACTGATCTCGGCGAGAGTGAGGCTTAGTCATGCAATCCCTCCTTGTTTTCTGTCAGCTGCTCAAATAAAATGATGTATTCATACTGTGTTTCCTCAAAGTCTAAACGTGCAGTGGAGTAATCTTAGCTCTCAATTAGTGTTGTTCATTTAGTGGGAGGCCTTAGGAATTGAGAGGTCACCCTCGGGTCAAACTGTGGCCTCTTGTGAATTTCTCCCTTGTTAATTTTAACGTGTGCCATGCCTGCCTCGTCACCCACCCTGGCCCCTCTGGGTAAAGTGATCCCATCTCCTTGTGGCATGTTTCTCGAGCAAAGCACGACTCAATCTGTGCGTATGTCAAAAAAACAAAAAAACCCTGAAGCTGACACAGCTCCAGGATTTCACTGCTTCCAGCTTGAACCTCTTCAGCTCTCTTTTCTGTCAGCCCTTTCTTTGCAGAACATGAGGTGAATTATGGGTAAACAAAGTCATTTTGGATTGTTTTTTATCGATGAAATGTGGTGATACCACTATGACTGTTTGACTGAGGGTTTTAGGGCCAAACTCTAAGTTGATGGCCTCGCGATTGGAACACGAAGCAGACGTTCGGGGGACTCTCGGTTCACCCGACATGTTTTCCTCTCGCAGGTCTTGGCTTCTGTGTTGACAGAATGAGTGAGACTGAGCAGAATGGCTAACAAGGGAAATTAAACCATTTGTACAGAAGATGATTTTTTATTTCGCGAGGAATGTTGGCTGTCGATCAATCGGAGATCGTTAAAGATCTCAGAACCTCTGAAACCAAAACTACTTCAAATATTCCAGCACATTTTCCCAATTTCTTCATTTCATCTGTTTTCCTTTAAACAGTACCCAGTACCTATACACTTGCACATGCCTCTAAAAGGCTCCCTTGGATGAGTAAATGCTGCTCTGGCCTGGAAATGGAAACTTTGTGGGTTGCGGGTGATAGTGAGTTGATTCTTGGACAGCGTCGTCTCCCTCCCAAAACCCAACTTCATCTGGACGCAGCAGCAAATCCACCCTGAAGACGGTGCCTCCATCCAGGCCTCCGACCAGGCCTCTCGCCCTGTTGCACCACGCTCACTCCAGTGCTGGATTCTGCCTTTTGGGGATTTCCCGTTGCTCCCTGGTTTAACTAGTTAGTTATTTATTTATTCACATGGAGCACAGGCGTTCTACCAGCGCTGTTATGTTCTCGTGAATCCGACACAAGATAAACCCAGGTTTCTGGGAAGGTGGGCATGGAGTGGCCACATTATTCAGTTTCCTGTCAGACATCTGGGTTTTTCAGATTAGCCTCCGTGTTTGTTCAGCATCATTCTTCACAGACAATAAGAAACAAATAGAGCAGTAGCCAAAAAGACAAATCCAAAAGAAAATGAAACTTCTGGAGGATTATCAATCAGCGGCAACTGTCCATTCTCTCGCTCCTGCTGTCTTTGCGCTCAAATGCTGCGGTGTGTCTTTTTGTTGGATTCGTTTTGGATGGGACGCGGTCGTGCTTGTGTTTTGATAAACCGGATCTCGCTGTGAGCTGCCTCCGTGTTTCTTTAGCTTCACACTGTTGTCTTTCTCAGGTTTAATAAGTGGAAGCGTCCAGGGAAACCCCACTGACCATCCTTTCATCTCTCCTCTCGGTGTTTCCTCTCATGCGTTACACCTTGTAGAAACACTTTCCACCCTTCCTTCCTCCAGCGACCTCATCCCCGTCCACCTTATCTTCACCATCAACTCCTGCTCCACCTCGTGTGCCTCTTTGTGAGAGTCATTGCATTATCTTCCTTTTACATATATATTTATAAATCTCCACAACATAGTGCCTGGAATACATAGAGAAACACATGTGCACACATGCCATGTTTTTCCTGGGGGGCCGTGGTGTTCTTGGTTTGAGTCATTCTATTCACGAAGAGATGATGTCATCCCCAGATGCTGCTGAAAAGTTACCTGATTCGAGGCATTCATGCGTGGAAGACTCCATGATAAAAAACACTAAGCAGTCCTGGGACCGTCTTTAAAATTGCATAGCCCCACTTTCCCCCTCCTGCTACGTGCTCCGAGGACAGATGGTCGGACTTAGGTGCTACGCCGAAGGCACAGAGAGAATATGAATATTTCACTGTGATGCTGTGCATATATAGTCTTGTACTGTATGTGAGTCTGTGTGAGGGTCAGGACGGAGCAACAGCAGACTGCTTCACAGACAAAGCCTGTGCCCAACTATGGGAATTCACGTTCACCAGGAGTAGGCTCCTTGCTGCGTGGGTCAAAGTTCATTTCACACAGCTAGCTGGTATATGGGCCATGCATGAGTTCCTTTAACAGCAGCTGTGTTTACATCCAGATTAGATTGATACAGGGAAGCAGGCTGCAGTCCGGACACTGTGTCTTCTTCCCCTCTCCTGCTTTCATCTCACCCCCATGTTCCAGAACAACACCTTGGTTTGAAAGGTTTAACCCTTCAAGCACCTCGACTGGAATGATGATGGGCTGTGCTGCGCCTCTGTTCCCTGCGTTTGTCCTTTGCCGCCCTTGTTTGAAACACCTGCAGCAGGCGTGCACATAACTCGGAGATGCTTCAGTTTATTTGATTCAGATCAGACTGACAGATCACAGCCACTACTTCGTGGTTAGGGCGCAGTTTGTTTTATACTCAGACATTTGGCAAAAAAACAGATTTAAAGTTTAAAGTTAAAGCTTGACCGGTGTCATGATTGGCCTTCGGTGGTTCAGCCAATTAAAAAGCATGCAAATCATGTCCGTTCACTCTCTGCATCGTCTTTGCTTTGGCCTTAAGTTCCTCTCAGTCTCTAACTCTTTGCCCTGCACTCTTTATCCACCGCTGCCACTTTGTTGAATGTTGACGATGATGGTTGTAAATGCCTGTTTTCCCCATTATTCAAGTTTCAAAATGAAAGGTGTTGGACGAGAAGAAACAGGTCAGATCAGCAGCAAAATAATAATTATTATTTTATATAGTGTACAGCTTTAAAAAGTAGTATAAATGGCAGTAGAATGTAATTTTATGCAAAAAATGATGTAATCTAGATGTGTCCGGTGTTGATCTGCCAAAAACTAGTATTACTCATAAACAATTATGAAATGACACTTAAGACAATGGTTGTTCTCAAAACTCCCCGTCGTGTTCTCTCACTCTACTATTAATGTTACAGTTCCCTATCCTATTCCCTATCCTCTGAAACTTTAAAGCCATTGAGGCCAGAGTGATGAATGTCCTCATAACCGCAGCGGATTTCAGAGCTCAACAGAGGAAGCGCAATCAAACCGAGGCGGCTCGGAAAGCCACGGAGAGGTGAGAGTGCTGCCCTTAGTCTGACAAGCGAAAAGGAGTGTCATTAAAAACACTCACTATGTTATGGTTAAGAGCTCGAAGGCACAGCAACGTGCATTATGTTTATTATGAACTGCAGAGGTCACGGGGAAAACGCTGAACCTCAGACCGGTCTCAAACAAGAGGCAACAGGGGAGGAAAAATGTTAAAGGATGGCAGAAGTAATTAGCTTCCTCGGGCTACTCGGAGTTCAGGCGTTTTATGTTACCAATTCACCCCGGCATCGAATGAGGAACACCGTTACTCCCTTTCGAATAAAGTTCACCATAGTGTCACTGACACTCATAAAAGGCACGTATGACTCATTCAAGATCGGAAAAAATCTGATTGTTCATAGACATTTAGACATTCCGTCTCATTTTGAAACCGAGACCAAGTCGTGGACACTGGTTTATTAACCTCAGCAAATACTTATGACCATACCCAAAAGGCCAGTGTTTCATATTGAGGGGTCCTCGCCCTTCAAACTCTTGACCTCACACAACTGTCCAACAAGGAGGCAATAAACGGGACATTTGTACAGCATAAAATATAGGACACTGTGTCCACTAAGGGGCCTGTCGGAGAGCACTTGGAAAATGACTGAAAACCTTCAACCGCCTTCAGCCCCATTTCCTCTGCAGCCCTTCCCTCGGACCCACTTCACTGCTTCATATCTCTACATCCTCAGAGCAAAGAGTCCAGCTTGTGGGAGACACCCCCCCCCCCCGTGGTTTTCTTACCCAGTAAATTCCATGAGGGGGAACAAACATGGTTCTGTTAGCCTCGACACAGCCCCATAAAAATTGCAGATTGCATGTTGTGGACGTCTTGAAGTCGACTCCCCTACCATGACGAACTACATGGCACTAGAATATATTGGACTATGAAGTAAGATAGAGTGAATTTGACTCACAAATATTGCCAGGTCATTCTCAGTTAATGAACATTTACATTAAGTTGGAGCTCTACAAATCAATATTCTCTGCCTGAGCTATGAATCAAGTATAATGTGTACTGGGTCGCAGTCATATGAACCCTGAGAGAATTATAACCCAATCCAGAGACTGCGCTCAACATTTTAGAATGTATTAAATCCATGTTTTGGAAACTCAAATTTCAGCTGGAGCACGTAACCGTGCAACAAACAAGCTGTGATAAATTCACTGTGAGCCGCCTGCCAGACACGAAACAGCAGCAGTTAGCATCCAACCGCTCGGTTCTCAGGAATCGGTGGAGATCAGAACTTTAGATGTTCATGAATAACTCAGGTGGCCATGATCACTCCTAAGTGGTTAATTGTTAGTTAATGTGATACCTTCCACAACAGATAATGTGATTAGATTTTATTCTTGCGAGAGCAGTGGAATTAGCTCTAAA
Organism: Verasper variegatus; assembly: GCA_026259375.1. NCBI lineage: Eukaryota > Metazoa > Chordata > Actinopteri > Pleuronectiformes > Pleuronectidae > Verasper > Verasper variegatus. The sequence continues at coordinate 3,280,774 of CM048052.1, read as the reverse complement.
TACCATATTGATATGTTATCACTGTATGAAGTTGTTGCAGCATATGAGCGAGTTTACATGGTGTATGTGTCACATGTCAATTACTAAGATTCACCTAAATTAAACTAATGAAGTGCTTTAGTTGGACAAATTGAGAAATTTGATGTTGACTTGATGGAAAATTCAAGGGCAGACAGACAGAGATTCCTCAATTTTTGACAGTACATGTTTTTATTTGAATTTTAGCTTTGCTTAAATAAAGATTTAACTTTAAGCTCTAAGCTTTGGAATAGGAATAAACCGCTGTGTAAATATTCCCTAACAATACAACCCTTGCAGTGAAGGGATTTAACTAAATCTAGTATTTTCCACCATGATTCTTCAAAGGCAAACCACTGGCTGTTCAACAGGACACTGGTAATGCACTGGACTTTAAAAGGAGGAATTTAGGACTTTGGAAATTTGTGGTAAATGGAGAAAGAAGCACTTAAAAAAACAAAACAATCATCTGCTCCTTGTTCTTTTCACAATGACTCATGATCAATCATAATCTGCATACTTGTCACTAGCTTGTTTTCACTTTGCCTTCCCCGTGTACATTATTGAAAAGTGTACAGCCAAGCTTTTAGCGAACAGTAAAAACTTTGTGGAGACAATGTTGCAACGGTCTGGAGTTCCTGTCTCTACTTGTGTTCCCGGTCTCGACGCCATGGAAGACGTGTGCTGACGTGGAGGCTGTGAAGTACTGTGTCATTGGGATTACTTTTGCAGTACTTGAGATTGAATGACAGGACATAAGTTACCTTTATTTTGAATGACATGGTGGATAAATAGCATCAAGTATTAAACCTACAGTGCAAGTTAGAGTTTGTCCCACAACCAAGAAAAATGCCTTCGTCCATCAATTCTTCAATCAGCATTACATTAAACTCCTATTTAATTCATTTGGAAAAATAATGGAAAAGTAGTTTCAGTCGGAATGATTGAAATATAATAATTATAGTGATACAAGCTACACTCGTCTGATTTCACTTTCTCAGCAGTGACACTAGAAATGTGGAGATGTGACGAAAAATGAAATGAAGGGATTCGTATAAGTGGGTTTTCAAAAGTGGATTAACTCCAAGTGTTGGCATGAATATTTATTATCGTAGTCTAAAGAAAGCTTGAACTGCCGCTCGTCATATTTTCTAATTATCACAGAGGTTTGATGATTTGCAGCTTCACCGTGTTTTGTCTTTTTGAAACTTTAAAAAGGCCAGTTCTAATCGTCACTGTTTCAGTTCTTCCATAATAATGGAATAATTTGGGCTTCAATCTACCATCTGACCCTTTCAGATGAGTCACGTGACCGTCGCCTCGCAGGTGGTTGGCCCTTTAAGAGTCTCCGTTGGCTTGTTCAGCAGTTTCCCTGTTGTTTTATATTCAAAATAAGCTGTAGACTCTTAGTTGGATAAGCGGGAAAACAATCCTGCTCGGGTCGTATTGGATTCACTGTTAAATCATTATTACAGCTCTAATATTGCATCTATTTAATCTGCTTTAAACCTGTGCCAAGCATTAATCACCAAACACCACAGCAACAGCTTTGCTCAGACTAAACCTCCGCTGCACAACCGCCATCAACAGCATGAAGTCACATTAGAAAAACGCAAGTGCCATTATGCTCCTCTGAATTCACACTCTCGGTGAAGTATGACCATCGGTACAAGCCAAAGTCTGATTGCAAACAGTTCAAAACCATTTCCTCCCGTCATAAATCCAGTCTGTTTGCAGATGTTGGCTTTTCCAGAACACAAGTCATAAACCAAAGGGGAATAAGATAAGGCCTGTCGGGAGAGTTTATGTTTTTGGCCCTGAGGCTTGTCACAAATGTGTTTTTAACAACTTTCTAACAGCTTCTTACCTGCGGGACCGTTCCCCTGCCTTCACTGTAGATGTCCCACGACCTTAGCTGTGTCCAGTAGTCCAGTCTCAGTGGGCCGCAGCCGTTTGAGAGAGGGGAAGGGAGCAGATGCAACTTTGATTCAAGATTCACACATTTGTCAGTTGAAATAACGGCATATGTATAAATGCATCAACGCTCTTCTCATTCTCTTATTATCCAACCTGATATTTACTCAGAAAGTCTGTACGGCTCTTGATATATTTCTGTGTAAACCCATTTCTCGCTGTGTGGGTGGACCTGGACGGCAGGACTGTGGAAGGCGATGCTGTACATTGTTCCAGCTCTTTACACCCTGAAGGTAAACTGTGAAGTTCAGGCCAGGAGACCGTGATTATGGGGGACTGGTGTAATGTTATTTGACATCTTGAATGATTTTAATAAAATATTACACATTTTCTGAACGCAACTGACAGAAAGTAAGTGAACATAAAGAGGAGGGGATGTAAAGACTGGTCACCGCACCCTTGGCAGATGTTGACGGAGTATATGGACCGTCTACAGAGCGGGCGTGTCTTTCCCATTACAGCCTATTGATCAGTTGTGTTTTCCCAGACTTCATTCATAGAAAAATTGGAAGCAGCTGCACCAGCTGCCTCTTCTTTTAGCAAACCTTTGCTAGCATGTGTGCACAGGACATATTTTTGGAGTTCTTACAAACCACGTCAGCTGCCAAGCGAAGGACAGATGTCAGCCATTATTTTTTCCCAACTGTATTCTTATCACAATTAAGGGGAAATATTTAAGACAAATGACTGAATACAAATTGGGAATGAGTAAGAATATGATTTCTTTATAGGGTACTTATGACATTTGTTCGGCTCATTGGACTTTTTATTGAAAAAGAAACAGTCTGATGCTCGTTTGGCCACATGAGAGCAACATCCATCCTGAGGTCTGTGACCAAAAGAGCCAATTTTGGCAACTGGACTAAACTCATTCTAGTCTGAGGTTTTCTGGACAAAAATACATAACGAATTTTAGTCATTTGGTTTCTTTCAGTTTTCATCTCTGACACTTTTGTCTCATTTTCTTCACAGATTTTTAATGTGTTGTGTACCGTTGGTTACAGATGTCTGCGGTCAAGTGAACCCTGTGCTGTTCAGTGGGTTTAGTTTGAGAGGCGATGCCATATCAGGATGATTCACATGGAACATTAATCCTAAAATTAACTCACTTACATTTAAAAAGTCTGAGTGAAAGTAATGTTAATGTTCTTTGTTTTGTTGAATTCTCTGGGGAATTTGGATGAATTTAGTTCATAAATCTATTTACTCCAAGACCAGGTAACTTCATAGATAATAAGAAGTTAGCTGTTAACTTTGCAAGGTGTTTATAATTAATAGAACAGGTCAAGCTGCTCAGGAATCTTCTGAGATGTGGACAGAAGAGGAAGCTGTTTTATCAATCAGCTGATAAAACGAGTGATTCCACAGATGCACGCTGCCGAGTAAAACTTTGTCCTAAAACCATTTTATTATTCCGTCATTCACATTTAATGTAACATTTTTATTTGCTGACAAAAAATGTAATACATTTCAACATTGTACTTGTTTTCTAAAATTACCCTTTATTCAGCGTAGTCCTGTTTTTGTTGCGTGAAAATTGAGTCATCGACCAATATTTTCCGTGGCAGACATAATTAATAAAATGGTGACCGAGCCTGGCATCGTGTGCCAGCAGCGCTGGGCCAGCGTGGTGGGGTTCGCCCTGATGGGACATACATTAAGACAGCATGGGGTTGCAGCGGAATTGTCTGAGCCAGCGAGGCTTAGGAAAACAGACATCCACCTCCTGCTGTGGCCGGCTGTTTGGGCGCCACAACACTGGTTACCATTTGTGAGCTCGAGCCCATCACATGCGTCATTCTCTTCAGTCTCTTCCCCTCTCTTGGAGCCAGGCCTCGCTGGGTCTCTCCTCGAAGAACCCATCAGAGATAACTCCCTGCTCTGTTGTGATAGCTTTACAGCCTCGCAGGCTTAAATCAGCCATGTATGGATTATTCATTGGGGATGAAGCCCTGAGAGATCAAAGCTGTAGGCAAATTGAATATCAGGGAAATTTCGCTTTTTGATCTCCAGATCCGTGTCAGGGCTTAGAGTCGGAATATCTCATGACTGGCAGCGAAAGTAAAGATTACTCACGCTGTCTAAACAGGCTCAACGTTGACCTAATCAGGTTTGAGATGAATACAAATATTTTTTTGTGCACTCAGGGTAATAGATTATGTGGAAGTTTTAACATCCATCTTTATGGGGCTGTAACACGACAGTAGGTAGATCAAACCCGCTCATGAATTGTGAACTGTGTAACTCTTCCTTTGAGTCTGGTTCTTGTCATGTATGCCTGTGTTATTGCACCTTATCATCCATCTCTGGCAAAAGGATGAAAGCAGATGACTTATGGATGATCAAAGACAGAGAAGAGGATACTTTACTGGCCACGATGCAAAACAAATTGTTGGCTTTTGATACGAGACACACACACACACACACAGAGTTGAAGACATATTACGCTTCAGACTTTGATGGTTCAGTGCTCGTACGCCAACGTATGTAAAGCTTTTCATTCGGCGTATGACTCACCTCACTGAGCTCAGAATCAAAAATGTGTTTCTCCCCCTTCTTCTCCTCGTTTGTGTTGTGAACACGCCACACTTGCAAGCTGAGGTTCATCACCCCCCCCCCCCCCCCCCCCCCCCGGTCCAGGACAGGCGACACACGTAACGCTTGTCATAATGAGAGAGGACAGGCCGCCTTCGGAACTAACAGGGGGGAAAACTGGCACGACCAGCTGCGAAGTGATTAAACCGAAGGCGACTTTTTAGAAGAACCGATTCGACAGAAAATGGCGTTTTTTTTCCACGGTCATCGCAGTGAGAGGCCAATGTTCTTCTGTCTGGATTATGAAGTGCCATTTTGTTCGGTGAGGTGGCATTTAGAACACACACACACACAAAAAAAAAAAAACACACAAACCACACACTCTGGGCCTCTGACAAAGCTGCAGAAGTGGAAGGATCACAGAAGGCCTTGCACTGAAGCCAAATAACAGGCGTTATTTGCGAAGGGAGGATTAAGGGGCAATTTTTAGAGGTTAACTTTCCAGAGGAAATGTGGGGCAAAAAGTGACATCACCACCCCTGACAGTGTGTGTGTGTGTGTGTGTGTGTGTGTGTGTGTGTGTGTGGTTTTGACTTCACGGTCACACATTGGTGCAGAGAGTTCTGCCTCAGGAGAAGCCTTCTGTGTCGTCTCTGGCCGAACTGGGAGGATTTGGAAAATGAAATGCATTCGAATGGCTTGAGAGGATCTGATTTGATTCATCATTTCACAACATCTCGACCTGCAGATAACGTGCTGCTCCTACACCCGGCACCAAGCACCAAGCAAGTGTCTCTGTTTGTTTAGAGTCTGTTGTAATTAACCATCAAGCTCATGTTGTTTAAATATCACTTGTGCCTATTTGTGCACACATGCATTGGTTTTACAATGTGGTGCCTTATTGGCACATTGCTATTTTGATGACAACCTGTACGATCTTCGAACGTTAATCATCAGTTGGAGATGGCGTCGTGCGTATTGATTGAATTTATTCTCGCCGTCTTATCTCCCAGGATCTTCTGACTCCGTAGAAACCCAACCCACGTTTACTCGACCCTGAGCGTCGGGGAGAGATTGTTTGTACCCTTGCGTGCTGGCTGCTCTGTGGGTTTCTCAGAGGAGGACTGTGAGAGCAGGAACAGATGCCAAATTCAATCTGGCCAAGGAGAAATTCATAAATTACCATCCACGCAATGTTGAAGCCGCTCCATGCAGATTTCCATTCCAATATATTGTGGGTTTGTTGCTTATCTATTCCTTGCCCGTGGCAAACATTTCCCCAATAACATTTACATCAGTCACGCTCTGGTGTGTGGCTCTTTTTCCTCCGTCCTCGTTGTAAACGGCGTGTTTAGATTAGGGGGCGACTGCCGATGAACCGGTCACTTCCTTGCACTACCATGCACCTTTTAACAAGGTAGGAAATCTCAACATCCTTTCAGACGCATTTCCTCCACATGGAGACTGATACCGAAATAAGAGTGGTCAGAAAGTTCGCCTGACCACATGTAAACTTTGCCCAATATAATGTTACATAGCTTTGCCAGGTTCAACAAATGGGGAATCATGTGTATCCACATAATCACAATGTTAATGGTTTCCGTGTTAAAAATTACAAACTATAATAAAATCAGCTGCGGTGAGTGTGAGTATTCTTTCAGAGCAGATCCCTCTGAAGTTAAGGGGAAAATGAAAGCCACATAGCTAACATTGTTGGAAATATAGAGTAATGTTGTTGTACTGTACTTCCATGGGTGTTCACCACCCTGACCGGCAAATACCAAGTCTCACTTTAAAGACACACAGTGTAAAAGTCAGCTCGGATGAAGAGGTGTTTTTACAGGCCACCTTCCTTTCAACTAGGGAAAGTTTGTTTAGGCAGCAGTGTCTCAATTAGGTTCTATGTTTTGATAAGGTGTGGCTCCGGTAATGTCCTCACTTCAACCTTATCCTCTTTCTACATTATTACATGTTTCCAGCATAGAATAAAGAGATAGGATGCCCTGAACTAACTTTGTTGCCTCCCCTGTTTGACGAGTGTCACCTTAGGCTCCTCGTGTCTCGCTTTTAAGACTCCCATACACGGAGGGTTCGAGCCGTTACCTTCTCACACCACTAGAGCGTAAAAACACTTTAATCTTGGTTTAATTACCTACCTAAATATGTCACTGCAGGACGGGGAAGAAGAAGTGCATGGGAAGCAAGGTTTACATGAACGGTATACACTTGGCGGAGTCCACAAAGGACGCGACGAGATCAATGAAGCTGCCTGATGGGTGGAGGTAACATAATCTGGAGGGTTCTTTTAAGAAAAGGCCCAAGCCCTTATGATTGACTGTGCACTAACCACGGGAGAAATGCTCGGGATTTGGCCAGTCAAAACATGGCTCTGTGATTATAGAGAGAGGGGAAAAGAGAGAGGAGAAAGCGAGGGAGGATATATACTGTGCAGTATAGCATGAGCAATAGACGGCTTACCCTTCGCAGAAAGCCCCACTTAAACTCAAAAGTGATGTCCTTGAGATTTGAAGCCCATCCAAGGTCTCTCTGTTATAGTCAGAGCCACGCTACGGAGGCACTCATGCCAAACGGTACCAGAAAAGGCAGGTTCACGTCAGGCCTAGGATGAACCAATTTTAATGCATCAAGAATAAAACTCAAGGTCTTAAACTTGTTCTTGTAATTATTGTTGCATAAGCTGCTTGTCTGGGAATCACATGTGTGGACATATGTGAATTTATCCCATGTAAGCTGCCGTTTAATGTGATAAGTGAAATGTTTGAAAACACTTTTTTGCAAGGGGCTATCCCTTAAAATGTCGGTCAGCTGCAGGACGGTGCATAATGTCCAAAGCATGCTTCCTGGGGAGTGTTTCTCCCAATGAACTGTTTCCATCGCTGTCAAACTTGGAAAAGCTCATCTGGTTTGGGTCCAGACTGACAAAAAAAAAAAAGCTCTGAGAAATGAAGCAACCATCGCTTCTCTCGACAAGTCTCCTGGTAGCTGTGAGACAAACGCTTTGCTCGAAGCTGCAGGGGTAAGAAAAACACTTTCTGATACAGGACTGCCAACTCCCATGTCAAGCCGGGCTGGTTGATCTACTGCAGACTCAAATATACTGCAGCAATTAGTCCGGCCAATTCAAAGCTCGTCTTATCGCTGGACGAAAAGAAAGTTTTTCAAAACATGGACTTTAACTCAACTCAAAAGAGGGGAGACAGACGCCGCTCCTAAACGCTCCGATTTCAAACTGCACAGGCCAACAAAGGCGCAGAGGTGAGATTGTATTAGTTTTCAACAGGTGTCTGATATTTTATCCTTATCTGGAAAATCCCAAAAGGTCAGCTTCTAGTCACCAGTTGAGTAAAGAGGAGACCAGGACTCGAGCCTTTGTAAACATCCAGCAAACTCATGCTTTGCTGCTCGATATCCAGGATAATTCTATCTCACCCCTTGAAGGAGGCCAAGTTAACTTTTCCACTGTGGCCTGAAACCACATTAAATGTTCTTTCCTCTGATACTTTGGTGCACTTCAGTGTAACCAAGGCCCTGAACGCATACCAATAGATTTCAACAAGTTAGCTCCCTTAAAAAGAGATTTATTGATCACGTAACACGTGATTGCACAGGTCGACAGCTTTCCCTCAGGAGAAGCCCGACTGGACCGACCTCCAGCATGAATTCCTCTTAAAAGTCTGAAGAGGATCTGGTTTGATTGCCCATCATTCTGAAGCAAATAAGGCATTTCTCTTATTCCACTAAGTACCTTAGGACTGAAAGGTTACTGGTTTGAATCACTGGACTGGAAGGAAGAAAGAAAGAAATGTGTGTGATCAGTGGTTTCCCCTGAGCCTGAGACAACACCCTAACTGCCCCAAATGCCCCAACGTGGACGTGTGTTCTCTATCCCAGGGTGGGTTTTAATAAAAAGGTCAAATTTCGTGTGTGTGTGTGTATAACAATATACTTTGATATAAAAGCTTCTTCTTCTTCTAACCGACATCGTTGTGGTAATTTTAAATAAAAAAGGAGCCGCTTTTGTTGCCCAACATGAGATCACTGAAGTAATCGTGCACTGGAGGAGGGGTGTTATCCTCCAAGACCACTGATTTACAACTTTAATATACTTTGTGCAGACATTCTGAAATTAGAGAATCAAAAAGAACCTGTATGGGATCATCTAATGTTCTCTGACCGGAGGGATGTTTTGTTTTACGTCACAATTGCAGATGAACAATATTAAGTATAGTAAGTATTACAATCATGACAATAACGCGCCCCTCTACAGACTACACATCGGAATGAGCTGGAATCCTCGTCTTGATGCTCACTCTTAAAATCCCTCTCCAAACACTTTATTGATGACACTATAAAAATGATAGATGGCCTCCTTATAAAAACATCACATTCCAGCTCAGTCAACTCCAATCCTGTTGTAGGTGGATTTTGAGCTGTTTATTCCCTCAGTATTTCCTGTAATATCTGTATCATCTTCCAGCCTTGACTAGTGACTGATGTAAAGGATGCATAGAGTTCATAATTATTTATTCTTCTTAGGTATTGCTTGATATATGGCTAACGTAATTTTAAATAAACTGGATGAAGAGAACAGAGAGAGAAAGTAATCGTTGGTTTTCTACAAATGAATGTCACCATCACAGCTTTGGCTCAAACATGTATGTGCCTTTATATTGGGTGATCAACATTCTACATTGCCAATAAAAGTCATCTATATCTGGGATATTATGTGAAAGCATGGGGAGGGTTCCATGATTAAATAGCTCTGAGGGTTTTGGGGTTTGAGGCCAGATTCCTCCAGGGTTTGTGTTTCCTTCCAGTCCTCTGGCGTCCTCCAGTCGTCCAAAGACATGCAGGTTAGGTTAATTGGTGATTTAGTTTATTAAGGGAGACATTAAATAAGAGATTACACTAAGATGAGATGTGATCACAGTGCACGCTGGACCGCATCCAGTGGATATTCTAAGACATTGCATCGAAAATGATGAGTCTCTGAATCAATGGCTACACACTGTAACGTGTAGTTTCTTTCAGTTTATCCCAAATAAAAAAGGTCCACTAAGCTCTTTCTGAGGTTTCCCTTCAAATCTGATGATTATTATAACATCAGGGAACCGTTCTCAGACTGCACGGGCACGGAGAGGGACCGAATAGTGGTTTCAGTACAGAGGGCCTATAATAGATCTGTAGAAACCACTGCAGAGTATTTTATTGACAAAACTGTGGAACCTACACTCACCAACATCTTTATTAGGAACACTGAACTATTACTGCTACTAGTTCCTCCCTTTCCCTTTAATATGAGGTCTTCATGCCATGGATTTATCAGGATGTTGGTAACTTCTGCTAATTAATCAGCTGCACGATCATGCTGCCAATTTCCTGTTCGACCACATCCCCAAGGTTCGACTGGATCCACATCTGTTGACTGCTGAGGTCACTGACATTCACCGTCACGTTCATGAAACCAGTTTCCCAGTTTGAGCATAATCCTGCAGGAAGTAACCATTAGAAGATGGTAAACTGTGGCCATAAAGGGATGAATATGGTCAGCCACAAGGATTCAAGAAGTGCCAAGAAGACATTCACCAACTTCAGCAGTGTGGACTGTGGACACAAGGCAGGTTTGGTCCATAGAGTCATGCTGTTGATGCCAGATTGTGACTCCACCATCTGCAGCCTCAGCAGAAATCCAGATTCATCAGACCAGGCTTCAACTGCCTGCTCATGATGAGCCTGTGTCCACTGCAGCCTCAGCTTTCTGTTCTTGGCCGAGAGGAGTGGAACCCAACATGGTCTTCTGCTGCTTTACTTCACCGACCTCACTGTTCAATGTGTTCTTTATTCTGAGATTGTTTTCTGGTCACCACAACCACTGACCTCTGGAATCAACATGATGTTATTTTGGGCTTTTTGCCTTTATTTTGACAGGACAGAGTGTGAAAGGGGGCGAGAGGGTCGGGGGGAGTGACACAAAGCAAAGGGCCACAAGCCAGAACCGAACCCGGGCCGTTGCAGAGAGGTTTGAAGGCTTGGCACATGGGGCCACCTCTACCACTTGAGCAATTCGGCACCACAACATAACGCTTTTATTTTTTTTTTACACCATGAGAGAGTGAGAGCTGCTGCTGCTTTTTGAAAATCACAGAATAGTCAACAACCTCAGAATTACTCAAACCTCCCGGTCTGGCACCAGCGATGATACCACAGACAAATCCACTGACATCACATTTTGATGTTGACATTAACCGAAGCTACTGACCTGTGGCTGCACATGATGTGGAGGCAGAAGGTTGAATGAAGAAGCAGGTTTACAGGAGCGCCGGGTGAATGTACATTTATATATAGTGCTATAGGTGAAGGCGGCTCATTGTCTTTAACCTGACTCTATATTCACACTGACAATTTTATAATCTAATCTTTTTTTACTCTATATCTTCTCTAATGCTGCGTGATCTTCAAATGTATTACATTTATTTCTGAAAGCACTTAATTGGTTTAAGAAAGGTGCTAAAAAATATTAATAATTACTATTTTTATATACTATCTTTTCTCAATTGTATACTTTGCTCTCTCCCCCGTTTGACAGATGTACTCATTCTCAGTTAAAAACTATTTAACCAACATTTTCTTTTCAAAGATCATATGTCGTATACAGTCGACTTAATCTTAACCAGACAGACATTCTAATAAAGCCAATAATATCTCCCACGCTGCAGCTCGTCATCGTCCCTGCCTGTCGCGCTGCTCTTTGTTGCCTCGTCACACTCGCACTTAGCAGATTGAACACAACTCATGACATTTTCCCCTACTGCATATTTCATGTAGCGAGATGAAGAGCCTGTGATCTGGGTGTCGTCTGTGTAAACAAACTGTGCATGGGAGTAGCTTGTTAGCCCTCCCCACTCCCCAGTGCTGCTGATGTCAGCAGAGCTATTTTCCAAAATATTCCCGGCTCTCTGCTCGCATCTGTTTAGCCTTCAACACGACCACATGATAGAGAGTCAATATTATTCAATGGATTTTTTATAATGACTGTAATTTCAGAGTAATGATAACATGGAGTCTGGTACAGTTCTTCGAGTCTTACTTGGAATTTTTTTCCCCCCACGTCCTTGACGCTTGAAATCATCTGCAAATCAATAACCTTGTCCCACCATTGTCTCAGATGCGATTCCTCAAAATGCTGAATTGCTTTGCTGCACTTTCTCCATTTATTGAGCCGTATTGTCTGGTAAGTGATCGAGGGATGAAAGGCACTTAAACTGCAACGAGGCTTCCAGGAAAAGAAATCCCTCGTTACCTTTAATCACACTTTGACAGATTCAATTGCTTTTCAGTTTTTATGAAATAATGAAAGAACCACAATGCGGAGGAGAGACTGTGATGTGTTCATTCCAAGAATCAAGATTCAACGTTAACGTTGATGTCTCACGAAGTGGACATTTTGTCTTCTGCCTCTTCGCCCATGATGCAGCCATCAAAAATACACATAAACATGTCCACATGCACAAATCTCCATTTTACAACAGACATAGAAATAACCCTGAAGATTTGTTGATGCCTAACATGGTTGAATAACATGGTACGTGTACATGTACAAATATTCTAATGCCAGCCTCTGGGTTGCTCGCACAAATACAGAAAAGATTCTACAAAATGTGCCTAATTTATTTAATATACAAACATATTTAAAAGGAATCCTATCTGCCAGCCCATCCCTCAGATCCAGACCACCTACCTCTACAGAGCATCACTGTGAAAGGTCCGTGAGGTTCAGTGACCAAGCCTCTAAAACTGATTTTTATTCTCCATGAACTCGATCAATCAACAACTCTAAGTATAGAACATCAGGAATGTGGGAGGCTTCCAGTCCGTGTTGGAACGACGTCCCAGGTCTGAGTCAAGCGTTCGATATGGACAAAGTTTGGTTTAACATATGCTGAGCATCCAGAAACCAAATTCATTACAGTGAATCTAGCGCCAGAGAAGTTTAACTTAACAATTTACTGCTTGTGCTCTTTGTCCCTTGAAAGAAACTAGTAATTTGTACATGTTCTGGGAGTGTGTTTGGATTCTGGAAGACAATTTCATCCAACCTATCCATTGTGTTTAAAATTAAACCTCTTTGCTAAACTCTTGAAATCATTCGGACTTATTACTTTCACACTTTGTATCTCGCTTGTTTAATATGCACAGAAAGTGTAAATACAGCCTGTGGGGGTTTTAAAGGCACATGGACTTCGCAGGAAATCAATTCCAATCTTTGTTTTAACTAGAAAACAAATAAGCACATTTCTCCAAATGATTTTATTCCTTTAAAGTATTTAATATCGAGCTCTACCAGAGAGTCTTTTCATCTAACTCCCTTTGAAAAACCTCCACATCTCTGCCACATTATCTGTTCACTGCTCTTCTGCTTTCCCTCAGTTTCATCTTCTGAAAACACGTCTTTCATCCCCCCCCCCCCCCCCCATTTATTTTCCCAATTTCCCTCCCAGCGTTCCCACCTCACTTTTCCCTTTCTTGTCCGGTTCCAATTCATTCAACACTGTTTGGCGCTGTGGGAACTTACTTTTCCATTACTGTACAATTAATCACACAAGTCGTCATTTCTCCCCAGCAACACGTGGACACCCCCGCCCCCTTCCCTCCGATTATAATTAGTCTTGTTTGACAGTTGTTATCTTGGAAACCGGCTGTAACAGCAAGTGCCACACATGCAGGAAAAGCACATGAAAGGCAGAGGGGAAAATGGAACCACCACCGTTTGAGCACACACACACGCTGAATTGCACCGACCCCATGACTGGTCCTGGGTGCACAGTCTGTGAACACAGTGAAAAAACAGGGCAGAGCAAATGGGGGGAATTCGTTGCTGCAGTCGACACTTGAAACAAATGAAATGCCCGTGAGTCACCCTGGCCCTCGGAGAGTTAATGGTGCAGCGAACACCGGCCATTCAGTCACGTTTATCTTCAGCCACAATGTTATTTTTATTCAATTTGTGTATTGAATTTTATTTTGTGAAGCACTTTCTAACCTTGTTTAGAAAGTGCTTCATAAATAAAGTTATTATTTGTATTTGAAACTGTTCTTGTGACTCTGTTTGGAAGAGATTTGAATCCAAATGAAATACCAGTGAAGGCAAATGATTTATTATCCCACTCTGGGCTCTTTGGTGCAACAAGAGGAGTTCCAGAGAAAGTCGTATATGATAGTGATTTTCAGCGGCATCAGGCGAACAAGACAAGACGGCGATCCGTCGTGCACCAGGTCTGAAAAGGACGACACTATACCGTGCGTCATTGTGGGCTAACATGTCACATTTATAATGCAGACACCTCCTTGGGCCCACATGCAAAATGCATGGTGATAGGAGCACCCGGCAAAGACTATACAGACACATTGTTTTGTTGAGGCGCTGTTCAGGCCACTAAAGGGCAAGCATCTTTAATTGAGCAGCGGTTGCACAATAATTGGCACTTCTTGGACAGTCTGACCTTTGAGCAAGAAGCTGATGCCGAAATCCCCACAAGACAATGGCCATTCATGACGTCAAACATCCTGATGAAAAGACGAATAATTATTTTCCGTTCCTTGATTTTTCGCCATTATTTCAATTACATTATTATTTTTGATATCTTACTTTTCATAGACACATGTCCTTTTTCCATCGGGCTTGGCTTAGGCCACTCACACAGATGTATAGGAACGTGTCTGAAGCCATATAGTTCACGTGCAGGATAAGGGCCGTTCTGTTATGCGCTGGGCAAAACCCGAGCCAGACGGGTGCGGTGTTTCCATAATACTGCCACATTTTCACTGAGACTGGAGGCGACGGCGTAGCGGGGCCACCCATGTTGTGCCGTGCGGAGGCTTATACAGTACAGTAAACATGGCAGAGGCCTTTTGGAGCGGCTGCTGAAGCCCCTGGCCAGGCCGTCTGTAGTGGATGCCAACCAGAACCAACTGAGAAAGAGGCAAAGTTGTCCTATAAGTTAGCACCGCCAGTGCTATTCCAAGGGCCGGCCCGGGCGAATGAAATATCCACAGCACTGGCAATGCAGATGAAAGTAAGTGCAGGCACGTGATTAATTTGTGGCGATGTCCGGAGGAAACCTTTGTTTTATTCTAAATCATGGGGTTTTTGCCTTAAGGGATCCCAAGATGAGATTGTGATGGATTTTCCTAATAAAGAGAAATTACCAAGGTCAGAGCAGCTGCAAGTCTCTCAGGAATAATAATAATGATGAAAGACACGATTCTGGCGATTCTCAGTTAGTACAGAACAAAGTGAATCATAAAAGTCGGACAAATTCTTATAGCCCAGTCGTAACCAGACCTTTTTTTGTTTTATTAGAGCTATAAGAGTTTCACTTGAACATGAAAGTAGGATTTGATGTGCAAGGACTTTGGATAAAGACGGACTCAGTTCTCCTGGGCCACGATTGGCCATCTTTGCTATTGTCTCTGCCACCCAGTCAGCGTGGGAAACCTCTCGGCCCCGTGTCATTTCCTGCCGTTATAAACACGCCACTGGGAGCTGGACATTACCCGATACAATCGTAAATATGTTGGTCACTGTCGAGGTCAAGATACTTGTGTGGATGTGTGTGTGTATTCAAAAGGAAATGGTAACACGTCATTATAGAAATGAGGAAAGAAAAAGTCT
The DNA here is from genome assembly GCA_026259375.1 of Verasper variegatus. Lineage (NCBI taxonomy): Eukaryota > Metazoa > Chordata > Actinopteri > Pleuronectiformes > Pleuronectidae > Verasper > Verasper variegatus. The sequence goes on along the minus strand of CM048052.1, from coordinate 3,265,554 downwards.
TATTTCCTACCTGTATGTTTAAATTTCACATTCTTCTTTATTCTTCAAATTATATTTTCTTTAACTTGACGGACTGACTTATTCTCTGTGGTGGTTATAAGGACATGGTGTGGCATATGATGTCAGATGGTAGTGTTGGTGATGATAATGCTTAGTTGCACTTGACAGCAATTCCTCTCTCGTATTGAACTTTGCAGTGATCACACACACACGCAAATCAACTTATCAATTAATGGACTAATTTTCTAACTAATGTCGAGCAACTTATGTTGTCAGATCAATACAGTGGAGTTAAAATGACAATATCTCATGTTGCTGCGTGAACAGTTGTGAACCCGGCTGTGTTTAACAATATCAACCTGGTCGGTTCTCTGTGGCCGGTCTGTAAAGTACATTCCACCAACTCAAGCAGAGGAGACATGGTGTCTTGATCAGCTACAATCTCGAAAGTCCTGCAGGTCCTCACACAGACACTTGTGTGTTAAAAGAGCCGTAACAGCTTCGTGCAGCTTTTCATAGAGTCCAGGATTCTCAAGCAGAAACACTCTGAGGAAACAGTTTATTCATGGGGATTAAGTTTCCTCAATCCATAACCTGTTAACTCAGGGTCACGAGACTGAAGTCACTACAGTGGTCGTTTAAAGGAGAGATTCTATACTTACACGTTTTAAAGAGGCATCAAATAATGCCAGTGCGGCCCGGGTGTAACAGTCGTCCACTGAAAAGCTTCAGAACCCAGCGTGTTCTGTTCTCCTGTTACAGGAGGAAGTTCTTTTTTTCCTCCTTCTACCGTCGCCAAAGAGTTTGCTCATCGTGCAAACGATTGGGTTTCTCTATAACACTGGAAGTATTACAAGTGCCTTATGATAATGACTGTTTTCATTTGGCTCTGTACAAAAACAAAATGAATGGATTTGAAATAACAGTTCATGACACGAGAGGCTGATGCATCAGGACTGGTTGCTGTTGCAGGTTCTTTTAATCCTGAACTGAAGCCAGATTTTTCCATTAGATAACATGATGCACAGCTGGTGCTCTTGTCAGTTGTATACATTGCTTCACTGGGAAACGTGGGTATGTGGTGCACCTGTAATCGCAGTTGCATGGTTGACTTCTCCTCCACAGTGGAGGGAACAGAACAGTGTTTTCCTCTCTGAATATCTACTTGTTCTGTCTGGTTTTTGTTCACAAAGCTTGGAGATGATACACTTAAAGCATCCAAGCCTCAATCCCGAGCATCAGGGTGGAGCAGATTGTCTGGGGTGCAGATCGTGCGAGTAGAACATGGCACAGACAGCATTCATTACATTCCACAACAGATGCCACAGACGTAAGAGCAGCACGCCTTAAACGCAGTGGAGCTGAACCTGGTGCAGCCAAACCCGAGGAAATGAACAGAATTCTTCCCCTTCCCCTCGTCTGCTGCCACACAAAGAGTGTAAACAGCACTAGCAAGACGTTTCAACAGCAAATTAAGATGCATCATGGAATGTGCTCATGTTTAAGTTTTCATATTGTGTATTAGCACCAGGTTGGTATCACAGTACGTGAATTAAATATACTGTGTTTAACGTTCAACCATGATATGCTTGAATGTAAGACTCACTGTTAAATATTCTGCACTCAGTAAAGACAGCATGTAGAGTTTTTGAGCGTATTGTAAAACACAGGCTCCATCTATTCCAGCAACTCTTTGTATTCCGTAGCACTGTCATAAGTTGCTGTTTGCTTTACATGCAGTTGGGACTCTAAATAAATGCATGTGTACAGCTTGTGTTTATTATTCTCCAGATGTTTGTTATTCCTTCTCCACAAGAGCCTAATGTGAGCATTGTTCAGCAAGTTAGCAGTGTTGTTCTCAGGGGGCTGTGGCTCAGGGGTTAGAGCGGAAGATCGGGGGCTCGATCCCAGTCTTCCCTAGTCCACATGCCGGGGTTAGGGTACTTGGGTGAAATACTGAACCCCCAACTGTATGAATGTAAAACCTTACTGTCATCAGGAATAGAAAAGCACTAATTACAAACCATTAACCATTTGTTCTCCCATGCCCGCGTCACATTCAAACCAGTTTGGTTAATACAAGCATGCACTCGTCCGTTAGACTCGTACTCATGCTGTTTCAAGCTTAACAGAGAGTTAAACTGGGTTGTGAGACGAGCACGGTTCAAGCATCAACCTCAACGTTGAAAAAAATATCTCTGGAATCTAAACTTCTGCATCTTTCTATATCTGTCCCTCATCATAACAGATTTTGGGAAACCGAGAATCTTAAATAGATCTAATTAAGAAACAAAAAAAACAAGAAAAGAAGACACTAACACGAAACAGATTTTTCCTCCTGTGTTAACGGATGGTCAGACGTACAGTGTGTGAGAGGAAACAGCGAAGGGAACACGGCACGTGCACAAACTTGCAGCTGCAGGATTTGCTCCTAAAGAAAGAACAGAAAACCATCTATAATGGCTTTTGAGTGAACATGTGCTTCTTTCACGTTTCATATTTGACATTCTGTCTCGCTCTCCCTGTTCGTGTCTGCCACTGGGGCGAAAAACACCAGCAGGAGAAGGAGTGTGTTTGATTGTGGCCGACCAAAACCCAGACTACCGACCAATACGCGTTTTGGATCAAGGATCGGATTTAAAGTGATGGAGCGGAGAATGGAAGTGGGCAGAGCCCTGCGGGTTGGCAGCCACAGGGAGCTGTGAAAGATTGTAGCCAGAGGACGGCCAACTGGATGGCATCTGTGGTCGGCCAGACATTGCTTGTATTTCCTGGGATCAAAAGGTAGCCAGTTCTCCGAGTCTGTTTAGAGTACGTCTGCCGAAGTTTTGAACTTGGCAACTTTCACCTGGAATAATGAGACCTTTTGATTTGTAATGCACCTTTCACACAAATATGCAGCTTCGGACGCCTCGTTCTCAGTGTATGGACATTTCTGAAAATACACATTGAAGCCAGCTTTTTGTTATGTTTACCATTGTGGGTCAGAAGTATGTAATTTTGACTAGATAAAAACAAGATCAAATATAGACACGTACAAATAGCTTGAGTCTTCAACCCACCAGGGACGTGTGGGCAAAAATATCTACTGTACTTTGACTTGTATCCGAGTATCATTTAAAGATGGTTCCTAAATAGGTGGTCCCGTAACATATGGTCTGTCTTAATGAGAAACTCATGTGTCCTGACCCAGCGAGTTCCAAGACTCGACGTTAATTTGATTTGCAAAGATAACTCATCTATATCCTTCTCATAAAGAAGAATAATATACAGTTACGTTTCACTGTATCTCTGAGACGTAAACGTTAAGCTATGCGCGTGTAACTGGAGACAAAGTATACGATTAACAAAACAATCCATTTCATTGAATGCTATTTATATGCAGTTTGGGAAACGGTGGATTTAAAGTGCCGTTGAGATTAATATTTGTTGCTTTAATGTTCCCTGCAGTGACGAACGGTTCCTTTAAAACATGCAAGAAATACAGGCTTTTATAATAACTCATGTTTATGAAGTACTGTATCTTCTCACTGCCATTACTCATTTCTGGTAATGGCTTACCGCACATTGTTTTTCTGGCTGTCACACTCCTTCACACGCCGTCTTTGCCCTGAAGTTAGTGTTTAATTCTGATTTTAATGATTCGGGTTGGTAGTTAAACTCGGTTGGATGCCTCAAAGCTAAAAATGGCTTCCCGAACTTTGGGTACATGTTTTTTTTTTTCCAGCTGGCACGGCCGCGAGCGTCTCGGTTGTGTAATCTAAGTGTGCTGCTCATGACACCAGAGAGCTGGCCAGCTTGGGCCGGGCTTTTTCGACAACACCTGGCTCGTATTTAACCGGCCTATAAATAGACTCTCCTCCAAATGCAAGCCACCTGGATGGGGTCAAACCACTGTCACACGCATCCATTTCAGCGCTCGCCTAGAAAAAGACAGGGTGAGCTGTGACAATTATGGTTTGAAGTGCATTACATAGTTGACATGTGTTCACCAGAGCCGTGGCCACACTTGCAGTGTTTTTCGATGCCGGCTCCACCACTCGCTAATGTAAGAAAACAACTCCATTTACTCTGAGTGAATTTTAATTGTCTTGTAATGGTTTTACTGCTTGGCCCTGTGTAGCTGATGGATTTGGGTGGCCTCACTTACACGTGAAATGTCTGTTTTTGGTTTGCGCACTAATTGCTTTCGCATGACTTGGTCACAGGTGTCAGGCAACGGTTTTTGGTAAATGTTTGGCACGGTCGAGTAAGCCCAGTTCCAGGGTTTACCTGGAATAGTTCAGGCTTTAAATAGCGGCAGGGCGTTAGCTTATTTCCTCTGTCGGCTCACTTGATGCAAACACACGTGAGCTGATGAATTACATGTTGACTGGAAATTATGAGGACTTTGAGAAAATAAGAGCAATTTTGCCGTAATTGCCATCGGGCCGTTCGGTCTTCCAGTGCACATGCTCGTTGCGTGCTGGGAGTGCGAGTGTGGTGGGAGGCAGGTATTTTTAGTATCAAACTCCTCTGTTCCAGTGGCATGGCACTAAAGCACAACATACCTTCTGTGTTGTGCTTTCCTCCTTAAGATAAGTACTTTCCCTTCCATGTTGTGTGTGCCGGGCGCGCTGCCAAGGCTCTGGCTTCACAAAGGGTCACTGACCAGGAGCTTTAAATAGAACTGCCTTTTCGCTGACTCAAAGAACAGCATCAAACGGTGACATTTTCAATTCTCGTTTCAAAAAATAAACCGGGGATTCATAACAACACAAAAAAGTTGGATATCATCAAGTTTAACATGCATGAATAAATCACGGCGCTGAAGTATACGAGGTTTTCCGACATACAGAAAATGTTTTTGCTCCAAGATGCATATGTGCTTTTTTTTTTTTAAAAGGAGGAATGACAGTAATTAGTGTCAATAAAAGAGATTGATGTTGACTTAATGAGCAGCTTGGCAAATCCCTTTCAACGTGAACATGCCGCCTGCCCAAATCCAAAAATTACATTCACACCCAAGCTCGCAAGACATACATCCAGAATTCATAGGAGCTGTAAATGCACACAGAACGGTGCCAAGGTAAAGTAATGTCGAGTTGATTTTTTTTCCCACAAGGAATCAAGACGTCATAATGCGACCGTGTCACCAGACTGAGGTCCCAACAACATGGAAATGATCCATTATCATCTTCAACACACTTGTATATAGAAAAATAACATATACATGAATAATTAACATTGTCAGGCTTCTTTCTGACTCTCTCCCTCTTAGAGAGAAACACGTGTGTTCCATTTGTGTCTTTAGTAATTTAGGGACAAGTTAAATTGTGTGTCAGATACAAATATCCTCACACAACTCTGAGCTCCTACGACCTGTAAGTAAAACAACAGAGAGACAGTGGACACAATGACAATGCATCGGCCTTCGAAAAGCCAAACTGAGTGCACTCACAGATGTGCAATGACAGATCTCTACATGCACTTTACACAAGCACTCACAAGTGTATTTGAGCACGTGTGTGTGTGTGTGTGTGTGTGTCCGTGTGCATGTGGCTGGCTGTCACACTTGGAAGAAATGGGACTTTCTTTCCGAGTTACAGTCTGATTGGTCCAAATAAGTGTCTGCAGAGGATTTAAACTCACTCAGCAGAAAAGCTGAATCTTCCAAAAAGGACAAAATGTTCGAGTCGGGAGCTGCTTCTCATTTAGATCAAAGTTGATCTTTCGTTTCATACAAATGAATTTGCATTTTCGTAACGTTCTTGGTATGTCGGGCTACTTTCACTGAAAAACAACTTTTTGTTGCGAGGGGAAACTTAATAAGTACGGATACATCATCAAATGTCTGTATTCTTTATGACACCGTGTATTTTAGCAACCCTGCACCCTCCAGTTTTAAAAGGTCTGAGGTTATGAAGATGATGTAAATGAGGAGTCATGCAAAGTTTTAGTGTGATTAGAGCGATCTGTTATTTTGTGTATGAGATCCAACTGTGTGCGCATGTTTTCAGACAAATGAATCAATGGCAACGGTTTCCACTCTGATCAATGTGGTGACGAAGCAGTAAAAGTATATAACCGCCGTAAAAAAGTATCTGTACTCAAGCTGTGATGTGACGGTTGATGCCATCAATCAGCAAAACAAATCAACGCGCTAAACGAGCGAGATGAGAGGGACTGTTGTGGTTGGGTTTGGGATTTTCAGCCGCAAGCTTTAAAAAAAACGAACATCAAGGAGTTCTTGGAATACTTAATGAAACGCGACTCCTAGAAAACTCGACTTTCTACTGAGCCAGAGGGCAGAGCTAATGGGACTTGGACTGTCTCCAGCTGTTGCAATTAGAAGAGGAGGATGCAACTTTATGACCTTGGTGCTATTTAGGAGACGGCAGAAGACACTTCTCTTGCTTATCCCCAAACAGGGCTTGAAACACGCTGCAGTAATTGACAGTTGGAATCTCGACTCTCAGCGGTGTGTTTACATCTCCCTCCAGTGAACCATGTAAAGACTGAAGAGCAGCTCCATTTTAAAATGTGACACACGTCAACATATTTGTGAGGCTGTAAAGAAAGATATGGGAACAACAGCAATTATGACAGTGGATTAATTAATTGGCAACATGCTTAATAGTTGCTGGTTTCAGTGTCTGTATTGGCAGGATTTAGTGCTACTGTACATCACTAGAGAGAGATAGAGATATTAACCATAAATACCAAACATTCATTTATTTTATGCATAAACAGCCAAAATGATCCAAAATTAAAAGCTAAAAAAAAGACATGTCCCGTGAGAGTTAATTACGTTCTCTTGTAAGCTTCTCATCACATCTAGCAGGAATATCGTTGTGACAAATGCACAGTGGCCGGGTCATTCATCTCTGAACAGAACTCAGACAACCCTTTGGACGGAGGCCGCTCCCCTCTCAGGGAATGGAAGAGTGGAGGTACACTGGAAGGAATGTTCCCAGCGCACATGTTTCTGCCTATAGTGGAGAAAGCAGTGAATGCCAGTGTCTGCCCACCGGCCACGGCCCCTGACTCTCAGTGCTTCGGTGCGATAGCGTGCACAAAGAATTTATGCATAAACGAGTTATAGACGGGCGGGTCGGGTAGAACATGGATAAATTGACTGACAGACAGACATATGACCTGCGAACGGCTGTGGAGCCTTGTACAGCCTCGCCTTTTATTAGTTTCAGTTTAAGCCCGATCTTTCAATCTACACACTGGTCTCATTTAGTCCAACTCATGCTAGGTGTGGCACAGTGGCAGGCGAAAGGAAACCAAAACCAAATGGGCCTCAGGCCTGGCCCCTCAGCTGTTGGTCCCTCCAGGAGCTGGCTGCTGTCGAGTGGCTGCCCAGGAAGAAAGGCTACATAGGCGTGGTCCACCGCACGGCTCACCACTGCACAGCCAGCCACATTGTAGATTGGCAGAGGGACAGTCGGCAGACACAAGCCCCGTAGCCTAACGTGCAGCGAGGGGTTCACAGGAGGTTGGAGAGGCCAGCTGTGTGTGTTACTGCTTCTGAGGCCATTTGCCCCTAATGAAGAAAGACACCGCTGGCAAAACAGATCAAGTAAGAAGAGGACAAGGTAGGGAGGGGGCAGCAGCAACACAAGGGCACAGCGGGTGCACTGTGTCACTGCCATTGGAGGTTTGGAGCACTAAGAAAACAAGCGCCATGACCAAACGCCATGCGGCGAGCGGTGAACATGCAGTCCAGGAGGAGGAGGAGGAGGAGGCGACTGAGTTCCTTGCCAGGCCTGAGATTTAAACCAGAGCTCTTGAGTTTGTTGACTTTCTCGTAAGAAGGCAACAGCCATGCCAGCTCCATTTTAATTCACATGGCTACTTTGCATGAGAGATGGTGAAAGCGCACCTTTTAGTACCTTGTAAATGAGCCATTTGTTTTCATTTCACAGTAAGTGTGTGTGTGTGTGTGTGTGTGCGCGCTGGTGCATGTTTTTGCTCTTGAATGTGTCGACAAGTTTGTCTGTGTAGAAAATTAAAATATCTTTCTAATACCACACAGAGTCATAAACAATATACAGGACCTACACATTCTTCCAAACGCTACAGTATGTTTGACAGACGTGTACTACACGAGGTTGATGGTTGTATTGACCTCCCTAGTGGTTGACAGTATGAACTACCATGTCAGTGCACTCAAATACAACGACCGTGCATATCTGCATTTTTTGACCGCCCGCATTAAAAAAAACAAATCGCCCACGGACCCAGTTCATGTGCAGAATTTGTAACGTAGGGACGACACTTTGGGGTTAAGCCTCATGCTTTCTGTTTCTAGTTTAACCAATCAAGTTTGAGCAGGCTGTGGTTTGCCTGCAGGTGAACAGCCCGTGTGGCGAGCATTAGAGGCGGAACACATTCACCAAAATGCACTAATATGCAGAAAGCCGTAGAAAGTAGAAACGATGTCTTCTCAAAACTAAGACTGGAAATGAATACAAATTAGTCTGAGTAACGTATTTGGACCAATTCAGTATTTTCTAATTGACAAAATCTGTTGCTTTCTTTCCTTTTCTTTCTGTGTTTTGTCAACTTCAGTTTTACTATTGTTGCATCAAAGGTTCTCTTTATTACTGACAGGCTCACAAGTAAAGAGAAGTCAAAACATTTCGGTTTCTGTCTCTAATCTTCAGCCAGAGCTGATCGTGCAGGAAGCAGATGATCAGCGTTGGTCTCTGCAACAATTTCATAATAGACAGAGCCAAAACGGGATGTGTCTGTTGTTGCTGTCTGTGTCTGGACCAGTCTATGGTCAGGACACAGCCAAATATCGCTTGTCAGGGAAGAAGTCTGTGTGTGTCTGTGTGTGTGTCTAGTTCCAACAGCTCCTCTCCTGTGGCCCATGTCACATCATCCTCCTCTCAGGGGTCACACTCTAAAGTTTCATTCTTATCAAATGACAAATTGAAGCTTGTAAACATACCATTTCTGAACCAGTGTTTGGGTCAAGTAGCTTGTGAGGTCTGTCAGATGAAGTCAGCTCCAGCTGTTATTTCAATGTGTCACATGCATATAAATCAACGCTGTTGAGTGTCTGTTCGCACTTGCTACCAGTTAGGCAGATATGCAATTATAAAAAGGACTTGATGGTGGGACCCCCCGCCCCCCAAGGCCAAACTTTCTTTAGTTTGAGAACTATAGTTTGCTGTCAGACGTTAGGGAGCAGTCGTAAATCTGGGTGAAGTATCTGTGCTGACAAGTTGTTCAGAAAGTGTAACTTTTCAAAACTAGAGATGCTCTCAGAGACGCTACACCCACACTGCAGGCACTTTTCAATATTCAATCTGTGCTAAAAATCACTGTTAAAACAGCTATCAAACGTTTTTAAATGGAGGCAGGCCAGCAACAATAAATTAAACATTTATAGTGCCACTGTAAAATGAGATTATAAAACCTGGTGAGCTTGATATTTTTTTTTGTGGGCACATGAGTGGAGTGGCTGAAAATATCAATTCTGTATTTTTATGTAGGTTTTTTTTTTAAATGCATTTCCCACCTGCATTAGCATAAAACGTTTGATCCCATGCTGTGACCTTGACCGATTTGGAAAAGAAACCCTGCAACCAATCAACTTCTCAAATTTAAGCCAAATTGGATTAAACTACCTGAGAAGTAATTGAGAAAGATAAATTCCACTGATTACAGTAAACTAGCACTGGTGCAAAAATGAACTTGAATAAATTTGTTCCAACACGAACCTTGTTTGTATTATTTTACATATTCTGTTGCCTGTGTTGCATTTTTTACAAAGCCAATGATGAGCACTACTTTTTTAAAAATCAGCCTTTTCTCTACCAGTTGTTGTGGACACAGTGTTCTCAGACAGCTTGGTGCCACGGTTATATCTTCAGTGCTCTTAAGTTGGTCCCATTCTGTGTAAACATGGGAAAGAACAATAGCCAGTCATCGGACAAAGAGCGTGGGCCCTGGTTCATCCAAGGCGACGGTTCTCACCAAAAAGAACTGCTTGTTTGGGAGCTGGATGGAGGCACCTCTCAGCGCTGGTGTGACTTTACACGAATGTTTCATTTTATCACCTCCTGAGTGAGTGGGTGCAGTCGCCCTCGATCCCTAAAAACGTTCTCATTGGACCGAAGCTGCAGAGCCTGTCACTTGGGAAATCTGGGTTTCCAGTAGGCATACCCAAAACAGACAGATGGCCTAAAATGGAAAGCAGCAGTTGCACCAAAGCTGGAATGTTTACAGAAGTATCCCCGTCGCCACTAATCACTGGTGTATATACACACAGGCCACAGGCAGACCCACACGCTGCAGTGGAGGGAACATGGGAGCATCATATGGTTCTGATGCAGGAAGCCAAAGACAACTGGATGACATCAGTGGGGTCTACCACAAAGCACAGTGATACGGCGAGTTCTGTTTTGCAAAAAAAAAAAAAAAAAGAGTTCAGAATCACTGCTGACTGGTATATCCCTGTGGACTGAGCTGAGGTCAAAGTGTCTGGGAGACGTATAACTGGCAAAAGAGTAGAGGGAGGACAAATGGACAATGGGTGCATTGGTGTGTTTTTTGTTTTGCTTCTTGATCCTAACTCATAATGTGGGAATCCAAACGTCTGCAAGTGAACACACAACATACATACAACATTCAGGACATCCAGAGAGCTCTACCTCCACTAAGGGTCACACAACCTCACCATGATGAAGACAGGGAAATCCTGACTCCACCCTTTTATCAGGATCTGCTCCAAACTGAAGAATATGAGACATTCCAGTGTAGTTGCCTTCATCACTTAATATGTGTGAATCAGAACATGTTAAATTAAAAATCAGAGGGAAAGATAGATATTTTGTGTTGTCACACAACTGCTGTGTGTCTTGAGAAGGTTGTATAGTTTCCATTGCCTCCACTGCTGCTTGTGTGCGACTCTAATTTTGCCGTCTACAGTGTAGAAATAACCCCAAATACTTCAACTCAGATGCTTGATAACAACATTGGTGTCTTCCTCCATTTGACTCCTTCAAAGAGGAGTCGATAGGTCACACAAGATTAACTGATAGTGAATTTAAAGAATCTAACTACTAATTTGATGAGGGCATTGAAGTTTGCTTCACATTTGAACAGAAGTTACACCTGTAGCATGAATCTGGATCATCTGGACGTAAAAAGTCTCAGATGGACTTTGAGAGGATTCACTTGGTCGGTTTTCAAAAAAAATGTTAACAGCGAACATTTCCAGGCAGGAAACCAGCAAAAGGCAGGTTAAGATGTTGAAATGTTGCCGTCACTGGCAACAAGACATTTCCACTTTATTAAGGTGAAACACAGACCAACTTCAATAAATCTCCCTTTAATTCTCCACGTGTGAAAATGCAGAATGGGTGAGTCAGTGAAATATTTCAAGCCTTAAAACATTTGCAAAACACTTTCAAAACCTGTGTGTGAAATTTCAAAATGCTATAAAACTTAATTAGATCAAATAAATGTGTTTTTCACAGACGAGTAGTCGTGTGATCTTATCAGTCTCAGCTCAATGGTTTTATTTCTGTGCCAAAGAGTCAACGCCCCAATTACACTTCCTGCGAAGAGCTAAATTGATTTATGTCACTCCTTTTTTCTGCCAAATACAAGCAGACGTGACTAAAGACGGCCCTGTTTCATTTGACTTAAATTCTTCTCAATGTTTGGACCCAAAGTCATTTCAATCTGTGGACTTTCTACTTTGATTGTTTCACTACACAATCTCCTACAATCGATTTTCTAACCTTAACCGTACCTTATACATGTTTTCACATAAGAAACTGTATTTACATTATTGGGACTTGCTTTTAGTCCTTAAGGGCCTAAATCTGGACCAACCACACACACACACACACACACACACACCAAACCAAATCTTGGCCCGTGGCTTTGGAGAAGAGGTGTTTACTTCCTCTGTGAAAAAAATGACAAATTTATTGGGGACCAGCACTGACATTATTGGACTCATCCTGGACACGAGCGGGGAGATGATCCCATTGATGTGGACCTTGAGATGAGCTCTCTGAGACCACGTCGTGCTCAGACCCAGACGCGGTGTGCTGGCAGGCTGCTTGTTAACCAGCGCTGGACTGTACGACTCCAGCAGAGAGGCCGGCCCTGCTGTTCCAACTTTCTGTCAGCAGCTTGAAAGTTACTCTGCCTGTCTTTGGCTTCACCTTAAAACCTGAGGGAGAGGAAGGGGAGGGGGGGGGGGGCTTGCTCAGACCTCCATGCACAGCGCTTTGCATGTTCCCATCTTGTTTTTCCTTCTTAGCAACATGCATTAAGATATAAATGCCTAAACTTAAGATTAATCAATATTGACATGCTACATTTTTCTTCTTGGATAAATCCTCCACAATTCAAATGCTCGAGTCTGTTTTACCGAAACCATGATTCCAGATTTACTGGCATCATAAACCATCAAGACATCATAACAAGGTCGAGGCACGAACTCCGATTGTTCCCTCCCAGAATTATTTCTAGGTTATATTAGTATGTTTACATTGTGTTATGAAACCTGTCAGTTTGCCTCCTGCCGGTCTCGCCATCCAACATCCTACGACTTTAACATCTGTGCTGTCTGAGAGTTGCTGTTCGTCCAGTATCTTAAACCGCAGGTAAGCCCTGTGAGATAAGTCTGGCCTGGAGCCATCGGGAAGGCCCGGGGCAACGGCTTGTTTGGTCTCGACCTACCGCGATATTAAAATGTCATAACCGGGACAGAAGGTGTCCTGGTGAGAGAGCCAGCCACCTTCTTCACTTTCCAGTAACAAAACAAAAAAATCTGATGGGATCCACTCTTTCATGGATTTAGGGCAGTAACCCTTTAATTTCTTGTGCAAACTTCAAATTAATTTCAGAATGAGAGCAGAATTACATAATTATAGTTTAAATTTAACATTTTAAATACTTAGGAGGCCCTCAAAAGGGTTTCCCACTGCTCCGGTGAATACAACTCCACCAGATTAAAGCTGAACCTGAAGAATGTTCAGTGTCTGCCACATTTCTATAGAGACATTTCTGTAGACTTAAGAAAAAACGTTGGTGCAAGACGACTCAAAGCCCCAAACTGCAGTGTAATAATCAGTGTTAGAAGACAGTCTGGTAGATAAGGCTTGTGTAAATATCGTCTGAGTATATTTAGATAGTCATGTTGAATGAAGGTACCAGCATGCAGAGAGCTTCAGTGTTAGTGTAAGCCCGATGGAAGGTGAGCATGAAAGCCCTTCACGCAGCCTTTATGGTTTAAAGACTTTGTTTTGTGTGTCAGTGACATGCGTGTTCAAAGTCCCTCTGCTTTGCCAAAACATGCATTACACGTGTTGAAATGGACACATGCAGTGTCGTTCTCACACATGCATGACCCAGTAAAAGCTGCCGACCCAGTTTTATGAAAAGGTATCGCAACCTGTCGTTCAGGCTGGAGGAGGAAGGCTGGGCACTTTCTTGTCAGTTAGAAATGTCTCTTCTTACCGACTTTATTTTAAATATCATGCCATCATCCGGTCCTGCTGCCTGGACGCTTGTTGTTGGGATCTGCCGCTGTGAAGGACTTTGGAAAGACTCCGTGGACTTTTTGGAAGTCCTCTGTTTGAACTTGTGTTCAGTTACGTTTGGATTTCATAGAGACTGTTGGGAATTTTGACTTGGACTTATTATTCACTGTTGTACTTTCTGACTTTGTCCTTTCCCCCCCCCCCTTTTGTGATCATCTACTCCACCCTGATGCATTTCACCTGTGCTCAGTGATTCTTACCTCCTTTGCAGTTTATTCCTGCTGCTCCCTGGTGTTTCCTTCTGCTTCCAATTCGTACCCTGAGTTTAATTAAGCTATTAAAAAAAAAATTATTTAGCGCCAAATCACAACATACATTATCTCAAGGCAGTTTACATATTGGGTCGACATCTTACAAAATTGTTGAGATAGCCAACAGTTCTCACAATGAGCAAAGTTTGGCAAACGTGCAGAGAAAAAAGCTCGAGCAGAACCAGACTCAATGTGGGCGACCATCTGCCTCGACCCGTTGGGGTGAGCAGTGAGAAATGGGGGAGAGAGGAGAGGTGGGTGTAAAATGGGGCTGGGGGGGGGGGGGTGCCATTAAATAAATAATTAAAACCAAATTTACTGGAAAAGCACTTGGACATACATTCATTCATCAGAATGACCTAAAATGAAACACAAGGTTGAGAACCGAGTTCCTGAGCTTCATTTTCCAGGAGGTGAATATAAAGAGCGACACAGAGAGTTGATATCTCCTGAGCGTCCTGGCGCAGGCTCCAGACTGAAGCAGGTTGTTTGCATCAGTCTATCACACACAAATGTTAAAATAATGCAACTCTATACCCTGAAACATAACCAGCGATATACAAGTGTTATTTATATTGAATTATGTCTGCACAATTGGGTCATGACCCCCGAAGAGGATCCCCAGCTGTGTTCTTATAAATCTAGAGGGTTTTTTTACTAGAGTGCTCACATGCAGTACATACATGAGTATCCGGCGGTTATCCGGAGTTCAGTGCAATTCTGAAAGCAGCTTTATTCTGCTTGAATTTTGGAAATAAAATACCTGCTTTAGCTCTTTATCAGACTAATTCTGACAGCCCACTCATGAACGAGCCACACTGTCCCGATGACACAAACACATTACTCACAAAAGCACAACCCCTGACGGCTGCACTTTCGTTCAGTCAGATCTGCCTTGAACACGTCTCCTTGTTATATCACAGGAATCAAATGTGTTTGTGCTTCCAAGTGTGCAAAAGAGCAACCATTATCAGTCATCCCCAATCAAATGTTGGCTTTGGCTGCGTGGCTGGATGAGGATGCAGTGGGTGTGTTAGGGCAGTGCTGGTGTTCAGCCCTCCGTGGGCCGGTTTACAAAAGAAGCTTTGCTTTTTCCAAAGTAAAGAAATGTCAAGACTCTTGGATTTCAGAGGTGACATCAGGTCGTGTTTTCTAAGGTGGAATTACATTGTGCTTGAGTCCAATCTAAGTAAGAAAAACTGCTTTTTAATGCGAACAACAATACTTTTTAACTCAGATTTTTTTGGAGGGCAAACAGTGACACACTCGTTTAAGTGGAGGCTGATCAGCTGAACCCTGCGAACAGTCCGCCTGAGTGGTTTCTTTATTACAACACGAGGAATGGAAAATGTTCCCTAATTTCCAGAAAATCTCTCCTTCTGTTTCCTGTCTTTTTCAATTTGTCCTGCATGAGGTCACTGCAGATTCTACATGCTGATAACATCCACGTTTTCTGTTACATCCAGGTTGGAGCTTTGGAAGCTCAGGAATATCAGTTAAGGATTTCTGTTACGTCCTGAGTTTGGAAAAACATATTTTAATATTTTACTTTAAAGTTTTTCAGCCTCTCAACAGTCATGTTTTATTGAACCGTTGTCATTGTTGTGTTTGTCTGACCACTGCATGACCACACGAGAGGAAAAACACTCTGGCCAGAACAGCCCTGCACACAAATGTAATTATGGTCATTAGTGTTTTTGATCTGATCTTATCTGAGTACCGAGCTCAGATAGCAGCGGACAAACAGAAAACACTCCAGTTACTTGGTCCATTGCTAATTGAACTTTTCAGTGTTTATATAACACAAGTCCGAAACTACCACATCTCATTTTCATTTTGAAAACTCGATTGACTATATGATGTGAGATCACAAAGACTTTGTTGACGCCTGCAGGGAAATTGATGTATTGTAGTTGCACAACCCAGTTGAGAAAAAGGAAGTAAATAAGTACAAACTATTATAAAATAGTGATAATTATAAATGCACAGTCAACAGAATCAGCCTCTTTAACATGGCCATACATCCTCTGGCAGTGCAGTACACACACTGAGGGCGAGGGGAGAGTCTGGAGGGATTTGGATGTAGCTCCACTGCTAACGGCAAAAGAAAGAAACAGTATTGTTGTGCGTTCACACACAAATTTTCTGCTTGCATTTTTCGCGATTAGACGCAAATTTCATGTCTCTCATTTACACTTGAGTCAAGACGGATGTCAGGAGAAACCTGAACATTAAACAAGGATGCACAGCTAAACACTGGCATGTGATTAAAGCTGGAACAGAAGGGACTTCGATTGAGCTCAGCTGTGAAGGGAGAAATTAGTTCCTCGCTGGTGCTAATTTGAAAAGGCTTCACACTTCGATTTTGCACCAAATTCAGACTGTGAGCTTGGCCCCTCTCCGCTGCAGAGACAGAACCTCCTGTGCACCTGCTTGGTCAATGAGAACTGAGCCAGGACCTCGCTCCCCCCGTATGGTCACCTTGTCTATAAAGTGGAGCAGCAGGTTAGAAGGCTCGGCCTCCGCTAATGGAACGAGGGTTATAATGGTTGTTCTTCATTCTTCTTTCACCCTCTGACAGTTTCTATAGGTTTAGCGAGGCAAAGCCGGGCTGCAACCCCCCGCCATGAACCTAACACATGGACATAAAGAGTATGTCCTGGTCACATGCGAGCAGACCACCACTGCAGACTTACAGCACTGTTCTAAACTCAGCCTGGTTGACCTCACATGAGAGGCTGGCATCGACACTTTCTTAGCTGCATTCCAACCACATCAGCGCAGTCAGGGGGCAACCAAAAAACACTGGTGTTGGACACATGCAGAGATGAAAGAGTCCGCGAGATCCCTGTGGTGCAAACACCAGCCACTGGAAAGAGTATTCATGCACGAGTATTTTTTTTTTTCCCCCAATCCTCGGTCTTGCATGTTTTTAAAAAGGCAGAAACACAAAACCACAACAAAGCAGATCTGAATCTCTGCTTATAGGTTGCTTTTCTTTTTTCCACTTTGTTGTCCAGTTAATTTCGTCGTATTATCTGATGGCCCGTGCCTCTCCGGGTGCTTTCCCAGCAGTCCTCTGTACTCATCCTCCGGTTTTGAAGAGTCAACCCCGAACCTCTGGCTTTGTGTAAGAATTATTGCATCGCAACTGCTGTACTGCATTTGGTCTTTTTCCTCTGCAGTCCCTTTCATATGCTTAGTGGGTCGTTGGACCTCACCCAGCACAGGAAGCTGAACTTCTTGTGTCCACCTTTTATGTGATTCCAGGCAACAGGGAAAGAACAGGACACACACACACACACACAGTACAGCAAAAACAGATTTCAAGGATAGATTTCACTCTGAGGTTTCAGTTTTGAAACAGGACAAGAACCAATGAAAAACATGGACGTCAAGTCAATTTCAGTTATGTAGCTCTAAAATCATATGAGAAGTTATCTCAGGGCACTTTTATGTCGAGCAGGTCTAGACTGACGTCTCTGTGATATTACTATAAGACCCCAACACTCGCCCATGAGCATGCACCTGACCGAGGCCAGATAGATAGGCCAACATGGCACTCTGACACACAAATAGGATCCTCTGAATTTATATTTCCCCCTTCATTTTGTCTCCTTGCTCCTCTGTATTCCCTGTTGTGCTGTCTACACCACTCAATCTAGTTCCCTTTCCATTGCCTTTCAGCACTGCTTCAGCTCTGTAACGACAACCCCAGATGTGGCTTAATAAATTCTCTGTGGCCCCGAAGATTGAACCCTGGGTTCGCTCAGGGAAGTTCACTGGAGATCCATGTTTCGATGCACCAGCAGATGAGCGGGGAGATGTTTTTACTCCTCAAGAAGGGAGAAGAATAGAATAGAGCGAATACACCCGGAGAGCATGTTTTGAATTAGGGGCAAATCATATTTCATGTATTTTTATCAAGGAGATGGTCAGGAGTATGGGCTGTGAGGAGCTTGCATGACCACAAGCTAAACATGTATTAACTGCGTGCGCCACAATGGAGGCTACAGTGGTACACCCATTGCATGCATTGGAATGATTTAGTGAGAATCAACGTCAGCAGCATCAGTGGGCCTTAAAACACACAGTGCACGTTTACATGGTCGTGTGTGATACTGCAGTGGCGGCGAATAGAGCAACAATCCTCCAAACATCAGATGGTCCCCTTCATTAGACCAGGAGGCCGAGGACCGAGCTTCTCCCACTGAGGATAACACTTCTACGACTCAGGCAGCTGGAGCATGAAAGTAGAACCTGGACAGGAAGCTCCAGTTCCCCACAACATCTTTGCAGCCAGACGTTGTACTGTGGTCAGCAGAGACAAAGACTACCATCCTAGTGGAGCTGACTGTGCTGTGGGAGGAAGGAGCGGAGGCTGCCAACGAAAGGAAGAGAGGAAAGTATCCAGACCCAAAGGCGGAATGCATAGAGGCAGGGTGTCAAGTCAAATTAATTTTATTTATATAACACCATTTCATTGCTGAAGTCATCTCAGGGCACGTCTAGACCATAGGTTTTACAATATTATTCACAGAGACCCAACATTCCCCCTATGACCAACCTCAGGGAGGGCTCACACTGGGTGCTACAGCTACCTGGGAACATTGGCCTACCATCTGCTGAGGGGTGTCAAGCCAAGCTTAGGAAGGAAGGCAGTAAAGGAGTTGGCGGGCGAGGCAGAGAAAGGAACATTCTGGGTCTGGTGGAGAAGGAGCAGCCATCACATGGGGAAGGAATGGATCAGGCCAGATACGAGGGGTAGTGTGACTAATATTTTGGCAAAAAAGCTGCCTCCTTTCACATCTACCATACGCACAGTCAATGTAATGCTTTAAAGTCACTTAATGGTCCAACAAAAGTTTGGAACGCATCCGACAGTGGCCTATGGTGATGTCCAGGGGAGCTGATGAGAGTGGTGAGAACCAAACACAGTTTGTAGGACATACAACCAAAACATTGATCTAAAAGCTTTGTACAGCTCATGTATAGTTTGTAAAGGGAACTTGTAGAAAGCAGTCTTCTCCTCGCATCACCCCCACCTCCTCTCCTCCTTGGCTGTGAAGCACCAGAACACATCCATCTTTCTGTCTCCCTCCTGGATGCCATCTCTTTAACACCTCTTTAACGCCACCTGTGACTAATTTCACCTCTAGCGCTGTCCCAGTTTCTGAATGCCACCCACTGCCTGGCCTGTTGCTTGATGGTCTGCCAGTTTGGGTCTAAACTTCCTCCGCATTTGCAGCACAACGGTGGAGGAAGGACATCTGTCCGGTTTACAACAAGCCATAAGTACTGAACGTTAAGGAAGTGTGTGAAATCACAACTAAAATATATAAGAAAATGATATTCTTACTATATTATAGAGAGAAACCAGGAGCAAGCCCTTGGCAACAGTGAAAGGAAAAACACTCCCTAAGACTCAGGGTGGGGGGGGGTCTGCTGTGGCCGGTTATATTGACTGATATAATCCCACTGATGTTATTAACATCAGCAGCAATGATAGCAGTTCCCTTTAATGATATAAATAATGGCAACAACAATTGGGATTGAATGTTAATTACATCAGCATTAGAATTACCATTATCACAATCATTAAATGAACTGTAATTGCTGCTGTTATTAAACATTCATTAGTAACATTATTCCATCTTCAAGTAACACTAGTATTGTTTTTAAAAAGAGAGCGAGAGAAAGAGAGAACACGCTAAGAGAGCTAACTTCATGATTTGAGTTCCTCCAGCACTCGAGGCCTGTAGCAGCTCATCAAAATGAAGTCGAACCTTACATGTGGAGATGGTGTCTGCCTCCTGAATCCAAACTGGGAGCTGGTTGCTCTTCCTCCCATTCTACATACAGCCTCTATAGGAACCATAAGTGAGGCTGTAATTAAAGACCAACCTGATCTAATGGAATAACACGGTACTGTGTGAGTGTGACCTCTTAATAAATGTAAGAAGGCCAAAGACTTTACCGTTACATGTATGTGTGAGCGCTTCCACACAGTAGACGGACCTCTGCTTGACAGTGGGTCTTATCAAGCCCCAATCAGCCAGTGTGTGTCCTCCCTCTCCATAAAACACGAACGAGAGCATAAATCTGTGTTTGACTTCCACTCACACGGCATACCATGTGTATGAGGGCATGTCGAGTTACACTATGTTCTCAGAGCTGAATGTGTGCAATCCACACAACGGGATCACAGTTCACAAGGGTGTTATGTGTAATAAATCACACCATTGTTTGGTATCCCCCCCCCCCCCCCGGTTACATGAGAACCACTACGCTAGATCTCATTCAGATGGTCAGTGCCCTTAATGGTCACATGTGCAGTTAAGTACATTGTCAGCTCCACCTCTTGGGATGTGGAGTTTTTGGTGACAAGACAAAAAGAGGCAAACCTAAGCAGGTAGAAAGGATGAATGTTCGTCGATCCTTATGCAGCAACATCCTTCCTGTGAGGTTGGTCCAGAGGCGACAGCCAAGCGTGTAGCTACAGTAGTTTACACTCAGTCTGCAAACACGGACGCCGTTACATGTATGTGTCCACGTGTCCCAGCGCGAAGAGACATGTGCAGTGCGTGTGTGGACCTGCGTCTTCTTGTCAGTCCGTTTGCTCGAACACAAACTCTGACACCCTCTCGAGTAGGAATCAGTGTTTACACGTGGGCGTGTGTTTGTGTACAGCACATACACCACAATGACTAAAAGATAAAAATTGGGGGGGGAGGGGGGGTGGTTTGTAAAAAATGTTCCCATGGAAGTGCTGTGAGCTCCATGATGCCCTCAATTTGTTTGGTCGCTCCTGTCAAGCTAATGAGGTGAATGAGTGAGGGCGGCCTGGTGTAGGCAGGGGTCAGCCAAGAGCCAGCGCTGCCTGTGAGGCTGCTGCTCTGTGAGGCTGAAGCCCAGGGCCCGACTGAAATGCTGGTCGCAGCACAGCCCCCCTGGCAAGGCTTGGCACGCAGCTCGCCCATCTGCCACACATGAACACACACACACACACACACCAGCAAAAGGCAGATCTACACTCATGTACAGTACGTGAGGCCACTTGTCCATGTTAAAAGCATGTATACCGACATACACACTGCAAATCTTACGAGGTTGAAAGAATGAATTCACACACAGTTCCCTGTTTGGAGAGACTTCCTTCTAGCCCCCACAAGACCGGCATGATGGCAGGCTGCCCCAACCAGCTGCCAGTAGAGCGCTCAGAGTGGATGCTTCAGTGCATGCATCAATATGAGCAATTCTTTTAATTATGGGTGTTGTGCGGCTGATGCTGCTGTATTTCCTGGACACGGTTCCAGTTATTGGGTCATTTTCGCAGGACTGAAACCCAATCTGTTTACAATTTAAATTCCTGTTAAAATCTATTTTTCAATCCCCCCCCCCCTCCCATTTGTATGTGGTACACAATATGGGCATGTGTGTGACTTTGCTTTGTTTTCCAGTGTTATTTAGTGGTCAGTATGGATACTGGTACAAATTGGGCTGCCACTGTTGGAGCAACATGTGCTCAGATGCGTCAACATTAGCTATACTGCTTGTCTTTGAGGGTCACGGGGGAGGGGGGGCTGGAGCCAATCATCGCCCAGTGTGCCACATCGCTGACATAGAGACACCCGCACATTCACACCTATGGGGACATTTAGAGACAGCAATTAACCCAACCTGCCTTTCTGTGGACTGTGGGAGTTAACCAGAACACTTAGAGGAATCCTCCATACGCAGGTCAATGCAGAGCCAACACTGCACCAGTGTACTGACCCCAGAGTATAAAAGTCTGATTAAATTGAGCGTAACATATCGTCCTCATATCCGTCCTTCATGGGGAGCTGCATCCTCAGTTTAGTTCAGCTTCTTTTCTGTAATTGCCTGATTATTGAGTGCATAAAACGGCAGTAAATGTAAAATCCCCAAAAGACAAGATTCGCTTTTTTAAAAAACACATGTTCTCCTACTTTATTTTCATGTCATTATTCA
Organism: Verasper variegatus; assembly: GCA_026259375.1. Taxonomy (NCBI): domain Eukaryota; kingdom Metazoa; phylum Chordata; class Actinopteri; order Pleuronectiformes; family Pleuronectidae; genus Verasper; species Verasper variegatus. Next base: position 3,243,749 of record CM048052.1, on the reverse strand, counting down.
TATTTTCATTTTCCTGTGCCGACCCTCACCGCCCCCTGCATTCTGCCGAACCGCAGCTCCGAGCAGAAAATGAGTCGCCGCACCTGCTGGATGCTGCAGCTGCGTGTCCACAGTAATGGAGAAAGGTCGAAGGTTGTCACCTTTCCATCTCCTCAGCAGCACCTACCCCCCCAACACACACACACCATCCTTAAACCCTCAGGGTAGTGTAGCATTACCAGTGTCACGCATGTACATAACACACACACGCATGCACACAGCTGAGGGTGATTTGAGGCAGAGGTCAAGGTCAGGGAGCAGATGGGATGTCGTGACCTTGTAGAAGACAGGAACTTGAGCCCTCTGCTGAATCCGTCTTCTCTAACTTCTGCCAATGGCGTTTGCAGAGAGTCATTAAGATTGTAGAACAGTGATGTAATGCACACAATTCCCCTGTTTGCAGAGGCCTATAATGGACCATTCATGTGTTTGTGTCAACTAGTGGGTGTTTGTGATCATTGCATCTTTCCCTTCATTTGACAAAGACTGGCTCATTTGGAAACCATATCTTTTTTTGTGTTAGCTGCTATATTTCCAATTCTACTCTCCCAGAGCTGATCACATTTACAGTCCCTGTGCAAGAGGCTGGTCTGGCCTGTGATGGAGCCTGTCAGCGGTTTCACCTTCTCACCCGAGGCACACAGCTCCCTCTGCACTCAACATTATGTGGATTCTTCTGTTCACATATTTTGTTCTGGAACCAGACGACACTGTGCAGACACCCTTAATTCAAAGTCGCCTTTATGTGCTTTGGATTTAAGGGGCTGAGCTCTTAGTTTTAAAGAATGTCATTTGGGAAAGACATCAGCCTACTGTTGGCTACGACGTTAACTTAAATCTTGACAGTTTAAGTCATTTTTGGATGGTGCCGCACGGTATGTAGCTGCGCAGCCCCAGAAAGTCCTGGATCATTCAGTGTTCCATGCTTTTCGTATTGTCTGAACATTTCTCGGGAACACTTGGATTTTTAAAGAGAGAAGCAAAAGGGAGACAGAGCTTGTTACGTTAATAAAACACTCTGATGATCGGTTGTTTTACTGCGTTTCGGAGCCAGCGAGTGTTGTGGGTTCACGTCAGGGTCTCTTCTCTCAGACTACAGAGCAAATGGGATAATGACGCCAGCTTCCACTGTGAGTGACAAACTCGCTCCTCATCTGGCTTATGAGAGAAAAACAGGTGTCGCAAGCAGACGTCCTACTACACAATGTGTGCGTTACATTATGCAACAGAATAAATCTGTTTAAATGGACATTCGGTCTCAGCATCACTGTTCCGTTCTATCTGGGGTCGTAACACGAATCGATGGAACATGCCTTTCGAGTGCTGAGCCCAGATGTTGCACCACTTTTCCTCCAGGCTGCCCTTTGAGTGTTGATGCGTCTCTGACACACAACCAAATTAAAATCTGAGAATTTATTAGCTACCAAATGATTTGTGGGCTTCGGTCTAGTTTGGAGCCTCTGTCTTTTTAAACTGACCTCCATCCAGATGTGATTCAAACTGGTACAACTGGACTGTCGTCACGTTTCGCGTCATAGGCGCACCCCCCCCCATGCATGCAATGTTGTCAGATGAGAAATCTTGACATTACTTAAGAGTGGTGACAGACACAGACAGACACATGCACTGGCACGCAACAATCGAGGGAAGCGTTCACCGAAAAGAGGGAAGAACTCAATACCAGTGACTTACAGTTGCCACGATTACAGCCCACCCCCCTCTACACAGACACTCACATCCCAATAGTCCCACCAGGCAAATGCATCTGCCAGCGAAGATCCGGCCTGAGTGAGAGAATACTTTCCCAGAGATATCAGTGACGTACATGTGTGAGCAAACGCGCTCACAAGCACGGACAGACACACACACACACACACACTGATGCCGTGTCAGTCATGTTTGGTTTTCATTGTTTTTATTTCTTGCACGATTTGTCTGTTTATTTTAGCAGTCTCTCCTCAGGGACCCAACAGTGGTCCGGTGAGCCAGGGAGTCCCAGAAGACTCGTGCTGCCCTTCCTCTATAGAATCCGGGTTTCAGGACGTCCAATACATACATATAGCATCCATTTCTGAGAGTGTATCTTTAGTATATTGCATGACAAACCATATGTGGTCTTTTTTTCTGCACGACTTGGAAAGCACCTTGTTTAATGTTGAATGCAGAATTTCTCAAGGTTTGGATTTAAACAGTACCAGTAGCCTGCCCCCTTCGTAGCCTGTCACTAGTACGTTTAAGGACATGACAGACAGAACACCAGGGTTGGACAAACGGTCATTATCTGGGTTTAGATGCTTTGAAGGTGAGATGGGAGGTTCAGAGTTTGCTTTCCTGACATGAAACCAATATGCCTGCACTCTTATCTTTTTATGTCTTCCTTCTCTTAACATCTGACTGTAATCGAGGAATCTACATTAGTGTAAAGAGGTACCGGTGTTTTGGCATTAACACCACAGACGTCTAAGTTTGTTTTATTCTAAATTCTTCAGGTACAGGCCTGGGCAGAACCTTTGGAAACTATTAATCACGTATTTTTGAAGTGTCTGACTGATGTTTACAGCAAATCTATAATTTGACAGCTCATAACATGTTGCCTAACTCTGTAAAAGGCGATTTGTTTTTTTCAACAGTGCAGAACATGATTTAGGCCAAACATGTTCCTTGAATGAAAAGTTGGGGGATTATGTTAGAAATTAAAAAAACATGTGCTTCAACTGAAGAAAAGACCATTGCAGAAAATTAAATTATGAAGATTAAAAGATGTGCATTAACCAAACCCCCCCCGTCAGCATAGTTTTCTTCTTATCCATCATTCACTGCAGGCCTTCGCACGCCTTAGTAGTTGTGTTGGGACAACAGATGCAAAATGGCTGTTGATAGAATGAGTATTGCTGTGAAGTCAGAAGGCCGGACTGATGCCTGACATTGGCTGAAGAAAATCTGCAGCTGTAATCATTTCCGAACAGTATGTAAACATCAAATAAAAAAATCTTAAGTTAAAACACACCTTCAACAAACCAAAGAGGTCAAAGGTCTCGGGGGTTAAGGGGCGCTGATTAATCATGGTACCACACGGACCAGGTTCATCAGCCCTTCATTGTGGCCTGTGTTTACTTTGGTCGTTCCCCCTCCGAGGCTTAACACCGCACTTTGAGAGCAGGTGCAAGGGGGTGCTGAGTAAGCTGAACGCAGATTGTTGGGGGGGGGGGGGGGGTGGTCCTGGGATGACCACTGAATCCCTCCATCCTGGCTTCTTGACCTGCAATCAAAGCCCTGACTTTAGGGGAGCAGTGGGTGCGTGGAGAGGGGGTGGGGGGGATAGGAGGCCACATGCTACTCATCCACCTGCATACTGACAGGCAGACAGGCCATGTCACAACAATCTCAAACTTCTGTGCCCCTGCCTAACCTTAGCCATACCCCCCCTCCCCACTGCAGCTAACCCATGGTGACCCCTGCAGCCATCTGTTACAGGGCTCTGGGGTGTGTTGATTGGTCAGGGGGAGTGGGGTGAGTGGTGGGGCTGGGCCAGGGATGAGAACATAAGAGCTCTGAGGGACTTTTCACACAAATAATAGTGGGGCTGAAAGAACCACATTCCACTGATCTCCTGTAAATGAGGATTTTTTATCATTTAAAATGTGTTTACATGCAAAAAGAAGGTTTCAGACTGTCAGTGCATCTGGAGGCAAGGGTGCACCATTCTGTCACACACACACACACACACACACACACACACACACAGTACAGTCACAACAGCTTGGGATGGAGCTGGCTCGTGTTACAGTGTCACATCCATCTCAGTCGGCTGTCTTCCATGAATGGAGCCATCAGTGCAGCCATAAAACCCAACAGGAGGAGGAGGAGGAGGAGGAGGAGGAGGAGGACGCTCCACTCGCTCTTAAATACAAACCACCAGTGACAATGAAATGAATTTTGCAAAGAAAGCTTGTATTTGTTTTGATTTTTCACATGTATCGAGATACCATCTTGTTTTGGGTCGTTACTGTAAATAATCATTGCTCTATGTCACGTGATGTATTTTGCAATGTCAAGTCAGATTTGTTCCAGTTTTCAAAACTGTATTTTTTTACTTTTCACTTGGCTCCTCTTATTAAAAATGCCTCCTCCACTAAGCCACTCTGGCTGTGTTGTTAAGCTCCTACACTTTCATAGATTGGGAGTCTGGCAGAAATACTTTCACTTTATATAAAAAGGTTTATTAAAACCATATTTAGTGAGCTGGAATGACTTTGATATATTAACAGCATCGTTTCATCCTTTGTTTTGTGAGGGAATATCAAAGACTTTAATTAAAACACCAAATCTGAGCAGAAAAGCTTCTTCAGGCTTCACCTGTTCCTCAAATATGTCTGAATGTCTCCTGAAATGCTCATCGTGATTCTACTTTAACAAGAAAGGAATTCTATTGTTTTCCATGATGCTTTTGTACAAGATTGTGGAAAATAAAACTGCCACAAAACAGGTGTCTGTTGCACAACTGACACATCTGTCTGTCCTCCTTAGAAAGAAGTGGGTCAGTGTTTCTCTCCCAACCCAAAAACCATGAGGCACTGCTGACGTTGACCTTTGCCCAGTCTCACCTCGGCTGTTTTTACTGACATGTGTTTGACATGTGCCCAGTGACCAGACGATATCCAGTGAACTGCAGACGAAGACTTTTTCGAAGGCACTGGGACGTGGCTGTGCCATGATGGTGGAGACATCCTGGTTTGTGGACGATGCACTGGGACCAGCTGATTCAGGTGGTCAGCATCTGTCAGACTTAGTGTGTGGACACGTTGCTGCTGCTCTTTCAGCCCCTGAACCACCTTTATTTGATCTATATAAATATATCGATGAGTGAAGCTTTAGGAATCAGCCTCACAACCCCCCCCCCCCAAAATAACTTCTCTCCAGCAACTGGCTTTCATCAGAGCCATCGCATGACGATGAGACAGCGTGACTGCAGTATTACTCCTGAATGATGCATGCGTGTGAGCAAATTCACCGTCGTTGCTTGTGGGAAGGAGACAAACATCACGTGCCAGAATCAGAAGTCTCCGGGCCCGTCACGTATTGGTTCTTTTTTTGCAATAACATCCTGAAGGTTGTATTTTTAGTGAAAGTCTTTGAGTCAGGGAGATGAGGCGGGCAGCCCGGGAGGCCCTTCACCCTCCAGAGGATGACAGCACGCTGACGGTTTTGCCTTCGAGGCGCCAAAATGAAAACATTTTGGAATAGGAGTGAGTCACAAGCACCAGTCACAGGATGGACTCCAGAAGACACTCACGTACATATACAGTTTGTGTGCTGTTACGCCCCCCCCTCCACAACAAGAAAAACAAAACCTTGTACTGCAGGGACCTAACTAACAACACTAAACACTCCAACACAACACAAAACTAACAAATAGGTCCTTGGGTTCTTAAAGGCAGACGAATTGGACCAAACAAAAAGATAGTGGGAGTCACAGAGGATCAAATCAAATATACATACACAAGGATGTATCACGCAAGACCCAGAATAATAATGCAGGGTCAAAGTTAGTTGAATTTTTAACCTGCCCTAAAAACACTAAGAGGATAAAACAAGATAAACAAGACAAAAAACAGGCATTTGTGTGCCAAAGGAGAAATTCTTAAAATGAGAAAACCCACCAACAGAATCAACTGAAGGTGTTGACCCTCTGACAGCAAACAACCAACTGAACAAGGAAACCAAACCTCCTTATAAACACTCCCAGCCTCAGCTGATTGGCTGATTGACACCGGCTGACGGAGAACCCCAGGTGCATCCCGTTGATCCAGAGGAGCTGGAGAACATGTGACCCGGATACTGATCTCCATGTGATCTCTGTGTCCAGAGCAGTGAGCACAAGAAAGTACACAAGTCCTCTTACTCAGACGCACACACACACACACACACACAAAGGAAACTGTATTCGTATCACACATTTGTTAGTTCCTTACGTGAGCCAGAGTTGAATTGGCCACAAACATCAAGTTATGAGAATGAACTGCACACACAAATCTTTTCCTCTCTTTTTATGGGCTTGATAATAATGTTCACGGTTGAAGGAAAAAGTTCAGAATCGTTGTGAAAGTTATAGTTTTCCTTGTTTGCTGCTATCAGACCATTCATGTTGTATTATATGTCAGTGCGATGCCCACAGTGCAGTCCATACATTTGCTTTCTGCTCCGGAGGTTTTACACTCCATCTGGAAAAGTGTAAAGTGACATTGCTGTGTATCCAGTCGGAGGCAGGAGGCCCGACAGTCTTCGTTGCTCCAAATGGTGACATGTTTCCATGTGTGGCGACAGGCTGTGGCAAGAAACGCGACACCTGTTGCTCCGGTCCGATTACCACGCTCTGCCAACCAGACATAATACTGATTTTCAGATTTTTCCCTCCTCGGTTAGTCAGTTGGTTAACTTCATTTTCTAAGGCAGCGTTTTATTGACAAAAGAAATGACGTGCAAAGAAGAGCAGAGATAGACGAGAGGTTATTAAAACCAGGGAGCCCATCGTGTGTCTTTCAGGGAGGAGAGGCCTCCATCTGGCCGCTCGGACACAACCCTGATCAGTGGAGTGTTGTCTCCCTATCGTCCAGCTCTAGCAGCTCCTGGCCCCGTTTTATTGTGAAAACCCCAGGGCTGTCCTGACCAAACGTATTCTAACGCATGACAGATGCAAAAATGAATAAACAAATGTCTCCAGATGCAACAAAGCGATGACACACACGTAGAAGACACTGACAGAGATGTCAAGAGGGTTTGTGTTGATGAGAGAAGACACCGGTGTCTGTGCGTTGTGAAGAAAATCACGTGATCTCCTCAGCAGAGTTAATACGTCACTTCCTGCCTCTGTCTGCTGCACCCCACCTCTCACTGAATAACACAGAGGACGTTGATGCTGTTGTGCAGAAAACCCCGTAGCCAACTCTCCGGACTTTACCCTGAGGTCATGTCTGAAAACGTCTTGCTTCTGTCCGGACGGGGGTTTGAGCTCGGGGTCACGCAGGTTCAGGTCAGATTTCATAGACAGTATTGAGGGTTGTGGGCTGGGCGGGTCGAAAAGTGACAAAGCAGCGATTAGACCTCCAGAAAACACATGATGCTGCGAGCTTTGAGTTATAGTCTGTGGTTTGCATGCAACACCAGGCACAGATCAATCAATCTCTCTCTCTCTCTCTCTCTCTCTCTCTCTCTCTCTCTCTCTCTCTCTCTCTCTCTCTCTCATGCACTCACACTCTTATTATTTCTGCCCCTGTATTTTTCCAAGTGGCCTTGCCTCTTAAAATGATGAAATTCCAAACATGGTCGATGCATACGTTGTGAATACTTATTTCCATGCATTATTAATTTCAGCCTTTATTTCAAATTTTCAAAAATCAATCTAGAATCCTGTACGTTGATGTGGATGGAAGGAATTTATATGATTTCACCACAACATTTAAGGAAAAGTGGTCAGAATACTTTCAAAATGAATTGTAATAGTTAGACTGTGACATAGAGCTTAACAGCTCGGTTTCAAAAACAATGTATTTTAATCATTTTAAAATCTGGTTATATATGTAGTAATGTAATTTGTACTTAGGTGCCAAATGGATTCTGAGAAATCTACTGACTCTGGAAAGTTTGTAATGGAAAATGTGTCACTATTGAAGCAAATATGGCAGTTTGGTTAAATAATGTACTTTTGTTTTACGTAATGACTGATCAGATAAGAATGGTGTCGGCCAAGATAAGACGTCTGGCTAAAAACCAATCCACCCAGAGCCAAGCCAGATGACTAAGCAGGAAGCAAAGAGCTGCAGCATCATGATGAAGAGCAGCAACAGACAAGATGGCTGTGGAAGTGTTCAGAAGTCCGAATATGAAAAAGGTGTGAAAACCAGTGCCGCAGAGTGGAGAGGAAACTCACGGTACAGAGAAGCAAACCCATTCAGAGGATTATCCCCCTGTCATCCGCCCTCTGTGCCCACAAGCAGACCGTCTAATTCCCCCATCTTGTCATCCGGACCCCCTGCGGAGAACAAATTACCATTTTCCAGAGTCACCACTCTATTCCATGATGTAAGGAAGACGAAGAGATTGTAATCCTCCTCTCAGGAAGCATTACAGAGGACTTCCAGTGGTTTTGCTACATTTTCCCATGAACTAAAGGTTGGACTTGTTTTTGGCTGTAAAAGTGGGTTGGTGAGAGGTCGCCATGTTGGATGCAGACACGAGTGTAAAAGACATATTCACACATAGACTCGGGGTAAAATCCAACATATTTAATGTCACTTGCAGTGGTTGGCCTGTTTGAAATCACTTGCCTCCATTTTTAACCAACACAAACAAAGTAAATGTATGTACCTTTTTAAATAGAGCCAGATTAACACACTTCTGAATAAGTGTTCGTGCTGAATAATGATTTGATTTGATTCTATTTTCAGGAGGCAGATAAAAGCACTGAGCATCTGAAGCACAGTGCAAATGTCAACTCGGTTGGACGAGTGTCAGAGGATCGATGGCAGACTGCCTCTGAGGATTTGTTTTGTCTGAAAAGGAAACACTGGCATCAAGTGGCCACTTCAATTATTACAGTTACACAGACTTTAAACCCACCACTACTGCCACTGCTTCTTCATCACTTTGTATTCTTTGTACAACGAGACCCTGAGTATCGAGGAGTCGCTCTATAAAACCTCTACTGGTTTTACCTTCGACACAAACGACAATAACTGGAAAATATAATTGCTAATTATGAGAGTGAATAACATTTGTGAGACACAAGCAGCTCTTGGATCCATCGATTCAAAACGGCTGTTTCACATCTGTCTTCATTCGGAGGTTGGTGAACTGAAAGTAGGCCGAGATATTTCAGCTTTAAAATGCAGGAGACGTGTTTCCTCCTCAGTTGTCCGACAAACCAAAGGCCTTCAGCGGTTCAGTAACTCCAATAAAATAATGTAACACCATCACTCAACTGGTATGGTGCCATTTGAAAGTGGTTTCTTGTTCAGGCCTTACGACGTCGATAATCACATCAACACACGTGTAAGAAAAACTGCTTTTCATTTCATAATAAACGACCCAATAACTCTAAATGCTGTCGTTTCATTATGAACTAATGACAAATTTGGCCAGAGCAGTATTTTTTCATTGGGAATCCAGGACACAATGTTGTTGTGTAACGTCCAGCTGGCGAATAGCTGCTACGATAAAGATGATGAATCCTTCGGTGCGTGTGTGTCCTGTTAATTCGCTGCACCAGTGGATCTAGGTTTGGTAGGTTTAGTCGCTCCAGACTCAAAATGTCCAACAGTTGGATTTACTGCCTTGATATATTCTACAGACGTTTATAGTTCCCAGAAAAAATCGTATTTACGGACTTTGGTGACTCTTCATTCACCGCTACTGAGTAAGAAGTAAAAATACACATGAAAGAATATTAAAGTGAGTTAAGTAGTAAAGTGATCAGTACTCCGAGGATTCAGGAGTCGTGTGTATGACAACTTGAGGACATCCAGACTTCTTCGTCTTCTTCTCTTCTTCGTCCAGAGAGATATTTCAGGTTTTCTTCAAGCGTCCCTGTTGCTAAACACTCCCCAACGTTTATTTCCGTTATTTCATGAGTTTGGATTCTTAAGGCCGAGGGGGGAAAAGCAATCTCATGACATCAGCGAAATAAAATGAATGACAAAATTGAGAGAAATGTTTATAGTGTCACATTCCTTCACCCTGCTCATTTTAATGTCTGCATTTCTTCATCACTTTATTAAGCTGGTGACGGTACAGAAAATTGCCGTCCATAAAATTTTATTATAACAATTTCAAACTTTTATAGAGTAAAAGGAATGATGTCACAAGATTGCACGACCACTGATCCCGGTAGTTGAAGCTCGACTTGGCTGCATGTCTGACGAGAACAGCCACTCGCTGCCATGACGCTTTGTGATCCATGAAGTGTGGCTGCAACTGTCCAAGTGTCCTGAGCCGGAGCTGCTTCTCCTGCCATGTTGAAATTTAATTTAAAAAAATGTCCAAAGAAATTATTGAACTAGAAAATCCATTTTAAGTAACTCACCCTATTAAAAACTAACTTTCAAATTCCCTATACAAGATTTTCAATGCAAAGATACGGTGGAGTCATGATTTCCTGAGCAGGGAATGAAGTTACACTCACTCAAAAACTGTAAAGATGGACGACGCGTCTCCACTTCCTCCCAATATCCAGAAATGAAGCCAAAATATCCTGGATATGAATGATGGCATCTTGTTCACTTGGAGCCAGAGTGCATCAAGCAGTAGTGAATAATTACATTAACAAAAAAATATATGTGTGTGTGTGTGTGTGTGTAATTTATATACATATAAGAGTAGTTTAGAGTTCAAAGACACCTAACACAACATCATGTGTGAACACAAATAGGTAATTAAAACCAAATTTACCAGAAGATGTAGGACTTTGACAATAGACTTTAAAATACATCAGTGGGATGAGAACTACCAAAAATGACATAAATTATATTTGAGAAAAGAAATAATGCTAAATTAGAAATAAATATTTCTTTGACTTTTCAGTTTGGTTTATGACCTATACTGCAGCCAGCCACCAGGGGGCCGTGTGTGGCACTTTGCAGGCTGGGATCTGGACACAAAGCACACACACACAATGTCAACACACCTGTCACCATGACACTGCAAACTACATCTTATTGTTATACAGTCCACGTGCTACACACAGCGCAGATATATCCTAACGATGTAGCCATGACAACTAGAGTGAACCCAGCACTGATACCAGATTTCAAAACGGATTAAAGTGCCTCACACAGACAGGAGCAGCCACCTGGGAACCACATGAGGCAGATCCATTAACCAGATGCTGGACCCAGAGGAACTTCCAGTAAAAAGCATTAGTCAAAAAGTTCTTACTGCCTTAAAATGCGTTCTCACATTTCAGTATCCAAACACAACTTTTGTGTCACGTGTAACCGACCATAACAGAAACGGAACAACTGTTTCCAGCGACGCTTTGATTGATGGTGGGTGTTGTTCAGGTTAAAGAGACATGTGCTTGTTGGTTTCAGGCTCGAAAGATTTGTGTGTCATTAAAAACATCTTCTACCAATTTCTTAGGCCTCAGATGCTGTGGCCAGGAAAACAAAAACACTGACCTGGTTTCCTGGTGATAACAGTCTCTGTTTGGAAAACGATTTCCAGAAGTGATGTGAAATTATGGCCAAACTTTCTTTCCCTGTGGATGAGAGGCACCAATTTTTGTGTGTAGGATTTAGTGACATCTAGTGGTGAAGTGTCACGTTGCAGCTGGACACCCTTCATCTCACCCTCCTCTTCCAAACATGAGAGAGAACCTGTGGAAACCTTCAGTTGTCATGAAAACTCAAAAGGTTTAGTTTGTCCCAGTTTGGACGACTGTAAAAAAACTGTCAAAAACATCCTGGTGTAAATATAAAGTACTTAAATATGAAGTATTTAAATATAAAGGACCAATTCTAGGACAATTTAAATGAAACACACTAGTGAAAACGTCACTATTTTATATAGAAGAGTCTAAATCTTACACACTGGACCTTCTTTAACCTCTTCATCGTATCTCTGCACCAACCCTCTGGAGCACAGCGGTTCAGTGATGGAGCCGTAAATTAGTCTCGTCTATTTAAATACGAACCACCAGAGGACAAACAAAGCACATCTGGTGATAAATGAAGGTTATTGCTCCATTCCCACACCCAAATGTATTCTTTAACAGTTTAAAGTTGGTATAAAAGCCTGTAAGTCGCAGAGTGACACAAAGAACGACACAGCGTCACGTACATTTTGATTTGTACTGCTTTTTAATGTGTTTTTTTTTTCCATCAGAAATAGTAAAAGCCATACACTTTAGCAAACCAAAAGTAACAAAGCTCTATACAGGCACAGTAGCTCATTCACACACGTTCTAACAGTCCGCACTGATCTGTCGAAGTGGGCAGACGCCACTGGAGTTTCCGTCCCGGGCACACACACGGGCCAACATTCAGTTTGACGAGGAAGAGGAGGAGGAGGAGGAGGAGGAAGGTCCCCTCTTCTCTCAACGAGCGTTTCGTAGGCAAAAATATAGATTCTTCTGTCTCGTCAGTGGAGTCAAGACACGGTCGTCACGGGGGGGGGGGGGGGGGGGCATGGATCTGAAAGGACGTGAGGACACTGGGTACTGGTTCCAGTCAGCAGGTTACTGGCTGACGTGAGCGTGCAGATTCTTTCTAATAAATAATGGAAGATTCTTGTCAGATATTTTTTAAAAAAGCCCTGTAAGTGCTGTATTTTTTTATTTTAGTTGTGTAGAAGTACATTTGAGTTAAAATACTAAACTTCATCTCACTATTTTACATCATGCTGCCATCAGGCAAAAAGAAAAGAGACGTGACCTCTGCACACTCAGTTCTCCAACGGGGCTCGAATGGGCAAAGACAATTTACAAAGAACGCACCGGGGACCACAATTCAAATTCATGTTTTAGTTCATTTGCTCAGTGATCAAGTGATTTACCTGAAAACAATCCAACCTGCCGTGATAACAGCTAAAACACTGTCTTAGAATAAAAGTGGGTTCCTTTGTAATGATCGCTCTTCACCACATGAGGGCAGCAGCTACTGACTGAACTGACTCTGAGGATCAAACTCTTCTTCCTTCCGCATCGATGACGTGAACCGGGGGGCGTGTTCAAAGTCCACGTCTTTGTTGTAGAAACACACCGATAATACTTTAACATTTTAAGTGCTAAACTTGGACAATGTATTTTTCCAGGCAGGTTTAAGTTAATAAAACAAACGTTGCTTGCATCACTTTAGGAAAACTCCAATTTGGACTTCAGTAACAACAATCTTTCATACAAAATATTTCCCCTCTTACAAAAAAACAAAACAACAACAACAACAACAACAAAACGCCTCCCCGAGAAAACGAGAATGTTAACAAAAGGAAGTAATGCTGTGAAAAAAAACCCCAAAACATTCAAAAAACAACAGTGATACACTTTTTTTAAATGCACACACTTTACACCTTTTATATATACGTCAACGCTCTTGACTTTAGCCAAAATAAAAAAAGCAACTTTTCTCTTCTCGCTTTTCAGTAATCTTGATGTATACTTATATAATACATGTATACAAGATAACAGAGCAACAAAGCAAAAAAATAAATATCTTAAGTCACTGTTTGAAAGTTTTTTTATATATATATATATCTATATATGTATATTCATAAGTATAGCTTACTTTTGGGTAGGGTGTGAGTGTTAACAGTTTTGGCCGGCCGACGCAAAAGGAGCTTCTCTCGATTGACGGAAACTTTTTCGAGGCAGGAAACTGAAGAGCGGGATGGCACGATACAACTTTTCTAAGAAGATCGGCCCCTCGCGAACACAACTCCAGGTCGAGCTGTGAGCAGAATAGAGTTGCTACGTGCAGAACAGAGGATGGAGGCCGACAGGAAGCTCGTCTTGACTAACCTTTTTTTTAGTTTTTCTTTTCAAAAGTCTGGCTATTTGCATATTGAAGTCAGCCCACATGAGTTTTATGCTCTTCTTTTTCTTAAAAAGCTCCGCATTAGAAAAACAAGTCAGGCACCAAACGTCATCTAGAACAGTCCTACTCAGAAAGCAGCCGAGAATATTTACACACAACCTCACCAGCCGCAAAAGAAATGTCCAAACGAGGACATGGTTTGCCGCGCGGCGCCGAACGGAGCTACAGTATCAGTACATACAGGAAAAACAAAAAACCAAAACAGTTCAGTAAGTTTTGATTAAGCAGCCATATTTGTTTTACAAAAAGAATACTTCTGCCCCTCCGACGACGGCACGCTATACATGCCCTGACTGCTTTTTAAAAAAAATCTTTGGTCAAAAGCCTGATAGATATACAATCCTCCTTTACATCACTCAACTTGACTTCTTCTTCTTCTTCTTCTTCTAAAAAAATAAAAATGAAACAATTGCTAAAAAAAACAACAGTTGCACTCATCATGTCATTCCCTCTTCCTGTTCGTGAGTTACCCTGCCAGGGAGAATGAAATCACCCCCCCCCACCCCCCCATCCCATTGTCGCACACAGCCACTCCCCATCCTGCACTTCCTCTGGTTCATTCTGGAGTCCGTCCGAGAAGAAAAGCACATGCACGCAAGCCACATGCACGCAAACACACCACACGCACACTCTCTGTCATGTCCCCTTTCATTCGCTTACACACACACACACACACACACACACACACACACACACACACACACTGACACACACAATTTGCCTTACAGAGCAGGAAAAATAAGGTGGCGCGTCAAACCAAAGGCTAATTTTCTCCAAATCAGAAAAGTAAGTGTCTGTGGTTAAAAGGAAAGAAAAATAACCGAAGGCATAAAAAAACATGGGGTTTGCTGCTGGCGCTCATTGTTTCTGCGCGGCGATCATCTTCAGGACAAAGTTGACGATGGCGCTGGCGGGCTGGTCAGGGTCCATCTCAGCGAAGAGGTGGCTGACGTTGTCGGTTGTGCTTCCCTGCTTGCGCGCCACAAAGCCAAACAGCCTGCGGGGACAGAGAGAGAGATTCAGATCAGACTGCGTCAAAGATCACAACCATGTCTACATCATAAATATTAAAGTTATGAGACTGCCCTCTAGTGTTTAGTGTTATTCTATCAACAATAGAATGATAATCTACTTACTTGGATGTTCCTCCCTCAGGCTTCTTCCACCTGAAAAAAATTAAAAAACACAAGTTCATTTTAACTTTGGATCGTCCTTTTTATAGTTGAAGTAGTTTAAGAAGTTCTGAACCTAATCCACTACTAGTAATGAAGTTCATGTTTGTGCACTCACTTCCTGTCCTGAGGGTCAATATCGCAGAACGTGACAGTGTTGTTCGGGTAGTGGCGTCGGAAGAAAAGCCTGAAACCAACAAAGAGCATTACAGATACAACCAGTATAAAAACATAGTGTAACGTCCTGTTGTGCAGATGATGCTTTGTACAGTTCATCCACATCTTTGAATGTGGCGGGAGCATAAGCATGATTATTAAAACGCTCATAAGCACCAGTACAGGGGCTCCAATAGGAAATCACACTAGCGGGTTAAATATTATTTAATGAATTGCCTTTATTTATAAATTCTCTATAAGTTTGCATTAGTGGAGAGATGACGGGGAATCTGGGAGCAAGAGATTTAAAGTGACATCTTGAACCCTGAAGTCATGTTCTACAGATATATAGTTAAAATGTGTTATTTAATAGTTTTATAAAATAAATCCTGGTCCCCGACACAAAACAAAGTTCAGATCTGAGTTGTTGATTGAAATACTGTAGTGAACAATAAGACCCTGATCCTTTAATCCTGTGTCAGCAGTTATTTATGGCCTCCGATCGTGTGCAATGATTCATGTTGAAACTTGCCCTTCGAAAAACAAATCTCCAGACGGGTTCAGACATCAGTTCAATTACATCTGCAGCAGAAACCTCCAGATGCCGAGCTGCGTCGACACACTGTGCTGCGCGTGCATCAATCCACACTTACTTCCTCTGGTTGTCCGTCAGCGTGATGCCTTGAGACGACACCTTGAAGTGCACCACGGTGGCGGCGGGCGGAGAAGCGGTAGCCAGCGTCTCAGATATGGCCTTGGCAACAGCCTGAGGCCCCGTCAGGGACTCCATCTCCACTGAGTTGATGTAGAGCACGTTGCACGCTGGGAAGAGAGAACGCGTCCTGGTCAGATTAAACAACAAACTAACGAGGTCACGATTGGAAATAGAACTATAATTCTGTAAAGACAAAACCAAAACAAACTCCACAATCAATCCTGTACGATGTTATTAATGAGAAAGATTGCCTATGACCTGTTCATGCAAATATGTCTCCTCATTAGAGAGCATGCTTTCTGGAGCCAAACTCCATCCAAGTCATTCCACATAAAACATTCTGCCTGTTACGGACGAGAAGCTGGGAGCTGCTGTTAAGAGACGCATTTCCGAGGGAGTTCTGTTAAACAGGGCCATTAATATGTGTCTTATTTTTGTGCAGGTAACAACACGTAGACAGACAACACGCACGGGATGCACATTCCAGACGTAGGCGTCCAAATAAGTGCTCAGGGTTTACCATGGGAGTCAGCAGGGGCCCTCTGCACTGGGATAACAAGGATGTCATGTTGTCAGAACACGTGAGTGGGATAATTCAGGACACACGAGCGGTGTCGTCACACAATCTTACAGCTGCGTGGTTGTGTTAACATCTCAAAACACTGAGAGTGGTGCAAAATGTGAAGGCGTCGAACAGCGAGAGCGGGTCGATGTTTTACCTGCTCCTTGTTTCAGCCGCTCCACCAGCGGGTTTGTGGTCGCGACCGCCGGTGCTTCCTCCAGGAGATCTGCTCACAGGGACAGAGGGGGGGGGGGATTGAAGGTTTATTGATTTGCATTGTGGACAGGGAGGCATCACGGGACTGAACCTCAGCCTCATATTGATGATGCTTTTATCTTGTTGCTCCGGTGCACAGACCTGTGGCAGGGATGAGTAGCTTGCAGGGCAGGGCCAGTGGGGTGATGGCATGTTGGTAAACCAGCGCCGACAGACAACCTGACAAGCAGACACACAAACACAGTTAGGATCAAGGATTTATCTGTTTCACTTCATCCCTGGAATCAGCTTCTCACTCTGAACTCACAGCGTCCCAGTCCGTCTGTGTTTGTTCTACTTCTTACCTCCATTAATCTAAAAGACATCAGAATTTGTTTCTTCGATACTGTGTCTAGAAATTCTACAAATCTGTGGATGACTTTTCCAAATACACTAATTACAGCTTTGATTTTCCAGTGAGATTTTACTGAGCTGTTGATCTGATCACTTCTGTTATACAATAAAATAAACATTCAATCTTTACCTTCTAGGTGCATTTGTGTTATTAATTGGAAAAGAGACTCAGTGTTGATAGTGTTTCCATCATTACTCTTTACTTACTGCAGTTAGCAAAGTTATGATGTTGTTAATAATTTGATTGTGAGAAACACAAATGGAAACACATTTGGTTTATTCCTGTATTTCTCTCCACATAATTCATCCTCCAGCATTTGTTGAAATGTGGTTTGATTGAAGTTCATGGTGTTAAAATATAAATATAAAATAAAACATAAACAAAGGAGGCGAAGAGAGAGGAATCGTGTTCATGAGTTACGAGGACGACAGAGGAAGAAGAAAGAAGGTGACACAAGTTTACAGAAGTCAGCTTGGCCCAGTTTGGATTTGGCAGAGGAGGAATTTACACACACACACACACACACACACACACACACACACACACACACACACACACACACACACACACACACAATTAGCAGAGTTAGATCACTTCAGTCAACACTGTAATTACAGTAGGATTAGACATTACAGAACTTGGAACTTGATGTAGAAAGATGCACCGACACCATCACAGAGGAGGTCTAATGTTTAATATGTCATGACATAGTGGGCTTGTTGTGTGTGTGTGTGTGTGTGTGTCAATCATCGGGGGGGGGGTCCGACCTACCGAAGTAAGGCTCGTTGGGACACCCCTTCAGCTTCACTCCTTTCGGGCTGCTCTCGATCAGGAAGTGCCTCACCAGCTCGTTGCTGACGTCCCCTGCGACAGAAGAGAGGGAGAGGTGTGAGTGAGTCCAGGTAGAATACTGCAGACATCACCTCATGTCGTCGGCATTAAGATATTAACTTTAACTCCATCTCCTCCCACCGACCTGAGACCAAAACAAGGAGAAGCTAAAGCCTCGCTAAACACCGGAGGAGCCAAAGTAAATACTTGTTGCATTTGTAACGGCTTCAAAACATCATGTCCTGTTTTTTAAGCGTCTGTTGTTCTGTATCGGCCACATTGTACTTGTGAAGCACTTTGAGCTGCTTTTCATGCCATTAATGCTTCATAAATAAAATATATAATAATATCAGTCTTCCTACTAATTCCACAAACATCTCTGTGTGTGTGTGTGTGTGTGTGTGTGTGTGTGTGTGTGTGTGTGTGGCTCGAACCGTTCATCTAATCGGCTTCAAACTTGGCATGTGTATTATTAATGTTCCAGGGAAGTAAAGTGCTAAGTTTGGTGCAATTTGGACATGTGATACATTCCAAATGAATACAAATGAAGTAAAAAGGGAACCAGTGTGATTCATTTGAGTTATTTCAGCCTATTACTTTCTATAAATGTGTGTCTACAAAGTAAAACTGTTCTTTTTGTTGCTGCAATGCTTTGTATTGAGCTGAATCACAGAGCTTTTAGTTTGAAAGGTTGTGAACTTGCGTCTGAAGATAATGTTCGACTGCTTAACAGAGTCGGAAATGGCCGACATGCTAAATCATTCAAAGTCACGTATAAACCACACAGGTGAACAGTAACAACTTCATGGAGACTATAACCAGGTAGGATGAACACAAAGTTTTATAGTTTTCATAGACTGCTCATAAAAAGCTCTGCACACGACAGAAACATGACATTATACTGTAGGTTTGTTTGAGGAGGGCTCAGTAATGGAAATGAATAATAATAATAATAATAAAATGCTGCCCCCTACCTTTCTTGTTCTGATGCACGGAGGGCGGCGGAGAGGCCACCTTCATAGCCAAGCCGTAGGCCCCCCTGAACGAGTGACTGTCCCGAATTACGAAGGCTCCGGGTTCCCTCTCTCTCAGCAGGCCAATAGCTGTAACACAGCAAGCACTCACTTACTTCATCTACGTGGTTTCAGTTGTAGCCATGCGAGGCTAATTAGCTCCAGCACGTTAAACCAGACAGAAATGTCTCAGCAGCGATTAGACGGATTGTTACAGGAAACCTTGTGCAGACATTAATGTTCCTCTCAAAACGAATTGAAAGATGAGCTCAAGTGATTCTCCGGACGGGACATTGCTGCTTAATTTGCCCTCAGCAATGTGCTTTTCATACTAAACCGAGCTAAACTCTGGTGATGGGACGTAGAGGTCGGACAAAGTCAGAGAGTTAAAGGATCAAAGTGGAGAAAAAGACGTTAGAAGAAGAGAAAAGCCAAGAAGAAGGTGAAGTGAGTCCTGTTTCTTTGTTTAATGAAATCGCTGTCAGCCTGCGTTTCATTAAAACTACAACCTCTGACATTACACTTTGCTTCAGACGCTCCATTGTTCAAGGAGAAACGCTTAACATCCGTTACTTCGCTGTTTAGTCCACATGTGACAGTTTAGGGAAGGAAGATGGATGAGATGAGCAACACATGCAGATGTTCCCTAATTCTCTACATATGGTGTGGCTTTCCTACACGGAGTGCACGGGACTAAGTTTAAACTGTGTGTGTGTGTGTGTGTGTGTGTGTGTGTGATGTCATTGCAGTTAAGCATAGCTTGCGTTTAACATGATATAATCCAATACGTTCCATGAGTGATTGCAGCTGGAGCAGCCAATAGCCACTGACCTCACAAGCAAAACACACAATCACTGAGAAGTTGTGTGTGTGTGCATTTGCATGCACATTCATTATTGCATGTGTGTGTGTTGCACATACATTAATCAAAAGAGATTATGCTAAAGTCTCCTTAGATGTCAAATTCCACTAAAGCCTTATGAATGAATAACAACAGATTATTCGTTCCAAACACATTTTAAAAGCTTCACAGGAGTTTTCCACTAAAAACAACGGTGACCCAGTTGTCCATGGGAAACGAGCAGCAGAACATCAATATCAACATTTCAAACCACTGCTGCGGCTCAATCCTCCGGCACCGAACATTCACAGTTCACATTAAACATTTTTCAATCACAGGTTTTGAAATTTGGTCCCAACCTGCTCCTACAAACTTTAAACGTTCAGCTCCTTCCAGACATTTCTGCTAACATTCAACTTTTTTGTAATATTTATACTTTTTGAAATATTAATTTGTACTAATCACATTCACCTGATCTTGGCCTCAACTTTTTACCATCATATATTATTTCAGCTTGATTCTGCAGAACTTTGCGGAACATGTAGATTTCATTTGTCCCTACAATGACCTGACAGGATAAGTCTCTGAGGTGTGAGGCCGATATTTTAAGTGTTGGTTCTGATTGGACCTGATGAAACACGATAAGTATTCACAGAAAACGTCTGAAGACGATCCGATCACGCTCTGTGTGATCTTACCTTGCTCCCTGGAAATGTCTGGCTTGTACCAGAACTTGGACGTGTCCTGGACAAACTTGACATTCAGTTTGCTCTCAGGACTTCCATCTGCAACGAAAACAAAAAGAACAGATTCAGCTCTATGTTGCGTCGAGATCCAAGGTTGTCACCCCCCCCCCTTACAGGAACGCTTTTAGGTAACGTAAAATCACAATAGACAATCTACTTTGTCCATTCTGGGCTCCTGTATAAACAAGGTGGTGCAATATGGAGGACTCTGTGGAAGGGGGGGTCTGCTCAATATGTAGATATTAAAGGCTTGATGTCAGAGAATGTCCTTACCAGGAATATTGAACCTGGAGAAGTCCGACAGGGTGTGGAAGTAGCCAGGGTGTGGAGTGCTTCCTCCAGCCACTGGAGGCATTATCTTCCCGTTCAGTGTGCCATAGGACAGAGCTCCATTCGGTCGGTCACCACTGGACATGCGCCTCTTTTCTGGAAGCTGGGGCTGGAAGCCAGGGGCTGGGCTGCCCTGCCTGAACCCTACACCCATCCCCATCATCCCCCCATCCTGGAAGCCTGCAGGCGAGATGGGGAAGGAGGGAGTGGGTGGTCCCTGGTAGCCTGAGGAGCTGCTCTGCCTCGACAGGTTCCCGTGCCTCTCGTCTGGGGTGGTGTAGCCGCTGTGCATGGGGTGACGGTCCAAACTGGGGCTTCTCTGGGACACCTGCGACACAGACGGGTGACGGCCCAAAACCGGACTTCCTTGGGGGTGTGTGATAGATGGCTGTCTGCTGAGTACGGGGCTGCCCTGCATGGGCTGACCCAGGGATGGCTGTCGACTGAGGACCGGGCTCTGCTGAGACCCCTGACCCAACGTGGCCTGTCTGCTGAGGACAGGGCTATTCTGAGCCCCCGGTGAAAGACGCCGACCCAGCATGGGACTGCCACCTGGCATGTGACCCGGCACGCCCACATCATAACCATTAGCTGTTGATGTTTGCTGACACATGACTGAACCGTCCTGGTTAGCACTCGAGTGCTGCTGCAGGACGGGACTGTGAGTGGAGCCAAAGATGGTCCGTTGCAGTGCATGGGGACCTCCATGGCTGAGTGTGTTCTGGGAGGGTTCTGAGGTGTGCAAGCTTGAGTTTGAGGCCCCATAGATCCCCAGGAGAGTGTTTGGGCCAAGGTAAGACAGTGTAGGGGTGGTAGTGCCATGGTAGAAGGAGGCTGGAGAGCTGGAATCCAAGTAGGAAGAGGTGGGAGTGTTCCCTGCTTGATAGGAGGGGGTAGGAGTGGGGTAGGCACTGTCTGTAGCCTGGGAGCGGAAGCCTGAATCAGTAGTGGGTTGGGACGGAGTGCTAACACTGCTCTCTGCTAAAGGATGGTCACTGGAAGAGAAAGAAAATGGTTTATTTACCAGCTATATGTTTTCTTTAGAGGATTTCTAAAAGAGGCACATTCAAATGATTAAATTAGATGCAGTCTCCTATAGAAAACTAATCTCTTATAATTTCTTAAAACTATATATCCTATATATCTAACTGAGTAAAAGCACCATAGTATTTGACTCACTCTTGAGAGCTCTGGATGGGACTGCTGCTGGACAGAGGTGGGTTCAGTGTGTGGGCGGAGGGACTCAGACTTCTCTGCTGGATTGTGGTCTCTCCCAGTGGGCTGAGGCTCAGAGGTGACGTGTGCGCCTCTCCACCTCCCGCTGCCGACCTTGCCACAGACTCCACGTAGCTTCTCGGCGCTGCATGACACAGGAAGAGAGTTTCCCCCATTAGCACGATAGTTCAGTGTCTTCCCTGTGTGTGTAACATGATGATGAACAAAATGAAAACTGTAAAAGTAGCTGTGATGATGATCATGTATTTTGCCATGAGAGCGTTTGTGTTTTTTTCCCCCAGACACTTGATGAGAATGGAGAACGTCTGGAAACACATGAGGCGCGGGTGGAAAAATGGGGTGGAGGAGATTAGGAAAATCTAATTTCCGATTAATGATCTTGTGGCATCTTAGCCTGACTCTTACCTTCCTCATCCTCACTGCTCTCATCATCTGTGGAGCATCAGTGGAGATAATCCAGAGAAGAATGTAGAGGAGCAAAGGGACAGCAGGGGGAGTGTGAGCCAGATCTATTTCACTTTGTGTTATTAAGGAGACTTCATATCAGAAAGTCTTATAGCTGATGAGCCTTATGTGTTGAGTTTTTAAATCTAAATACAATCATTTGGATTTTGCTCTTCTCTAGTCATCTCCGTATCTACAGGGCCGCTACAGAAGGTTGTGATTCTCGTTAAGTGTCGGAGTGGGACGACCAACCTGAGCCAGTTTGATGCAGGAGGATTTCTGCTGGGTTGTGGGGCTTCAACCCGAGGGCTGACAGTGGAGTCTTGGCCAGACCAGGAGGGGACCGACCTGAGGGGAAAGGGACAGTTGTTAGGACACAGCATCGTGTATCACAGGACATCTTGACGGGTGCGACCTGTTTTTTTTATTTACAGTTTTACATTATCAAGTCTTCCTTTGAGCGTATAAAAGACAAACACAAGAATCTAAATGATGTTTAAATGCCTCCGCCAAGGAGAAGAATGTTCGTTTGTTTATAAGTAAGATTACATAAAAACTATCTTTGAGAGAAAGGGCGTTTTTTCTACTTTTCTGTTTTTCCAGGAAACAATACACAGAACTGATATGTATGTGTGTGTAAAACTGGATTGAATATAAGTGGACTGTTGGGCCTTGGCGGAGGTGTGCGCTCTACTGAGTTTCCATATGAGCTGCTAAATACTTTATATATTTATATTATATTTGACAATCTAGTTCATGTGCTAATACACAGGCACACAGCTGTCAAGACGAGGAAAACATCATCCACACACACACACACACACAAGAGCAATGTGTTCAGCAGGGGTGTGCCCATGCCTCATGCTCTGATGGGGGGGGGGGGCAAAACATGCATGTGACCAAACACGATGCGACAAACGTCACAACACGTCTCACTCTGCTGCTGGCAGAGTGAGACGTGTTGTGACGTCAAACTGAACACATGAAGCACATGTGGGGAATTTACACTGTGTTTCCTCTGGATACAGTTTTAGAAATGTTACACCTGTATCACTTAGTTATATATATTTGTGTGTATTCCTTAGAATTAATTATGAATTAATTCATTCTTAGTCCTTTGCAGTGTCTGACTGCTTTTACCTCCAACGTAAACACAAATAATCAAGAAAAACTTTTGAGACAACTCAACTTATTGCTACGTGCTTTGCCTATAAACAAAAGACAAGATGTAAATGACTTGTACAGTACAGGCTGCTGGGGGGGGCAGGCAGGGGGCTGTTGTGGTGACACATGGCAGCAACAGGAACCCAAACACAGATGAGATGAGCAGCAACACAGAGCAGCAGCAGCAGCCGAGAGAGTGAGGAGTTTGTGTGCCGCTCTATGTGTGTTTGCCTGAGCCGAGAAGGTGTTGTTTGTCTGTTATTTGTCAGGATTCTGCAAAAACTGACCTGAGGAACAACTCAATCAATTTAGGTAATTCAGGGGACAATGATGTTTTTCAGCATCTCCTTATAAGGATCTTAAAAATCAGGCAAATTTAGGGGAGTGATATTTATGATTGTGAGCAATTTGGTGCAGAACCAAATAAAAACAAATTTAAATGTGGTTTCGTCAGGACTTGGCAGAGGCTCTATATGAGTCAGTATATGACTGATGTGTGTGTGTGTGTGTGTGTTTGCTCCACACTGTGTCCACCTTGCTGCTGGTGCTGCTCTCGTGTGGCTCTCATGCCAAAGCGGTGAAGGACTGTGACAAGTGACGGGTAAAGGGGTCGACCGAGCACAGAGGAGGGAGAGGGATTTGGGAATGGGGGGGGGGGGGGGGGGGGGGGTCAACATGGCTGACGTCGTGGGACAGTGGAACTCCGGTAGAGACGTGCATCCTCCACTTACCAAAGAATCCAAATCAATTCTTTGAAGTTGCAACCTAGATGCCCCACCTTTACTGGCTGGTGCTGAGTGTGGGTGGACACTTGGGGGAATGTGGGTTTCCTCTACGTATAGATCACAGTGTCTCACGTGCACTAATCCATGAACTAACGCATGCATCCTTTAACACGTTTTTGTCAGTAACTGCAAAACCGAGTTAACTGATGACAGCAGTTAACTCCACTGTGTGCGACAGGCGAAGAGACGCACGTGTTTTGTCTTCATCTCTCATTCAACACTCGTTGGTTATCTCAGAAAACAAAACAATGTCCCTGCTCAGTGTCGCTGCTTGGGGAACGGTCCCACTCCGAGGGGAAGGAGCGATGTTACGCCACCGAGCGGGGTGTTACAAATGTGGTGGGTGTGATTTTATGACCAGATTTTTATGGGTGTGCCCAGGGTGTGATAGGCAAGAGGACTGGATGAGGTAACTGGTAGAGTTGGCAAACAACACATGTCCTAACACATGACTTTTGTTTTTGTGAGGGGGCGAGAGCGAGACTGAGAGGGGGGCGGGGGTTGGGGGTGGAGATAAGTGGAAGTCTATATTTTTTGTTGTTCTCTGTTACTCTAAAAAGATTGGGCAGACTTGGCTTCTCCTTTTTGTATGATGGTGCTTCCCCTGATGACTCCAGACATTCTTGCGACAAGAAGGAGGGATTCATTACGAGACGTGGCCACTCAGGCATTTGGATGAGCCAACACAAGCCCCCAGAATGCTGCAACTTCCCACCCGCTCACCGGGCCACTGGAAGCGCAGCCCATTTACAATCTGAACCAAAATGGGATTAGGTAACAGACGGGGTTTGTTTTCACTACTCAGAACATGTGGTGCCAAATGGAATACATGAGTACTGTAAGAAAAGGTTTTTCCTTCACTGGGTTCTATCATAAGTTAAATCTTTTGATCGTCCCACAAAACAGGAGAATAAGTTGATGATTGCTGAGTAACCACCAAAAAAATCGTTATAATAGGTTAAATGACTGAAAAATATAATATACTGACATCATGTTAGGGGTAAAGCTCTGGCTGCCAACGATGAAAAAGAAAAGAGAATTCAACATGTGGTTGTAAGTGTCTGCAAGATCTTATAAATGTTGGATTTTTATTTCTATGGATGAAATTGCTGTCCTGCATTTTGGCACAAGGGCAAGAACAACACTGTCGTTATAATCTTCATCAAGGACATTAATCATTTTATCAAATTGAGAAACTAACGAGGTCTGAGCTCCACAGTGCCCTCTGTCAGCCGGAGGGGGAACTTACACAGGTTGAAGTAAGGGGTTTGCGGCGAGATGGGGAAGGCAGGGGTTTGGGGAAACACCTCACCACCAGTTGTGGGTGAAGGACTAATGGGGCCTCCATCCATTTCCTCGAAGGCCTCCCGGTAGCTGTGCATGTTTCTCTGTAGAGGACAACAATGAGATGAAAACAAAACAAAAAGCACACACGTCAACATGAGGTGGAAGAAATGTGTGAACGCATGTTGAAAAAGGGTAAACGCTCTACCTCCTTCGGCCGCCCTCCGGGGTTCATCGCTAACGCATTGACAAACTCCGGAGAAACACATCGCACAGGGGACCGAACTGGGATATCAGAGGAGGGGTCGTCGTCGGGACCGTTCTGATAGTGGCCGTCGCTGGCGAGGCGATGGCGAGGCAGAGTCGCGGGCTCGTCCAAGGACAGCACACGGGCCTGGACACCTGAGAGAACACAAGAGTGAGCTTTAGAATATCCCTCAGTGGCGCTCCGTGCTTCTGCTTCCCTCCATCAGATGTTAATCGTTACCAAGCATCGTGAACGCTCACTGCTGTGCTCAATTTGCAGGACAATCAAACATTACAGAGCATTTGCGGGAGGCTGCGGCTCTTCACACTTTCAAATTTCACATGCACGCACACACACACACACACACACACACACACACACACACACACACACACACACACACACACACACAAGGTTAATGTAGGGTGATCAAACTGAAACCTGTTAAATCCTCATGAGTTCATTGATTAAAGCCACTGCACAAGTTATATCCCCAACAAAATACAAGAAAAACGTTTTCAGAAAATAAAAACATGACCTTGGACGATAGTTACATAAATAGTCCCTCCTTGTAGCATCAGCTGAAACTAATAAGCAACAGTGTTTTTTGGAAGACTGGGAGAAAAATGTTCTCCCTCAAAAAAAAATCATCGGGACTCTGTTATACGCTGGTGCAAAGTGAATGTTTGCTATCTAATGCGTCAATGTGGCCAGTTCTGGCTGCGCCTCAAAGCGGCCAGTAAGCTCATTTGAGTTAATCTGGTCCGAAGTGGGGGAGCCACAGGGAGATGTGGACGGGGGAGAGAGAGAGAGAGAAAAAGCCACCGACATAAAACAAACAGGATTTGAGTTTAAGAGTTTTAAGCTAATATGCGATGCCACTGACTGGCAGGGTCAAGGCTACGGCGCATGAAGACGCCTTCCGAAGCAGCGGAGCCAGCGTGAACGGCGTAGCAGCTGCTGAACTGCGCTTTGGAACGAGATAAAGGTTAACAGGAGAAAGTGTGGGGGGGGAATAATGGGTTTAAGAAACGCCCGGGAACGGTGAGATAATAAATTCTGTTTGCTGAAGCAGTTTACCCTGTAGCTTTTTCTCTGGGTTGCTATCTTGATGTGTCCACTTCTGATTGGATGTTTCTCTTTGACTGAATTGGAGGGAAAGTAACTTGACTTTAACCCGATGGACTGATCTCTGAATCTGAAAACAAAGACCAGCTTGTAGGAACTTTAAAAGTATGACTTAAGGCTTTTGTCAGTCATTTCCATACATGGGGAATAAAACAACACGGACACACCCGACTGTTGTGGAAACAGTGGAACTATTAAATCCTCTTGATTCACTCAAACTCGCTCTAAAGCGAGGGAGCAACGCGAGTGGAGCAGCACCTGTGAAAATTGGAACAGCTAAATAGTTAGAGATGAAGTTTCGCTGCCAATGTCACATAGATTTAAAAAACCTCTGCGTCAAGCAAGTGAAATCTTCTTAACACATGTGTTTCTATTATCGTCGATAAATCACAATTTTTTACACAATAGAGAGAAATCAGCGACGAGCGTGTGCCAATCCAGCCATCTGTTGGGAGGCCTCACATAGCACTGGCCCGGTGTTGGCAGGGTGCTGGTTCAAAAAATCTTGGAACTAGCAGCTCCGAGCAGCATGCAGTCAACACCCCCAAACAGAAGCACACCCACTTTTGCACCAACCCTGGAAACCGAGAACCAGATGTACCCACGATGCACCAGCTCGCTAGCAGAGCACTGTCAAACACTGTGCCGTTGCCCTGGCGACGGCTAATGGTTTCCAGCTGGGATGGCTGGAGATCCCTGGGACTGGGACTGAATATTTTTCTCTTTTCTCCCCCCCCCCAGTTTTTTTTCCAGCTATTTGAAATGCAGTGATCACGTGGATTCAGCATGAGGCTGGTTCCAAAAGCATAAACTTGATCGGTGATCCGTGGGTTTTCTTTTGTTCTGAGAGAGGGAATATGTGTAACACCTGCACTGGACAGAGGTTATCCCAGGTAAGATGGAGGGAACTGCATTCTAGGCAAAGTCCGTTCAGGTCGATCATAGTTTTGTGTCTAATTTATTTCACGATATGACCACGTTATAACTTAATTCTTTAACTCAACGATTCTTGATCAGTTAACTTTGAGTTAAAGTGTTGCATCACTAAAAACGCTGTCTGCAGACTGGCCCCCGACACAGAACAATCCTGACTGCATTGTGGTAGACCGTCTCCCAGTGGACACATACGGCCTCAGTGGTGTTTCCAAGTAGGGCCGGTTCTCTCTCGTAGATTTTGTGTCCTTTATCCGCCTTTGTAAATCTTCAAAAACAGTGCAAGTGAAGAAAAGCAGCCGTGAATGAGGCCAGTGTATCCTGGCCCTGGTATTGTTCCCCTCGTTTGGCAAAACGGATCTTGTGACATGCACTCTCCTGGTAAGAGACAGAGCCTCCTTTGTGCTCCCCCTGTCTCATTCTTGTGAAACTTTAACATTATCCAATTTAGGGTTTTTTTCCGGCGGCAACAGTTAAAACAGGGTAATTTCCTCGAGGTAGCAAACTGAAAAACTCAAAACAAGCAGCAATGAGGGGGTGAGGTAGAGTATGTGAAAAGGAAAAGCGTCAGATGGTTAGTTTGATGATGGTGCTCTGCAAACCTGATAATGACAGAGATGAAAGTGAGAAAGAGAAACAAAAGAGAGCGATGCGGTAGTCAACAGTTAGACAAGAAAGGATAAGTTATTAAATGCAACCAAGGGGCACTGCACTCCCAGGCAAAGATACAGACGTATAATTGGATTGAAGGAACACTCCTTCTTTCTGGAAGTGTTCCTTCAGACAGGATGGGAGAACCAACCCGGGTGGGAGTGAGAACGGCGGTGCTCAGACTGAGAAGAGGTCATGCTGGGGATGACACTTTGGGCACGAGCCGAGTATTCTGGGTAAAAAGATGAATGATGAGAGAGAGAGAGAAAAACGATGATGATGATGATGATGACAAAACTGAAAGGAGAAGGAAGACAAGTGGACAGATGATGAAGTCTATGACCAGAACAGAGAAACAAGAAGGTAACGGACATATTCCATTTACATCAAAGATTCTCATCAACAGACGTTGGGTCTTGAGTGTGATGCAACCTATGAATCCTACATTACAAACCACAAGCTGTTTTGCTTTAGTGTTGATTTCTATAATACAGGAACCAGTTGGTGTAATTTACTTCACACAAGCAGCACCCTACATTTCCTAAATTGCCTTTAAATGGTGTTAAAGGAGCACTTACTATTTTATAAAGAGAACAATAGCACTAAAGTGAAATGGACCATATTGTTGACTTTCTTGACATATGTTGACTTTGCTCTGTGTTCCCGCTGCTCTGCAGGAAGCTTATCTGGGGACAGTCAACCTGCTGGACGGGGGAGAACACTTCCTGTTTGAGCCTGAGTGATGGGGACGGATGAGGTGACATTCAGAAAATGAGATATAGGAACAGAGCAGTGTTTTCCAGGAGAGATGAGTGCACAGTGCATGGCTGATGGAATCAACAACTACTCTTCAGTACCATGTTCTGTCCTGAATGTTCTGCCACATGATATGATGAATAACACTGGATGAATAAATGATGACCATTTAATTTAGAATTTAGCATCAGCAGTTGTTGTTGCACAACCGGGTGATGTTGTTAGTCGTCTCCTTGTCGGTGTTTTGGTGCTACAGTGGAGGGCTGCAACCATGATTCAGCTAATTTAAAGTGTCAGGGGAGAAATGTGGGGTGAGAGCTTTTTAGAAAATAGGTGCTAAGGGCAGCCAAGTGGTACCAAACTGGTCCTAAAAATGGGTCTCTTGAAATGGAAAGTAAAACAGCTTCATGACTCATCTTTCCATGGCATCATGCTAAGAACGCTGCTGTGTTGTTCTCTCCAAAAAGTACATGGAAGGTAAAAGTAAGTTGTAAGGTGGTCAGAAGCCATAATCACGTTTGGTTACTCTTTCCCCAGGTGGAGTAATTAAATCACATTAATACCAGCAACCTCCTTTTATAAATGAATGTCAATATGATATCTTACCAGCCACTCTTTGAGCCACCAGACCTTCCACGTTGAAGTCTGCATTGGCCTCACTCTCTATTGGCTGAGGTGATGCTGATGCAGCGCTTCTCTGTGCCTCAGACACCTCTGCAGAATGGGACAGTGTGCTCGGTGGATAGGTGTTGATGGGCTTCAGCTGGAAGTGGCCCGCTACAGTAGGGGAGGCTTGTGAGGGAGGACTTGTTCCAGTGGTTTCAGAGATGTAACTCAGTGATCCATGGACAGGTGGAGGCTCTGGTGTCGTAGGTTTTCCAGCTGACATCTGAGCTGTTGACACAGGACCTGAAAAGTGAATCGCAGACTCACCCTGGTAGGAGGGTCTGGTTTGGCTCTGGGAGAAGGACGGCTGTGTGGTCACTACAACACTGTTTTCCCACAGTGGAGCACTTTGGGACTTTGGCACCGGTGAACAAGCTGGATCCAGGTCCAACATGAGGAGATTAAGGGTTTCGATAGATTGCTCAATCTCTTGCTGGGAGGCGCTCTGGCGATGAGGGAACTGTGGGAGGCTGTGGTGACTGGGCATCACTGCTACAGAGGGAGGTGGACTAAAAGTAAATCCTTCATGTTACTGGCTCCTCAGGTACACCGAACCGCTGCCAAACATTAATACCACGCTGGACGGCATCCCTGCTACTTGTAGTGCGAGCAGGAGCTTGTGGCATAGACTTTGGTTCTTCACCAAATGACTGAGAGCGGTACACACTGCCATTCTGGGTGGCCATGTAAGTAACCGATAATGGGGCTGAATCACTTTGGCTTAAAGTGACAGGTTTGTCGGATCTGCCAACCTGTGGCTGGACGGTCTCCAGAGGCTTTTCAGGAGCACTGCGCTCCAGATATGGCACATGGTCCTGACCATTGATCAGTGACTCCGACTGGTAGTAGAGATCGGCTGGTGTGGCCCTCCCATCTGTGGAGGAGAATGTCCCTAGACTGTCCACACTGTTGCCCTCTTGACTGGTAGGAAGCTCATCATCTAAAATGTCTGTTTCACGGTCAACACTATTGTGCCCATTAACGTGGACCTGGGCAGGCACCAGGTGAAGCATCCCTCCAACAGCAGATGTCGGGGTGGACAGGTAGCCCTGTCGGTGCATGGGCCCCTCCAAGCCACTCAGAAGCTGCTCCAGCTCCTGTTTCTCTTGGGGACTGATTGGTTGTTGGGCAGGTGGCGTGAGGCGATGGACCGCGGATGACTCCTCAGCCACAGGGACGTGTGTCTGGCTCACTGTGGATGCATGAGGGGCTGCTGCCGCATCATCAGTTCTGTCAGTTTTGATGGAGGCGGTAGAGTTTCCTGAGTCACTGCTCACTGATAAGGCGTGGTCCACCACGGGTAGGGCATGTTCAGCAGCAGTGGGAGGAAGGCCATTCGCTGTGACTGTTCCTTCAACAGCCTCCTTTTTGCGAACTTTGGCGTAGAGGCTGCCGTCCAGGGGTCCTTGGGTATGGATGACTTCTGAAACAACAGGTACGAGAAAGACCGATTAAAATCCCATTAAAATGTTTTGTATTTAACCAAATACAGCAATGAGTCACCATTTATATGTACGGCAATTTAGAATTACCCAAGTATTTTTAGAGTCACGGGTCTTTGGCCTTTACAGAAATAAATGCGTAATCTGCTAAATATAAGCACACAGTGTTTGTCAAGGCAAGACTGAGGAGACAGAAGTGGAGTGTTGGTGTGGGCATGGCCAAAATAGCTGCAGTTAAATTAAACACTGGCCCATGTCCACCTATTCTGCCAGCTTCAGGAAATGAGCATGGTCTGTGGCATGCACTGTGGAAAGAACGATGAGGAATCACAGGAGCCTGCTTTGCACTTTCTCGAGCCATATTAGATTTATCTGTGCCACCTGAGAAATACCCGCACAGCAGAAGGTGGATGGACATCACAGCCTTGTTAAACGACCCAAATGTTAACTCATGGACTCAGTTGGGTGCAAATGCACGTGTACACACATTGTACATTCACACGTAGCCACACCCATGTCCAGTGATGAGGAACTAGGGTGTTCCAATCAGAAGAATTTAGTCATCACTGGAAAATCGGACTCACGGAGTAAGAAAGGCCTGGAGTCCTTTCCCTGGCCTCCAAAGCCAAAAGGAAAACAAAAGCATAACAGTCATACTGAAAAAGTTAAAACACACACACACACACACACCACCACCACCACCAACGGAGCACCACAGATATCAAAATATACAAGTTTGTTCCTCAAAAGAGTAATGAATAAAAGCTCTCAAGTTCCCCACATCCTCTGCACCGTTTAGTAACAGTCTGTGTGGTTAAACATAGTTCAGGAAGGCAAAGACAAAAACAATACCTTGTCAGATAATTCCCCAGTCCATTACAGTTACCAAGGAACCTCATAACCCATGATGAGGCAGGCCGGGGTAACCAAATCAGATTCTACAGCTGGGAAAGGAGCTGCACAAAGAAGCTGTCTGTGCCTCTGTAACTTATAGATATCTCCATCGCAGCCTCGGTGAATACAGCGCTCTGTGATTGAGCTTGGTGGGCGTGCACGAGCTGGATGCTGCAAGGTCTCCTTGGTTGGCCCGAGGCAACTTGCCAAGGGAATGGCGCACTGTAGCTGTTTCCCTGCCAGGCTGCTGGTAGAAACCAATCCGGTGGTTCTCGGTCAGAGGAAAACTCAGTGTATGTTTACTCTTACTAATCCCTCATTTGGTTTACTTTGATTGGTACAATAATGGGCCGCATGGGGGGGGGGAGAGGCCACAGTAGCCTCAGACATGTCTAGTCTTATGCTAATGTCCTGGTGCAGTATTTCATGGCATTCGGACAGTGGATCTCCAGTGTAACCTTTGGTCTAGTCAGCCAAGTTAATCAAAACTCAAGGTAGTTGTCATGACTACCATAGTCAGCACAGACTATAAAAGGCCATAAAAGGCTGCACGTTTTCTGTGTTTTTGTAGCTTTTCATGAGAATTCTCAACAAATATAGCTGCTAAGACGGGAGGATCCAAAACCAGCCATCATTAATCATTTATATAGCTTATGAAAATGCTTAAGTATCAAATTAGGGGCTGCGCAAACATTCCAGTCCACATAAAAACACACACACACACACACTATTAATGCATCCATCATCCCGATAAACATAGACATAAGTCATGAAAGAAGAGCTCCCCATGCTTTCTCCATTTCACTACCTTTACAATCACCTGCACTGTGGCTAAATGCGACTCACACAGTTGAGAGGATCAGTCCCACATCTTTGCCAAGTTCACATCCCCAACCTCATAACTACAGCACATCCACAAGTTACCTCAAAGTAAGTCAAAGCCTTGGAAATGGCAGAAACACCTCCACAGGAAGAGGTTCCCCTACCTGAGAGAGTAGTGGGCGACGGCACAGTCTCAAACTGATCTGGGAAAAGCCCTGCGGAGGAGCCCCCCCGGGGTGGGGACATGAGGGATTACAGCAGGAGTTAGGGGAGTTGGTTTTGGCTGCAGTTCCTTCTCCTCCTCCCTGTCCTGAATAGCTCGCTGTCTGGCCGGATCAGGAGAGCTGCTGCTGCTGCTGCTGGCTGCTCGGTGGCTCTCACTAGTCTAAAGGCTTGCCCCTGCTGTGTGTGCGTATGTGGGAGGTCTATCACAACAGCCTGTTCGACGGTGCATGAGGAGAGGTGGGAGGGTGAGGAGCCACTGAGATCCAGAGTTTGATAGAATGACATCAGTCCCATTAGGTTCGTCTCTCTCTCGCACACACCCACTTCCTTGATGCACAGTTTCTAAAAGCCCAGTTTCACTGACTTTTCACTCAAGAGACCGCTCCTGTGAAAACTGCGTCTAAAATAAAAGACAGACATATACAGACTGATGCCCCCTCCTGTAGCCAGCTGGTGTCAAAAACACTCATGTAATGGAAAGAGCTACTTGGTCCCAGCAACAGTAACTTCACGAGGTCTCTCCGAGCTCGGAGGCTGAACGAAAACCCCTCCCTGCTGCAGCCAGATGGAGAAAACAGAGGGAGAGGCTCACCGGGGGAACTGAGAGGGTCCCGATCTTGTAAAGAATATAAGGAGGTCTTATACACATCTAGTTCACTAATGGAACTTTTAGTAACAAAGCACAACCCCTGAGTCTGAGAGCTCTTCAGTCTGTTGTGTCATCTGAACACATCAACATGCTGGAAGGTCACTTTACAACAATAAATGTGACTTTGGCCTCTATTCACATCCTCATTTCATGGTAATTGAATGGAAATTACATGATATGGTTTCAATCCGATTTCCCTCATTTGACTCACAGATGTTTAACACCCCCTCTCGTCTCTTAAAGCTTTCTTTACTTCTCTCCCCCCCCCCCCCATGTCCTTCCCCTGGCCTCTCACTCTGTTCTTTCAGTGAAGATGATGATGATGATTGCGATGAGCTTCCCTCCTTCACATCAAATGGAAGCCCGCTGTCCTCACACCTCTTTAACTAGTTCATGTCTTCACTTCATACGATGACGTGACTGATGAGCGATCCACGGATCCACAACATCCCCATCTGTGCCACAGAAATCGAATCTGTCACTTTACACCTGT
The DNA here is from genome assembly GCA_026259375.1 of Verasper variegatus. Lineage (NCBI taxonomy): Eukaryota > Metazoa > Chordata > Actinopteri > Pleuronectiformes > Pleuronectidae > Verasper > Verasper variegatus. The sequence goes on along the minus strand of CM048052.1, from coordinate 3,209,332 downwards.
GAGACGTTTTACGGCGAGCAGACTATTTATGTTTCGGCTGCTTCTGTGTGTGCCGCTATGACTGCTGCTGTTTTCGTTTGGGCAGAAATGACCACAGCGTAAGCCTCTACAAATAACCTCTGTCGGCGTTCCTTCATCTGATAAGAAAGGTCATGTGTATGTGTGATATCTTAGACCGCTGTCCGTCCGTGTTGGTGTGTTTTTACATACTCCCCAGGAGGTGAATACTTCTCCTGTGATCCTAAGCACATTAGTCAGAGGAGAATGTCTGCAGTCCCGACCCCACAGCCTTTACTAATAACTCAACAGCGGGGGGGAGCGGACCATGTTAGAACAATCTGGAGTGAGCAACAGGTTGTGTCACCAAATCCTCTTCATGAGAGTGAAGCAGCAAAACAACAACATGCTTTGGAAAAACAAAAAAATATATTGCAAAACTTTACTCTACAAAATACTTGGAAGGTTCTGTCAGATATTTCGAGGTTCTGCAGCCCAGATGGTGCAACTGTGCGACCTCTTGATCTCTGAACTATGAGCTGTGACCCCATGTGGCAATAGATACCCCCTTCACAGCAGAAAATGGCATGTTTCCGCTCAAGCTTACATGGACAAACACGCCATGTGCCGCTCTTTACTAGTGGATGTGTGTGCGCGTGAGGGAATGTCTTGGTTACAAAAATAATGTGACCTCGTAAATGATCTACACAGGAGGCCGCTCCCATCTTTGAGCTGAACGAATCTGACTGGTGCAGATTCATCCAGACGCAAGATGAACTGAAGTCAAAAGAGCTTTAAGCACAGCAGGAAATAGAAAACCTGCAGCAACAGTTGAGCTATTGCCAACATCCATACCCTCAAAATGCTGAGTCAAATGTAAGTACACAAACCCGCTCTAGCTTAATGAACACTTCACTTGCAGCTCATTAAAAATGCATCAAAGATTACTGCAAATCGATGTGTGAGAGTGCAAACTGTGCTAAGACGGAGGAAACAGCACAAGGTGATGGATGGAGGTTTCAAACAGGCAGGAGTGAGATATCGATCAATACGCGTGTTTCTATGACCTTCAAAAAACAAGCCACAACTGACCCAATGCCATGGCTAGATGCTGGACTATTCGTAGTCCAAAAATAAGCTTCAAAGTGAAACACAAAGTCAATTAATGTTTCTCAAATATAATCATATGGAGGCTTAAATATTTAAACGTGTTCATTAACTGTAACATGACACCACTTAGGCTTCATTCAGCCAGTGTTGGTCCGAGGTAGAGACTATATTTGTCCCACATCATTCCATCTCAGGAAAAGTCATTAACAGTCGTTAGCAGCGGGGCTGTGAAGGGAAAATGTTGGGGGCCAAATGACAAGAGCATCTGATGATCTGTCTATCTCGCTCTAGAGGTGAGGAGAAGCTTTGGTGGGTCCAGTGTTGCTCGTCTCGGTCTCGGTGGTTTATACAGCGACTCCTGTCAGCTCCCGTTACAATCAGCATCCTGGTAAGTGCCACCGACACAAACTGGTCTCGCTCCTGACCAGACACTTCCTGGTACTAGAGCTGCATCAATATGATTCTTTACGGTGGCTTTAACTGTCAAGAAACTTTTCAGTGCCTTCAGGCAACAAAAATGTTTGGTGATTATTTGGATGTGGAAATTTCCAGTGTCCCAACGCACTTCTCCAACCATTTATGAGACACACAGAGAGAGAGAGAGAGAGAGAGAGAGAGAGGAGGACCAAAAATGCAATTCATTTCCAAAGCTAATGAGGCAGTGTTTGCTTCTGCCCTTCATGCCCAGAGATTTGTGCAGTGCTACTGTTTGTGTTATATGACAAATTACCACCTAGTTCATCTCCTCACCATATAAACCCCTGTCCTAGTGTATAGTGTCACTACCATGATTTCACATTATGCTGCTTTTCCAAAACTGTGTTTCTTGGGAAGTTAAGAAAACCGTAATAGGAAAGTGAAATGCATGATTAGGACTCTCTTTAAAAAGAAAGATAAGAAGAGAACAGTGGAAATGTCCTCTTTGTGTGTCCATCCACCTCTTGGCTGTCGGAAGAGGGCAATTCCATAAGCTAAGTAACTGATTCCAAATGATGCGCTGGGCCAACAACACTAAACCAGCGAACAATAAAAAGTTTTTTTTCCTCAACTAAACTTTGCTTGATTCCCAAAGCCGGACAGTTCAAATCACCAAACACTGAAAAACACGATCTCGCCTCCATGTCCCTGAGTTATGGCCAGAAAAGTCTTCTCCAAGAACATTATGACGTTACAGTGAAGCTGACCTGAGACCTTTTGGATGTAACTTTTTCATGCAGTCAGATATTTGTGTCAAACCGTCATAATGATAACTGGCCCTGGAATCAGGAGTGTTACAGAAACTGTTACAATAAAGTACGACACAAACACAAGTGCACTATGTATCTGTTTGCACCACCGAGAGAACTGAGCAAAAAGTTCTGAACTCGCCCCACAGTCAGTGACAGTGGCCCCCTGTCTCTGTCCCTGTCCCTGTGCCCCTCTCAGTCCAAACAGGGACACAACATTCCCTCTGTGTCCACTGCAGTTTTCACCAGAGGGTTGTTGTTTCTCTGTCTTAGCTATTATGCAATCTGATCTAAAGAAAGTTTGGAGTCAAAGCAGCGTAATCCCCCTAAGCCCAGACTGAGGGACTGATAGAGCAGAAGCCTGTTGCCAACACAGAGGATCCAGACGTTTCACCTCCGCAGTCCGAGTCACAGACAGAAGTTTCAGGTGCAGGAAGGTTCAGATGTAGCTTGTAATTGATTATCCACGTTGCGTTCTACTCTGGTCCTTGAGGTTAATGTTGATTGTTTTCTTCTGGAAAGGGGGTCGTGTGATTGGAGCCTGACGAATCAGCAAACGCGATGTTGTGACAGAAAGGTCCCGAATCAGCAAGTGGTTGTAAGTGTCTACATCCTCGTTTCCAAACGTCTCAGTCTCTGCCCGTCGAGACTAAACCGTAGCCCAGGAGTTGTCAAACAAAAACAGGGTTTATAAGTTTGTAGGGGTTTACAAAGTGGCCACAGGGAATCGGTGGCAGATTAGATGCGTTTTGAAAGTACCTACCCTGCTGAGGGGCCCACGAGCAAGCAGAGTTATTATTAGAATGTAGAAAACAGTCTCAGCCATGATATCACTCTGTTGCATCCATTTCTATCTCCACCAGGATTGTGTAACTGCACCTCAAACAGACCCCTGTCTGTACCTCACACAAATACACACTTAAATTTAACCTCCCTCATTTAAGCCCCGGTCTTGTGCGACAAGCATGCAGCAAAGAATAGTCTGTGCCCACCAGGGCCGACACGGTCGCCTCTGCTGGGTGAGTTAAGACAGTGGGGATGAAAACACAGAGATCTCCCTGCGACTAATGTGAAAGGGAACAAAGAAGAAGCATTAACCTCCTGTAGAGAAAGTGCAGAACGGCACAAAGACACGGGCCACACAGGGGAAAGTGTATTGGAGCTTGAAGGAACAGTAACTTAAAGGCTTTAGTAAAGTAGAGACATTAGAAATAAAAAATTGGATTTGTTTTCTTTCCAGAAATTGCCACAGTACTGTTAAAAACTCAATTTCACATTTCAATCAAAACTTGGGTTTTATTTTTGTTGTTCAAAATCTCGCAGTTTACATTTCTTAATTCACCATCAGGGTTGAACGGCTGCACGATCATCTGCCTGCTTGTGTTTTCTGCCCATTTTACTTCCGATTAGATCCTGGAGGCCACAGACTTAAACAGACTGTATGTTCCTGCAATGCACCTAAACATTTTATCAGTACTGGATAAAAGCCGTGGAAAAGATTAAACCTCGAGGACTCACTTGCTTGGTTGAAGCAGTAAAAAAAAACATTTAACAAACAAAACACCATGTGGCCGGATGCCTGGATAATAGACAACCTGATGTCAATCATTCGTTGAGCACATGCCCACAAAATAAAGTTTCTTGCTGCAGATGCCCACAACCACAGTATTGAGCGAGCTACTCACATGCTGCCACAGACGTCAGCTGTTAAATGTGTGACGGAGTTTCTCTCCAGCGTTGTGAAGAGCACAGGACAGACTGAACACGGGTTTGAGGGAGGAACTCCTCCACAGCTTGAATCAAGGCGCCAGTTGCCTCACTTCGCAGTCGGAGGTCGGAGAATCGCTGGACGCACGTTGGCCCTGTGGTGACTCTAAGAGACTGTCTGTGCCCGAGCAGCAGTGAAGAGACAAGCCCACAGTGACATTCTCCGTCACTCCTCTTCCTGTGAATGTGTGCACAAAAGAGCTTCACACGCCAGTGGAGGAGTTTTCAGCCTTTAACTCCTCCAACTCCTCGGAGGAGAGAGAGAAGGATTCTCTGGAAACGGTCTATTTAAACCAGAACAGAGAAACAATGGAGCGGAATTAGACGCCAGTTTAAAACTTAAAGACATCTGCTTCTCTCTCTCTCTCTCTCTCTCTCGTAGTATGCATCTAATTGTTTCTCTCTCCAATCTCTCATCGCAATTATTCCAAAAATGCAGAGAATGAGCCAGCGGAGTCAGAACTCATCCATCTTTCCAAGTAGGATCCTTTCTTCAGTGTATATACAGACCTTGATCTCTCAGTCAGAAACGACTTCATGGCAAATGATTTGATCCAGTCAGGTCTGAGAGGACAGGCTCTGCTCTCTGAGGGAATTCTCTGAGAACTGATTCGATGATTTCACATCAATAATCAGCCAATAACCAAATTACCCTAAAACATAAAGCTCAACATGAAGGTTTTTGTTTTTGTTTCAGGAAGGAAAAGTTCTCCCTCTTGATCCCATTTATAATAATGAGGGGAGACTACATACCTCAAACATCTCCCCGTACGACAATTAATCAAACACTAAGATGGTTTTTAACATAGTGCAGAGTTCAGTCTAACTGCCACACACACATTCGCTGTGGCTCAGTTATTCCAGTTCCAGAAAAATAAGGAGACAAAACAACGTGAAGAGATTAATAAGTAACATATGACGATGAGACCTTGTCCACCAAAGTAACAGGTGATAAGGATAAAATATATTCTTTGACAACTAAGGATTTGATCATGAGATTATGTGTCTTTATTTTGATAACTAAAAGCCGATGTCTGCATGAGTGAATTGTGTAAATGTGTAAATGTTTTGTGTATTTTCTTGCTCCTGTTTTTTACAAGGTGCAGGAAAGACACAAATACACAGACACCGTGGTGACATGGACCCACAGCAGCTGTAGTGAAAGTTTGTCATCAATCTTTGGAATCCAGCGACCACACAGACATCGCTCCCCCAGCGTCCATCCCATCAAAACACTGACCCCATCATTTTAGGATTTGTGCAACGCCTTGATAAACAAAGAACTGTTGTAAGAAGCCTCGCGCTCAGAAAAGCAAACTGCAACCCTGACTCACTGCGAATCCAACAACAACAATACTTTTTACTCCTAACCAAAGACACCTCCTCGCCCGTTTTCCCTCTGGGCTCTAACTGCTACTCTGTCAGAGGAGCTAACTGCCTTTTCAGCACCAACAAGTGTGAAGCCAAATGACAGTGGAAACACTCCGGTTTCCTGGAAACCCTTGTCTCTGTGAGAGGGAACCATTTTAAACGCTCTTTAAATGCCATTTGCAAGTCGAGCTCATTGAAGATTCAGCGTGCACTGTGCCGGCTGAATGAAGCACAAAAGGCACAAAAGGCTATTATGGGACTTGCTTGAAGTCTTATCGACTTCTCCAAGTCTCAAGTAGCTCAAACAAGAGCTGGTGATTGTGTGTGTTTGTGCATTTGTGTGTACGTGCAGTTGATTATATTTATAGTGTGTTTCTGCTCGTATCTAAAGTTGAAATTGTGTGTATGCGTGCGTGTGTGTGTGTGCCAGCTCACCAAAGTCAAATTCCGATTTGACCATATCATCGGATGACAGAAGGCAAAATGAGGCACACAAGCAACCGCACACACACACAACTCACCTCCACTGAGACGGAATGACTAACACCTATGCTATTTTAGCGAGGCCTATTTCAAGCCCACCGAGTGTGGGGTTGATGTTTTATGGGAACTGATAAAATGAAGCCAAGCAACCTCTGACCTTTAATAACGGGAGATTAATAGAAACACACGGGAGGAATCAAGAACATTAATATAGAGAAAGCCTCATTTGTTAAACCAAAATATGTAATTTTGTCACTAGTCACTTTTAAGATCATGAAAAATGCTCTGAACTGCAACTTTGGAATTCCTCACTTGTTGAATATGATCATTAATTTGTTCAACGGAATATAAACATAACATTTCTAACTTGCAAATGTCTTTTCTCACTTTGTGTTTCATTTAATCTTCATTAAATTCTGTTTGCTTCCTGGAATCTGAAGCATTGATGCTGATTCCTCTGCTCATACACTGTTATAAGTTCATTAGAATTTAGCTCCAACCATTTCATTTATAATCTGTACTTTTACTTGGATAATGTTATAACTGTGTGACACAGGATTTTACTCTGTTTGAGCCACAGTCAGTGCTGGGTCAGGTCACAGCACATTTCCTCTGGTGGGGATGTTATCCATCACACAGACGTAATAAATTCATCTTTAAAAGGAGTGTTATTGACAAGTTTTCTACTTATAGTCATTCCAAAACAAACAGGGCCGCCGCTCTCGAAGGCGAAACAACAGGCTCGCCACTTTCACTAAGGGCGTGGCATTTCGTCCTTTTTTTTGGGTGGCGGAGAAAGTAGCGTTGTTGGCCACAGAGTGACCACCGCTCCCTCGATAGTTTGGCTCCGTCCACGCCTGTGGCGAAACCCAGGAATGTCTCGCACTGCGCTCTGGGACGCAATAGAGGCCGGTCCCACCGGGCCTTTGGCTTCTCTGCGGCCGTAGTTTCACCACAAATGAATTCAACGTTGCCAATGTCTCTCCTCCCTTTCAAAACACAATTTTACCATTTACATCTGGGAATGCATCTCTCAATGCAGACTCAGGGTGACGTTGATGCTCTTCCACACGCCGTGTATTTGCATTGATTCACAACTGCAACTCTGTGTGTTTCCATCATGAGCTTAAACGTGACCTGAGTTTGACCCGGTCGTGTGGGAATTTTAAAAAGATCAGAGTGTGAAACAAGTCCTTAAAGTCCATCAGGACAGAGGCTGAATCTGTCCTCTGTGTCACGCAGGAGGACAAACACACCCTTGTTACAGGGGTCGACTTGGTTACAGGCCATTTGTGTGTGTGTGTGTGTGAGTGATGAGACCAGAATAGCAGCACAGCTTTCTCTCAAGCACATTAAAACGCATTGCTGCAGTCACACGTGTGTAACATGCATGTAAAGCCACCTTACAGATGATGAGAGGAGCATGTCCACTCACCGACCTTGTGTGGTCACTCATCGTTAGAGGCTCAGAATCGACAGGAGTGATAAAGTCATCAAGTAGTTAGAGCTCACGTGCACTGACATGAACCTGATGTGTCGGCTGTTACTTAAATGAGATTATTTACTCAGAATAACTGGCAGGTTATTGCACATTTGTGTACGTGGCCATAAGGGCAATGGCTGTAAAGAGCTATTGTAATTATCAGGCGTGTGCATGTACCGTCTCTGTGTGTTGCATTTATGTGTTTATTTTGAATTATTATTTAATTTATCTTCGACAATAATCTCATCAAGAAGTTATTGAATCTTGTTGAACATCCAACGGTGCTGCAGGTGAGTTACTGTTCAGGGCTCCCATCAGCCGAACGGCGCTTACCGTCTGCGGTGTCCTCACAGCTCTGGTTGAAGTTTTCATACGAGTCCCAGCGAATCAGGGCATCCTGTGTGTTGTAGTCCACCGACACGCTCGGCCCGTTTTCCAGGTGATCCATACCTTGACCAGAAGTACAAAGAGGCAGAGCAGAAACGTGAATGTCTTTCAATCTCAAGAGATATCACCTCAAGCAAACATTGTGGAAATGAAGTGTAGTTGGGAAAATGAATGTGTGGGAAATGCCTCTTGAAACCAGACACATTGATGCTTACCATGTATCTTCTCTGGCCCGAAGGAGAAAATAAACTCCACTTTTCCATACTCTGGAAACCTGTCATCTGCAGTAAACATAAAATGAAAAGAGCGCCCAAGGTTTCTGAGTCATTACAGTAGCACACAGGTTATAATGAAATACATCCACTGTCTATACAGGTGAATTATATGTCCTAGCTTTTTGGATTTTACTCATTAGCAACGTTTGCTGTATTAAAATCGTGTCATTGCTTAATGCGGAGAAGCAGAGGAACTTGTTTTCATCCCACATCCGTTACCTTTGAACGTCTCATCGAGCTCATCTTTCCCAAAGACGATCCCCAGGTCGTGAACAGCACACGTGTGGAACTGCACCCGGAAGATCACGTCTCGGCACGGGCTGCGGTAGCGCTTGTGGTAGCACTTGAGCTGGAGGGCGAAAAAGCACGAGGAGACAATTTAAACGATGCTGTATCGAGCAGTGCCACCGAATGAATATTAATGTCGGGCTTATTTAAACCAAGTGTCAGGTTTGATGAGAACAAAAGAAATGTTGTTTTCAGCAGAAACAAAAGCAGAATCAAATGGCTCCTGTAGCTGAGCTCAATACGGCTTCAAAGCTGATCCACTCACAATATGAAGTGAGCACAATATGAAAGGATCTGTGTGCAACGCGAGCCAGAAACCTGTCAACTTGATTCACTGCGAGGTCTTTCACCACCCTGGCTCCCAGCTAGAAAAAGCATTTAAGGCGTTTTATATATATCCCCTTGCGATGTATGGCCTCTTCACGCACGTTATTATCTGCACTGCTTCTCCCTGCACAACAGCTTTAAGAGCAATACTAAAACCACACGTGGGAAAATCTTCTCTCTCCCTCCTGCCGATTCCCTGATGTGAAACCCGGACCTGCAGGGGCTTTTACAAGGACCTCACATTTACAGGTACTGCAGGAAGATTTACAGTAAAACCTAAACAACTGTAAAGAATAACAAAGACTGGCAAAGTGAAAAGCATCCCACTGCTAGAATGAAAGTGAGCATTTAAAATATCAGAATTATCTATCTACTACACTGAGAGCTGGTAAAAAAACAAACAATCTGGCTACTTTCAATAAACCTATTTTTCGACTTGTGGAGCCATATCAGACCAAGACATATAAGGGGTGAGGCTGAAAGGAAGGCAAAGTAAAATATCCTGTGGCTCAGCGCAGCTCTCTGGAGTCGGTAAACCTCCCACTGAGGGGTCCGTTTCATGAGGAAAACAATGCTGCCGGGCCAAGTTCGAGAACAAAAAACAGAAGAAGGAAAACATTCATTTTGGGCTTACATGCTGCTTTTGAGACCGTATTCGCGCACCACATTAAATTTCCACCAAAGCTCCCTCCTGCGAACGGATAATCTCTAAAAGTTTGACAGCATTAGGCTCGTTCACCTTCTTGCAGCGAGTCGAACAAAAGCACTCGCGGCAGAATGAATACGTTACTTCCTGCCTCTGCCTGCTGCAGCACCCGTCACCTGACGCACTGCAGATATCTGTGTTGTTGTGAGGAGAGAATCTGCTGCTTTGTTCACGTGTGAAAGGCAAAACTCCAGAGAAAGTCCGGACCCCAAGTGGACCCTCTCTGGAGTTCATGTCTTAAAACGGAGTCAGGCCGGTTGTGCCACATCTTTCTAGTCTTTATTCTACTGTTTCATATTAACAAGAAAGACGTGAGTGGTGTCGATCTTCTCATCCAACACTCGGCAAGAAACTAATCTGTGGAACTAACTCCATCCAAGATGTATTTTACAGTATATTGTTTATTGTGACATTTGTGACGACTAAAATGTCTCTTAACTGGCCAGTGAGAGAAAAAAACCTGAAAGATTTTCCTCCCTAATTATATATATATATTATATTTAATCATTCCGCAATTAGTAATTTATTAGCAGTCACAAAATCCACAACTCATTTCACCTGCACGGACACACACTACTGCAGCTTTAAAAAGCACACGCCAGGCCGACTCCCAATTGGCCGTGAGGCTGCAGTTCCCATTTTCCATGTTATCTGAATAATAACAAGCATCAGCAGGCGGTGGCTCAGTCAGATGATGCATTCAGCAGAATCCATTAGTCCGTCTTAAATAAAGGATGAGATATGAGCTCTGAGGGGCCGAAGCGGAACAGCCCCGAGCGCACAGTAAGTGCTGCCTTTGAAATCCTCCGTGCCTCCGTGCTGAGCCCCCAGGACACCTCATGGACAACATTATGGTCTGAATGACGCCAGAAGCAGAGACTTGTGCTGATCTGTGCAGTTGTTCTGCTAAAAATACATGCAAATATAAAGCAGAGGTACTTTACTGAGGATCTTTTTTACTCTCTGCTTTTATATATTTCCCTCAAAATCTGAAAAGAAGCCTTTTCCAAACTGATGTCATGTCTTATTAGGACCGTGCTCCAAACGCTGTTGGAAAGGAAGCCCACAGCCATTTTGACATCATAGTTTCCAGGAAACGTATTGTGTGCTAATGAGGGTCTATAAACTGAGGTATAGGACCCCGGCCAAGTGTCTTTCCCCTGCTTTTTATGGCCCTATTTTTTTTTTCTGTGAATGGATACTATAAACCGCTGCAGCACATGCATACAGTACATACACCCGACGTCAGACTGGAAAAAACCAACAGGATTCCCTCAGTAAAAAAAACTATAAAAATCTGTGCATCATCCGTGCAGATGCTCTCGTGGGCGTTCTGTGATAATCATCATTTAGCTCCCATTTTATCCTCCTTTTTTCTGGCAGAGGCAAAACACTGGTATAAGTAGGACAATAAACTTATCCCTGTTATTGGTTTCACACGTGAGAACAAGAACAAAATCGGTGGCGGTGTCTCCAGTTTCTCGTTTCCTCGTTAAATTCACAGAATGTGACTCAAACAGCGGAGACACTAAACCAGTATTTAACGCTGTCGTTAAGCTCTGGCTGCTGTGTGTGTGTGTGTGTGTGTGTGTGTGTGTGTGTGTGTTGTTCCTACCAGGATGTCCCCTTTCAGAAGAAGACCAGGTTCGATAGTGATGCAGATGCTTGTCTGGCTGTCGCCCTGAACATTACTGTGAAAGAGAAAAGCCACAACATGTCACATAAATCATCGGCCTTCATCATTATTACTATTATTACTATGAACATTGACACAGTGCTGCCCCAGTTTAGCCTTTTCTATTTGAAGTTACCTAGTCTGGTTATAAGTAAGTGCACATGATCCACATCATCTTTATTGTTGCGAGTGTCCAACAGTGGCCATCCCAAAGTGTAAGAGTTGTGCGATTCTAATTTGGGGTATTAGTGTCGACGTGATTGTCTAAACTGGGAGAGTGGGATCAAAGGGTGACGAGTGCTAATGGGGAGCATGTGAGAGAAAGTGGGGAGGAATGGGAATTTGGGGCTGGGAGGGTTTGACAGTCTGGAAGTGTACGAGCTCCGAATGTTTCACACTTGGTTGTTTTGTGCGCTGTAAAAGTGTTTATGGCACCGACACTGTTGTGAGAATGGACGCAGTAGAAACGGTTTCAAACCAGCAGGGGTTTACTATTTACAGAAGCAACTTTAAAGCACTTAACAACTGCTCTGTGGAGTCGAAAGCTGATCTAACTTTATGGTAAAGAAAAATGGATCAGATGACTGTGTGTGTGCAGTAAAAGAGAATGATCCCACAGAGAATGATCACCTGACTTTGCAGTGTGTGTTCTGTGGCGTGCTGGAACCTCAGCTGTTTGCAGCAGGGACAAGTTCTGATGAATCTATTGTTCACTATCTGCCCAGCACCAAGCAGCAGACAGGACAAGACGGTAGAGTGTTGTACTTTGTGTTACAGCTGTTTTGTGCCTTTAACCTCATCTTCCATGCAAGTTCTGCCTCAATCCGACAGGTACGGGTGAAATAATCCAAATCTGTTGAAGATATTATCAATTTATTATTGGAAACTGCAGGATCTGGACTAAGCATGTATGTTTTTCTGATACGATCCATCAGATTTTCATTATTCACCCCATAACAACCAGTGCATGTGTGGCCGAGTAAATGTAGACTGTGCGCCTGTGTGTCCTCACCCAGCACAGCTCTCCCCTCCTATCCTCTCCTCTAAACCTCCCTTCTTCCCAAAACAACAACAGAAAGCCTTAGAATCCATTGTTTCCTGTCTGGCCCTGGGAACCAGCGGGGTCCTCTGGCAGGAAAAGCCTTCAGGCGTCCACACAGATGCCTGTCTGCCTATTTCATTGGCTCTCCAGTCCCAAATAACACTCGGAGAGATTGCAGGATCTGAAGTAGGGAAACAAGAGCCTGCAGCTGGGGGAGGCTAGATTAATAAAATAATGTGAGTGTAAACTGGCAAGAGGGATGATGTGTGTGTGTGCATCTGGTGTGTGTGTGTGTGTGTGTGTGTGTGTGTTAGGGGGCAGGGGAGTTACAGGAGAGGCTATAAAGGAAAATCAGGTTTTTTTATTATTGAGCCATTAGGAGCTTGCGATCCCTGGAATCTTGTAAAAGCATTTGAGTGCGAGAACGTTTTTAATACTCACTAGATCCCAGATGTGTAGACGGGCTGCATGGCCTGGTAGATTTTGAGAAATGGACGACAACCTGGAACACGGAAAGTCAAAGATAAATGAGGTGCACGGAAATGCTGATGTGTGAGTGAGTATCCGTGAGCGACATCTCACCTCCTTTGGACTCGAAGTTGGGGATCCCATGGAGGATGACGTGATGAAGAAACAAGGGTTTGTTGTTGATCTTGATGTGTCCGGAGAGGCAGGCCGCTGAAGTACTCCACATACCTGAGGACATGGACATAGTGATCGGTCCCTTTACTTCAAATGATTTCTAATGTTTTCCAACAAAGGGATGAAAGTACAAGCCTGTATTATTGTATTATTCTGCCCCCTAAACTCCCCCGCTATGAGAGGACCCCCATCCAATAAATATCAAAACAAGCAGTCAACACCATGGTCAAGTATTTTCCATTTTGAAACTGCGGTGAACCAATGACAACATCACGAAATTCAGACCTTCTGGGTTTTCATATGTCACAAGGAACCGGTCCCGACTAAATAGACCAATGTTTTCCAACCTGTTCCACTGTCATCAAGTGGCCCCACATGGATTCATACAGCAAAAACAGGAAGTGGAGCAAAAACTGACCTTTTCTGCGACGGCTGACCCACAGGAAGCACTTTGTCCTCATAAAAGCGCTTCATGGCGAACCGGTCCAGAGCCTGGTCGGCACTGCATTCCAACAGAAAAGGTTTGGTAAGAACAACTGTCTCTCAAATCTACAGCAAATTTCAAATGTACGACACTAAGTATGTGTATATGTTTATAAATGGACTTCACCAAAGCCTCGAATTGACTTGTGGGACGATGGGATTATACAGAAATCTAATTATTTTTACAGAGAAGAGATGAGCATGTATTCCTTTTCTTTCCCTGGCTAATTATCGCTGTTCTAAAAAAACCACAGGGAGTCATGCGCTCCTCTACTTGTTTGTGTTGGTTTACATCTCCTCGCTTTTTTCTAACTAAATGTTTTTCTATTTCGGTGAATCTAAAAACAAAAAGGAAAAAAGGACACGTGTGTGTATGATTTCAGTCTTATGATGCAGTGGTAGTTAACGCTAACTCATCGCTTTCTGCTCATAATTATCATATCAAATAGCTGTGTTTGGATTTCTCCAAATAAAAGTGTCGTTCTGCAGTCTCATGTTCCTCCTCCTCCTCCTCTTCCTCCTCCTCCTCCTCGTTCTGCTCAACACATCTCTGTCTGTTCCTCAGATGTGGGCTTTGGTCTTATGATGAACAATCTGGGTTTATCCCCCCCCCCCTTCTCTCTTGTTTTCTTTCCATAACAACCAGTGCATAATTTTTTCCTAATTTTCCTAATTTTCTCTTTTCAAATCATTGTGCTTCCTCTCGCGCTCTTACTCTCAGTCTGTCTTTACCCTTTTGCAAAGTGTTCAGCTAATCAGTGCCGGTGTATAAAAGACCTACCTTGCAGATATGTTGCTGTAATGCATGTAGGCGGCCACCACCACTCCAGTTCGGCCCCGGTTGCCCTGGAAAGATGTAAATCCACAGGTTTTTATCCAACAGGTTAGTCCGCGACAGGTTTTCAGTGTAATTGTACATTTTCTGCCGATGAAGTTCCCGGGGGGGAAGCCCTGAAGTCATGTCATTCTGGTTTAGTTTGAAATGCATTCATCCTATTCACGAAATCAGACGCACAATTGAGACCTGCAGCTTTTTTACGAAAATAGTTTAATAGACTGACGTAACTCTAATAGTGTAACAGGGCATGTTGACAAGTGGGATGATGTGAGAGGAGAAGGAGGACTCACAGGAGACGGATTAAAACTGATCTGAACTCAACAGAGCCAAAGATATTCTGACTTTGTTAAACATCTAAAATCCCCGAGCCCCGGCTGAGATAACCCGATGACATCATCAGGGTTATATTTTCAGGGACATTTTAATGGTGTTTTCACAGGATTGAAAATCAAGCCTCTCGTCAGCAGAGCTTTATGTGCAACACTGGTGGAATATCCCTTTAAAGATTGCTGACATTACCCAAGTGTATATATATATATATGACTATACCTGTTATTTATATGGTCAAAAGATTACTGGCTGTCCAAGCATGTGTTACTATGGCAACAAACCAGTCTTGAATTCCATTCATTTTATCCATCAATCCATCTTTAAAACAAGGATGCCTGTGGAGAATAAGTGCGCTACGCGTTATAAATACTGTGGCCACTTAAAACCAGCGCGGGGCGCAGTGGAAATGATTTGTTGATATGTGGAAACCCAACACGGCCCCGCTTCCTTAGTGACCACCACAACGTCTGAGCCCACGCTCTCATCACCAGCGTTGCTCAACTCCCAGGAAAACAACACCAGTCGTTATAGCAGCCGCCTTGTTTGCAACCTCCCTGTGGGAACGTCCTGGAATGAGGCACGGAGGCTCAGGATCCCATGGTTGATTCTTGCCGTTGCACAACACAATCAGGAACACCGTGGGGTTAACGTGAGAATGATGAGGTCGTACATCTGGGACATCGGCCTAGCAGTTGTATTTGAAATATACTCTTTATGGTTTGTGTCAGCGTATGTGGGAGCCAGAGGAGTGCGGCTCGCCACAAGAGTATAATGTGTTGTAAGTAAGTTTAGGCAACAACAGGAAAATACTGGTCAGTCCAGGTTTTATGGCATTGTAAAGGGTAAAGGGGTAAATAAACTTAAACGGTCCTGATGAGTGGTGTGCCTGGCCTCCCTAATTTGTGTTTTCCTAACCCCCGTCCAGCACAGACCGACTCAAACAAGCACACAAAGACACACACAAACATTCTGCCCTAAATGTCAGTGCTGCTCTCAGGGAGGACGTCATTACAGACACAAAAAAAAATAGCTGCAGGGGGGGGCGGGTCCTCAGAAGAGCCTGAGAGCTCCCTCTACTGTCTGGAGACACGTGCTCCACTCCCACAGCATCCACTCGTCTCTAAGCTGTCTCACCTTGTTGTGTATGACCACCACGTTGTGGCTGTCCGCGGTCAGCCAAGTGTCCATGGCCTTGCAGATGCTGCAGATTTTGTCCAGGGCAGGAGCGTGATGGTCCGGCCAGCCAAAGTCCAACACCTGAGGAGGAAGGAGAGACATCGGTAGTAACACGACACACAAGGAGGAGAAGAAGAGAGGAGAGAGGAAGAGGAGCTGTCGGGTTTACCTTTGGATTAAGTTGGCTGATGTCATAACGCTTCTCACTGAGGTTGAAGAGCTGAGGACGAGGTGAGAAAGAGGAGGAGAAATGTTTCAAGCCTGTGGGTCAGTCTTCGCTTTTACAAATCATCATCATCTTTTGCATGTTTTAAAGAGCTGGGTCAGTAGCTGTGTGATGGTGGGAGCTGAGTTGATTATCTATATAGAAGACGTGGACATGGAGAACAGTTATTGTTCTTGTAGTTCTGGGCAAATCAAGTTTTCTCTAATGAAGTTACTTTAAAAGGTTATTTTTTAGTATTTGTATTTTCAGTTTGTTCCCCTTATGCATGAGGAAAGACACCCCCCAACTTTAACAGATACATGTGTTCCAAAACCCCGGCGCTATGTGAATGTGCATGTGGCTGGAAGTGAGGAAAAGCAGCTGACGATCGGCTGATCCGAGCAGCTGCAATGACTAAATGTTCCCGTCTGATCCTTCACGCTTTGCTTCATTCATTCTGAGAGTTGATTGCTCTACTGCCTCCAGGGTCATCCAGATGTGTTCGCAGGAAGCCGTACCAGGTAGTTGTGGCCGTGTTTGGAGCGCAGCATGGAGGCCACCTCCTGCAGGTTGGCGGTGTAGCTCTGCTCGTCCACGCTGCTGGGGAAGGAGACGGAGATGATCCTCTCGGTGATGTAGATCAGGTCCAGCTCGTAGCTCTCCTCCAGGGCCTGCAGCAGACTGGCGCTCCTGTCAGAGACACAGAGAAGCTGCGGGTCACTTTCAAGACTCATGCACCAAACCGGGGCGGTTTTGTGCATTTCAGTGGCCCCGCTGTGCAGAAACAAAACAACTGCTGGACAGCAAGAGATAGAAGAATTGAATACTCAGAGTCATGCAGCACATGTGATTTCTACACACGCGACCGTGTTTACCAGACCAGCTGGTGTGTGCTCGCTTAGACGAGAACACACCAAGTACACATGTAACAAAAGGCCTCGATTTAACAACTGCAGATTTTTCTTGGAGGCAGTTTTTATTTCATTTCTAATCAAGTTGATTATTTGCTTATTAATTTCCCATCTTTTTTCTAGCTGTGTCTATATCATGTATCTTAACATAGGCCAACACTATTTCATAAATATGACTATATCCTCTGCTGGAAGTGTTAAATACAGGTGATGCCTTCCTACTGTTTTTCTTTGTAATCTATGTTCTTCATTTTATTTTGTTGAGTGAAAGACAACTTTCCACATTGTGGATAATTAAGTTTAGCCTAACTAAACCTAAACTAACCAATCCTATTCTAACGTAACATAAACTAATTCATTCATTCTTTTTTATATAAAACCTTTAAATCCCAGATGACCTGGTGGCTGAACCACACGGGCGCATACACCCTGAGCAGCAGGTCTGTTTTCTGTCTCTACTTCACTCTATTATCATATAAAGACTTAAAATGCCCTCGAAAAACCCTCAGAAGTCCCTTAAACCTAGAGCCTGACACACTGCTTCCATTTCAACACCTTTCTCCCACTTTAGGAGCGTTTCTCTAAGTGTCCCCGTGGGTCTTGTCTTTTTCAAGACTTCATTCCCACATGTCTGCAGAGACAGAGAGGATATGAAGAGAGGGGAATAACTAAACACAGAGGGTGAGAAGAAGAGGTTAGGGGGGGGGGGGGGGGGGGGCAGACTGCAGCATATTTCCCACATTTGTCAGCGGTGAGTAGCCCCTAAAGGAAATTGCTCATATGTCTGGGAGGGAGGATCGGCTCGGCCCCGCCATGCAAACACTGTAACCTGCTCTGTAACTGTACATCTGGACCCACTCAAAACATGCTTACTGAATATTATCCATGACTGGAGATAGAGGGAGAAACCGATACGCCGCACATGTTCTCTTTCACTGTGCCACGATTAATATCTAACTTTTATGTTGTGGAATTGGCAAAAAACATTTTAACTTTGTTTTCATTATTCCTTCAACCTGAATCTCTCTGGTGTGTTCTCTCTCCTTTTTCATCGATCTCAGTGTTTCTCTCTCAGCCTCGCTCTTTCCATTCTCCTGTCCATCTCTGCATATGTATAAATCCTTTGCCTCTGGGTGCAGCCTGGGCCAACACAGACCAGTGGTTTGGTGTTGTTCCAGATCCGTGCTGAGCGGCTGAGCTCCAACCTGCTCCACATCGGCTGAAGAGATGAAGCGATTTGCCCTTTTTTCTGCGTATCGCATTTGACGAGTGATGCATTATCTCATCACGCTCAATTTGAGCTGCAGTGATCTCCTTGGAGCATTTGGACAAACACCAACTGTGAAGCAGGAATGTTTTATCAGGAAACCTGAGACAGAAGGCCCGGGAAGAAATCCTGCCCAGATATTTCTAACAAAAGAGAATATTTCATAGTAATAAAAAGAAACAACTAAAACTTTCTCTCTACTGTTTAAAACACTGATCCAGGGTTGTGATCAAACCAGTTTCTGATGGGTGAATACCAATAAATTAGATATTTATCAAACAAACGTATGACTTTATGATTATTTTCAGCCCAAACACCTCGTGTGAATTGTCAGTTTGGATTTGAGTAACTCCCTCTACACTGTATATTCACTTTTTTTACTGCGTACAACAGCTGAGTAATGTGGAAGTTATTGCTCCTGGTGACAAACCCACAGAGAATTATCACCCAACTCTAACAGTCCAAGCTTTCAGCTCCTTGTTTTTTTATTGATTTTGATTTTTCCAGCCCACAACAACTTTATAAAGATGAATAAAATGTCACAGTTGTGTTTACAGCTCGTTGTGCTGCCGCTAAATGGCCAAAGAAAGATTTGGTGCAGTTTGAAGGCAACACTCTGAAAACCAAAACTTAAATCTGAGGTTTACCCCATGATGTTCCGTCCTCTCGTCAAAAAAAACCATTAACAACATCTGGTTTACAAACAGTCAATATTTTGTGGAGCTGAGATGTAGAAATTTAATGTAACTTCACCTCTTAACAAGGATCCAGTCAAAACGCTCTCTCAGTGTTCCCTGACTTTAATTTGAAAGGACATCGTATAAAGGTCTACATTTCCAAACCTAAGACTTTATGATGCAAGATTCGTGAAGTCTAACGCCCTGTTGCACATTTTATTAAATAACCCTTTGCCTGACAAAGTATATTCCTCTGTAATTATCTGAAATATGTTATTCAGCCTAACGGTTTGATTGGACTTCATTCAGCCTCGGTTTTACATAAGAGACAACCAATCACATGACTGTGCTGCTGCTGAGCTTTAACAAGACTCCAACTGAGTGTAATCCAATTCACTGAATGAACTCACACGTAGTTTGTGTACACAATGTTTTTATGAGCTCTTCACTTTACTCTGAGCAGATCAAACTGTCACTCAAGGCTGAGCGCGGCGCTCCGACGTGAACTGTTGTGGGGTCAGGTTTTACAGATTAATTACACAACTGGCAACATCTGTGGCTCCCTGGGGACCGAGGTGAGCGGGGTCGACACCAAATATCTTTTTGTCCAGCAAAGCAGTGTGAGTTCCAGGGCAATGGCAGGGCATGTTGCTTTAATTGTGCCTCTGATAAGACATTTTAAAAACAGCAAATATCCTCTGACATCCATACTTTTATTTTAAATATTGAATATTTCAGGCGGAATTTGAGAGAGGATGGAAAAGGTTTGTTTGGTTTTCTTTTTTCACCTCCATTGTCTTTCAGAACTTTTGGCAAAAGTAGAGGAGAGGAGAGAAGAGAAGAGAAGAGAAGAGAAGAGAGGAGAAGAGAGGAGCTTCTACCTTGATGGTCGGCGCCGTGACTCCATGCTCTTTGTGGATTTTGTTGAGCCCTGAAAAACACAAAGAAAAACACCAGAGCTTCATCATTGTCCTGCACAATATTCAATCACGAGAGTGGAACTGAGCAGAGCACAAACCTGTCCCCTTAAATTCAATGAAGCTCGAGCAATTTGCACACACTTATAAAAATTCCTGAACCCAAATGTGTAAAGGCTCTACCTTGACTCATACAAACACAAATCCAAACATGACCTCCTTGCAACTTCAAAAAGCACTTTCAAATGTGTACATGCGGTGAAATAGACAATAATGATATTTGTCCTTCAACATAACTTTAGTTTATGTTTTATCAAGACTTCCATATAATATAATATCAATGGTGGATTAAGTCACAGTATCACGGTGCAGTGATTTACTGTTTGCAGTTAAGATCTTTGATTGTCGTCTCCACACGGGTTCAGTCTTGTTCCTGTTGTTGAATCTGAAGAGTTGGAAATAAAAAGGTTTCTGGAGGTTTTGATTCCGGAGTTGTGAAAGTCATGCAGAGTGCGTGGGAACTGTTTGACAGAGCAGGACTCAGTTCAGCTGCACTGAGCCTGGAGCTAAACTCATTTATGACCCAACTTGCTCCAATGCTTCTAATACAACAGGAACCCTTCACTAAACCCACAGAGATGAATTCCGATCATCGCTCCACTCCACATTTTAAGGCACTTTACCCACAATGCACAAAATGTGCAGTGAACCTCGGGATGCGGCGTCTTACACGAAGCCGCGCAGCGCCGTGCGAGCACCCCCCGACGAAGCCAAGCAGAGAGGCCCTCGCAGAGGAAGTGTGGCTGAAGGTGGCCGACTGTGTTTGGCTCCACTGAGCCCTCAGACCAGCTCGAGGAGGGGGGGGTCAAAGGCCATGTGGACTTGTTCACTCCCCTGTGGTGTTTGGGTCACATGCACACAGGAGGGGGCTGTTATCCATCATGATCCATTAGATCAGACTGGTTGGCTAACCACCAGTGTCAAGAGCGCCGCTTTGCGTGGAAGAGTTTCAGTCCGCTCTGCCCTCCTGACTGTATGTCAGTGTACAACATGTGTGAGTGGTTAAATATGTGAGTGTTAATGAGTCAATTAAAGCAGTAAAATCAAAACATCAAATAAGCCCAATAATCTAAATCTTTCAGAAATTCTTCAGTTGTAATATCTTGTCAATTTGTAGATTCTTGTCAGAGGCGATACATGGCGCTGCCTGAAGAGTAAAAGGTTTGTGGATCAAGTCGAGACCGAAGTCCAGTAATTGCAACCAGACGGGATTATCTTCGATAATGTCTGGGTGGGGCGACAGGGAGGCTATTTAAACTGCTGCTGTGGTCGTATCTGGCCCCATGTAGAACTGCCTGTGATGGGGGGGGAAGCAAAGTCAGACCCTCAGTTACGAGGAGGTTCCCTGATGCTGGATTTCAACTCGTTTAGTAATTGGATCAGGTGATGGGTAAAGAGGTGCAAGCTTTCGATCGGAATTGTGTGAACTAGTGCAGCGCGCGTTCTTAACCTTTAATTGAATTGTCTTGAGAATTATTCCTTTGTCATTAGCGAGTCCTCCTCAAACACTTCTACACGTTTTATTGTTTGAAACAGTCTGTGGTGCAGTGAAGTTTGTGTTCATCCTACCTGGTTTATCTGCAGTGAAGATTTTATAGTCATTGCTTTTTATCTAATATGAAACACAGTTTGCTTAATTTAATTGCATGTTGGCTATTTCCGACACAATCTTCAGACCCAAGTTCACAACTTTTCATTAAGAAAATAAAAGCTTTGTAATACAGCTCGATATAAAGCAACAAAACAAACGTGCTTTTACTTTAAGGACAACTTCACTAGAAGTGATTCCATGAATGTTGTTGCCATGACGGGGATCAGCTGCACTTCATCAGGCAACTCACGTTACACAAGTGTGAAGCCAGTAAGATGAATGGTTCTGGAGGAGTGTGTTCCACATACAGACAGATCGTGGAATAAGTAAGTAGATGAACACACTCAGGCATATACTAATTAGATAATGTTTCCCAGGGTTCTTTTCTTTTCCCACTTCAACAAAGCCTCCCCCATTATCTCCCTTGAGTCTGTTCGTGGACTTAGGTGACACGAACCAAATCCCCCCCTCCCACATTTCTGTCTTTGTTTTGGCCTAAACATGTGAGTGGGTTGCAAGGGGCCATAAAGTTCACTGAGTATAACTAGAGTATAACTAAAGGATTAAAAAGACGAGTCCGGAGACAGAGCATGAGGACGCCCGAGAGCTGCTGGACGTCTTATTGTGCATCAGCAAACAAAACTTTTAAGGTTATCGTGTTTGAGAAATGCCGGTGAAGAGATACCGAGATGATCCGGTGCCACCAGCTGAACCAGCGCACTCGTAGAAAATAGCAGTATCTTAATTAGAGACTGGAAGAGCACAAAGAGTTCAGGAGGAGCTGAAGTGAACCCACACTTTGTCTCTTCACATTACTCCGAGTTGTTGCGCTCTGGACTTAGAATGCAACCATACGAGTAAGTGAAAAAAGCACCGCAACAAAGCTGGAGTCAGAAACAAGACAGTAACTTTCCCTGTGGTCATGCAGATGTTTTTGTCATTAAAAGAAGTGAAAGACATTATGTTCAAGTACAAACTCTGAAGCGTCACACTGCCGTGAATCATGAGATAAGTGTCTATTTTTAAATACGAGCCACAACAAGCAACAGAGGAAAATCATGAATCATATTTGTCTCAGGTTCAGATCAGTAATCGAGAGCAGCGGACACAACTTTAGAGACATAAGCTCCCGAACACCTTGAAGTCCTCTGAGAACTTGCAATGGGTGGGAGGAAGGGGGAGGTGGGAACTGGAGTGGGGGGTCCCGCGGGCCTGTTTCCAGATGAAAACCATCTGGGGAGGTTGACTTTACAAGCAGGCCGTACAAATTAACCATCTGAGAGAGAGAGAGAGAACGGAGGGAGGGGGGGAGGGAAGGCAGAAGAAGTTGGGGGCTGGTAGAAATCTGAGAGAGAGAAACTTTTCTATGGCAGAAAAAAATACAAAGCAGCGAAAGGAGCGCACAAGAAAAGTAGAAGCTACACGACCCGTGACGACTAGTTTCCAGGGGGGACCCCTCCGGTCATGAGGCTCCACATCCATCCATCCATCCATCCATCCATCCTCCACTTCGTCCTACCGTCCTGAAAAGGTAACCCGTACTCCATCGCCATGCCCCCCTCAGCGAGGAGAGCCGCCTTCTCAGAGACCCTCCCCGGTTCATCTCTGCAGAGCTCCCTGCGTCGCTCACTGCTCTGTGTCCGGCAGTGAAGTTTCTCCTGGGAAACCTCTCCCTTTCTTCCTCTGACAGCGGAGGAGGAGAAGACGAAGAACAACAAAAACAACCAAGGGGCTCTATTTTGGGCCGTTGCCTGCCGTGGGCCACTTCATGCTCCCGCTCAGACCAGTCTCCTCCACAGCGCTCCTCGTATAGTCCCTCTGTCCACTCCCTCTCTCTCTCTCTCTCTCTACTTCTTTCCCTCTCCGTCTCCTGGGTGTGCTGCCCCCCCCCCCCCCACCGCTCTCTCTCTCTCTCCCTCTCACTCTGCCTCCCATCACGTTATCTCTCACCCTCGAATTCAACTTTTCCCTCTCTCCCCCCCCCCCCCCCCTCCATGTACGGATCTAAATCTGCATCTGCCAACCCGTTCTGACCCTTTAGGCAAACGTGGGGTTTGACGCATGTTTGTACACACAAACACGTGCACATACACAATCAGGAAACTGTAGCTCTACACAACTTTGCGTCTAAAATCAAGTCTGACCAACATCCTGACTCTGTAAAGGGAGTTTTTAAGTGTATATCAAATCGACTGTGACATTAAAAATAGTTTCCTTTACATAGATGATTTCACACATAACATGGACAAGTTATTTCTATTTGGCATTTTCTCAGGTTTCTGTTCTAAATTCGACATGGGGATGGATCTTCGGACCAACCACTGTGTGAAGGAGGTCCATCCTATATAGAAAAGTTAATTTATTACTATTTATCGTGTTGCTTCTTTAACTGACCACCCTCCGACGTCGACGCTTATCAACAGAGTAAACCAGTATGCACCAGTGGAGAAATCCGAGAACCAGCAGCCGACCACAGCAGCGAAGTAGAGTCTGAACCAGCGGAGCAAGAGGAACCCATGTAGTCATAAGACAAATCTTTTTGATGCTCCGAGGTGATGAGGCGTGGTGCATATCTCCCACACGTCACAGTGTAACCACACCGCAAATGCCCATGAACAGACAGTAGCAGCTGCATGCACACCACCCCCCCCCCCACCACACACACACACATAAACATGCATATAAACTCTGCCCTGCATAATGTACAGACGTGATCGGAGTTAAGGTGCAGACCACAATTATAACTTGAGAGGAAAAGCTGGACAGTGAGACGTGAGACTGCAACACTTGTCTCAAGTGAGGCTCCCGTCTACAAGTCTGTGTTCTTCTGTTCTACAATGTAGGAGAAAACCGAGGAATAACAAAGGAAATGTCACACACACACACACTTTCTCTCTCTTGCTCGCTCTTATACACACACACACACACACTGGTGCTTTTGTGTTTATTTTGGTCCTTGTGGAGAAAATGGGAACTTGGCTTTGGGTGGTAACTCTAAATTGGTTACTTGAGCCTTCCTTTCCCAGACGAAACACAACTCACAAGAAGTTGTGTCACGGACAACGAGAGCCAAGTGAGTCCAAGCCAAACATGTATGTTTTAATTTTCTACTTATGCTCAATGAAGTCAAAATTATATGTTGAGTTTGGATGATATAAACCAATAAATGTCCAATAATTGACATCAATTTCAGTTTGATACTCTGTGAAACATTTGCATCCAGAACCTTAAACCTACACCTGCACATCTGAGCGCACGACCAGAGGCACAAACTAAAAGCTTTGCATCACATTGTGAAATCATTCAGCTCCATCTGGTTTGTAATGACACAATTTGAGTTCCAGACAGTTTGATCGTTCACTCATCACCGAGTAACACTGAGCAGCAAATAGCTTCATATGCCAAACTAACTGTAGACACTAAAATAATGATTTGTAGATTCTGCAACTGTAAAAGCTGATCTCTAAAGAATATTGAGCTGTTTGAAATGTCACTTGAAGTCAAAGTAGAAGAAGCTGTGGTTGATGACAGTTGGATATTTCTGTCTATAAGTGATACATTTTCCCCACATCACACATTATCTGTGGCGGTGGTTACAGAGGCAGATGAACGGGCTCCTTCAGCCCAGTAAGCGAGAGGTCAGTGAGTGAAATGTAAAAAGAAGAACAAAGTTGACGCTCACCATGGTGTCTACATGTTTGAGAGGGAGGTCACTGCTCGGCGCCTGTTCACAAGAGACAAAGACAAAAGGAGAGAGAAGGTGAGATCAGTACCTGCAACACTTCATACGTCAAACTCTCACCACTATATGTCGTGTCACGTCATCTCATGTCATCCTATCTCATCTTGTGTTGTGTTAGAGCTGCACTCGGCACCATTCTTTGCCCTAATGTGGCCGGCAGCGGAGTGGGGCTCCACCTTGAAAGCGTGGGACCATCCATAACCCCTCTGTGCAAATATTTACGCAAAGAGACAGCTCTGCTTCCATTAGCCAGGACCAGAGAGCCCATCCGTGGAGCTCGTCTCTCTTTCAACGCCATATACAGCTATGGACGGAGAGAGAGGGAGAGAGGAGCAGGCCAACAGAGATAGATGTGGGGGAGAGAGAGAAAAGGGACAGATCGGGACACCGAGCGAGAAGGAGGGAGAAAGGGATGAAAAGGGGGAATACAGAGGGAGGGGAAGGGACATAAAAGCAGACAGCAGAAGGGAAGGTCGGCTATAGAGGGAGAAAGATGAAAGCACGAGACAACGTTTCCTGGTGGGGAGCAGAAGAAAAAACCATCAGAGAGATCCATGATGTCATGAGCTTGTGTGGGCTCGGCCAACCTCAGGCCGACACACACAGATGTTACGTCCTGAATGAAGCAGAAACATCCAGTGTGAGCAGCGTCGCACACGCCAGGCTTGACTGCATGGAGCCGAGAAGGAGTATATATGTCTGAGGGCACTTTTATTTATAGAAACACAACTGTACATTGTACACAGCAAATTACAGCATCCTGAATGACAGGGCTGCACTGAGACTGTGATTCAGCCCTGGACTTGGGGATGGAGCGGCCAACTGTTGGTATTGTTTTCCACCAAAAATGCCCTGAGCTTCTCTCTGTACCACAAACACAGGAGGGAAACTCAGCGTCGTTGAGCCTAGTCAGATTCCAACAAAGATGAGGGTCAGTCCAAATTGGGTACTGCTCATATCACCCCCCTCAATACTGAAAGTTGGTCTGGTCCTAGTGGATCGTTAAAAACATTCTTCATAGTTTCTGTGGATGAACTGTTAAAGACTTTGAGTTATTTGAAAACAGAAAGATATTGAGACTGATATTAAGGGTAAGTCTGATTCTATCCTATACCTCTATTCTATTCTATAGTAAGGACCTGGCGAGGGCCCATTCGTTCTCACAGGGGACAAGTATCTTTAAAAATGGGTCAAAAGTGAGCAGTGTCCTTTCTAAAAAGACAAAAATTGCTGGGTAACTTTGACGCTTTCTCAAAAAAGAGGAAATGTGTTGGGGACTCACTTCAGCAGCAGAGCAGTGTCCACTTAGTGAACTGGTGAAGTAATGAAGAGACGTGTCCCAGTGCTGCTAATTGATTTGTTTGGAGCTCTGTGGTGCAGAATAATGAGACATATCAGGTTCTACACAGACAGACAGGACACGTGGGATCAGTCCACTCTTCACGAGCTGTAATGAGAAATACAGATCACCGCATAACAGCTACACAACAGAACAACCGGGAGTTAAAGTGTTAAATTGTTGTGTAGAGCAGAGAGTGAGTGGACTGTCCCAGACTGAGAGGCAGTGACACCCCGGATGCTCTGCTTCCGCACAAAGCTCCAGTGGAACATAAACAGTAAATGCAAAGGGTAAATTATAGTCTGGGTGTGCAGGCCCCAGAATACAGAGTGCAAATGGACCAGACTAAACCACCAGGGAGGAGTGAGGAACCCAAGAATAATCCAATACCAACCGACCAAAAGGTACAGAGCAAAGCGGGTGTCGTTCGTTGTTTGACACAGAGTTCTACACGTTCTCTTTCTACCCGGCAAGTGTGTGATGTTGTGTTTTTGTCGTACATCCGACATATGGAAGACAGCAGAGCTGCCTCCAGGAATGAAGGGAGCGGAAACAGCAGGCTGATTTCTGAGGCTCAGACTGTGGATGTTCCGAGGCCACAGTTTGCAGCCGCAGGCATTTTCACACAAATAGAGCCCTATTGTGCGAACGCCAGGGAAAAGACACACAGACACAAACAGTTCTGACATGTGCGTTTCCTCCGCTTTGTGCAATTGCAGCCAGGTGTGTGTGTGTGTGTTTGTGTGTAACAACTAATTTAGAACGCATGAGAAAGACGGGGAAGCTGTTCATCAGCACAGAGGCTGCTCGTGATATCAAAGACTTTTTTCAGAACGAGCCAGAAGGCTTTGATTTGATAAACAGTATATTTCTATATTTCACTGACTGGAATGATTAAGTGGTTTAAATCAGCAGGACATCAACTTTCCTCACCGTGAATCTGTTGTGTCATCCAAGAAAACCAGAACTGTGTTCAGAGTAGAGATGGAGAACTGTGTTTACGTGCAGCCGGAGGAGTTTCAGGCAGCACTAAATTTAAAGTGCTTAATTAGAAACTGGACCGTGGCAGATGGTTAAACACTCCAGAATCCTGAATCATCATGATATGCAGAATCTTGCAACTGGATGAGCATCACTGTGGCCACACAGCCACTGAGCCGATCGTAGCCGACTCTAAAAACACCAGGACGATCGTGAACATAATTTATAAAAGAAAGAAAAAGTACAGACGAATAAAAAGAATCATTGTTCTGTAATCAAGAGCTCTGCACAGCCTGAGGACACAAACCTCATGGTCCTAATGCACTTGTGATTATACTTATTATACATTTTATTACTCCCAATTGTGGGTAATGCTTAGATAGTTTTAAAAAATAAATGTTATAATGATAATATCCCAGTGTAAAATCTGATTTCCTGACTTCCTGTCACGTCCCGAGCTCAGAGCTCATCCCCTCTCAGCCGAGTCAGCTGAGCCTCATGTTGCATCTGTTCTCGCAGCAGCAGCTGAATACAGGCTGTTGATCTGTGGTGGTGAGACAGCCACAGACACAGGGAGATGAAATGCTGCTTCTCGGGAAATCGAGTTGACAGAGCGACAGCATCTGGGAGTGTTGCTGTTAATCATCGCTCATCATCATCATCATCATCAACCGACCTGCTCGACTGTTTTTAAAGCTGCTGCCAGTGGTGTCCTGATCATGTGATACTGTGCAACCGAGTCCAGATTAGTCTATAAATGTTCTTATTCTCATAACTCTGTCCAATCATGTGTACCAGTTATTAAAACTACTGAACTCACGGTGGGTAACTGCACAACCGCTGCAGTGAAGAACAAGCAACAGAGAGAATTCGACATCCAAACAGTTTTATTTTACTTCAACGGTTCACACTCTCGACCAATGACTCATACCAACGTTCCTGAAGTATTTCCTGAAGCGGTCACTGGCTCATTTTCTTATGTAGAGAGGTGCAGGATGTTATTGTTAGAGACTTCAGATGTAATGGAACTCCATGTAAACCCAGTCTTCATCCATACATGGACATCACAGCTCAATCTATATATATTCTACATATAGATTTTGGGGCAGATCCAGATAAACGGGCAGATCCAGGAATTCTTTATACTTTCTATAACATGGCAAGTTAACTATGATGGAGGTATCTGCTCTCTGGACCAGTACCAGGGATGGTAGTCTGCAATACATCGAAATAAACTAGGTGGGCCCAGTGACACAACTACAAAAACAAAACGTGTACGACCTGGGACAGAAGCTTTAAAAGCCTCGGCTGGACAGTAGACGCCTCTTCCAGGGCACAACACACGAGCACTAATCACCTGCAACAGGACGGCGTTTCAGAGCCACCTGCTTTGTTACCCGTGCTCCAGTGTCCTTCTTCAAACTGTCACGAGAAGAACAAACATGAGGAGCGACCTGTGACGCAGCCTCGTGCCCGTCTCCTGCCCGCACCGCACATCAGAGTGTGTAACTTTCACCCGCAGCTCTTCATCGCAACATGTGCTTTTTTTTCACATGAGCACAGAGGCTCCTTTGACCAATTTACCAAATTATAGCCCGCTCTTTTGGGAAAAGCAGAGGAAGCGAGCATGCTGGGAGTCCCCCCCGCCTCCCCCTCCTCCTTGAATGCTGGGGTTAAACGTAGCCCAAAGCAGTGCCTCCTGGGAAATGACCCAGGGCTAAATATATAGCTGTGCATCTTTAGAGCTCAAGACACAGCCCATTTAGCTCGGCCCGGCCGGCTCAGTGCGGACGGCAGAGTGGTTCAAATCACCACTTTGGGTGTGTGGGTGCTGGTGTGAGACAAGGAGAGAGGGAGTGTGTGTGTGTGTGTGTGTGTGTGTGTCTGTCTGTGTGTGTGTCTGAAAGGAAACAGACAGCGCTGATTGTGACTGTTGAAATGATTCAGTGTTTACATTCAGGCAGTGAGGTCGGCTCTGCAATAGTATGTGTGTGTGTGGTTGTGTGGTTGTGTGTGCGCATGTCTATATATAGTTATGAGGCCCAATTTTGGTTCAGTACCATCATTGTGAGGACATTTTGACCGGGCCTCTCAAATTCAAAGGGCAGTTTGAGGGTTAGGACCTGGTTTTAGGGTTAGAATTAGATTTATGTTAGGGTGAGGGGCATGTGTGTGTGTGTGTCTGTGTGAGAGTGTGTGTGTGTGTGTGTGTGAGTGTGTGTGTGAGAGTGTGTGTGTGTGAGAGTGTGAAAGAGAAAGAAAGTGAAAGAGGACGTTCATGTTGCTACACTGAACTGTATATGATTTTCAGTTGTTGCCCTCAGCATCTCTGGCCTCACATGGGAAGGCTGCTGTGTGTTGTGCCTAAATGTGTGTGTGTGTGTGTGTGTGTGTGTGTGTGTGAGTCAGACCAAAGGTGTGTGTCGAGTGCAGCTTATTCTTTCCCCCCCATACCCCCTCTCTCCCCCTCTCTTTCTGGACGGCCTCGTACACCGTGAGTGCGAACTGCTTTCTTTGGAATCTGTAAAGAACACACACCATCTGGACTGGCAGCCGTGTGGCTACGCACCCGCTCTACTCCTATGTTTACACTGCGGTTGGACGCGGGCCCGCACGGCGAGCCGAGCAGCCTCAGACATGCCTCGCTGTGCTTGTGTCTCGACTAAGCTGCTGGAATGATGCATTCTTTCACCTTGATGAGAAACTATGCAGCTTGCGACGAGCCAATCGCAGTTCACCTTTACTTTCCCTGAGGTGAGTGCATGCGTTGGTGGAATGTAAAAGGTTGGTTCTTTTGAGGTGCCTCAAATTGAACTGAAGTTCATTTTAATTTGAAAATAAATGTTGTGTATAGGGTTAAAACGTTATTAACATATTACCCGTAAATCTAGAAACTTTGTAAAACTCTTTGATTGTTGTGGGACATTGGTCCGTTGTGTCTGACATGGTCCATCACTGTGGGTGACAGACACTGACAGATCTGTGACAGGACACCTGCAAGGGCTGCTGTGTCAAATAGTGCCTTCTAGTGGTAATAAACACAAACTGCAGGCCTACACACAGTCAGCGTGATGACAGTTCACCTGAGTCTTCAGTTATTCCTCACAACTTAACAGTCAAATAACTGTCACCTTCCAAACATCCCCACCTGTAGACACAGCACCTCACACACAAACACAATCACACACAAACACACAACAAGGCCAGGGCCGTAACAAGTCCGTCACAGTAAAACTCCATCATACAGTCGGACTCTCAGCCGAGGAGAGTTAAGGGGGTTTAAAGTGTAAATGAAGCTCAGCTCGTTCCTTCAGTGACAGAACGTTTGGCACGTTTGGCAAGAACCGCGACAAATGGATGCCTCAATATGAAGAACATATAAAAACCTCAGAATCAGTTTAATAAGACAAGAAAGTGAGATGTTGAATAACTGGAGAAGAAATTAAAAGTTTTCAATCACCAGGTCTCAGCTTATTGTTTTACTTTATACACATTGAAAAGAGAAACACAACTTAATGACAAATAGCAGTTTTATCATGTTAGATTATTTAGCCAATGTTTTTGACCATATCTAACAATGAATCACATGAACAATAATGACAGTGATGCCAAGAGAAACCTCTTCTCCACTGTTACACGTTAGATTTG
The DNA here is from genome assembly GCA_026259375.1 of Verasper variegatus. Taxonomy (NCBI): domain Eukaryota; kingdom Metazoa; phylum Chordata; class Actinopteri; order Pleuronectiformes; family Pleuronectidae; genus Verasper; species Verasper variegatus. The sequence goes on along the minus strand of CM048052.1, from coordinate 3,178,388 downwards.
ACAAAACTTTTCAAACCTGAGACTAATTGTCTTTTGTTTTTAATCAGAATTTCATTGAAGTTATTCACCTGGACAACTGAGTTTAGTAAAAAATCAATAAAATAGAACGATCATCTTCATAAAATGTCCGCAAAGACTGGAAAACAATATTCATTTATGGTCAAGCCCTACCACTTCAAACACACGCACACACACAGACACACACAGCTGTTAGTCTCTCATGCTCTGTGCTCCTTCATCTGCAGTGTTCACACAGCCATGTCCCAGAACTGTAAACATACTGTAGTGGTGCCGAGGGAGGGGCTGTGCAGGCCTGTGTTCCTCCACGGTTACAGTTTGATGTGTGTGTGTGCCTGTGTGTGTGTGTGTGTGTGTGTGTGTGTGTTTGTTCCCGTTCCCATCCCCATGGGGTAGTGGATGCCAGGAATCCCTCAGGACCAGAGGAAAAGCAAAGTGGACCGCCCCCGCTGTGGGAAAAACCCCTGAGCCGTCTGCGACCCCAAACCACCTCTGACTTCCCCGTGTTTCTCACCCCGCCCGTCCCTGCTCTTACTGATACGGACCGGCCGCTCTGTTATGTAACCAAACGCCTCTGCCAACGTGTGAGAGAGGACGGAGCCTCTGAAGGCATCCGCCAAGTATTTTTACTCCTTCAGGATGTGTGTATGTGTGGCAGGGGCCTACACAACCACAACCACACCCACACGCATTACGGACACACACACACACACACACACACACACACAAACATTACCTATTAGTTACTTTCCTTCCTCCGCTCTTTATACTTACATGTCCAAATATGGTAATAACAAAGAAACATCATGACAATAATCTTGATATTGAACTTCAACATGCATGTGAAAGTATATGAGATGTTCTGTGCATGCAATAATGTTCTATAATAACAAATAATGTGTGTTATTTAATGTCAGGGCTTTTATAAATGCCTTTACAAACAGGATTCAAATGACTGTCTGGTGGATTACTTGTTATCCTGGGTAGGAGTTGACAGTCTGTACTGGGCTGATGGGGATGTCATGTTCAGAGCTACTGGGAGTTGAAGTCTAACCAGAATGTCTGCAGCTGTGTTCACTGATGTAAGAGATCGTCATTCTGAATCTAACTGACATTTGTTACCACACTAAATAACTAAAACTCCAGCTGGGGAAGCATTTATTTCTATTTTCTCAACAACAACTCCTCAATCAACTTCAAAATTGGCAGGTTAATTGCTCAAGTTTTTGGATGAGCCCGAAGACTTCAAACATTGTGTTTTATTTGTTATTTGACAGGGGACAGTGTGTATCTTCTGTTGAGGACAGAGTTTATAGGAGTGGGTATCACAAAGCTTCTCTGAAAGTGCAAAAGTCTCGACCCTCCTCAGAGCAAACTCTTATTCTATTCAGAGAAACAGCCGAAGTGGCCAAAGGAAACCAAAGCACAACACAAGGATGATGGACAGAAGGAGGAGGATGTTGGCATCTGATAACCGGCAGTTACTGAAGTCTGGAGAGACTGACACTGACAGAAAGAACCAGAGCTGAGGGAGACCACAGGCTGAGCGGATGTTTCTTCATACTGTACTTTCTAACACTGGTTAGAACACTGGTAAGAAAGTCAATTACAGCTGAGCAGACAAGTCCATGACGATAATAGGTCGTAGTGATTGTTTTGCCTCCTGTAACTGCAACATCTTGGTGGGAATGACTTCGTAAAACTGGAGTTTACAAGCCACAGTAAACTGAACAGCCCAGTTTTTACCACGTCAATTACGAGTGTGTTCATTATTCAATGTTTGGATTAGGAATGAGAACTGGAACTGCGGGTTTCCTAGGACTTAAAGACGTAAACCTCCTTTTTTACAAACTACACTGACAAATCGTCATTGCATTAAAACAAAAGATGACATTATCTAATAATTATCTTATTAGCTGGATCCTCTTGTAGGACACTTTTAAAAAAAAATCACTTGACACATTGAGGCCGGCTCTTAGTTCAATATGAAACATGGTGGTTTCATGTAGGAGCCACTTCACACATCCCCAGCAGGGAGCTGTGATCTTACTCTATATCGTAATGAAATTACAGGGCACATCGTGGAAGTATGTGTGGCTCTAAACACAGCACTAATTGGACCACATCTAGACCGTCGTGGCCCTGCACTTACTCAAGTCCTGGCCCTGTTCACCCCCCCCCACTACTACAACAAGACCTGCATGACATAGGTGTTGACGTTCGCATATTTGTGCTTGTGAGTGCATGCATTGGCAATGTGAGTTTCTGGGGGGGGGCATGTGTCCAGATGTGCAGCCATGGCTTCCTCACCAGAATCCGTAATACCTCTCCCTCTGTGCCCTCATCCTGCCTTTGTGCTTGTGCAAAATTAAAACAGATGATTCCCGGCAGCGCAGCCTCAACATGAGGGCACATCTGAGCAATGCTCCCACCACTCATGTAGAGCCAAGTGGGTGGAGGGAGGGGGGGAGGGGGTCTATTTAAGGGTAGTCACTTCTGTCATCGCCACTCCTGGACGGGATCCCCCAACACCCCATCATCAATTACAATAAATAGACCTGGAGTTGGCTTTACCTTCCCCACGGCGGAGTGTTTCATTTCAAATCCCCTCTGTTCACGTCCATAGTCAGTAGCCAGTGGGTTACTTGACTTAAAGAGCGTGTTCATTTCATAATTACACAGATTTAACATGAACATACTTGTACTTGTGCTGTGCTATGAGACCGTTTCCAACCCTGTAGCTTCACAAAGACATGTACAAGAACAGTTCGACAGTTCTACGTTAGTAATAGCTGCGTTTTACATTTTTCAGTTAGCAATAAATCCAAGCATGTGCTCATCATGAAAGTTCATCTCGTTTGTTTGAATGGCTTCAGGACACATCGTGACCTCGTCGTGAACTGTAACCTGATGCCACGAAATCTACAGGCGTGTTTGGTTTAAAGCGACCATGGATGAGAAGTCGTTTAAGTGCGCCTGCAAATGCACGAAGATCTGCTTTGGAAGACGGTTTGATACGACTGAAAGCTCCGGAATTCAGCCACTTAATGAACCGTGTGACTCTGATGCCAACACAGGTGAGAAGTTTGAAGAACTAAAACAATTAGAATTTCTACCACTAAAGAAGATCCTGCGATAACATTGAACAACCCACAGCATCGACGAAATGACGTTTGCCGGGAATCTGCTGACTCAGCATTGTTTTTTGATTCTATCAAAGCCAAAAACAAGATATGCTTAGAGACGAAAGATAGTGAACTGTGAGGAGGTGGTAGGCACTGCACATACACACACACACACACACACTCTATCACTCTTTGCACATTATGTTGTATTTTGTTATATCTGGCTGCATTGACAGTTTAATTCTCCTCAGGGGATCGATCAATCAATCTATCATCTATTCTTTTGTAGCTATGACTGATTTTAATTCCACTCAGGATCATTATCATCTGGTAATAAAGTTGTATTTCTCTCAGCTCGTCCATCTCATTGGAATGTCTAGAATCACACACATGTCTTGACTCCAGCGGAGTTTACAACTGGTTGGTCTGCACCTGAGTGTGGCAGTAACTCATGTTGGTCTCTGACCACGAGTGAAGGAATTCACCAAACATGGGCCAGAGGAGCGCTGACACGCACCTCGGGCCAGAGGGCTGCAGTCGAGAGCGCACGTTGGCATGCGCGCTAGCACGTCTACACAAAGACACAATCCAAACAGCAGTGTCCAGTTCCCGTCAGTCACCAGACGGATGAGCCATACTACGCACAAGTGGAATGATTTACTCTTCTATGTAATAAGGGGCTTTTAATATAAACTGAATACAAAAGGGCTCTCCACGGTGCTCAACTCCATAACTCCGTTTAACACAGTTTTAAAGGGACGCCAGCAAATATTTTACACTTCAGCTCATCAGCGTTTATGGGAGCAATCAGCACCTTTAATGCAGGCGAGGAAGCCCCTGGGGAGACTCCTGTTGGCAGGCAGAGGAGAAGGAAGCTGTGATGAAGGGACAGGCTCCGTGGTGGATGTCTCCTTCCATTCAAACAGATTATGGACCAGAAAGGACAGAAATATATTCTGTTCAGTGTTTGTAATAATAATGAATACTCCGGGGCAGTGTTTTAGTCTGGACAGGCAGAAACAGAGACATTTGGAAACCCTCACAACCACTTGCTGATTGGATCTATTCGGTCATGACTTAATCTTCCATGGTTCGTCAGGCTCCAATCACATGACTCTCTTCTAGAAGAAAACAACCGACATTGGCCTCAGTGTAGAACACAACATGAATCAATTAATAAGGTTTGTGTCCCTGTTGTTTTTGCTAACAGTTTTGCATTTTACACTTTTTACATGCGTAGAAGATGAGCGATTATTTAAGCAATCTGCGACAATTCCCACAGGAAGCATACCTTCCTGTTTACACTAGCACAGTGTATGCTCAGTGAACGCCGTTTTCAAAATAAAATGCAGTAGTGTGGATGTAGCCGAAGCCGAAAACAACATTATATTTCTATCTACGAAGGTCCCAGGCTGGGTTGTTAACTCTGCAGACATACATGAGCATGCCAAGAATTTCATTGTACTCATTTAAAGTTGAGTGACACTAATACTGCTGATGAGAGGTCACCTGTCAGACTGCAGGTCCAGTCAGTAAAAGTGAGTGGTTCTGTCGTATGGAGCCCAGCAGGCAGTGTGGGAGCAGACGTGTACTTTTTAATTATTGCACTCAGTGTCTGAAGGTGTTTGTCAGAAACCAAAGAGCTCCGGGTCAACAGCCGGCGCGCTTTACCCACAATGCTGCACATCTTAAACAGATGTCTTCATGCAGAAGGTATCTAGTGTGAAGGCATCTGTAGAGGATAATAACTTGTTTTTGTTTGATTACTGCAGCTTCTAGAGAGGACGTTTCGTCAAATACTTTCTCTGTGAGCGTAGAGAAGTGCAGGGGATATTTGCTTTGGTTTGTCAAGCGCCCAAAACCATTTAAATACACAACATGCAAGCGAGAGAGTGAGAGAACCATGTCCAAGTCTCACACAGCTTCTAATGCCAATACCAAATAAGGCAACAGAGCAAGCGTGTGTTTTATTGCCCTTCCAAAATCACTTCATACTCAGACTACATCTCACTTTGTTCACTGTTATTTTAAATACCAGAAAACGTCATAATGATATAGCAGATTCAGGCACGCCGTGTTTTATCATTCTTATCTGGATTGTTTTTTTTGTTTTCACGGCAAAGCAGCCAAAAGATACGACTTTCAATATACCTGTGACAATTTTAGCAGAACAGACACAACTGCTGCCACACAACAGTTAAATCAAGTCAAGACAAGTATGTTTATAAAACCCCAGATCACAAGTTTCAGTCTCGGGGGGGGGGGGGGCAGATAAAGATTCATTATCTGCAATAGTAACTGCCTTGTTAGTGTAGCTGATAGAGGCTGTTACCAAAGCAAGGACCCAATAATGTCTGCTGAGCACGTACAGCATGGAAGCAATTACTTAAAAAAAAAAAGTGTTACTCACCAGCTCATAGTTTGTTGCTGGAACACAAGAGGAAGACACCTGGAAACAGAAGAGAAAACCTGTTAGTTAAGTCATTGATTAGTTGCACTTCAGTTAAAACAGCATTGTTCTGCAATACATGCATTCAGGTTATACATTATGGCTTTATACAGTACTTGATATGCTTCAATATGCCAATGCAACATTTCATAACCACTAAAAATGCAACTGTAAACCCAGGAAAGGCTCAACTTCATTCGCCTTAACGCTGCACTGATCAATATTTTATATAAACTATGAGAAAAGGGTGTAATGTGAAAGAGAAGAGAGGATTATCTCAACCCTGCAGATCCCCTCCAGAGCGTTTTAGCATTTTTTAGCTCATTGTTTTTGATTTTATGGCTCAGAGCTTTACTGTTTGGGTTCACTATCACCTAAAGGCAGATAGTTGGCAAGTAGTGAACACAGTAAAGGATTCAGCAGCTACAACACCGGATGCTAACAACTCTGAATCAACTTGCTGTAAAACATGCTAGCCATTACAACATATAAGCATCTTAAAACTATAATTGGCGAGAGCATACCTCCACCAAGGCTAACGCCCTATCTCGCCATGTTAAAGAAAGACAAAAACAATTCCTGGATGAGCCTCTCTATCCCGATCCGTTCCAGATTTTAAAGATTCTTCTTCTTCCCTCCCCTTACAGAACTTCATGGAAATTGGTTCAGTATTTTACGAGGAATCCAGGTGAATGTCAGACCAACAAATAGAAATGAAAACCCAGCCTCCTTGGCAGAAGTAATAAGACTCATATTATTATTTGCGAGCTGCCACATTTCCATCAGAAAAGACATTTCCTACGACTGGCCCTGGTTCAGCATCACCCTGACAACGTAACTCAGCTACGACAAGGTAATGACGGAGTATTAGCACTGCAATAAACAGACTAAAGAGCCGATTGTCCATCTCTCCAGCTAGAAATCTAAGATTGTGTTTAACTCGACCAAAGCATCAGATGTGGTTAGTCAGGGGTGGGATCGCTCCAACAGAACTCATGATCTGTCAAGTGGCCGAGCTAATCCGATTACCGTCCGACAGTTTCCATAATGGTTCCGTGAGGTTGGAGCAAGAGCATGAGGACAGAGGCTGATAAACAGGAAGAGCGTAATGATAATGGCCTCGAACAGATGATTCAAATGAAGTGCTTCCAGAAAGAAAAAAGACGACTCGATGAAAACCAACCCCTGACGCTTCCTTCCTTCCTCAGCGTCTCTGCGTTCTGTCCCTTTGACTCTGTGTCGCCATCACTTTTGTGAAAAATCCCTACAAACCTAATTTGAACCAGTTAGTTCTTCTAAGCCACTTTCTCATCTGAGGATTAGTGGCAAACAACAAATGCAGCACATGACAGCTTTATGACTCCAGTCGGCTTTGGACTTGTTACATCTTTGTTTTATTACTGTACAAGGACTTGGTCTTTTTTAGCTTTTGAAAGATTAGGCCCAGGGGTTATCACCACTGTTGACCTTTTAAAAGCAACTTCAATCTGAGCAGCTGGTCTTCCACTCTCCTTATCCAAGACTAATTGTGTCATTGCAAGAACACAGCCCCTCTGCTCTGTTGGGGTCTGCTTTGTGTTACTGTTGGAGGACGTTTATTCCGCATCTGCCCACAAATATCATGTAGAACCCACTTGAACAAAAAAAAAGGTTACTGGGCAAAGATGCAGTATTCAGTCTCCAGTTGATTTCAAAGTAAAAGTGATACCAGTATTAAGTAGTTCTGCCAATGAGTTGAACTGCTTCATTGCCTCAACTCCTTTTTAAACGTTTCCAAAACAGAATTTATGCAGTAATGTCTGGCTAACTATCCACCAGCAGTGAATGCTCACCAAACTAAAAGCACCACTGCGGTGTGAGAATGGCTGATTAGACTCACAAAGTTGAGGCTGTGTGAGTCACCCATGGGCCATTAAATTCTCTTGGTTTCTTTTATAACCATTACCTCATCTGAAATACAGGAAGGTTAACTGGAAACAGAAGAGGATCCACTGATATGAACAGGGGCAGTGGCTGGTGGTGCACCCAGTAAACCATTCCTCACCTGCTTATGAAAATCCACAAAGGTAGAGTTTTGTTTGAGAAGTTGAACTGGTGAAATGCCGAAAGCAGTTTGGAAAAACTCCCGTTGGTGTCGAGAAATGAGGCCAAAAGAATCTGTTTGATTTTCATGGGAACAAAATGTTCCTCTTTGACTGCTGTCCGTCACAGCTGCCCTGTGTGTCCGCGGCCTACTTGAATGAAGGCATCCAAGTGGAATGCGTCTCTGTTTTTTGAGAATTCGCGTCTGGCACGGCGGAGCGCGTCGGGAGCAGACAGGACACACTATCTGCGTCTGGCTCAAATCTCCTCCATTACAAGTTATTCTAACACTCCCGTAACCCTCCCAGTTCCCCCAGCTCGAGTCCCACTCCACCATCAATGTCACCTGCAGACATCGACGTGCCGTTCTTTTCTCGGTGTCCCTGTTCCTTCAGGTCGACCCTGTCACTGCCCCCACCCCTGTGGTTGCACCTGATTATGCCTCTGCAAGCTCTTGACAGCTAGTCCCCCAGTAATCAGGGATAACTGAGTACACACCTATAGTATCCATGCAGTAAATTAAATGAAAATGAAGTAACTGGTTCACTTTGTTGCGACTGTAATATCATTATTTTATTATTACCAACAAAATGGACCAAACTAGGTGGATGTGAAAGCTTCCTTAGCTTTGTTGTGCCTGTTGGGCTGAAACAACTTAATCATTCCTCTTTGTAAATGGGGTTCGGTGACCTCGGGTCATTCCCATCAGAGCTCTGCTCAGCTTCAACCGTGCAGACATCTATTATACCAACATAGTTACCTTGTAATGAGACAAACATAATTGTTGAGTTGCTGAAATTCCCTCTCAGAGGGCCGCTGATCAAGGTGCTGTCTGTATTTCCAAAGAAGCGGCTCAAGGGCCAAGATGTATGTTTTAATTACCTGGATGTCATGTGTGAATCAATCTCACTTTGTCAATCTCAAAGTGTCAGATTGATAATGAGCTAAACTTCTGGATGAACCGTTATTACATCAAATGCATAGTGAGGAATAAATTATATTTTTATCTTAAATTGCATCTTTAAGAGACAAGAGTGTTATTCATTGTGAGAGAGACACATGACACAAGGAGCCGCTTCACCAAGAAGCTTCCAAACATCTAAAGGACTTTGGCATCTGACATTTAGCTCAATGTCATGTCCAATAAAAATCAAGTTTATGTTTGATAACAATGACAGTATATTACCCACTGTGGCCAGTGTAATATAAGTCTGAGATGTCGAGGTCAGATTGACAGAGGAGGTCTGCCCACATCAGAATAGCTCTAACTTCCCTGATGCTGGAGAGGAACTGGCAAAGTAGTCACAGCCAAGATCTCCCAGAAACCACAGGGACTATTTATCTAAAGGCACGGTGCAGGTGAGCACTTAGCGGCGGGCTAACCGCAGGTCAAGCAGCGGGAAACCACTATATGAAAAAATACACCCAGAGCTGCCCACAGCCTGTTGGGGGCCCTGAGCAGAATTTGATTTGGGGGCCCCCACTGCCTTTGTGCTCGAAATACTATTGACCATTTCCAATACTTGATCTTTCACATACTGTAAATCTAACAGCCCCATTGTCCAGTTTATTAGTTCTAGCTGTGTTGATTATGCCAGAATTGCCCTTTTTAATAAAAAACTTTTATTTAGAAGTATGTGAGAGACTGATATGTTACTAGTGGTTTTTGCGAAGCAGGGTTTATCAGCCGGTTCCCTGATATTGGTCCAAATACTCCATGCTAACAGCTATTGGATTACAATGACAATTGGTACAAACATTCATGGTACCCAGAGGATGAATCCCTCTGACAATCATGAGCTGGACATATTAATCCAATCCAATCCAGATATTTGAACTTTAAACAAAGTACATTTTGGATGGAAACAACATATAAATCTAATGGAAACAAAGCAACTAATGGCTCTTGAATCACATTAGAATTTTAATGAAAACCTACACAAAGCCTTTGTCCCGGCTCTGCCGTGCGTGGGGAGGAGGCCTGGCCAGAGTGTGTGTTGATGCTATCAGGAGTATTCAAATGAGTGTAATATAATAAAGGATAATTGTGTTGTTGCATTCCGTACATGCTTCTGTTAACAGCATTAAACAAGGGCCCATTTCCTGCAGACAAAAGTCCATGTCAGACATCTCTGGCTCATAGGGCAGCGTTCACATGCAACATGCTTCCTGCTCGCCGCCGACACACTCCAGACACAGTCACGTTATGTAACCGATGTCAATCTCCCCGGTATGAACATGTTAATGACATGATGATGAATTCAACCATTATTTGGGTAAACAACCTGCATTCAAATCTCTGCTTTGCTCGTCTATAAATCTCAACCTCAATGCAGGAAAATCAGACGGCAGGGTAATAAATCACGGAGAAAAAATATTCCAGTTTCACTCCGAGAGGCAAAAAGTAAGTGCCATGCTGCTTCATAGTTGTTTCCACCGTGGAAAAGAGCTTGTGTGTTGTTGTTGCCTCTGCGCTGGCGTATTAACACACGGCTGCCCTGAGTGCTTTTATGTTTATCCAGATCTTTGCATCTGGCACATCCCAGCAGAACTATTCAGTGTGCAAATTCAATTTGTGAGCCATAACCAGTAACAGGAGGCCTTCTGTGGCCACGATGCCGGAGTGTGCCAAAGTGCCGGTCTGTGTGGACTTATTGGGATATTATCAAAGCAGAAAGGAATTGTGGGAGCACCTCGTTCCAAGTGCCGATGCCCTGTCACTTTGTGTTTTCATGCTTTTCTATCCATAATCACTGATTTACAACTGTTTTGATGCCTCTACTGTATGGATGTCGTTTCTCTAACTTGTGTCCTTCTATACTCCACTGGCTAGTTTTGCTTTCTTGTCTTGTCCGTCTCTGTGGAAGTTGTGGTCTCTGTTTTGCCTCAGGGAAGGTTGTGGATTGGTCTGCAGGACATGTCCACGAGTGACCTGCACACCAGTCACAACACTCTCTCATGTCTCTGCTTCGTTGATTAATGTTTCGCAGCATAAGAAACACGTCAGGAACGGGAGACGGTTGCTTTCTACTTGTTTACAACTACTGAGTTCTGGGTTTTGAACAGCTGACCGGGACTTTTCTCTGTGGAGTCTCAATTCTCTCCCTGTGTCTGCGTGGGGATTCTACAGGTATCTCTGGTTGCTGATGTGAGTAAGCACCACCAATGTGTGCTCCTATATCTGTACACAGTGCAGTAAAATGAAAGCGTCATGGAACAAGTTTGTTGATAAAGTTTAAAATCAACGTCCCAGCCGGAGCGAATAACCACGCTGAGATAAAACTGTGACAGATCAAATGAACAGAAAGATAAGCACCGTGATAACAAACACACTGTCTGCCTGTGTATAAACAACTTGAGGCCTGCAGGGATCCGACAGACCCAGTGTGTCCCTGCCATGTTTCCTCTCCACGGTCGGGACTCAAAGTGGCCTTCAGCCGACCGCAGCGCCTGCTCATTCTCACCTCGTCTTTGTTGGACGGGACAGACGGCGTGGAGAGGGGAGAAGCCGCGGCGTGTTTCTTTTATTCCAAAGTTACAGCGGGGGTCACGTTTCCCTTCCAGGCCCATTCAGCTAAGGGCCGGCATTTACCAGTGCCCTGATTTGCACATTTATCATGGCTCTCACTGTCTGGCAAGAAGGCAGCCATGAAGAATCAGGGTTGGGGGGGGAGGGGAGTGGGCTGTTATATGTCCTTTGGCATCCACATTATAGTGAAAGTCCCCTGCTTACAGACCAGGTTGTGTTTCCAGTCACACAGGGCTGTTATCTTTCCTGCCGTTCCCAATCCAAGACATTCACTACTGAAACTACTGAAGCAACAGCTTTGGAGGAAAAACGCTCGTTTGCAGATCAACACAGAATCCATCCCCGTGCGTTCAGAACAGTAAAGGGACATGTCTATGAGCTGTGTGTCGGGGGGGGGGGTGTTTGGGCATTGGGCACTTCAGCATCTGTCAAAAGGGAAAAACTTGAATTTCAGCTCCTTCCCATTTTGTATCTTAGTGACAGTGTCCACATGAAAACATGAGAACATTTTTCCACATGACGTCATCGAACATCTGCTCACTCACGGGAGAAGAACCAGTGTAATGACGGCACCAACAGAACAAGTCAGACGAGAGAAGACTCTGCACGGAAGAGGGCCGAAGGCAGGACTGTGAGCAGCACTGGATCCTCTCCACACGTGTCTTGAGACTCACAGTATAAAACCATGATCTGATACAGTTTTTCCTCCCAGAACATTGAATTAATCTAGAAAGTACATCTGACAAACTATGTAATAATCAGCCTGATACGTCAATTCAAGTGGTTTTATTTATGAAATACAGTTAAAATGTTCTGATTTCAGCTTCTTAGATGTTGGTATATGATATTTTTTGCTCCTCTAATGACAGAACAGAGGAGTTCTTTAGATTCTTGAATTCAATGTGAAAGGAACAACATTCTGCGGAGTGAAGCCAAACATTCAAATAAAAATAAGCATAAAACACGATACTATCTTTAAAATCAATTCCTTCCACAGGACTGACTGTTGTGGTTCAAAAATATGAATTCTTGATCTATGCCTTTGACTCGTACCCTAAATACACAGGAAAATAACCACATGTTATGATATTGAAGTTATTACAGTTATTGTGGTAACTGCCCTCTACGATTTACCAGTGCAGGATTTGCCGCAGTCTTAACCATGATCTTACATCACTTTTATTATCAGGCATAAAGTTCTAAAGACAGGAATGCTATCTTAAATTAGATGGAATAAAAATGGTTGCAGTTGACAAAAAATATCTCGCTTCATGGTCTGTTCACAGCAGAGCTACAGAGATCTTCCTCATACTGCTTTCACCTGTTCTTAGATATTAGCACTCTACAAATGCCAGTTTTTTTCATAAAGATCACGATTATTTATTGAGAAATTCCATCTGACCCCTAATCCAATCCACTCCAAAAGTAAATGCCTTCTTCCTTGGCCGCCACCCCAACCTTCCACCAAGTTTCAAGAAAATCCGCTCAGTAGATTTTGTGTGTGATCCTGTTGAATGACAGACAAACGGGAATGCAAATATAACCTTGTTTGTGGAGGTATGATGAAAATCAAGCTCCAGGACGGTTACCAAACAGCCCTTGTGGTGAGACTGTTTTGTCGGCTGCTCTCAGACAGGGATCAGTCTGTGACGTGTCCCCCATCTCCACTCGGAGCCAGGGAGTGCCTGATCCCGGGAAGGCAGAGGGTTGCTGTCGCAGGGAAACTGGACAAGCTGAGGCGAACCTCTGTGCTGGCATTTAGAAAACCTCCCGACAACTCATAACTCACTCAAAGCCCCTCGGAGGGAAGACTTATGTTAACATGGTGGGTTCTTACAGAAAACCACCACGATAACTCACCTTCACGCCCACACACTTTGCTGCCTAATGACAGATGGATGGGAGGGTCTGGGTTTCACATTTTATCACAATAAAGTCTTTCTTGTCGTCTCCGTCTCCTCCGCCTCCTCTTGTCCATCCCTCTTTCCGGACATGTTCCCTCACATGTGCGATAGAATAGAAGTGAACAGAACGGGGGGGGGGGTAACATTCTCCCTCTGCTCCATAATGTTTGGCGCACAGTCGTCCAACATCTCTGACATTCAATATGCATTTGAAATCCACTGGTAAAATATTGATCCATTCACAGATCTGCATGACACTCCGACCACAACTATTAATCACTGCAGCGCTGCGTTTCCAGCACAAATATTACTGTAATAAACTGCAATGATAAGTCAAGGAGGGCTGAATCAACACTGTCATTAGCAGGTCACTAACAAGCAGAATTCTTTGATTTATAGCTTCTACAAAGGAGTTTCTGAATATCAACAAGGGGGTTCCACAGTATATAGAAATAGTACATATGCAGAAAGCTTGGAATAATATTATTCATATGAAAGATCGAAAAGATACTAATGCAGCACACACAACAGGCAGCTTCGTGCCAAACGTGTGTCCCCGTCCTCCAGCAGCCAGGCCTTTCGAGCCTGAGCCGCTTGGATAGATTGAGGAGCCTGGCACCGACGCTTCCTGTGTTTCTGTTGCGAGCCCAAGTCCCCTTCCCCATCAATCAGCCGCGAAAAGCAAACAACAATATGAAGGGGCCTCCTGGCACAACAGAGGAAACAGGTCTGCTTTCTCCAAACATTCCTCTAGGAGACGTGAAGGCTCGATAAGCAAAAGAAAGAAAAAAGGAAACCCTCTCCGCCCTGACTGCTGGGGCACACACACACACACACACACACACGCACACACACACACACACACACACACACACACACACGCACACACACACACACACACACACACACACACACACACACACACGCACACACACACACACACACAGGGCGCATACTTCACATAGTGTTCACATGGATGTCCAGTCATATGGAAACAAACTGCCGTTTCACTGGGTTTTTTTTAAACTGATCTAAGTGAATGTAAATCAAAGCTAACCCTATTTCACGCTGCGTCTACATTTTGACCTCACTTTACCGTGAAGTTGAAATTCCTTTTCAGAATCTCAAAGCTGCCTTTTTATTAAGTGACACAGTACATTTGGAGATTTACGTTGCACAGTTTCTAGGAACTATCGAGGGATATTTTTTGCCAGTAGTAAAAAAACATCGGTAGGTTTTTTTTTATCTTCCACAGACATTCCTGTAGAAATGACATGTCCACCCTTGTCTGTGTGATGGATTTCCTGGAAGTTGCCAATGCACAAACTATTTCATTTCTTACCTGACAAATTTAATTTATGACTCTAATACTTACTAGTTATTGTTTCGCTGTAACATTTCACTGTGTTTGACGTAAAGTAAAGAAAAGGCCTAAGAAGCATGACTCGATCAGTCTTGGAATGAGAGTTTGCACAACTAGTCGTAAAATATTATTAAATTAGCTTTTAAATCATTTTCATCATTTTAACTCATGGCCTGGAAAACGATAAGTGAGCTCGTGTTTATTCATTGTCACAGATGGGCCTGTATATTAATATGGTAAAAGGACGGGGAACAAGGCACCTGAGAAAACAGAGGCGCCCACTTCAAAATGTAAATCTGCTGGCCAAACTAAAAAGACAAGTCAAGACCAGGACTATGAATATCTTTCTCAGTATATTTCTTGACTTGGCTCTCTAAGAAAAAGGTCATTATACCAGGACTCAAGCTTGATTGCATGGAGTCATTGAAAACGATTAGTCGTCATTAAATCCTTCACTGTAATATCCCCCTTTTTTTCGGGGTATTAGACGAGGGTCTGCAGAAAGATTTCATCTGAATGTGCTGGCACCAGGAACAAGCAAAGGCCAAGTAAAGCAGAAACGAGGACGAAGTTGAAGGTTTCTTGAGCGAACACCAACAAATCGAAGTGATCTCAAGTGTCTGGAAAGTAAAACCGTGATTTGATGCACAATTCTGATCAGATGGAAAAAAACGATACTTTGAGTTGTAGCACAAAAAATAAACCATAAATACCTGATTTCATTTCTGAGCAGATGAATGGGGATTGTGTATAAGGTACGAGCTGGTGGGCTTTCCCCTGCCTCACAGTTCTGAGCTGTCACGGCCTCAGAGCCATAAACTCTAAAGGAGTCCACTGTTGGTTCTAACTGTAACGTTAGTCTCTGGATAGGCTCCCTGGTTCACTCTTTAAACGCCGTCCTCCGCGCCGATGACAGCTCGCTCTCATATGTGCCACACAACCTGCGAAGTAACTATCACAGCTTTTACCGGGCCCTCATTGGATGCTATTAATTTAGCTAAAAGCCAGAGTGTGTGGCGTGATGCTCTGGCACGGCTATAGGTTATTTATGTTGCTAATGTATTGCAGGTTCCCAGTGTTTGCCAACATCGAGTCCAGAGGACAAAGGGAATGAATGAAGTGCTGTTCTGCGGAGCATTTTGTGAACGTCAAAGAATCTCCAGTAGCACATCACTTCAATTACTTTCTGTGCCATGTATTGATTTAAGCTATATGCTGCATATGCAAAGTCTTTACTGAGAATAACATTGAGAAAATGACATATGACTCGTATCACAATGTATCGTCATGTCCTTGAGTCAACGGCCAAGTTTTCTATCCATCTATCCATCCATCTATCTATCCATCTATCCATCTATCTATCCATCTATCCATCTATCTATCCATCCATCTATCCATCTATCCATCTATCTATCCATCTATCCATCTATCCATCCATCTATCCATCTATCCATCTATCTATCTATCCATCTATCCATCCATCCATCTATCCATCTATCCATCTATCTATCCATCTATCCATCTATCTATCCATCTATCCATCTATCTATCCATCTATCTATCCATCCATCCATCTATCTATCTATCAATCTATCCATCTATCCATCTATCTATCCATCCATCTATCCATCTATCCATCTATCCATCTATCTATCCATCTATCCATCTATCCATCTATCCATCTATCCATCTATCCATCTATCCATCTATCCATCTATCCAATCTTCCAGTTCAATAACAGAAACCTTTAGGACAGACATGTATCGTACTTTCCACAACCAGATTTTCTGTATTAGTCATAATAATAACAACAATAATAATAATTATAATAATAGTGAATAATGTTAAAACTATTGTAAAGATGTTCCCTTACAGAACAGAGTCATACAGAAGCTTTAAATGTGTCTGCAAAGAACAAACAAGGAAGGATTACATCAGCAGAGGAGCGAGACAATTCCTGTGGGTGTTTTGTTTATGGTCCAAGAACCACTGTCTTATCCCTAATCCCACTCTCTTACTCACACACACACACACACACACACACACACACACACACACACACAGTGAATCAACACACACATTCCCAGCCCTTCTTGATTGTGTCATGGTCAGGCATCTATTTGTGACCTTTCGAAAGGAGGGACGGGGGGATGAGTGGATCGCTGCCTCCCTACCAGACAGTAATGATGAAACACTTTTCTCTGAAATCCAGTTCAACACAGGCAGTGGGCGCACGCCGTTCCCACTAGGCCAGGAGTCCTGGGTGATGCTGCTGCCCAGCTGGGACACTGCTGTGTGTGTAGTGGGGATTTGTCCCACAGCAAATCAAATTATAAAGCTAATGACGAATCTGATTCCATAACAGTTAAGATCATATGTCTGTATAATTACACCTTTCAACTGGGAAGAGTGTATTTTTTGGGGGGGAAACAAAACAGGTCGTTGATGGACAGCATATTCATGATGTAATGCATACCCCGTGTTCAACCCCTGTAAAACACTTTGCCTTGGAAACAGAGTGGAAACCAGATCTTGTTTTTACTTTGCCACAAGCAAGGAGCCCCCCTCAAAAAAATCCCAAGGTGCACTTCACCTCAATTTTCCGTGCCTGTAATTTGATCAAATGCAAATGTGTGTAAAATTTTGCAACAGTGCAGTTTATCAACTAAGGTGGGTGAAGCATTATTGCTAATCTTTTGGCCCCGTCCACTCGCACAGAGGATGTGACGGTCGAACAACAAACCTGTTCCTTGAGTTTCCTCTCAACCTGTTCATTCAGATGTGCATGTTTTAGAAAACTTCAAAACCAGCAAACCTGCTTCTGCCTGCACTGAAATGCAGTGTATTAATGCGTGCATGCACTAATAGAGGCTTGTCTGAGCAACCGATTTAACCCTTGTTTCTCAGAGTAGAAAGTCATACTGAAAAACCTGAACAATAATCCATAGAGTATCCAGACATCCACAGAGCCGGGGCTGACGGGGGAAATCACAGCTGTCAGCGAACAGTGCTGCTGCCTTTGCACATCTCTGAATATGCTCTATGTTTTCACACTCTGCCCTAATGCGTGTTCTCCCCCATTTGAAGCAAATTGGAGGCAATTGCACCTCACTGTACGTGCCAGAAATTCCCAAAGTGCGGTCAGGTTTTCTCACGCCTGGGGCGATGTTTTCCACGCAACAACTTTTGCAAGGTCCTGTTGTGAAACACTGTGGCTACAGACTCAGCGACACGGATTCAGCGGAAGACGCACACGCGTAAACACACAAACACACACGCACAGACATGCCAAACACAATGTGCTATTGATAGATGACACATCCCAGTTTTACCAGTGTTCTTTGAGCTCAGCTGGGTCATACGGATGCATAATTAGAGCGCAAGGAACTAACACACACACACACACACACACACACAATGAAGTGTAATATAAAACATTTAAATAAATTCAGTAGAAGGAGAAAAGAAGAGACGAAATAGGAAAAAGAGAAAACTAAAGAGACCTAAGCCACCACTGTCATTCCAGCTCTGACCATGGGCCAGCAGCCACAGAACATGGTAATCCAAGAAGACCACACACACACAAAGCCCTGCATTATTACACAAACTCACTGAGTCTACATTAATGCAACAAACACATCTCGCTTATCTCTTACATGCTCACTTACAGTCGCACATTCCTGTCACCCACCGCAGCTACGTCGAACATGTGCCGAGAGCCGTGCCGTGCTGTGCAGACACACACACACACACACAGACACACACACACACACACCCCCCCCCCCCCCCCACACAATCAAACTCCTTACCTGAAACACTGCGGTGGCCATCCTGTGTCAGTGTGTGTCAGTCGGTCTCTCTGTGTGTGAGTGTGTGTCTGTCTCTTTCACTCTTTGGTTTGTTTCTCTGTCCGGCCGTGTTTCTGTTACTGCTGCTGCTGCTGCTGCATCGTCCTTTTGCCTCCCCCCCCCCCCCCTCTCTCCGGGAAGCAGAGAGGTTTTTCTGTGCGCTCCAACCAGATGGCTTTGGCTAAATCCACTCACTGTTACCTTGGTGCAGCGCAGGGCTGGAGGAGTGTACAAGTGTGAGTGTGTGTAGTGTGTGTGTGTGTGTGTCAGATAAAGAGAGAGCGAGAGAGAGGGAGAAAGAGAGAGTTGGTGTGTGTGTGTGTGTTTCAGGCTCCGAGCTAATAGGTCTGGCTTGTCTCTCCCTCTCTCACTCCTCCTCCTCCAAGAAAATGAGCATAAAAATGTCTAAAGAGTCATCCCACAACTGGAAACGGCGCAGTGCAGCATTCAGCGCTGAATAAGCACACAAAGTCTGGCTGCAGGCTGAAGCCATTTCCCTCCCTTTCCCCTGCATGCCTGGGTTTTTCCTCCTCCCTCCTGTTCGGTCCACTTTCACCCTCCTCCCGACCGGGAGACACATGAGTAATGAGAAAAAGAGGCAAAGAAATATTGAAGTGAATTTCCCAGGGAGATCAGGGGGAACGGGACATGAGCTCGGGGAACAAAAGCTCAGCTCTTTCCCCCTCTGTCTGTCTCACTGTCTTTCTCCCATTGACACACACACACACACACACACACACACACACACACACACACACACACACACACACACACACACACACTCCTTCCTCACAAGCTAATTCTTCATTCCCTCCTTGTTATCAGCTTCTCCAGTTACAGGTTAAATCTGAGCCCCCCCCCCTCTCCTCCTCCTTCTATCTCTGTCTGACTTTCTCTCTTCCAACATACCCACACACTCACTCTACAGTTACAGAGAGAGAGCGAGAGAGAGAGACAGACAGACAGACAGAACCATGAATGAATCCATCGGCTTCATGGCAACTCCAAAGTCAAACAGTGTCAACAGCAGCGAGTGGGTGGGGGGGAGACATACTTGTCAGTCTCCAGCTCTGAGTGTACGTCCTCACCACAACCACCACGTTGTACCGATACCGTGAGTTCAACTCGTCTTAATGTGCCGATCTAAAGAGATGCAGAATAGTTAATAATCCCTCTAGTTGTCATTGTCTGATCCCAGTCGTCACTCACTCCCCACCTCATGGTTTGTCTACATATATGTAGTTAACACGTACTCATGACGAGCCTTGAAATACCAAGAATACCTTTTGCTTCATGACATCTCAAGTTCAGTGAGTTACTAACTGTTCTTCCCTGTGAGAACCACCTGCTCTCCTCCTCGCGGACCTCAACATTCATCTTAATATTCTCACGAGATGCACTAATATCTAATGGTGTGCACAGTGATGGAAAGCTGCACTGCGATGTGTTATTTTTACTCCGCGTGTTTATCATTCCTCTCCGGGGATACGATGCCTTCTCAGAGAAGCAAGGTAACGTGGTCACAGGGGTTCACGGAGGAGCCGACGTGCACACTTCATCTCAACAATCAGGCAGGATGATATATCATCCTGCCATCCTATATATCCTATATAAAGGAGGAACAGTGGAGTAAACTCAGTTGCTCTGTGAAGTAATCAAGCGTTTGTTCCATATATTAATAATAGTATAATAATATGGAAAACTTTAATCTTCAGTGGTTCCCACAGACTTAACAGTAACGCGCTGCTGAACTTTAATTCGTCTAACCACCTTTTATCCAGTAGCAGACAAAGAGACATTACTGAAGAATGTTGGGTACAAATTTGAAGCACATGAACCACGAGGCCCCAACGTGGAAAGAATGGCCACCGTCTTTGATGTTGCTCGGAGGTAATTACATGGAAGGTATTTATAAAAGCAAACACCTTTTGGCTGAAGCCGTGTTCACCAGATGTCAGCCCAGTGAGCGTTGTTTGATTCACTAATAATGACAAGGGCGAGGGAGGAAGGGAGGACTTCCAGGAACGTGACATATGGTTTATGGTAACAAAACAACATGGTTGTTTATGTGAGATGGACTCGTGTGATGCAGGACCAGCCTACAGCGTGGGAAGTGGGTAATCCCCTTGTTCCTTGGTGTCTGTGTTTGTCTACGTGGGTCTAAGTTACTGCACTTGAAGCTTTGTGCCGCCGCCGCGCTCGCTGCAGCGCAATTATGCATAGCAACAATTACATGTGTGTATGTTGGGGGCGGTAAAGCATGGGAAAGTTATCTGTCTGCGTTTTAAAGCTGATACGTTTCTCTCAGTCTTGTCTGTTTCCTGTGTCCTGGCTTTTATTATCATCCTGATGCGGTGACTGCCGTCTGTAATCACACTAACATTGTTAGAGACAACTGCCAGGCTGCCATGCCACTTTCAATTTTTTTATTTTTACTGCCTATTTTGTTCTGGTGAGGCCTTTAACTTCTATTTACTGGAGTTATATCGGTGAATCGTGAAGAGGGCTCTGTTTCACTCAGGCATCAGCACAAATCCTTCCTGTACCTGACAAACGCCCATGTGTTGGCACTCTTCTTCAATTGGACTTTTCTAACAAGACCAATCATGGTGGCTCCTCCAGAAAAGGTTGATGAGCCAAGACGACCAAATCAAGAAATCATCAGTTCAGGGTCAGAGGAGAAGAAAGGGATGAGGACAGAGGAAGGAGAAACAAGGACCCGTAAGAAAAGCTGACAGAGCAACAGATGAAATCGAAGAGTGAAGAAGAAGTAAAGAAAGGAAGGGATGAAGAGAGAGTGAGAGTATCTGGGTGAGGTCCAGTTTCATGGATCTGACTCAGGCTTTCCCTGAGCCGAGCAGATCACTGTCCTCCAGCGCCCAGGCGGACGCAGCTCACATGGATACTCTGACTGAATGGTGATGATTAGGTAGCACGTGCGCAGACACAAGCAGGCACGGATCCGAACGGAAAAGTTGTCACTTTGAATCAGAGGACAGGCTCGGAGACACAAGGGTGGGGAAGTTAAATTTCCATACTCGCTCCAGTATGTAACGAGGAGGTGTCCTCTAGAAAGTCATTCCTCCAGCAGCTGTTGTTGTGGTCGGGGGAAGCTTAGCGATGCCAGAAGAAAGACGACGCAAGCTCAGCAACTGCTCCTCGAAACACTCAGGAGGTTTCAAAACAAGTTTGCTACGGCAGATGTCGTGTAATCTTTGCAGCTGTATGCACTAAAAAGTCTAAAAAGTTCTACCATCACTGCCTCCTGCATACACTTGGCCCGTTGTTGACATTCTTTCCAGCAGCTCTTGATTACTCCGTCATGTTAAAGGCAGGGCGTTCCTGTTTGTTTGTCTCTGCTGTATCTATGCACATGTGGCTTCCATGCAGTTACCAAATACATGGCAAAGAGCCACTGCTCCTTGTGTCCTCATGCACAGGGACAAGGAGACCTGACCGCAAGACAATACGGTCAGAGGTAAAGTTGCATCAACGGTTTTATGACGACAATGGACGGAGAACTCCACAACTTTGGTTCAGTCTCACTGCTCTCATCACCCTCCGGTCTGCAGGTTGCTCTGTTTGCTGGATGTGTTACCAATCACATCTTTATGAGCTAATAATAAGACACAGCTTGTTACACTTTGGCCCAAAAACGCAACTCATGCAGCTTTAATGTTGTCGTAGTGTTCTCCTGTCAGGCAGCTTTGTCTTGACCCCGCTCAATAATGTATTGGACTGCAAATATTAGCCACATGATGATGGGATAATAATTGAGAATCCTGCTGGAAGTAAAAACAGAAAGAAATAATTTATGGTTGAGTAAGAGCCTTCAAATTAGAGGCCGTATGATTTATCCCGTGCTTGAATTGTTGTTGTGTTCCTCTCCTGAGGAGGAGGAGGAAGAGGAGCGAGCATGTGTTCTGTCCTGTGACTGCTAATTCAATTAGCCTCAAAGCTGCTGGCTGGATACGTATGCGATCGGACCAGGAGCTGCTTACATGAAAATACAGAAAGTACCATGACAAAGACCCGAGGCAGCATTTTGATTATGACACCGCATCCACTGTGTTTTTCTCTGTGATGTGTCTTATGTTTTCTGAACAGAAGTCCCCCCCCCATCCCCCTTCCCACTGTAACTCCTGTTCTCACTCTCTGCAGGGCCACATGCAATAGGAAGGAAGTTGTTAATGTTGTTACTGGGATTCAACACCACACCAGCACGTTTGAAACTTCACTCGGGGGGATGATGTAATGCCTCCTGTACTTACAGTAAAAAAAGAGCAGTGCAGTGAATCTCTATTAATGGACAGTTAATCTGTGTCTCTGATGTGAATTATTAATGAGGAAGTTAACTCTGTGATTACATTTAAGTCCCAGAATGGCTGAACACTGAACCTGCGTTAACAGCTGAGCACAACAAAGTCTGCAGCCTTTAAGGAGCATGTGGATAAAGTTCTGTTTATGTTTTTAAGACAATGCAAACGTTTGAGAGATAAACTAAAACTGGACTTATTAACTTTGT
Organism: Verasper variegatus; assembly: GCA_026259375.1. Classification (NCBI taxonomy): domain Eukaryota; kingdom Metazoa; phylum Chordata; class Actinopteri; order Pleuronectiformes; family Pleuronectidae; genus Verasper; species Verasper variegatus. Next base: position 3,155,545 of record CM048052.1, on the reverse strand, counting down.
CTGCTGCAGAACCTGCATCAGCATCAAACATTAAACTACCGAACGAGCCTTGACAGCGTCTTCTCAATCTGCCACTGTCAGCAAAAACTGAAATCCTTAATATCTGTCCTCTCTGGTGCCAAACCTACACAGAGCTATACTATCTATATGATCAGGACAAAGCTTATAGCTGGGGCTCTGCAGCAGTGACACAGCATCTAATTCCAGTCTGCATGATGAAGTGAAGGCCTGTAGCGATGTGTGGTACCCAGAGGAAGTGAGTGGAACAGAGCATGTGGTTAATCACGCCTAATGATCCTTACAGCTGCTGCAGGAGAAACTGTTTGAGGACAAAGATTTCCTCGGGCATTTTCTCTCTAATTCCACTGTAGAGGGAGTCGTCGACGATTCAAGGTTATACACGTTGTATATATCACAGCCTGGGAAGATGGACATGTCCCTTCACTGTACAGAAATGAAGTTTAAATATCCAAGATACAAACGCTGCCATCTGTACATGATCGTGAGTCAGTGTCAATCATCACTTTTTAATATTATAAGCTATTTTTAAACACACTATTATAGAATCGGCTAATTTGTAAGTGAAGTGGAGCAATGTTGACCTGAGCAGAGAATGATGTCACATTCCATCTGTGTTTTGATCTGTCCCGTCTTTGTTCTGGTGGTTCAGCCACGTCCTCCCTGTGAAACCATTGGCCCTTTATGAACGAGGATTATGGTTATAAGCTATAAATAGACAAATAATGGAAAAGGTGGGTGCGGCTCTAGAGGAAAGGTCAAGGGTCAGGACAACAGAGCAGAGAGAGACTCTGCCCGGGCTTCGTACTACCACCCGACAGCCACCTCAAGCTGCCACGGTTCAAATAAATCCCAGCTGTGTTCACCAGGTGAGGCCGGCTGCAAACCCAGTGTTCTCTCTCAAAAACACACTTCACATGTGTGGATCCAGCTGTTTGGATGTGTCAACTACTTGGAGGCAATAAATAATAAAAAGATTGACGGTCTTGCGTTGTTCTCGGCCGCACAGACGCCTTTATATCTGCAGGTGATTGCTCAGAAATGCTAGAAATGTTGGACAACTCAGTGGAACGCAGAATACATTTATAATGTATAATGTATAATGATGGACAAGAGGCCAAGTGCTGAAATCTAACAAGAAGATATGTTACTTTAAATGATCTACTGAAATAATTCCTTCCTTTTAATGTACTGATTTGGGCTTTTTTCAACATTTTCCAAAACTATAAACGCTTCTTCACTTTGGAGCAGAGAATGAAAAGTGAAGTGAGAGTGTTCGACCTCTTCACTCGTCAATATTGGAAACATTTCTTTCATTGTAATCAGGTTTTTACTCAGCACCTCAGCCCAGAACAGGGAAATTGACTTGTGTTGAGACCACAGGGCAACAGCAGTGAAAATGTGATCAGATGTTAGTGTTCCTGATATATTGTACAGATTAGACTGTATGTGAGAACACATCGCTTTCCAACACAAAAGGGAAAGTAAGTGCACAAAGCAGGAAAAGGCTGCTGTCGAAGATTAGGATGGAGAGTCACCATACAATATACTATGTTATATACTATAGAGTATTGGGAACTTTTACCAAATCTACTGATGTTGCATTTTTGTACAGTAGTGGCTGCGATTACCGCGTATGACTGAAATTAGCGTGAGCAGACCCTAAGCTCTTAAGTAGTCTGAGGTTTTACCTTTCCTTAATGCTTTCACAGCAGTTCAGCGGGAAAATCCCAGACATCCTGCCTCTTTCCTTTTTGAGAAGGCAGTTCGAGCAAAGAAATATGATGTGACGGCGTCAGGAAACGACAAATGGAAAGGGACTAGAGGTGATTTAATACAGAGGCCTGTCCTCACACAGAAGTGAAATCTTACTGACAAGATTGAAAGCATTTTTCACATCCAGCTGTGAGAAAACACACCTGAGGGCTGAGGACACATGTGCACGTCCGACCATTTGTTTGCAGTAAGCAGGTTAAACGTGGGCCCCCGTGTTCCTCCTATTCCCAGACAGAGATTTATAAGTAGTGTGTGCGTGGGAGAAGTTATTATGAAGAGATTCCTGACAGAAGATCAAACTGTGTTTGACTGACAGTCATACAAAAGAGCTTAATCTGCTTTTTAAGATAAAGTCTCACAGGCCAGTCTGAGTGCCAACACTCATCAGACTTGACCCTGGTGCAGTCACTCCCTTGTTTTTCATCTCAGGCCTCGGAGCAAATTGCTTCCTGCCAAAGCTCTGACATTTCTGGTGGCAGTGTTTAGAAAAGGAAATGCTGCTGTGATCTCTGGAGATCAAAGTTTCACTTTCGTACATAAGTAGGAGGAGCTAAGCTACTTAAACATACCCAAACTTTCACTGATAACTTAGATCCAGACCCTGACATTAAAATTAAGGATTTCTAAAAGTTAGAAGTGGTGGAAATATTTGAAATAACATAAGAACACAACTCAACAAAATAAAGTAATTAGTTTTTAGTTTTTTTTAAATGCTAAAAATGGCATCTAATATCTTTTAAAATGACTCAGCTTTCAATCGATTTGCAATATGAGCGGAGTCAAAGAGACATGAGATGACATCAGAGACGACAGTTGTTGATGTTACACATGAAACAGATCATTTTACTGCAAACAGCAAAGTGCTTCAACAGCCTGAAGGAGAACTTTCCAAAGAACATCTGTAATGTGCAGCTTTGTGAACTGAATTATGCCAATAAAAAACCGTTAGATTTCAAAATCCTCTGAGTAAATGGGCCATGAAAACGGTGATGAGGATATTATTAAACACAATATTGTTTTATTTTTACTAATATATTTTGTAATGTTATTTGCAGCAGAAATAGAAATAAGGAATTCACCCTCGTAACTTTAAGGGCTTATTTGGGTGAATTAATTATTTCAATCTTTCAAACCAATCGGTGCTTTCAGTGGTTGAAATAGCAACATGAGGAGAGATGAAACAACAAGATTCAGGCCTGTCTGACCAGGTCCAAAGCCCACCCCTCATATTCAGTGTGGCCCGTCTGCCCTGCACCCCCCCCCCCCCCCCCGGCATTTCCTGTGAGTAAAAGAGGGAGTGGGCAAAGCTGGCAAGCAGCACCCATTTCAATAATGGATACCAGATGAGGCAAAGTGTACGTACAGTATATAATATAGGTGCATGTGTGTGTGTGTGTGTGTGTGTGTGTGTGTGTGTGTGTGTGTGTTGATACTTAAATCCTCCTACATGGCAGTTGTACCTTTGCACACACAGAACACTCAACTCTCCCTCTCTGAAAACGTCAGCTCCACTTTGTTTTTCCTCCCGTTTTCTCCTATGTGCTCTTCACAAAATTAATCAAGCGACATCTCCGTCCAGAGGTCTTTTATTTTTAGACACGGGGGGGGGGGGGCGATCTCCAAGATGCAAGAGTTCGTCCAGAGTAAACACATTCTGGTACAGAGAGCACTTGTTTAGACATTCTTGAGATTTTTATGCAGAAGATAAACCCTCAAAACTCCACCAACCTCAACATCTGCATACACACACACACACACACACACACACACACACACACAGTTCACGTGCACATCCAGAGGAGTAGCTGACTCCACCTAAACATTATATTTCCTCCCAGTAAGCTTGCATGAATTTTAAAGGGAACGTTTACATGTGGAAGCATCTGAGAGATAAAAAAATGATTATGACTCTTACCTTGACTTCACATTTCTTGTGGCAAGCAATTCTGCAAACTGGAGAAAACAGAAGAAAAGAGAAAGAAACAAAGAAGGAATTAGCTTTATGGTTCATAAAAATCTCCAAAACATTGAGGAGAGAAATCCAAACAGTGTGGTCCCAGTTTAAATCATGACCCTGAGGAGTTGGCAAGTAGGTATGAAAAAGCAAGAGGTCCATATTCGGCCCAGAGTGTTTGTTCTGTGGTTGAAGTCAAATGTGATCTGCTCTCGGTGAACTAACCCTGGCCAGTGTTATCTTTGTGTTCTCAGGACACTGTCACGGGCTGAATTCACGACTCTGAAACCCACGGAAACACTGCATGAGGAGACATTTGTGAGGAGATTTACCTTGAACATACAGTCAGTTACTGCTGTTACATGGTATGAAAGCATACTGTCTGTTTGCTTTTTATAAGAGACATAAAGCCAATTCTGACTGACTGCATGGACTGGTAACAACTTTATGGATGGTTTGAAAATAGTGATGCATACATCTATTCAATGCAGCAACAGAGGAAAACACCAAGTTAGAGATCTGTTGTGTATATGTATATATGACAAGTGTGAAAAGAAATTGGTTCTTTATGAAACAGGACAAATAAGAATATGGAGAGCTGCCATATAGTCGAGAATATTAAGAAACATGGCTTTAACATTGGGCATTAGCCTTGGTATGTGCTCTTAAAGCGCCCTTCTAGTTCCCTATGGACTGACGAATGAAAATCACAGCCTGACATTTCCATTTATTAGAAGGAGGCAGTGCTCTATGTGGCTTAGAGTTGAGAGAAATTCATAAAAATGGAGTCACACAGGATTAAAGCAGTTGTTCGACTTATAGAATTTCCACAGTTTCCCGCTCTGTTCTCCAGCGCTCGCTGCACACTCCCACTGGGCGTACAAATAAGGGTCAATAGGGGAGAGCACCTGGACCGTCAGCTCATAAATAGTCAGATCCCGTCACAGGACGGAGAATGAAAACACAGCTCGACGCTCCGAGGCACAGGCTTTCCAAATAAAGAGCCGACTGTATGCTTGTACTGGAACACGCTGCACCTTATGTAATGACTTATACCGTCTCCAGACACATTTTTCAAAGCCAGTGTAATATGAATTGTGATTAGTTGTGAAGACGCTGATATGAAGCTGGGACGTGGCCAGTCCTCACACTGTGTCTGTCTGTGTTTGTGTGTGTCCTCAGTGTAATGTTTCAGGACCACTATCAAATCACTGTTATCCTTTGTGCCTCAGATATACAGCAAGTCTGTGCCTCTCAAACACTGTGTTCCCTCTGATGGACGGTGTGTCTCTTAATCTCAGTGGATTCTCCAAACACAACCACAAGCTCCAGTATGTACCACCACAGATTCACCCTCTGTGTGTAAACGTGCACTTTTACTTCACTTCTGTTATTGTTTCAGTGGCTGACGCTGGAGGTGCCGCTCCCTGGGCAAATATGATCCAATCTTACTTCTATGTTATGTCCCAGTTTGTATATACTCAGTGTAAAACATTTGAGGTGGCTTGTTTATACTCAACTACGTCTGATTGACAATTTATACGAATTCATGTGCTCGGATTTCCATTCCCTCTCTTCGGGTCAGAATACTGACACACTCCACATTTAGGTGCGGCTGGTTTGACCACGGAGATGGAATGACGGCTTGACCTCAGTAACCTATCCACCCCCCCACTCTCCATCGCCTACGTCTTACAGATCTTCTCAGCCGGCAGAACCCCGTGCAGCTCACAGACTATTCCACTGGTCCCAGTCCAACAAGGTTAATTGACATGATGGTCCAATGAGCAACAAGAAAACCAATTGTGTAAAATGTAATGTTTTTGGGTGCATGTGTCCCCCCCCCGACTATTTGTAGATCTGCTGCTGTTGGTTGATATCAGAATAAATATTTGAATCTAACTTTTAGTAAAAGAGACTTTGGCTCCTGTGTTTGGGTTAATTTGAAAGACACGTGCAACACGTTTCAATGAAAAAACAACGTGGACCAGAACTTAGTTTAATGGACTTGCTGAATAATGATATTATAATAATTATATATATATATATATATATAAATGCTACAATATACTTGCAACAGTTTTTCCTCTCCTGTTTGTTTAATTAATTTAATGTCATTAGCTTCTTTAGCTTCGTTGTAACTCCAAACCATAAATCGCTTGTACCCTGAACTTCAGGGTCAAAGGTTACATGTCAGGAGCAGCAGGTCGTAAATCTCCTCCAGCACAGATTCACTTTTCCTTTCCTCTCTTCAGGAACACCAGCAACATTTATTCATCACGGAGATGAAGATGAAGACCTTTGCGAACCCACATGCACCAATGCTCTACTTGATTTACATGTGTCTAGTCAAATTCTGTATTTATTTTGAAACTGGGGAAAGTGAGAAGCTTTCTCTTTTCAGCCAAATGTGTAATTACATCATAGTTTCTATTTGAGCCCTCTCAGGACTATATTTGCATCCCGGGGGTAACATTTGAGAGTCAGAACGACTTCTTAATTAGAGGCCTTCAGTTGTGGGTGGCACTGTGAAATCCTGCCGAGCTACACATTCCCTGTCTCCCGAAGAGAGTTCCCATGGCTGAACCGTTTGGGACAGCGAATGTCTGCCGTCTGAAACCAGCACGATGGAACAGATTAGTCTGGACCAACAAATATGGAGTTTTTACATTTCTGATCCGCTGTTTGAATGTGAGTTTCACTTTTAAATAACTTTGAATTACTTCATCTTCCTAATGAAATAATGTGTTTAATATTTATTTGATTGGCAGAAGAACTGATTAATCATTCAATTTATAAAATATCACAAAATAGGAACCAGAGCCCGATGTGATACAGTACAAACATATTAAATATATTCAGCTGTGATTGGTGGATATGGAGCCTTGTGTCATGCTGTGGCTCCTTGAGAGAGAGCAGGCCATCCAATAATCACTTTAACCTCCAATCAGGGGTTGGAGGTTTGATTCCATCCTGTGTAATCAACTCTGATGGATAAGTGAGAGGCATATGTTAGGTACTTTGGCCAAAAGGAAAGTAATTAAATACATATAGTTAAATACTGTATATATATATATAAGTATAATGCTGAACTACATTTGCTCCTTGAAAAGGTTTAACATTCAAATGCTGCTTATAGTTGATAGCATAGCAATGAGCAATGCAAACTTGAATAAGGTCTTAATCGGAATAAGTACGAATTGAATTAAGATGTGTGGAGCATTCCAACCTTAGTCATATAGGTTTTAATCGCATTATAACATCGTATTGGAGTTTTCACAGCATTTTAAACTGCTGCTTCGTGACTCACGTCCCGGGAGTAAACAAGATGGAAAAATACAAAAGGAGTTGTAGCTTTTGCAAAATTAGAAAGAAAACACCCAGATTCCTATTTGATAGTGTCGTACATTAAACTGTTCCAAGTTGGGTTAAAACCAGCAGAACAACACAGGAACTTAATGGTGAAGTGGACTTGATGGCACGAGTCGTAATCAGACGGTTCTCTGTAACATGTAAAAGAGAATATTGACGGAATATTCAATTAGCAATTAGCAACTCATAAAAACACCATAATCTATAGTGTGTTATTCTGAATGAGGTCACCAGTAAGAATATTGGTGTCAATGTAAATACAGCCAGGGTCCAGTCTGCATGATCAATACATGTATTTGATATTAGCTACATAATGATTAACAAGTAAATCATCTGTATTCAGTTCTTCTTCCACCGCTGGAGACGAGATGCACAAAGTGCTCTTCACAAGCCAGATATGACATAAGTCACAGGGAATGTCCTCATGGATATGAAATCCAAACAAACACGGCTGTTTGCTTGATAAGCATTAAAAGCCGTGTGTCCAGCCCACCAGGACAATGTCCAGTGCCGCTTCCAGCACGTGAGTCCCCAGTAAACACCACTTGTGAGCCGCATGGGAAAAAGCAGGACTTCCATATTGGGTGTGAAAGCGGCGAGCTCAAGGAGCTCGGGCTCGGCTTTACCTTGTTAGGAAGTGCGGCTTCGGAGAATAAACACAAATGTTCCTGGTGGAGTGAAGGAGGACAGAAAAGGAGGGGTGGGTGGATGTTGGAGGGGGTGAGGAGGGAGAAGATGCCAGAAGGTATAAAAAGAAATAACAGAACTGCGCACATCAATCATTAGGAAAAACGAAACGACAGCCGGGGACAGGAGCTGGTCAGAGTGAGGAGGTGGTGAGGAGCGTGGAACACCAGTTGCTATCTGACTATATGTAACATCAGAAGGGGGGGGGGGGGGGGGGGGTAGGGGGGGGGGGGGGGGGGGGGTGAGGTGGGTGGGGGGTGGGGTTGACTGAAGCTGGGTGATTTCCTTCCTGTGGTCCCGTGGAATGAGTGTATACTCCCACAGGGCTGGGCTGGACCCCCTTTCAGCACCGAGCACAATCAGAGGGCAGGGCTGGAGAATTTCCTCTCCCTCCCCTGCCCTCACTCTCACTCTCCCCTCATCACTCTCACTCTCTCCCTCCCTCTCATCACTCTCTCCATCCCTCTCTCTCCCTCTCTTCTCCGTCAAGCATGCACAGTCACGTGTACATACAAACATACGCAGCACAGTACATCCACTAACCCTCTGAACTAATGTGTCTCTCTCTCTCTCTCTCTCTCTCTCTCTCTCTCTCTCTCTCTCTCTCTCTCTCTCTCTGTGTGGAAATTCACTTGCAACAGCAGCAGCACAACAACAACAATAAAAGAGGAAGAAAATAAGGACAAAACATTTAAAATAATAACATTTCACTATAAACAGACTGTGTCAATATATTTATCTGATATTGATGATATTCAGTTTACACTGTTGATATTATTGGTCTGTTATTCTTCTTTTCTTGTTTATTAGTTTTACTGATGTGTATATTTGCTGCTGCAATACATATCTCAATATAATTGGAGTACGTTATACATAAAATACACATGGGGACACTAATGTGTCAATTTTGCACACGTCTAACACAAATATTACTAATAATGGTGAGCAGTGGTACATTATAAGAATTTAGACTATATACCTTCCTACTAATACGTGTTGTCAGTGTACAATTTTTTTTATTTTGAGACGATCCCACACACACACACACCCACACACACACCCACACACACACACACACACACACACACACACACACACACACACACACACACACACACACACACACACACACACAGTATCATGCTACTACACAAACTCAGGAGGACACCAGATGTGTACTAATCTGCAGCTGAAAGGAGTTCTCCATAAATCCACAATTTCCTACTGTTTGAATAATGTCCGCTAAAAACTACAGTGCTCTGCAGTTTTAGGAAATGATTTAGTCTCCCCCCCCCCCCCCCCCCCACCCGAACAAAATGTTATTTTATTCTGATCTGTTTGTAAAGATTCAAATCTTCAGCAGGAACCAATGGGCTTGGAGCGGAGAGCCAGAGGCACATCAGTGGAACTGGGATGTGGACTAGCGCTTACATGTAGCTGATCTCAATCTTCGCATGGGATTGTGTTGACAATAAGAAAAAAATGAAATATTGGCAGTCTTATCCAATAAGCTCTACATACAGGTGATAAACCACATAACTGCTCAAAACATGTCGGCACAGGACGGCGTCTGAGTGTTTGGTGAATGAATCTTACTCCGCTGCCCATAAACATCTTTGCACAATGGCTGAAAAGCCACAGGAGCTTGAGTGGATCACGCACAGTGTAATTAAAAGTTAGGGAGAGGGGCAGGATCAGGAATTGAACTGGTGACGTGTTGAGTACATGGTTCTGTACGTGCACCAGGCTGTTGGCTCTCACTGTTTTACTGTGGCTAGTGGAAAGAATTTCTGTCTCTGTGATCTTGACCTTTGACCTTTAACCATCAAATCCGTTTGTCCAAGAGAACATTTATACCAAATCTGCAACGTCCTTCCTGATGTATCATGTTCAGAACCGAAGAAATGTTCCTTGTCAGGTCACAGCGACTTTGACCACTGAAAAAAAAAGCAGTTCATCTTCAAGTCCAACTGAACTTTTCCATCAAATGTGAAGAAATCCCCTCAAGCACACACAGAGCAGGTTGCACGTGAAGCTTAAAGGTGCAGCACCACGTCAGTAATGTAATACACCGTCATTCTCAGCTCCTGCACTGGAGTTAATTACCTCTCATGACTTCATCCTCTCTTCAGAACAGCTGAAGAAACCTACACACTATGCTCTAATCCTCAGTTTGTGTCTCGCTGGGCACCCTCTGCAGTTTCGGTGAAGTATTAATGTCAGTAATTATTGACTCTGGCTCATCACTATCCATAATTTGGCTCATACAGGGCTGTCATCATGCAGCCCACACGTTTTTTTCTACCCAAGCTACAATCCCTGCCAGTGATGCGTTGGTGTGGGTAAAGCTCCACCTTCATGCAGCTGCTTGGGCTTTGCTGGGTCGTTCCCTGAAAACAGTGCAGGAGAGCGGGACAGATCCCGGGTTTCCACAGAATCCTGTGTGTACTCAGATCTGTCTCTTGTTTGCTTCATCCTGACAAAACACAACATCTGTTTGTTTGCCAGTACGTCTGTTGTTATGTCACTGGGAGCGTGAGTCGGACTGGGTTGAAACAGCTGTTTCCGCTGATACAGTCAGTAGCTACTAAAAACACCAGAGAGTCAACATGTAAATATGACAAGAGGCATGAGAAATGTGGATTAAACAACCTGCTCGAGTTCACTGTCGGAGTTTGGGCTGAGAATTCAAGGAATGTTCTCTGGAAGAAGTCAGCAGCAGATGTAGTCTGTGCAGAAGGATAGGAGACTCCTTTAGAAACCTGGGACTCTGCTGCCGCCTGGTGGTTGTTATCGAACAGCTTAGATTAAACTTCAGATAATTCTAGATTTCTTACATTTTATACATGTTTGGCTGCAGGTCTTGATAATATTTCACCACCAGATTCTAGTCAGGCTTTGGTCCTCCTGCAGCAGCCACAGGTTCAGCTCCAGCCCTTTGCTGCATGTTCCCAAATACTAATATTAATAATAATATCAATGAAATCAAATCACTCCAGATTTGATCTAACAGGATGTTTTGTGTAAAAACAAATGAGCTTAATGAGGTGAACATTTCTTTCTTGATATGATGAAGGAATCATGTTTCACTTGTTTGTTTTTCTATATGGAAACTTATGGACGTTAGTATAAACCCCTAAATTTGCAGATTCATTTCATTTGAATGAGGTTCAAGTGCAGTTCAGTTGTAATATTTTAACTCCTCCAACAGGTGGCGGCCTAACTGCATCGATCACTGTGGCGCTGCACTTGTGGGAACTACGATTGTAAAGTATTTGTTTCGGGTATTAGCTGAGTGATATTATCTTTTAATCCAAATAGATGTGAGCAGATAAAATGAAGTGCGTCAAACTGAGCAACTGAGCAGTTCACAGTGTTAACGTTGAACCCACAGAAGGGTGTGTGTCCCATGTCACTGCTGATGGGAAGTCATTGTCTACTCCAGTTCAGTCGATTAGGATGATAATGTTAGACTGGGAGACGCCCACTGTCACTGCCCATCATCCCCAGTGATCATCTTCATCACTAATCAGACTAATGACCGATACATGTCATGGCAACAAGAGGAACAACACAGAGAGTGGGACAAAGTGCCTGATGAACTATTTTATAGACACATTTTCACAATCTTTCAATGTCTCTCATGTCCTACTGCTTGACACTAACACTCTGTCTGCCTATTCTGTGTGTGTGTGTGTGTGTGTGTGTGTGTGTGTGTGTGTGTGTGTGTGTGTGTGTGTGTGTGTTTAACCCGGCTGCTGTTTGCTGCATACCATGTGTATGAGCTCAGCAGTCAGCACCAGAGCTGTGATAACCTTTACTCGCCCTCACCCACACACTACACACATCTGCTAGTATAATGTATCTGCAGCCAGTGTTTAAAGACCTGTGTTCGATCCACAGTGGGGGGGGGGGGGGGGTCTCTCCTTCAGAACAAGGACGAACCAGTCACCACAGAACAGGAGAAAAACAAAAGCTAAACGAAGCAGCGGTGAGAAGCAGAGGAGAGATGATATAAAATGTTGGGTTTTCCAACAGAAATATAAGAAGTTCATAAACTGTGTGAAGTGCTGAAGCCTATTTGAGTACGGCCGCCTTCTATTGACCTGCCGCTGAACACACAGCATCTATCTGACCTGAACTGCACTACACTGAATGAACAGAAAAGCCAGTTTCCTGCCCTCTGGGCTCTTTCCTCCAGAAATACCCTTTCACAGTGGGCTGTATTTTTCTCTTTCCTTTTTGATTTTACGCGACTGGAAAACTGCCGTCGGGACCTGCGTCAACATGCTATTGTCAAAGTAACTAACACCTTGTATCCTGGCAACCGGCGCACAGAGAGGAAGTCCAAGTGCTGCTGTCATTACGAGGCCATGTGACGGGAGCGTGTTAGTAAACAAGGGAAGTCACGTAGGACGCAGGCAGCAGCTGGATCCTGGGAAGCTGCACTTTCACCAACAACGCCTTTGTTTTTCTAAGTCTTCAATCTATTTCTGATTCTTATTGAATAGAATTATGGATTCTTTTGAATAACAGATACACATATTACCCTCCATGTAGCTGCAGAGGTCGGAAACTTAACCTTTGTCTACACTACAGCGGATATTGTTTTGAGTGTTTGATTTCTCCTCAGTATATAAAAAAATATAAAATATATATATATTCAAAATATCTCCGTCCAGGGGGGAGAACATAAAAACATGCCAGGCCAGTAGGTGGCGATAAAGATCCGTTAAATACCAAAGAACACAGTGGTCCAAGTGAGAGAGACACCTGTGAAGGTTGGTGATGTGGTGCAGTGATTATAACTGTAGCTGTAAACTTGTAATTAGACCTAAACAGTGCTGAACAAATGTGGAGGAACTAGTAGATAGTTGCTGTTTCTGCTGCTCATCACACAAAGCAACAGTTTTTTTGTAAACACGGATATAAAAATATCTGCATTAGTGTGGACGTCTTTTATTTAAAGTCTATGGTGGGTGTTAAAGGGGGGTTAAAGGTTGGTTAGCTAAGCTAAGCTAACAGATGTAGCAGAGACCAAGACCCTATAGTATTCTGTATGTCAACTCCTGATCCTACACTTCCCATAATCCTGCTTCCCACAATTTACAACTTGATGGCACCTTTTATTGTGACACAGTTAAAAACCAGTGTTTCCATAAAACTGCCCCCAGTTTGTCCCACAGCCTTTAATAAATCTGTGGCCTATTACCGAATCAAACTGATTCTGTCAGACTTGACAGAGCTCCTACAGAGCCCCAGAGCCCCCCATGACCAGTGACACAATCCCAGTGTGTAAAATATGGATGGGTTGAGCCCCAGATTCTCAAAGTGCTTTAACATCGCTTCACCCTTTTGACCTGGCTCCTCCCTCCTGCTCGCCGAGTCTAGTTTTGGCAAATGGGACTTGAATGAGTCATGAGACCAGGATACAGACACAGACAGATAAAACCAGAGTATTTGATGTCTGCTGTCTGAGAAGGAGACTGTGGATCACTATGTCTTGTCCTCGTAAATCTGTTTCAAACACACACACACACACACACACACACACACACACACACACACACACACACACACACACACACGACCAGAGTCAGATATGACGTAACGGGAAGGGAAGCATACCCAGGTAAATGAAATCAGAATAGAGTTAAATGCAGTCTTGTCCTGACAGTTTATCTCCGCTATAAATCAGCTGTTACTGGGGACGATCCCAGCTGCTGTTCTATCATTTTATGGGAACATTTGAGCAACTGTCTCCACACACAACTGATCATTATGTATCCGGAACAGAGGGAAAGCACAAACACAAACAAAATGCTCTTATTTAGTCTTTCCACACGTTGGCAGGTACAAATGCTGCGTAGAGGAAACAGTGCGGCTCACACAACCTGATCCACAGGACGGGCTCTCTCTTCGTGGTGATAACACCCAGCACATGAAACCAATCTGAGAATTAATGACATACACATCACACTGCACATCCCATAAAGTGTCTAAACAACATCTGGGTGCAGCAGTTAGATCACAGAGTGAGATAGCAGGACAACTGCTGGTTGTTTTGAAAGCTGCTCTACAACTAAAGATCATTATTATTGTTATTATTATTAATAAGAGGTACCAATGTGCAGACAGAGAGAGCTCTGTGTTTTCTAAGCTGTGCCCCTCCAACAACCCGTTCTCCAGTCAGATTTGTGAAGCTACAAGCTGAGCATCGCCTCCTCGTGTGCCAAAGCAAACATCCAGCCATTTCCTCTTGGTTTCATTTGACGTTATCTCTCTGAAAACAGACATTTCCACAACATAATGTGCTTTGTACTCTGGGATCATATATTCTCCATTTCTGTTTCAGCCCACTTTGGTTTTTTTAATCCACGGCACCAGATGGGAAAGGTTCAGAAAATGGCCACCACATTAAAGTCTATTATTGAATCTCAGTTTCTTTCCTGTAATTGTTTGATGTCTCACATCATACTTCAGTCACACCCAAGTAAAAAACAATAGAAGCACTAAATTCTTGTCACTAGTGAAGTAGCTTTAAAATCAACAACAGAAAGTGACAATTACTTAGGAACCAGTCATCAAGACATTCTCATACAGGAACAAAACCACAAATGGTGAAATACAGTGTGAGTCCATGTCTATTCCATCAGAGATGCTGTTGAGATGCTCTTGCCTGAACTTAACCAAGCTGCAACTGGGAACTGAGGCTCCTCCCAGTAAGCCGTTGTGGTGGAAAACCCTCAGGGAAGTCATCTCCCAACAGCCAGAGGACCCCTCTGTATAATAAAGGCATCAGGAAACCAACTATTCTTCATTGAAGAGATATTTCTCTCTAATTGGACATGTTAGATTCTGATCTTGAAGAATAACTGAACCCCACATGAATAAATCAGTGTTCACTCTTTACAAGTGGATGAATGAGCAGAAGGAGAGCCGCAGAGTTTCAGGGCCGGGGGACTGACCTCGGCAGACGAGTCCGTCCTGGACGATGCTCTGTTTACAGACACTGCAGTGCTTGGCCTTCTTGAACGTCTTCACCCGGAACGTGTGGGAATGAAGAGCCTCCAACTCCTCTGGCTGCAGGTGAGGAAACAAAAATAGAAGAGCACAGAGGTGGAATGTTGGCGTTAAAAAGAGGTTGTGAGCTGACGGCTCGTTCTTTTCTGTTGAGCGCAGGTGTTCCACAGAAATATAAAGTCTCACTAATAGGTTCATTTTGTGTAATTGGCCATGTGCAATACATAAAATCCACATAAATCACATACATTCATAGTCACACTCAGACACGACCAGGGTCCTGATTATTACAGGCAGAAGTACTTCCAGCTCACTACGATAAAAAGACATGAGCTTGTAGAACCTTGAAGAAAATGCAGTTTAATCTCTGTTGTTTTCCTTCCTCTCATTCCTCCTCCTCCTCTTCCCCCCCAAACTTCTGTCCTGTCATCTCCTCTCCCTCCTGGCAGGTGCGTTACACAACTCTTTGGAGAAGCTGTGTGTCAAACTTCCTGTGTATGTCCGCCGCCTGCTGTGTTTCTCTCTTCTGCCTCACAATCCCCTTTTCCTGTCTGTTTTCTAGGCATTCAGCAGAAACTGAAAAGTCAAGCTTTGGGAGTCTTGTCGTGTCTTTCACCAAAATAAAAAACCCCTGCGTCCTGTTTCCAGTTTCCCCCCTAATGGGCCGACCGTGGGGAAATATGACATCATTCGTGTATGTGGTGTATTTGCTCAGCTGGTCCCCAATTCAGCTTTGAGGTTCAGCTCTATGGGATTAGTGGTCCATTGAATCAACAGCCTTATACCAAATGTTAACATTATAGTTATTATGTCGTAAAAGAACTCAGCCACAGCCGTTATATATTCCATCAACTACAGTGAAATGGCATTTAACACAACCCATATGGAGTTTCTTTCTGTTCTCTAGTCTTTTATCCTAAGAGCCTTTTTTCTTTATTTCATCTTCAGATTTTATAATATTCTCCCTCAAATCCCTGATCACATGCAGATTTCTTCCGCTCCTGCTCACAACTGTTTGATGAACTGTTGCTGCACAAATGTCCTGCTCTCACATCTTTGCTCTGGTATGAATGCAATGTTGACGAGTGAAAGTGTCACTCCCTCATTATGTTTTCTCATTTTTCAATCTCTCTCCCAAGACTTTACCGATAAGCAGGTTCTGCAGGAAA
The DNA here is from genome assembly GCA_026259375.1 of Verasper variegatus. Taxonomy (NCBI): domain Eukaryota; kingdom Metazoa; phylum Chordata; class Actinopteri; order Pleuronectiformes; family Pleuronectidae; genus Verasper; species Verasper variegatus. The sequence continues at coordinate 3,139,546 of CM048052.1, read as the reverse complement.
CGCTGGTGCATTTCATGCGAGCGTAGAGAAGCAGCCTGAGCATAAGGAAGAAGAATCAAACTGAAGCACGGGACGTTTGTGCAGCGACATCTGAGAAACACTTCTGAGTAATTTGCTTGAGAGCAGGTGCTTTCGAAGAGGGTTTCAAGAGGAAGAAATGAAGAAATCTGATCGTGAAATGAAGAAATAATGCTCCTAAAGTAAAAGAGCACACTCATGACAGCACAACCAATCATCAGGCAATTAAGAGACTGGGGGCAACACTATCATTAAGCCTTCTAATACATATATATATTATTTCATACATGCTTTTGGGTGTTTAGAGCAGAATGCAGACAGTATTTTATATTGAACCTATCTGTAATTGTCTGTATTTGGTGTCTCTTCCCAATGACAGTTCAGAAAAGTGAAACTAGAATTTGTTTCTGTGTGTGTCTGCAACCATCTACAAAACCTAAAACGTACCTAAACACACATGTGTTCTAAACAGGGGATTAAAGAGAGATGATGGATAGGTTTTCCAGACAGGAAGTGCCAGTTTAAAACTGGGGTGCTGCCATGAGGCTTCCATTAAGTGCATGTGCACGCTGGACAAGGCTAAAAGTGCCCATGTGGTTGCCATACTGAGGGACTTAGCACAGGAATTTTCATATGGGAAGACCATAGAATCACCAGGCCTGGTGATGAAAATCTAGTAGTTCCCTGCCTGAAAATATTCTCAGACTTCAAACCGCAATCTCATAACCACTAATGACCCCCTTTTTGTTCTGCGCTCATCAGTCCTGAAAGGCGACGTGTTGGAAAAGTGGCTCAGGGTGTGTAATCATAGCACAGAACTCCTAAATGATAAACCAGACTGAGTCTCCGCTGGACTCTGCTGGTTTTCGTTCTGTCCTCTCTCCTGTGTTAAGAGCGGGAACTGACTGAGCAGAAGGAAAGTGAAGCGAGGCCACTTCTAATGATGTCGGATTTCCAGGCAGTGCAGGATCCGGTGAACACGAAGCAGCCACACTGAATCCTTCACGTGATTCCACATGAGAAAGAAGCAGCCTCGTTATTTGTTATAGTTGACACCTCGTTATATACAGTGTCTATACCAGGCAGGTTGGGTCATGAGGAATAATACTGAGTCTGTGAGGTCTTATTGAATCTGGGAACACCAGGAAGAAAGCAGCATCATCTGGTCTGAGGGCGTGCAGGTGTTTACCATGCAGCAGTATGGGAAGTGTAGGATTGTGAGGATGTGAGTGCACTGAATACACACACAGGTTAAACCCTGTCTCATATTGTTATGTGTTTATTTACCTGCATGATGATCTTTATTATTCAAACAGAAACTCCTGAATTGAATTTCCTGATTGCACAGATAACTGAATGACACATCACAGAAACAGTGCTCTGGGGATCTACTGGTGCCTGAAATCACAGTTTTATTCCCATGATATAAAAAAAGACAAACAAACTGTATGAAAGTGATAATAAAATACTTTCATCACAAGTTTTGGACTTTATATAATGGCTTTAAGCACCTTGTCCTTTTATTGTGCTCTAACAGTGGAGGTAGAAGCTGTGTGAGGTCGAGCTGAAGGCTCATGTATGAATACTAATACGCTCATGATGTGAACATGCTGGTGTTTAACTTTAATTTAGTGCATCACCATGCTATGAATGGCTAATTAGCACTAAACTCACAGCTGAGGCTGGTTTGACCTGATGATGGCGCCACGTGGAAAGTTGAATGATCATTAAAGTCATTTCACTTTCTACATATCTTGGATATGACAATCTATTGGGCTTTATCACTAAAAACCCAAAGTGTCAGTGTGGTAGATAGTTTGCAAGAAGATGTTGAACATGGACCCAAAGATCTTACTTCATACCAACAAACAGAAACATTGAGATCCTTCATTAGGCTCTTATTAATACTGTAACCTCACTTACATGGAGGTTTCTGAACTCAAACAGCCTGATGTGTTTACCAGGCTCCATGTGACAGTTCAGTGTTTGTGTTACCGAGCCACATGGCAACAGCAGGACAGCCGACCCTTCATTCCATCTCCCGGCTACGCCTTACCACTACATAACGTGATTAGCCTAATCTGGTTAGGCTGGAATAATGACCATGGCTGTGCGCGGGACACGCCACGTTGGCAAGTGGGCTTTTGTGGGGAGGGGGGAGGGGGCCGCCTCTATGCCCGGCATCCATACGTGCTGTTATCCAAGGTGCCGCCATGCCAAGGCTCTGGCTCGCATCTGCTGAGTCGGGGAGTCTGGACGTGGATTTCAGGGGATTGGGAAGAGGCGATAACTGGGTTTAATGGTTCTTTGAGGATGAGTGAGTGGATCTGTCATGTGTCTTGTTTTTCATGATGGACCATTATAATAATTCAAATATTTCTGTTATTCTGTAAACATGACACCAGGCTTTGTGGAAATTGAAACCTCTGGTATCGCTACAATGTGGTGACCAGTAACCATCCTCTGGTTTCACCTCTGTTCTGGAATCATAACAGGAGAGGATACTGTGAACACCTTTTTTAATTTGCTCTACTCCACAACCACTAAATCCAAAATAGTCTAGACGAGGGTATAATGAAAAATATCACAATATACAATATATTTTACAGTATACTCTAGATTTAAGACTTAGTAATACAATTACTTCTGCAACGTGGGGTGTAACACTTTGTAAGCCCGTGTTGCTACAGCAACGACTGTAGATTAATTTTAGCCTCGGCTTTCCCCCACCTGTCCACACGAGCTTAATCGCAAAATTGTCATTTACAAACACACACAACCCACACACACCTATACATTTTGTGTGTTAAACAATCGAGGCGTCTATTCATCGGCCTCTCTGACCACTTCTGAGCCTCCTCACGCTCTCCTCATCCTCCAGCCAATCACAGACCAGGACCTATGCAGTAGGACAGACACTGGCGGGGTCCGGTCAGCCACTGGTATGCCAGTCCTTTAGAGTGAAGTAAGGTTGTGGAGTGGAGAACATCGTAGGGGATACTCGTGCAGAAAGTGGTGCTTTAAACCTAATGAGTGTACAGTGATGGAACACATTAGTGCTGCTGATATGTCTTACTTACGTTATAAACGTCTGTATTTCATGGGTTGAAAGAGGCTAAACGTGCTGTTACAGGTTTAAATGATCCTGTAAGTCAGCTGGTGGGACTGTTTGATGCTGTGAACTGTACATTAAAGAAAAGATGAATGTTAACCAGATGTGGACGGATCAGCACCTGTTCATATAGGAGTCTGCATTTCTCTCAAACGTACGCAAACAGAGAATCATTCTCAAGAGTTAACGTAAATGTTTTTTAACCTCACCCGTGCATATGGCAGGACGGTCCCTTGAAAGCAACACACTGCTTGCAATCAGTGTTTTTCACGAGAGAGGAAATCTAACTCTCTTTAGAATTACATGAGGAGGAAGTCAGACTTTAAACTTCACTTCACGTTTTTAAATCATCTCGCAAACTTTGACCCAATGGTTTATTTTCTTTATCGTTTTCTTTTGCTATTATTTTTAATTGATGTTGAATATTAAAATCTTTGGATTAACATTTTAGATTTTGTAGTACATAATAAGCTGTACTTGATCTTTAATGACGTCCTCCTTTCTTCTATGTTTTGCTTCGGGCCTTGTTGGGGCCGCGGCAGCTCAAAGCTGGGGGTGAACTTGCGCTTTAGGGGCTTAATCTCTGTCTCATCTAGCTTATTACTAGTAGTCCAAGACATTTTGGTTTACAAAGCCAAACAAAACAAGGATCTCTTCAGCCGGTCGCTCTATTTTAGTCCTCTTGCCCTCAGCAGAGATCCAGCCTCAGTCTTTAACCTCAAAATACTATGTAAATACGGCACAGAGCAATATAGCAGGACAGCTCCCTTTGTGAGTTCTTAATTGTTTCCGATCATTAGCAATGCACCCAGCACTCGGAGTTTGTTTATTGTTTGGGGGGGTGGCTGGAGTATACGGGGAGTCGCTTGGGGAGACATGGGTGATGAAGAGAGCTATGGGGGTGGGGAGCAAAGAACTAAAGAGCTGAAGCACTGCAAGTGCGTTCACAGGAGACGTGGCCCTCGGCTGATTATTTTCAGTTATGTTCTTCTGCAGCACCTCAGTCCTTCACACTCGCTTCACACTCTCACACTCTCACACTCTCAAATGCGCCACAAAGGAAGGAAATGGTTTCAGACAGGCAACCGGGACCCCGAAAGCTGAGGTCAGGGTGTACACATAACCCCCCTCCAGCCCAGGCCCTGCAGCTCCTGGGAACAGACTCCCGTTCCCTTAGAGACGCACGCATAATCTCCTGCCTCACACTCATTAGCACACACGGACACAACAGGCACTCTCGTGCATAAAAATGTGCAAACACACACCCACACAGTTTTACATCAAGGCACATACACACATGCATTCCATCCTCCTAATTCACCTTAAAGAAGAGAAGCATCTTCCAGAATCCTCCATCTCTCCACCATTCATTTATTTTTCTGTTAAGTTTTGCCATTTGTAATAACAATGTGTGGGTCGGCCTCTTCTGCTGCTGTTTGCAACGTTTCTCCTAATTATCTGGGACGTTTTTTTGCCATGTCATGTTTAATTTCAGAGGAATTCTAGGAAAACCTTATGGGGAAGTTCTGCATTAGCTAAACCTCAGCTGGAGTCCCGACCTCGTAGCGTACTACAGCAGGAATTAGCAGAGTTAAAGCACCATTGAACAAACATAAACACGACACATTATTGCCTCGTAAAGTTGATTCGATAAATGTGTTCACAAACAAATGCTTATTTCAAATCATAATACGTTTTTTGTTGCCTGATACAGGGACAAGTGCTGCTGCTGTACACCAAGGACTTGTATGTATGTTTGTTTGTTTGTAGGATATTGCAAAAACTTTCTTTACCATTGCATTTTTGTACATTTCTACAGAAATAATTCGATGTTGATAAAAAAAGCAGGTATATTAAGGGGACTGATATCTATGAGTGTGTGTCATTTACTGCAGTTGGGTTGAATCATCATTTCGTGTAGCACCTCATCCTTTACACTCAAAATAGGATGTACCACAACATGTTACAGTGTGGTTTTGGTAACAAACTGATAATATATCAGTTTGATATATAAATAATATATAATATAATATATAAATCTACTTTTCACATTATTTCTTTCACCTCATTTAAACACACCGCCTGCTAAAGATGAATGTGAGGGATTAAAACGTCGAGCAGAGCAACAAATGAGGGATAAGACATATTCCAGTGTCTGTAGGTGCAGTGTAACACAGGACGTGGACGTCAGGACAATCTGCCAAAGTAAAGACAGGAAAACACCTGCAGGAAAAGGAAGATGAATTCTTGACGTATACAGACAGAAGATTCATTTCGCTGGAAAAAGTTTGCTCAAATTTCAGTCCTGTAACACAAACCATTGGTTTTTCTTGCCTTGAAACCACAAATATGTCCAAATATTTTAGCAACACACAATTTAAAGATAATTAAAGACCATTTGTGACACTTAAGAAATATCTGGAGCTTGATTTATATTTCTACAAGTAACCAACTTTCAGACTGGTGTTTGTCAACTGCTGCGTTTCAGATGGTGTTTATCTAATAATGGATCGAGTGTGTTCACACTGGGCAGCGTCAGGACGTGTTAGGTAATGTTATACTCTGGAGATAAACCCTTCCAGACTGAGCTGTGCTACAGACATTCCAGCTGAATGAGGGAACCGACAAACTGTTTTCCTCCTTAGGTTTAGAAGTGAAAAAGTATTCCTTCAACCCGTTTGAATGTGTGACTCATGCACAAACGTAGACACACAAACTCACCATGATTTCACCTCTGCTTACACTGGCTTTCACTTTTTAGCACTTCACGCATTACCTCATATACACACCCGCCAATACACGCACTCGACCAATCGCAAGCCAGCCTCAAGCTGTCAATCATCATGTTTCACCCCCCCCCCCCTGTTTCTATAGCAACAGATAACTGAATGAAACCAAATGAGAAATACACATCAACTACATCTGCACATGTCACGGCTTGTCCATCTCTTAGATATCAAGAGGAAAAGTCAGGGGATCAACACAGGCACTGAGGTTCATCATCTGTTGACCATGAATCTCCAGGGCTAGACAATCAAACAGATATTCTTAATTCATGAGTGAGTTGTTTGACTTGTGATCCCAATCAGAAGTTTTTTTTAAATGTTCAAGCTGCTTGTAACCGTCACAGATCTCTTTAACAAGATTACACCGGGGCACTCGGAGGTGTGTCGCACAGAGCTACAGACAACACGGAGGGAAAGTCAGGTCACAGCCCAGGCAGACTTACAGACCGACCAACCGCCACTGACAGACCCGTCTGGCCTTCCTGTCTGTGTCTCTGTACAGTCTGAATGAAGTCAATGAAAAGCACGCACACACACACACACACACATGCACTACATCCTCACCCCCACTAACCAGCGACTATTGTTCATCCTGCTGGAGCCAGAGGACTGAATGAGACCTCTCCAGTCAACTGGGTTAATCAGCCATTTACGTGCCCGTCTCTCATATGGGACACCATATGCATGGATGGATATTTTCACAAGACACAGTGGGGTGACCTCTGCATGCCTCCATCTGTAACTGTGTGTGTGTGTGTACTACTGTGTGTGCTACACTTTCTGACTCTGTGATTAAGCAAACACAACCACTTGCTGATAAATGTAAAGGTTTTTTCTGTTTCCCAGTTTTGCTGAACATTTTCAAACATCCCCTCACACGCCCCTCTTTGCTTGTTTTACCCCCCCCCCCTTCTCATTGGGCAGGTTCCCATTTAACAAGGCAGCTATTCTTCATCTTTCTCAGCTAAACAAGGCCTGCTGACCTTTGACCCATCTGCACTGCTCCTCATCCTCTCTCTCTCTCTCTCTCTCTCTCTCTCCTCCACTCTCCTCCCTTGTCTAGTCAGGACTTTCTTCGCCTCTCATCCTGCTTCTGCTGTCCAGTCCCCTCCAATCCCTCCCCTGTTGTTATGTGACTGTAAAGAAGCCGAACAGTTTGCACTGGACATGTTTATGTTGTCTTTTTCTATTTCGCATTTTGACTCCATCTTATGAGCTTCTATCTGAGCAAGTCTGAACATTGTCTCATTATCCGGGTTTGAGATATCTCCCATGAGCCTCACACCATAATGACTTCACTGGGACATGATTTCCACCATAACTCATGATTGTTAAATCTAAGTAAGCTGTAGATTGTGTGTCTAATCGTAATGGTTGTAAAAGTTCATGCATTACTACACTATATGATCATTTGCTGCCTTCATAGTGACATCATCATGACATCATTTATATATGCCTAAATTGTGTCTATACATCTAAATGCCTGAAAATCTATTTTTTGGACCATATCTTTGTTTATCTTGATGTTGACATTTGTCCGAACAGCTTCAAGAGTTAATCATCTACCATCCAACAAATGTTCTCACCAAGCTTTGTGAAAATCCATGAATACGTTAAGTTACTTGCTCCAAACGACACACACACACACACACACACACACACACACACACACACGAAAAAACAATACTATTACACAACAGCAACGTTCAAGTCCCTGTAAAGTGCAAGGAGCTATCGAGCACCTTTGCGGTGACTTCCTATCAAACTTCTTAGTGCTTAATATCCAGTTTTGCAGTGACTTCTTGTTCAGCTCTCGAAGGACGAATGCAGAGCAGGTTTAAAAAAACAAACTCAACAAGAAAACTGCATGAGCCTGTTTCCAATTAGGTTTTTAACCAACTTCTCCTGAATGACATGTTACAACAATCAGCAGTTGAAGGAGGAAGTGAATCCGTGAATCCCCCTAATTGTGAGCAGCTCACTACCGAACAAGTGCAACGGGGCAACAATTCACAGCTAAATACCAGAAAGAAGAAGAAGAAGAGGGGGGGGGGGGGGGTTCTCGACCTTTCCTTCCTCTCATTTCTTCCGCTCTCCAGTTCCCACTCACCAAGCGGCCTTACAATGAACAGTCACCTGCTTTTCATTTGGGGAAAAATGCACCCCAGGCATTCCAGGCTCTCCTTCCTCCAACCCTGCCTACCTACCCCCCCCTCTCTCTCTCTCTGTCTCTCTCTCTCTCTCTCTCTAAGTCCGCTCTCTGCATGCATTTCATCTCAGTGAGGTGGATCCCAGGGAGGAAATTACTCAGTCATCCAGAAGTGAAGAGGGGAAAAATATCCCTTCTTCTCCTCCGACCCTCAGCACCACTGAGAGAGGAGCGGTCATCTTATCTCGGTTGTCGGGGTTTGGTGCTCAGCTCTCTGAGCAGTGGGTTGGAAGGGGACACAGAAAGGTTTTTTTATTTGACTCTGGGGGCAGCGGAGATAGAAAGACACAATTTGTCATAAATTCAATATAAATATGTTGGAATATTTATCGGTCCAGTACTTTGATTAGACTTTTCCCATCTGCTTCAGCTACTTTGTGTTTAACGCTAATTAGCAAATGCTGACAGTGAACATTTTACCTGCTAAACCTACACATAGCTGCATATAGTGCTGCTAGCATGGCTGTAGACTAGATAACAAATTAAAATGGTGTCAAAGATTTTTGCATTCTAAAGTTGAATCTAATCTGTGTTATCTATTATAACTCTTTCAAATGAACAAACTGAAACTTACAAAATGAATTTTCGATTATTGTTGTCATTTCCTGGCCTGGATTCAGGTATTTGTTTTGAAATCTTAGAACAAATCCACATTAAACAACTCGTAAAAGTTAAAAGAGACGGGCTGTTTGTTTGAGGAAACAAAGCTTCTTCCCACAGCGTTGTGATATCGAAGTCTATGACCATAAATCATACATGTGGACGAAAGATGGCTACGAGCTGAACATAAAAGAAGAGGGATGGTCCTCGCCATTAGGGGGATGAAACAAAAGTTCATCATAACAGATAACCGCCCAGGGAGAGAAGCATGTGTTCCATATCGCACTGGGTTGGCAGCGGCTCAGACACTGATGGATGAAACTAAAAACATAACCTAAGAATGTTGTGTAGGAAGGATGGGGATGATGTGTTCTGGGGGGTTTTGTTCTTATGATCTCATCATTTGCAGACGAGGGCCTCCTCTGTTCTTCCAAACCAGATTATAAACATTTTCTGGTTTGTGGCCTGAAACCACATAAACATAAGAAAAGTCAAATAAATCTAACAAATTACTTGTGGCAATGTCAACACTGCAAAAAATACAAAATAAAAGTCTGCTTATTTGAGTTGAACTAGAAGAGTGATAAACTCAAATCACCACAAATGCAAATCTGAATCCCTTTGGATAAATGCACAGCAGGACGCTGTCAGCGCCACTTCCAATGAGGATTGTTTGGCCTCACACTTGAATGCATACGTATCCACATGAGGCCTCGGATCACATCCAGAGTTAGAGGTTATCATGGCATTAACAAGTTCTTTGGTGAGGGCCCTTCACTGACACGTCGGCGATGTGGTGCCAGGAAGGAACTCGCTCCTCGAACAGTCCAGAGAGGATAGCTACTGAAGAGCGCTTCATCGTGATGTCAGGACTCACAGATTCACTCGCACGAATCCACCGTGCTCAGGTTCTGGCACGAGATTTAATAAAGTGTTGTGTTTCCCAGGTTTGATCAGTGCTTGTGCTTTGTTGCTTCTTAAAAAATAAATTCCGTTTGACTTGGCTCTGTTCTGTTCTGTTCTGGCAGTGAAGAAACACCAGGTTTGACTCGACATGTACATGTAAGGAATGTTTTGGCTCACGCTGATTGAGATATGAAACATATCCATATAAGGCGGCTTTGAGAACTCAACATGTGGCTGATAAACACGATATTGAGCCTTTAAAGGACCTGAAAACTTAAGAATTACTTCAGACCTTACGTGCCAGGGTCTTCAGACATGTCTACATAGCCTTTGCCGGACCACAGCCACTATGGCAACAAATGCCATTACATTACCTTTTAATTTCATCATTAAGATTTTTATAACATCTTGCACTAAATGAATGAACACATATCAAACAATCATCTTTTATGTGATGGCAGAGCTCATCTGATGTCAGATGGTAGTGATTACGATGATGATGATGATGATGATGATGATGATGATGATGATCACAAACAGAGCCGCAGTTATGTTGGTACCAAGCATTTCTTGCAGGGACAGGAATTCCTCCCTTACACTGACATCTGCTGTTGGCTTGTTAGTCAGCATTTGTTATGTCTGTGGCATCATCACAAATACTGGACATTTCTTGTGGTGTCCCTCAGGGTTGTGATGGTTCTTTGAGACAAACTGACACTTGGGAACAATATGACTTTGTCTGGTTGTAGAAGCTCCAGAGCAGCAACAAGGCTCCTTCACTTTGCCTGTGGGACGTGGTCTCTGTTAGAATGTCTCTTGTAGAAGCTGCTTGTTGGACACAAAACCTCCACCAAAGAGTGTGAACTTTATCCAAGAGCAGTTGGACTCGCAGCTCATCCAGTTTAGCTGCATGTTTCCAGGTGTAATGTCCTCGCTTCACCCTGACCTAAGAGGCCTAGAGCCAGAAGAGACCACCCTGGAGGACATGTTTTATCATATCTTCTTTTATCGTCAACAAAAATATTTAGGTCATGAGAATTTCTGTATTTTTTAGATGCTTTTTCTGAGGATGAATCGAATTGTCGGGCCACATACATCCCAGAGGACTTAAATTCTTATCTGTGCCATGATGATATGTTATGTTATTAAATATCTATGACAAGTTAGCTGATCAAATAATTCTTTGATCAATTTACTATATAATTTATTATCAAAACTATATAATCTCTAGAGGAAGAGCTGAAGAGTTACAAACAAACATATATTCTTGTTTTAAACAGAAATCACTTGCTAATGAATTGCATCTATGAGGTGAGGGCTGTTACTTCTTCAGATTAGTAAATGACTGAAGAGCAGTGATTACAGTGATGTACATGGAGCTGAGGGTTTAGCTGGAACTCTCTGTTTTGTGAAAGCAGGTCCACTTAAACAGAGGATGTGTGTATTTTTTTAACTAGAACAGAGTGCAAAGTGATTTCTGTTGTGCCAAGTAAACAGAAACGACGCGGCTATTGTGGTCAAAATTACTGTCTCATTAATGTCATTGTCAACAGAAGTGCAGGGGTTTTGCAGTGTTGTGGCTCCAGTGTTGACGGGGCCCAGGCCCCACAATGAGCCTCCTGTCTACTCTTAATTAAAACCAGGTCCAGACACCTCCCCACGCTCCGGAGCCAAGTCTGAGGCCAGTGCTCACAGTGGTTTCACTTCTCCAACTGTGACCTTTGACCCTCGTCATCCTCAAGGGTCTAACGAGCATTTCCTTGAGGGATGTGACCTTTATTCATCTATTTCCCTTCATGAAAACATGATCAGTTCAGGGTTTTAAAGACAGAACTATTTTACACAACTAACAATATGGTTTAAAAATCCACATGAACCATGATAGAAAATAAAATATTATTACAATTCATATATAATTTAGCAATCGCCAAAACATAGAAACCGTAGAGAACTTAGCATTTAAATGTATTAAAATGTAAAAATCCCAGTAAGTTCTAATCACCAGTAGCAGTCCCAAGACACAAAACATTTCATTACACCCTTTACACCCATTACACCCCAGAAATTCATCAGTTGTGACATCGTGCAGGAGAACTTTGCCTTGAAAGGGCAGCTACAGGAAAGGGCAGGGAGCAATTAACAAGAAAAGGGGTTAATCCTCTCCGGACCTTGAACGTGAAAGCTGCAGAAATTGTGTGACTTCTTTTTTTCCCCAGAGGTGACATTTTGACCTGGCACATGAGGAAAGTTAATGAATCAAATCTGACATGAGTGAAGCCCAAAAGATGTGGTGGTGCAGAGAAAATGTGTCATTTCTGATGATCTGACTGTAAATGTGATTCATTCCATGAACACGCTGGTTAAAGCCCTTCAGAGACATGAAGTAACATCACACTAAATTAAACAAGAGGTCTGAGGAGCACGATGTCTGACACTGAGATGCTTCAATATTAAACAAATCAGGTGTTGATTTAACAGCAGAGATATTACAGTAGGCATGAGTGTGAATTAACCAATCCGTGCATACTGAGAATTTACTGCATATCATTTAGATTTATTTCATCTGTGGTTAAGTGGGAGTTCAAATTTCTGAATCCTGAAACTCCCTGCAGGGGGGGGGGGGGGGGCAGAAGGCCATGGGAGGTTTAAAGCCAATGTGCTCAGTGAAGCATGCACTGGGCTGGGGGTCTCCTCAGGAAAAGGGGGGGGGGGGGGGGGCTGCGACACACAGCTCAACATCTCTCATAAATCAACCGAGCAAGGGTTAAACTTCCCTTTTTTGGTTGTTCAGGATTTTTCACCCAAGTCACTAGAGAGAGAGCACACGCACAGAGCTGCACGACGATGGAAATAGCACGAGTCTCGCTTGCACCCCAAAATTCCACAGGATGGCAAACAACCAGAGTGAGAGTCTGCATGGCAAATCCATTATAGTGAAAACCCAGATGTAACAATTACAGAAATCTGGACGTATTTCAAAGGGGCCCCACATGTGGAACGTTTTTCTTCCCCAAATCAGAGGTGATCTCTGGGAACTCGGCTGGGGGAAGGAATTAAACTAGCAACAGATCAGGAGAGAGAGAGAATGGAGGGTTGGAAATGTGCAATGAGGGAAAAGAGATTAAAAAAATATGAGGATGAGAAAACGTTGGACCTTTTTCATCAGAAGAATGGACGGAGCTCAGACGTCTTGTTCCTTTAGCCAATTTGAAGCAGTTTGTTTATTTCTAGTCAAAACAACTACAAACCAATGACCCAACATTCCTGGGATGACACCATTTCCCGGAGGAATCCTTCTGAGTGTGTGTGTTAATGTATATCGATCGTCCCAAGGAGTTCTTTGAAACCCTGGCACCTCTGAAGGCTTAGACAAGGATCAATATTCACGTTGACTGTGCACGAGTGATCTGAGGCGGCGTTTACTACGACACGCTGGGAGATTAGTCACCTTTACAAATGGCTAATTACACCTGTTGGGGGCATCTAACGAGTGGATTATCTAAGATCTGTGGTTGTTGAATGTCAACAGGATTTGCTCGGCCTTTAAACTTTCTCTCAGAAAGTAGACGACATTTAATTCTTTTCACGGTCATTTCAGAGAAACCTGATGAAACTCTCCCTGACACCCGGTTTGGGCATTCATCAATTATTCACAATGTTTGTTGGAGGAGCAGCACTTCGAAGGTCTTCTTTCAAGGCCCCGATCCAGCTCGCTCTGACCCTCTGATCTTGGGCAGCGCATCTTTTGTTCATTTCCTCCGTCCTTCAACTTGTTCCTGTCATTTCCTATATTTCGCTGAGCATTTTATTTCTGCTTCTAGGCTGGTGAAAGAATTCCCCTTTCTATCCAGGCCTGTCCTGTTCTGACAAGAGCAACCCCCCCCATCTGAGGCCAAGCAAAGGAATAAAGCTTGTCTGGTTCATGAGGATGATCTGTTTCCTGCATCTGTACCTGCTCCCTCTCTCCCTCTCTCCCTCTCTCTGTCTGTCTTTCCTACATCTCCATTGCATAATAACAGCTTTTTCAGATGTACTCACTTTTCCAGTTGCTCAAGAAATATATCGTATGTCCATGCTAAGAGCACCTGGTTAGTCTATAGCAGCAAGAAGAGTAAACCAACATCTGGCTGGATAAGTATCAATAATCTAGAACTAAATTTCACCACACTTTGGATGACTGGTTGAGTCTCATCCCTTAACCCTGATGTTCTGAAATGCATTGTGCCCACAGTAGGGCTCCTTCAGGGTTATCAATGACCCTCACCCTAATCTGCGAACATAAGGTCGGCTCACATAAGAAGGTTTTAGGGCCCGCTCTTAACGCAGGGGCACAGATTGGACCCCATGCCCCTAAGTGAGATCGCTTTGTCATACAGTGCCCTGATGCAGTCAATCAGTGACCCAGAGCTTAGCTGGGGGGCTTTGAGCTTCTTTTACAACCCCCCCCCCCTACCCTTTCACCTCACCTCCCACTCCTCAAAAGAAAGAATGGTAATTAACTGATGAAGAGCTGTGTAAGATTATCCAGTGTCTACGCCGAGATCTCCAGCTCTGCCAGTGGTTTGAAGTCATGTCCCAAAGGACCAGTGCAGAATGAGGAAGGATGGATCTCAATGGTCTATTCAACTGCTCTCCTCTTTCATCCTCTGTTCAGCTGAAAAAGAGGAGAGCGGCCGGCGCTGTTGTATATTTGAGCCAGGAATGTTCTTTCATATCAGCACAAATTAGTAGAAGCACTCACAGTGTTTTAAGACAAATGTTGAGACCGTGGTCACAATGCTTTCAGCGTGGACGGACACACACACGAGCACAGTCCTCCACTGACCACATCGCAGCTTAGAGGGCACACAAGTGCACAAACAGCCCCTCACTGTGAGCGGGAATGCGCAGCAGATTGAATTATACAAGAGAAAGCAAAAAATAGCTGTGTCCCCACCACCTAGAGCGAGACAGAACGGGACATAGAGGGAGCGAGCGAGTGGGAAAGGGTGAGGAACAGAACGGAGGGAGGAGAGAGCGGGATTCACATTTAGTTCAACTCAGGGCAGAAAAGTTTTCAGTCCGTGCGTGTGTGTGGAGCTGTAGAGAAAATGTAAATGGCGCGTCTCCGGGGAGAAGAAACAGCGCACGGGGTCGTCTCACGTTTGCACGCCCCCACCCATTCTCCATAATATCTTCCTCCCTCGAACGTGTGGCCGTGCCAAGGCCCCCCACAGCCAGGGTCCCAACCCTCCGCCCAACCCCCGAACAAGCAGACCACCCAACAGATCCCCTGACCAGCTTGATTTGATCAGGGTTCTCCGGTGGAACTGAGCCAGCACCATTTCTCAATGAAAACACAAAAGAAAACACACAACTGAAGGATTTTGGTTAACTCCATCATCAGGCCAATTCTGCTCTTGTCACTCAACTCACTCATTTACACGATTAGGATTCCACTATTACGCTCAGTATGTTATGCAACTGAAGTGTGCAAGTCATTGCATTTCCATGCTATGCACAGGTGTGCTATCTTCCTGCAGCTCGGTCCTACACGTGACAGACGACCTGTGCTGACACCTAACAAATCACTCATGACCCTGGAAACAGACCCCAAGCAGGTGGGACGGTATCTCACCCAGAACATGCAGGACAGGCAGACCCAGGTGCGTGCAGGTCCAGCCAGAGCGGCGGGCAGGCTGAGAGACACAGACGGCATGGTGACGGACAGGAGTGGTGATGCTGCTGCTGCTGCTGCTACAGACCAGTGGGTTTCTTCAAGTCTAATCCAGACAGGAGACAAGTTGCCAAACGTCGCAGAGCCATGACTTCCCCTGAGCGTCTTCCACCTCGGGCTCCTGCTTTCTCTAACTCTTCCTCACTCTCTGACTCGCTGTCTCCTCCTCTGTCTCTCCCCCTGAACCTAAATTGGATCCTGCCTGCCTCTCCTCTCTGCTCCCTCTGCCTCTCGTTCCCTCCACCAGGGAAAGTTTCACAAAGCTTTTTTCTCTTGGGGGGGGGGGGGGACGGTCAGGCTGCCCCCACCTCTCCACAGGAGCAAAGGGGGAGGGGATACTCCACTTATTATCCATCTTATTTTCCCCCTCCTCTCGCTCTCATCCCATCTCCTCCCCCTCCAAGTCTCACCACTTTTAATTTCATTCATTCATCCCAGCCCAACACCCCCCACCTTCCCCTCTCATACCCCTCAGCATCCATCGCACTTCACCCCCCCCTCGCCATCTCTCTCTTGCTCGGTTTCCCTGTGTATTTGTGTACGGAGCCCATTTGAATATTTCATAAACTCTGTCTCCCCCTGTATTTGCCCTTGGGATGAAAGTCCACCGACGTTTCTCTTGATGCTGGAAACAGTGATTCAGAGGAGACACCTTCCGATTAGACTTCCAGGCTCTGCCTCATATTTGCATACGTTTGATGAGCTCCACAGCCAATGTCTCCAATGCTGTTTGATACTGTCGTTTTTAATGCTGAATTATTAATAACAGATTTAAAAACTGCCCCCATTAAAACACATCTTTTATGTTTTGTATCAATTTTTTGCTAATAATAATAATAATCAAATGTTTTTTAAAGCACTGTAGTTTTAACAAACATGATAAATATAATGAGGAGGGTTCATGCTGATTCTATTTGCAGCTTGTGGATTGATTTAAATGTGGTGCTCCAGTGAGTATTTACAGCAGCAGCACGTTGTACTGGGGACTGACTCAAAATAAACCAGTGTGTGTGTGTTGATGGTAATGAAGCGTGCAGCTCTACGGCTCACAGGGAAAACAATATGAGGAGCGATGATAAGTTCATGGCCGAAGTCGATTTGAGAAAATCGTGTCTCATCCCCCTGTTCCCACCTGTTCCCTCGGCCTGCTCCTTATCAGAGGAAATAATAACAGTCCTGCAGGATCCACCTCTGAGAGTAGAAGTGCCCCCCCCCATCTTAACCCCTCACTAAAGAGAAAGAACACAGAGGGGCCAGGAAGCCAAACCTGCTTCATTAAGTTCTCACTGCTCATCAATGACCATGTTAGCCCCATGCGTGACTCTTTATCCTCTTGTATGGGTATTTGGATTTTCTCACACACACACACACACACACACACACACACACACACACACACACACACACACACACACACACACACACACACACACACACACACACAGTTGTGGGCTACACACACCTGTAAACACCCATCACTTATACAAATAAAATGTGATTGATTGACTTGACAGAAGTCCAGACCGACAACCTCCGAAAAGCATAAACACACTTAATTTAAACCATAAACACACTGTATGCACGTACACAAACATCCACCAAATAACCACCTATTTCTCCCCCACGTGCAAACACGTGCACATCTTTCTCACACACTATATAAATACACAAACCCACCCACACTCAGTCAGTGGCACAGAGGATTAATCCCCTGGTATTTCCTGCAGGCCACCGCTATAGAGCCACGTTCACTAAAGGAGAGAAAGGTTGAAAGAAAACATTTAGGCCAGATCCCACTCAGCCAACCAACACACACACACACACACACACACACACACACACACACACACACACACACACACACACACACACACACACACACACACACAAACACACAAACACACACACACACACACACACACACACACACGTTGGAAAAAAGTTACATTTTATTGAAACAATATATTTTGTTAGTATTGCTGCATTTTTTTGCATTTTTATGACTTCAGTTGACAAATATTTTCAAAACAATTTAATTTTAATCAATCAATAATGTTATTACAAACGCTAACCAGATAAAAACAGATAACCTGCATACACACTGAAACTGGGTTGAGCAGTTTCATCACTGTGAGTGACACCTTTGACATGTCACATACTCATTTAAATGGTTTCTACTTCAATTTGATGAATTTACATTTCACTTCACATCCCATCGGACCTACTTTGGAACATGAGAAACTAAATGTCGTCCAGCAGAGCTTAGTTGTACTGAACTGAAAACTTCACAGCATTGTACACTGTGTTCTTGTCCTGCATTATGTCACGTTGTGCAGTTCCCTCTGAGCACACGTGTAACAAACAGCACATGATGCATTATTTACTTTGGACAAACACAGTATCTCCTATAAATAACACTAGAATTTACTTTGCCGCAAAACAACTGGAGAGCAGATCAGTTTGGTTCGTTGCAATTTGGTTCTACTTTAAAACTTTTCCTTTGTAAATTCTTGTTTTTAATTATCCCCAACTGATTTATGCCTCTGAGAGATTTCATGTTACTTTCTATTTTAGTTTTTTGCTCATCAGATATAAGAGAGGACATGAAGACAAAGTGATCCAGGACCAACTGTCACTTTGGCACAACACTGATGACAGACTGTATTACACCTCTGACACTATCTACCAGACAAACACACACAGTTCACACACAAAGTGCCACAGCACCACCCACTGGTGGCCACTAGACAAACTGCCTCCAAGTTCAGAGTCATGCACAAGACACTTGCTCACACAGCACAGTTATTATCCTGTATTATTAAAAACAGGAGGGCCTGCAGGGGTAATGGAGGGATTGTGTGTGTGTGTGTGTGTGTGTGTGTGTGTGTGTGTGTGTGTGTGTGTGTGTGTGTGTGTGTGTGTGTGTGTGTGTGTGTTTGTGAGAGAGGGAGGGAGGTTGTAATGTAGTAAAGGGAGAATGGGCATATTTCCAAGTCTAATCAGATCACTTGGGGGATTTGTTTTAGTGCCTCTTTAACCTTGAACCATTTCTGTCTTCTTTTGTAAACCAGATCCAACATTGGACGGCGAGGCCCTCTCACAATTAGGAAGATTAAACGGTGACAGGTCACTGTCCTTGAACCGAGCAAAGCTGAGTAAACAGCTGAGAGAATTGAAAGCTGGACCGCCCTGTACAATGGCAAAACCACTCAGAGGATAAAAGAAGGAAAAGAGCAAGTGAGGGGAATCTGAGAGGCGAGAAGATAGAGAGGTAATAGATGAAGGTGTAGATCGAGATAGTAAAGAGTGAATGTGTAAACAGCACAGGGGTGTGTTCTGTCGTCTTGGCTGACGTCCTAGAACCTGCTAGTTGAAGGGGAGGGGAGTTCAGTTGTTGACAGACAGAGGAAGAACACACTTCAACAGGCCGCTGACACACACACACACACACACACACACACACACACACACACACACACACACACACACACACACACACACACACACACACACACACACACACACACACACACACACACACACACACACACACACATACACACACACACACACACCCCCATGACTCCCATCTGTTGAAAACAATACAGACCCAGGCCCTCCCTCCCGTTGCAGAATGCTCACATGTGTGTGCACGTTTTCCTCTGTTCTCTCTCTGCTGTGGGACAGTGAGGAAAGGGCCGTCCGCCCAACACCAGAACACACTGACCCACAGAAACAACAATAACTTTGGCTTTGTTTTCATTTAGATGAAGTGTTAAAGTGATCCACTATTCTCTGTGTATGTAAACCACACCGGCTGTGGCTCATTTCGTCTTTTATTTATTGTCAAATAATATGCTTTTGTGTTAATTTCTTTTTGACGAATTTAGAGCTGCTCTACATCAGAAGAACGGATCCTTAATATCAAAAAAAGTTAAATAAATGTATATGTATTATGTATATAAATGAATATCCAAACAGAGCAGTGTGCAGAACATTGTGAAGTTGATTGTTCCCTAAAGCAGCGCACAGGGCGTCCACTTCCTGTGACTGACATTTTAACAAGCCCTCAGCTGTTTTGTGAAGGGGGGGGGGACATGACACACACATACTGAACAACACAACACAAAGAGTGAGATTTAATCACATCATGACTGTAACAGATTAAACCACCGCATTAGATCAATGACAGAAAAGGTTCAAACTGCATTAAAGTGACTTCAATCAACACCTGACACTGATCTCAGACTCGGACTCGACATAGCAGGCGGCTGCTCTCACCATCTTTCAAGGTTAAAAGAACTGTGTGTGCAAACTGCAAATCACCGAGCAGCACACAAACCTTCTCTGATGAGTGATTTATCCAATAAGTCATTCTCAACATGACAGTAAATACATGTTCTGGGCTCCTGCAAACTGAGATATGCTTTTTTTCTGATGTTAAAGGCAATAAGCATAATCAAGAAGTATCTGCAGATCAATCAGTTGTATCAACTTTATCAAGTGATGGGACATTTTGTGCTTCCAGTAAGGACGAGCTGGTGTGTAGCTAAACCCTGTGTGCATAAGTGGCTGCATGTGCAGGATTAATGGCTCTATTAATCAGCACAGACCTTCTATCGGGAAAAGTCAATCTGGTAATATCCTGGTGTCAGACTGCGTCCATGTGTGTGTCCAAATGTCTTTATCTCTCCATCCTTTATCACATGAGCTCATGTCAGACCCGTCACTGGCTGGATGTCCTACAAATATTGGATTCATTCCCATTGTCTTTTTCATAGTTGTATTGGCAACTGCACATGGAAAAGATGAGACATTGAGAGACGGGGTCAAGCGAAGGATCCCATCTCATCATAGGAGAAGTATGAGAAAACCAATGAATGAATGAATTCATTCATTTCACAGTCAAGGCAGATAATGAATTTAAACAAAAATGTTAATATGCTTATGTTTAGCAGGTGTAGTGGCTGCCATGTTGAGCGCCTTAGTTCAACGTGTTAGCATGTTAACATTTTGCTAATTGCCACTACACACAAACGTATTTCAGTTTTGGAAAAATGGAATCATTTCCACATGATGGCGCTGGAAGAAAAGTCCTGGAATTACCTCAGGGAGCCATTAGGGTTCATCCACTGGGGAGCATTGATGTCAGTACCGCATTTCCTGGCAATCCATTTAAGAGCTGATACTTGAGTCTGGACCAAAGTGGTGAACCCAGTCAATAGACAGATCAACAGACAGAATAACTGACACTGACTCAACCCAGAGCTTGTGCTGTACAGTGTTCATATAAATAAGCAGCATTTGCTTTCCCTCTCATAAACAGGAAGAATATCACTGAACACCAAAGATGTCAAGTTCAACAAACAGATGCACCTGCCTTAAATTGATAGAAACAAATTTATCATCCACACAACATTTAAAATGTGAACTGTACCGTTTTTTTGCTTGTCCTTTGTTTCCGAAACGGGAAGATGCAGGAGAAGACTAATTTCACCCAATTTAGGACTGTGGCAAGACACCAACCTAGTCCACCCATTCTCTCCTAAAGAACTTATCACGTCCTCCACTGCTGCCACTCCTTAATCAGCGTCTCCCTTCCCTCTCTGTCTGTCCTTCAACACCCGTGTCCAGAGGTACAAGACACTAGCAGTTAGCCACGCACTGAATCCTGGAACGGTTGCTGATCAGATCCAAGAAATGGTGCATGTTCCTTCACTCTCAGTGACTAGATGTTTCCTTAAAGTGCAGTTGAGGTAATTTCTAAATGCATCTGTCCCTCTCTTGCCTAGCAACCCTGCAGCATCCCTGCATCCATCCCGTCCCCTCTG
Organism: Verasper variegatus; assembly: GCA_026259375.1. NCBI lineage: Eukaryota > Metazoa > Chordata > Actinopteri > Pleuronectiformes > Pleuronectidae > Verasper > Verasper variegatus. The sequence goes on along the minus strand of CM048052.1, from coordinate 3,118,368 downwards.
TCCCTGGATGCTGCAGGTTCTTCAATTCAGTCTGAGCAGGAGAAAGATGAGTAGACGGGAAGACAGAAGTGGGCGGAGGTGGGGTTGGTCCGGCGGAGCCGTCTGGTAAAGAAGGAGGCACTTATAGTGATGAAAAAAGGAGGGGGGTCCGCAATTTAATGTAGAAAAGAGGGGGATGGCTTGGAGGGAGTCTTTTGTCGCAGAGAAAGGACGATGAATATGAGATGTGGTAAGTGAAGTCACATTGTTTTCCCAGTGATTAAAATGAAGCTATAAAGCACAAATAATGTAAAAGCAGGTAGATTCCCGCTGACGATCATATGACTGCCTGTTTAATGTCCGAGTAACAAGAGGTAAAGATATCCAAAATAATTAGATATCCAAAATGGAGACAAGGAGGGTGAAATACATCAATGGCACAAAAAGATTATGTCCTTGTGCAGATTGGCAGTTTCAGACCAATCTTAAACGGTCTGTGGAGCCTCTGTGGCTGAATGAACTGAGAGTAATTAGTTATAGCATTGAGAACGAAGACCACATCCGTGACTTAACACCATGAACTGCTTGCTCCTAGTTGGATCTGCCTGGTAAAGGAACAGCAGTTCTCCCCTGAACTTTCTCTGTCCATCAACTGGACAGTACATGTAGCACTGACTACCACAGTTGTGCAGGAGTTAAGAACAATGGGATTCACACGTAAAGGGATTCACACATAGTCAGAGCAGTTAGCACTGTGTGCCTTGCTCAAAGACACTTTGGTCACCTTGAAGCTAATACTCAGTCGAAGGCAGGGTGTCCTTATTAGACCAGTCCAGTGTTACAGATTGCACAATACTGGCAAAGGGACAGAGACTTTCCATAGAAGGCGTGGGGCCAATATCATGCGCACTTCCTCTCTGCAGTGCAAACAATGGTCTGGTTTCAAATCTGGAAACATCTAGTCTGTTGTCTGTTCTAGGAAACTGAACGAGGGGTTAGAGAGGTAAGGGTCTCTGTTCCTGGGGGAATAAAAGGGGAAGTGACCGGTCAGGGTTTCAACAGGGGGCTGACAGATATATTTTTGGTCACAGCTGTTTGTGTACAGTCAACAGTTTCTTTTTATATCATTCACCAAAGCGTGAAGTCCCTTTTTAAAAGCATCGTTAAGAAAACAATTAACTCCTTGCCATAATGTGACTCTGCCTCCCAATTCCTGAGTTACGGCTCAAAAACAAGTTATCTCAAAAAACATGTTTTGTGATATCACAACATTCATGCTTATTGAAAGAAATTCCCTCAATACAATCCTGAGCTGTCATCTTTACAGGCTCGGAACAGACAGATGGACGGACCTGAGGCATTAAGCCCCAGAGATCAGCCGTTGCCAGCGCGGAGGCATACAAATTGCAGAACTGATCTGAGTTAGGATTTAATAGCCAGTGGCACAGTCTCCTCGGACTTTTTAAGTGCAGTCTTAGTGCGACAAGGTTTAACTGAGCTCCAATGACATCATAAAGCCAGTTGACGCCCTGTGTAGCAGCTGCAGGAGACTGTTACTGCCACAGCATAAAGTGACACAGAGACTATTTCCAGGATCTGTTGGTTATCACTGCTGCGGTGGCGCAACAAATGTATAACCAAGTTAACTAAGGGCTAATAATAGCATTCCCACTGGAGACCCATTTGTTTAAATATGACATTTCATGTTACTGCCCCCAACAAAGTGGCTGTGATTAATGCAGCAGTTATCTCCTGCCCCTCCCACTATTGATCCAAGGCTTCCATTTCTGGCCAATGTATAAGCACATGGCACAGAGCCACGGGGAATTAAGTGAAAGCTCATTTCATCTTAGAACATAACAAAGACACATCGCTCTATCTTAAGTCAGCAGATGGCAGACGGGTTTTGGCAAATTGGCATTCATGGGAAATATAAGTCCGGCATGGTGACAAAATGGAGTCCTCACTTAAGATATATATCATGTGTAAGGAAGGCTACGATATAATCCCAGCTCTCGAGCCAAAGCCTCTTTAAGCCTCTTTATCTCTGTGACTGCAAGCAAGTGATACTGAAACCTCAAGCTACAGCAATGTGTCTGCTGAGAAATTATAAAGAGGATTCAGACTGTGGTGGCATGCAATGGCAACTTCATCTGGTAAGGCCCCATAAAAACACGACCTAAAGAAGGGGGACAGATTTCTCCGTGAAGGTTTGCTATTTACAATCTATATGATCATGAAATATCTTTTGCTGATGGATGGGGCCGTATGGAACTAATAAGTCAGAGGTGGAAAAGAACTTAAAAAAAAGAAGATTTGCGGCCAACTTCATCCTTTTGTGAGGAGTAAATTACAAATTCCAAAAGGGCAGAAGTGAGCTATTTAACCTTCAATTATCATCCACGGAAGCACCCACCATACCCGAAGGACCCCCAGTGACCATTTCACCTTTGGAGCAGCAATTATCAACTGGCCTCAAACACCAAAGTCTTCTCAGCAATCATCAGCTGCCTCATAAAAGCCCAGACAGAGCAGAAATGAACAGGATGTTTGCCAAGGTGATGAAAAGGTATGAAGGTGCAGTGCAGAGCCGGCTCCATCTTTCATCACTCCATAAAAAAACAGCAGCATCCCCCATTGCATGTATATCTCGACTCTCAATCCATTATTTCTAAACTTGAATATATATTTGTTTCTTTATGTCAGTGTGCCTCTGTCATGTGGTCATTCAGAAGTAACGTTAAAAATGGAGTCAAAAGTTAATATCGGACTTAATTACAAGACGTCTCTGTTTCATCAACCAGCCGAGGGTCAGTGTTGCATAAGAGTCGATGGCAGACATGACTCCACCTCCAGTCATCAGAGCAAAGGTTACTGCACAGCTGTAAAGTAACGAGCTGTACGGACACCTCCGAGAGTGAGACCTCCACCTCAGAGGACGGGACGAAAAGAGAGACGGACGCACGGACAAAGCACAGTCTGACTTTCTGTCTGAGATTAAAAGTGCAGTCGATCAAATAAGTAAAGAGCAACGTCACATCTACAGTAAGAAGACACAACTCTAGTCCATAGGAAATGATGAATAAAAAACCACAAACATTGGATTGGTACAATTAACAAAGATCAGGCAGTTACCACGTGACCCCTTCATCTCATCAAACGGTGTATTACCTCTTTCTATTCTCGCTGTTTGCCTTCAAGGCTCGATTTCTCCCAAAAAATAGCTCATGAACCAACACATGAACACTTTGGAGCTGGTGGCTCTGCAAACAATAACGAGACTGCAAATCCCAGCAAGAGGTACATGATCTTCATTTAATATCTCATTAACCTATTTGGGTTAATATGGATTAATCTGCCACTTAAATCTTGTATATTTACAGATCGTTACACTTTGAATCACTTAAACATTTGAAAGCTTAACCCTTTTTTAGATTTAGAAGTAAGGATTTGAAACTGAACGGAAAACAACTTCTGCTAAGAGGAAAGAATAATCTAAAAATCTACAGTATAGTTTGGAAAATGGTTGTGTCTTTTTTGGATTTGATAGTTTTGCGTGACTGACCTGACGGTGGGAGCAGATCTCTGACCACCCACAGTTAGAAATGACAAGTTGAAACAGCACTCACCAGCCAGAGGGACATCGCAGGGTTTTCTTTGAAGACACCTGGGCCAGTAAAAACCCTTTCACAGGTCCAGAGCTTTCCTGAACACTTGCTCAGGCTTTTCTGGGATTAACAGGAATATGTTTTTTGTCCCTCAAAGCTGGATGCACTGACCAAAGAGAGCCCAGCGGTCTGGCCCTTATCCTGACGTACTTCCTGAGCTGCATTGTTAGCAAGTAGAGAGGAAACACACACACACACACACACACACTCTATGGAAAGCCACTGTCAGGTGGTCATATCGTGGAAAGTGAGAATACCAAGACCTGTTTGCTCTCTGAGATTCATTTCTTATGATTTTTCCCCATGTTTAGATATTGGCCTATTTTCAATTGACTCTTTTTGACAGTTAAATTCAGACTTCCTGTGTCTCCAGGTGTGTTAAGATATAGACTCAAGCTATTATAGAAATTGTAAATCTTTTACCTGTAGGTACAAACTGAATGATGAAGGAGATGTTTTATTTCAGTAAGACGTTTAGACTAAATCCAGATGTGAGTAGCATCATCATCATCACTACCATTTGACATCAGACTCCTCACCCAACAGAAGCGGTTTGAGCCATCGCACTTGCAGAGGTTGGAGTGATACATGTTTGATAACTTAGGGATGTTAAGCAATGACTGAAAACAAAACTTCTGGGCTCTAACGTCACATAAAATGTCATCTATAGCACCGTTATTTGATTTTGACCACTTGGGGGGGGGGGGGGGGGATCCGGCCCTTCTGTCACTTTGGTCACCACCAGCCCTGAAGAAACACATGCATCTATGTAGCTGCTCAGCTAGTGGGGCTATAGGTGCTGAAAACCATGAGCTAAAAGAGGCTAAAGGAGGAAACTGGAGGGTTGTCATTTTTATTCACTGTTAAAATAAGATATTGTTAATTTTCGAATGTGTGTAAAACAAACACAGATTGAAATCAACAGGCCCTGCGTCAGCTCTGCATTTTGACTTTCTCCCACTTTGAGTTGCAGGCAAATGAATCAACTCACTGAGGCGATGGCAGCTGAGGTGAAAAGGTCGCCCTTGTGCAAATGACTCCCCTAAACCGTGTAACTGAACAGGCACCACCATTGTTTTTGTGTCAGACCCTTAATGGAAACCACCTCAGACCCGAACAGACTCGCTGCCACTCGAGCATGAACCCAGAGGTGACTCAGAAAGCAGAGCATGCAGGAGGTAAGCAGTATCGTGTGACATTAACATTACACAAGTTTGTTCTCTCTCCGCTCAACAAGGTTTAGAAGAACCAATGGTTGTTTACTTTGCTGGAGATGAAACACAGCTGTGGAGGAGGAGGCTACAGTGCTGCAGCAGACACAGACACACACACACACACACACACACACAACACACACACAAACACACACAGACACACACACACACACACACACACACACACACACACACACACACACACACACACAGAAATTACATTAATCCAAGAGGCATATTTATGTCCTACCACATATGTTCACTATTACCATCATTAAAAGACATGAGTCAAGTCTTGTCATGACTAAAACATCTGAATTCACACAGAGCCAGGAGATTACATAAGACTAAACTCCAAGTTCAGTTCCTTACTGTTCTTTAATCGCTGTGTTTACATGAATATACACTTACTGGCACACACTGAACCATCACTAATGTGACTCAAAGCTTATCTGACTCAAACTCAGCAGCAGTGTTGATGCTGAGGCCGATCAGGTAAATAGACGCACGACATATAATTATAAAACTTCACGATCATACGAATGTTTGCCTTAAACCTGACAGCTGTTGTAATGGCGGCAAACAGCTGAAGGAATCCCACTGCTGGCTGTGTTAAAAGCAAGAATGTGAATGTGCTTCTGTCCACACATGTGTATGTACACAGAGGAATCCTAACTGTGTCTGTATTTGTGAGCAGTGTGAACCTATGAGCCCAGACCTTGCAGGGTTCATTCTTCCTAAAGCCGTTCCAAAAGCCCCTCAGCTGGATCAAAGTGTGCGTTGTGTGCTTAGCTTTTAACATGGGGTGTGAGGGGGGGCGGGGGGGGGTTACTTTCTGGCTGATTGTTATCACTCCCTCAAAGTGCTAAGCCATGAGTGAGGCCTCCGTGAACGCTGCTGCTCCGAGGAGTGTCTGTGTGGTGTGTGTGTGTGTGTGTGTGTGTGTGTGTGTGTGTGTGTGTGTGTGTGTTTGTGTGTGTGTGTGTGTGTGTGAGCTGTCCTCCCCGCCATGTGTGCCGGGGATGAGGCATGAGTTTAAATTGGAAGCGCATGTTGCATGAGCTCACACTTGTCATTTCTGATTAAGCCACCACATAAAAGCACATAGTTTCCTTAATGCTGATAACTCCTGCAAAGCTTCCTGCACTAACAAGTCACAGCACAGACCGCCCCCTGCTGGTGTCTTTCCACCAGCACTCGTCGAATGACAAGAAGAAGACCAAAGCATTTCAATTAGAGGTGAACTGTGGACATGCGATTGAGAGTTAGACACAGGTTTATCATATTTAAAGAAATGGTTACAAGTCTGAGGGAAGTTCGCGTTAGAATCCTGGTTCATGGTTGAGACTGAAATTAGATTTCAGTTTGAAGCAGAATTAGAGTTTAGATTCAGACAAAAGTTGTCGAGGAGGTCTTTACAAGTATAGAAACACACTTTTGTTTGTGGTGGTGAGGACCTTCTGTCTGTCAGCTTCAGACCAGATACACCCACTGAACACAGAGCTGCATTTCTTCACAGCACCAACTGTAACCCATGGCGATGGTGAGCCTGCCCAGCAGTCGGGCATTATGCAAATGTGAATCACGCTCGACTGGCCGCAAGACTGTGTGTGTGTGTGTGTGTGTGTGTGTGTGTGTGTGTGCGCATGCGTTTGTGTGTGTCCATCGTGCGGCTTCACATTTCACCCGAGCTTTATTGGTGCCAGTGGCCTTTTGTCTGCTTTAATTGAATTAACTTCTCAGAAACGGACCTTGTTGCAGGAGAGCGACGGCACATTACACAGCCGTCACCTCGGCATGGGAGCTTTTAACAGTGTTTACATTGGAATCGTTCAGGACTTTGGGAGAAGAGAGGCTTCTCTTTTTAACTTTTATAACCCAGTAACATCGAAATTTCTTACACAAGTGAAGCACCCATTCACTGTCGCGTTTCTGTCATTTGATGTCGAGTCTCACCCCCGGGGATGATACTTCCTTTACTTGTGTCACATCTCAATACTGGCTGTCACTTTAAACTGCTGTCGGCTATCATCACGACAAACTATCTTTGTCTGGGTCTTCTACGTGTGTGACTCCTCTTTTTCACTGGGAGATATTTATTTTATTAGAAAGTCTCCGTCATGAAAAAACCCCACTCGCTCACAGTGAATCCAGCAAGAGATCCTCTGCTGTACTCTCACATAGACATCTGCGGATTCTCTGCGGACTCTATACTTGGAGGCTCTCACTCGGACATTTGCGTTCACACATAAACTTCCTCTGGAGAAAGTCTCCGCAGTTCAGTGCATGTCTGGGAGCAGCTACAAATAACTAATAGGATCCCAGTATATAGGAAAAGGCCGTAAAAACCTACTTTCTCAATCAGCTTCTTACTAATTATGTGTTCTTCCTAAAAAAGTAAGTTTTTTGGGGGGGGTTACATGGCTACAGGATGGATCTATCCCTGTTTTTGTCAATGGGGTCATACTTATAGCCGCCTGTCTAAACTTGACAAATCAAAGTGGATTTAGAACATGCACTCCAAACCTGAAATCCTCTCGGTATTACCCGGAACCCTACGTGTTAACACAAATCAGTTGAACTGGACATTATATAGACTTAACCCTGCCTGCTGCCCAGTAAGTCTGTGTAATGTCTGATGGAGTCAATGTGTGAATAGAGCAGGTCATTGTCTGGACAGTTCACAGCATGTTGATGATGCCTCTATCCTCTCTGCCTGCACCTGCCACTGAACCTCTCACCCAAACCGAGTGGAACATTTCCAGTGGAGTGAGAACACGTCTCACGCAGGCATTCTCCTGTTCTGTGTGTTTGTCCAGACATTTATTGTATTCCGTACATGGTGATGCTAACCTAAAGATGTTATTACCAAGAGACATGGTACACTACACGTAACACTATAATTTATGAAGCATTCATTAATAAAGGGATATTTGTGTGCAATTTACTGAGTAAATCACAATTTAGGGAAGAAAACAAATAATCGCAATGTCCCCATCTGCTGGTTGAAAGGTACAGTATCAACACAATCATAGTAAGTGGCCCTAACCTCCACTTTGAAGTGTTTGCTGTTGTTTTGTCTACAAACCACCATTTCAAAAAAGGAGTGTGTTCCCCCGTTTAGTGGCCGTCTTCCATTTTCTTTCATGTCTACTTGTCTCCAGTCAAAATGGCAGAGACGCTTCAGAGGACCAGCAAAGAGTGTCACATGATTTTACAAAATGTTTGACCCATCTTTGGTATAAACTTCTTTTCCCCAAAACGCCTTTGAGTCATTAATGACCTTTACGGCCTTAACAGATAAGGTTGACTGTAACATTAACAGCACATCACGGATGAGGTGTCTGACACAGTGCAACATATAAACTGAAACAACACTATTTACAATTTAAAACGTTAAACGTGTGGGATATAGTGGCATCTAGTGGTGAGGTCACAGATTGCAACCAGTTGAATACCCATTGTCTCAGCAAGATTTTACTCATTTCCAGGTTCAGCAGATCTACCATATGTTGACAACAGGTTAGGAAGTGTGAATTTTGTACAAACTCATGCCAGATAATCTAAATTCTAAACTTTTCACAGCTTAAACTCTTTTTGGTAAAGAAGCCTCGGGCCTCCTCGGTTTGGCAACTCACATTGTTTACCCTGAAAGACTAACATGGACGCATGGTATCCTGTGAATACTAATTTCACAGTCCAAACTTCAGAATGCAGATGGCAGGTGTGAAGAGCTCAGCTACACCCGAGCTTCAGGGTAATTTAAGACAATTGGAGAAAACTGACAAAGCAAATCTCAGGAATGTGACACAAAAGTGAAAGTGCGCAGAGAGGAATGTTATCGAGAACAGGGATAAGTAAGAGTTTAGCTCTGTGGGGAGCTGATAACGCAGCCGTTAGAGCAGCTTGCTCGGCTTCATCTCGTAAGAGCACTTTAAATCCATTAACGTTATCTCTGACTACAACACCCGACCTTTCAGGAGAGATCAAATACACAAGGCAAACATTTTGTGCCGGTTTCCCCATGAAACCGGATGTCTTGTATTGTTGCTCCTGAGACTAAATCATTTTTTCCAATTCAAATATCCTTAGATCTAAATAAGGAGCTGGACAGTTTCATAAATGAAAGTCACTCAAGGACAAATCATAATAGTAACTTTGAGTCCATCTAATTACCTCAAATTTACAATCCCAATCCACCAGCAAACCCCCGGCCAAACAGTGGCCTCCAGTCTGAGGCGGCACACAGTTGTAAGCAGACAACACAGTACAATGCAACACAATCATGTGGAGGTATTCGGGCTATGTTCAGAGTCGTGCCATGAGGACTTGCCGAGGCAGATAGGCACGCAGGAGGCAGAGAAGGTGTTCTCAGATTGTGTTCTCAGAACTTCTGGGACTACTGTAATTTAAAATGAAGTGGGCTTAAAGGGTAAAACCCCTCAATTGAGGTAATCCAATATGTTGTTCTTGCTGTCTGGGAAAGTCCAGGTGGAACCAAAGAAACCATATCTGTATTAACACCAAAGGCCTTCATGCTCTATTCTCTGAGCGTGGGGTTACACAAGCCTGACTGCAGCTCTGCTTTGATGACACTATATACATCATACAAATAATAATTCTTTATAAAAAATCTAAGGGATGAAGATTGATTTTTTTATGTGTTGTTGGAAAAATACCTTTGGCTGATAAATTATATGATGAAAAAAGACATATTTGTATAAACCTTTCAAGCCTTTCAGCGACATTCTAATTTAAAACTAGACTGAAATAATAGATTTCTGCAGGGGCAAAGGCAGAAATATTAGAATTTGGTGTCAATGTGATTTGAAAATGTAGCATGATTATGAAATTGTTTGAATGTTTGATAAATTAGTTAATTAAATCACGTTATATGATGAATACATTGCGCTAAGACTCTAAGGCCCTTCTCGCAAATATCCACAAATGTAATAACCCTAGAATAAAAAGCACCAGAACTGGTCCATGACTGTTATTGGTTAGTAAATCTTTACCTCAAAAACACATGGTATGAATTGGGAGTGGAGGAAATAAATTGTTTATGAGCAAAGATACTGAATACACACAGATTTAGATAACAACATCAAATCCTGTAAACCTAATATTGACTCCTGACGCCATTGCCAGCAATAGACATATGTAACCAGAATAAAAGTATAAAAAGATAGAACTAAATCTGTAAAGACAAATTCCTATCATCTCATGTTATATATATAATGTTAAGCCCAACCCTACGTGTGAGAAAAAATAGGATAGGTGTATTTTTAGCTAAGGTGTGAACCGAGCCTGTCTCAATGATATAAGCGAACGGCACGCCGGTGATGCGTGTGTGTGTTTCCAGGCGTGTGCAGCACATGTGAAGCATCAGGTCCCAGAGTGTGACTTAATTAAAGATTCCTCCGCTTGGTGCCTGGAGTGGAACCCAGTCGCTCTCATTAACAGGGATCAGGACTGGGAACGTGGAACATGTGCCGTTGTTTTGTTTTAACGGAGGGCTATCGAGTTTCTACTCTACTACCAATAGTAACAGCATGTCAGGACATGTGCTGTGTTCTACAACTGGTATTCCCCCTGTGCATTGTTTAGGACCCTGGAGACACACACACAGTCACCATACATGTAAAAAGACAAGTTACTGCAGGTTAATATAACAACATTAATAAAGTATATACTTTCATATTCTCTCCGTTGTTTGTCACTTCCCAAAGTTTCTCCGTACACGACCTAGAGAACTTCTTATTGTCTAACAACACAGTGATGACACTGTTTATTAGACTCTTAATGGTCACATTTCATAATGTCCAGTACGTTTCTCACTCAATCCAATGAGAAACCACATTCCTGTGCAAATACCTATGAAATTCCTCCACAGTGGAATGTCTAAGAGTGCAAACCTATCCTTTTGGAAACCAGTCAGGGTGAACTAGCAACAATGATCTGCCTCAGCTTGTTACAAGCACTGGTGCAAACCAGAGAGAGAGAAACAAATCAGGGGACTTTCTTTTCCTATGTGTATTCAGAGCAAATGCAGCATGTCAAAGGGGGGGATTTATTAAGTCCCCAAAGAAAAACATTCTCCCGATGATGAAAACATGATTGGGCGACCTGGGTAGCCCAGCCTAACTTCTGATCCACTGTCACAGCAATTACCCTTGGAGCCCTGTGGCATCCGACCTTGGTGAAAAAGAGCCCGGGGGAAAGAGAAGAGGCACAAATATCAACAAAAGGCACATTTTGAGGCAAAGGGGATGCGACCTGGGAGAGCTGAGCTCCCTGTCCATCATTCGGAAGTGTTGTGAAAGGCTACAAAGGCCCCCAGAGTGAGACTTTGTGGGATTTCGACGTTGCCAAGAGCGAATGCAACGTCGCCTTGCCAAGTATTAGGGAGAGGACAAGAAAATCCTCCCACATATGCACACACACTTGCCGAGAAATATCAACAAAGCTGCAGCATAAAGGCCACATTCACTACTACACAAAGCCAGAGAGGCGTGATGGTATAGGGCTAAACGGAGTGTATTATGTTGCACTGATGCCACAAGGTCTGAGGCGGAGGTGGAAGTTAGGCCTCTGCTTTACATTCCAAGTAAAGGGTCACGCAACCGTGACTCTGGAGAGAAAATACAGTTGCCTGTGCCTTAATCTATCATTCTGACTGACACGCTATCCTCTGGGCATTGCCAAGTGAATTAAAGACACTTAAAGAAGCTGAATGAACGCCTTTTTCTCCTCCGCTATCTTCTTGTCCCAGAGGCTTTGTGGCCGACGTTACGCATCACTGCCTCCGTTATGTCTTGAAAAGCTGTTTGGAAAGGAAATATCCGCTCATCCTTTGTCCACGAGGCACTGAAAGGAAAGGCGTCGCCTCCCAACATAGATTAAAAGGTTCAAATTATTACACAACTCCAAAATCATTGTTGGCACAAGATGAGGAAATCTCCTCCTCAAATTCAGATACTTAATACACACATTGTACATTCCTGGGGAGGATTTTGAATATTTGTATGTAAGGAAATGATGCAATCAACATGTCACTTGGCTTTTATACAAATCTCTTCGAATTCAAATCACATTGAATGGTTTTAGGTCATTATCTCTACTTCATATTTAAGAGAACTTTGTAAATGAAATGGTCAGAACTACTTCTGATTGCACAGGGAATAATGCAAAGTATCAGGAAGCCATTGAAAGGTTTGCTAAAGCAGAAGGATATTTGCTGCTGGGAGCAATATGTGAGACATTTACCACTTCAAGATAAACCTGATGAAACATTGTGGCCACTCTGTCATGTGAGGAGTTTATAAGAAGCTTCCTCCTCTGAAATAATGTGCTCAAGTGTCCGCCAGAGGTAAATTCCTGTGTGCACTGGCATTAAAAGCTAAGATGACAGGGGTTAACTTTGCTGAGGAGCCACAGCCCGTCTCCTGGGTCAAGCACACACTGGGCAGCTTTCCACAGAGGAACACACAGAGAGGGTCTTGTTCTGCGGCCCACCACGTGCAGGTCAGTGCCAGCAGGTAGGACTGAAACCATAGGCCTCCCCAGAGACGCGGCACAGAGGACGCACTGTTTCCCCGCAGCTACAACATCCCCTGGAATGTAATAAGGGGCGGCAGGTAACTCTCAGTTCACCACATACCTTTATCAAAAATCCCTCAAAACCCGAGGAAAGCCCCCGCCCGCCGTCTGACACTCTGGTGGGAATTTCAGAAGCGGGGGGGAGATAGAGAGCCGGACTTGACAGGGATCAAACTGAAATTAGTATTTTCTTGCACAGTCAGCTGTTTTGCTGATCTCCAGATTTGGGTCGGCTCTTTTCTTGAAACCTGTTCAGGGTTGTAGTTCGCATCGCGTGCAGCATGAACGCGCCCAACAAAAAAAATGTGTTTTTTTACTTACAATTTAGATTGTCGCTATCATGAAACAATAACTGAGCCTCACTTGCACAGGAAAGAAAGGTCTATATCCAAATATCCCTTTATTTTAATAGTGTAATTAACTGTGTCCAGATTCTTCACCCAAACCTCGTCCATGTGACAGAGCAGCACCTCGTTTAGGTACGAGCTCTTCGTTTCATTGCGGCTGACCAGGGTCCTGCTGCTGTTCAGAATTACCACGTTCTGTGTTGGGTTCACTCTCCTCCACAAATACCAAAAAGTTAAACGGTAAAAAGTTACACAAGGCAATAAACCACCCGAGCAAAGTACGAAACATCATATCTCACAGTCCTTCTAAAAAAGTCCATGGACTTCACACTTGTGTCCATATGATCCAATCCACTCTTAATTTATCTCTGGCTCGTTCGGCCAAATATCTGAACTCGTAGGGTGTGTTCGGAGTGATTCTAAAATAACACAGGGAGTCAATGGGGAGACTCAAGTGGCAGCAAATAGAGGCAGATCTCCTCCCAATTAACTAACTGAGGTTAAACCCATTTATTTGTCCATTTCATGAATCTACAAAGACAAAGAAAGGACAGGAAGACAAACAAAAGAAAGAGTTTAAATTCAGGTAGATTCTCAGATCTGAGCCTGTGGAGGATTCTCATTGTCTTGAAAATGTGTTTATGTTGTGTTCAGGTTTCAGCTATTACACAACAACCACTCAACGCAAAGCAAACTGCACACATCCCCCCCCCCCCATCTGGTTCAAAGTCTAGCCTGTGTACTTTGGTTTTACATGAGGGTTTTCCTTTCTGCTCGATTGTTATCACTCTTCAAAGTTCTGCGGCCGTGGGCCTCCCTGAGCGGCGCTGACAGGAGCCGACAACCCGTCCTCTTCATCTGGGACCAAAACCACAAGCATCACACACACACACACACACACACACACACACACACACACACACACACACACACAAAGAGCAAGTAACACAGGAAGCTATTGCTCTGCACCTGAGGACACCTCCGACACACACATCACGCATGAGAAAAAACTGCTTTACAACTTTAACAAAGCTTCTACGCACAAATATTGTTGTATTCACATCGTCTAAAAACCTCAATCCTACAGAACAGACTCCACTTTGCAAGCTCCTGCTCAAGTGAAGCCTGACTGATGATACCACATACATTTGTCAACCACAGCTCCACTGTCAGTCCGAGCATTCGTTTCCCACTGCTCGCCATGTGCCCACAGCCCTGCACGCCACGCTGCCAGCTGTGTGTCTTTGCCACAGGGCAGATCTGCATATCCAGGGAGAGACATCCACCACACACTCAAAGTAACACAGGAAGTCTAGTGTTTAATATGAAGTGTGTCTGTGCTGTGACAGGCACGTACTGTGTGTGTATAGCACATATAACACATGGCGTCATCTAAATCAGGGCTTACACCCCTGGGGGTTGTTCTGCAGTTGCCAACCTCCAACTTAAGGTCGTAAAAATAAACCTGCGTGAAGTTTGCAACAAATCAAACTTAATGGCAAGTTGAAATGGATAAAAAGAAAAAAGGAAACGGATAGGTAATTAAAACATCTCGTTTCTGCCACACACAAAAAAACGCAGACTTGGTCAAATCTCCTGAAAAAGGATCAACGTCTCAACTGTTGTGGGATTAACGGTGTTAAATAACTTAAGTTCTAATGGAAACGTGTGGAGGACGATGGGTGGTGCTGATGAGGGAGAGCTTGGTCAGGAGTAAGGGACACAAACAAAGTTGGGAGAAACCACAACACAAAGGTTCGTCAGACAGGAACAACACAGAGCATCCTCAATGCAAACACTCATTCACCTAAATCCAGCTTCTGTTCGCCTGCAGGTCAGTGATCACATCCCAGCAGAGAGCAGAGCTTCAGGCTGCAGAACCACATCATATTAAACAGGTTCTGCAGGGAACACACATCACTGCTTCTCATCCCTGTGCTTCAGTCACGGATCAAGCGTGACTGAACTTGGACTTTTCGGAGTTGCCCCCTGGCAAAGTCATGAAGGTGAATGGTTTACCTCATTCAGGCCTGATGCCAGAGCAGGTATTAGACCCGCGACACACCTGAGTGGGGCTGGAGCACCAACTGTTGGTGTGGCGAAGTGACTGGAACAGGATCACTACTGCTCCTTTCTGTGGATGGTTTCCCAGGAGTCCAGACTCGATGTACTTTGATTCGTTTGTCAAGTGGAAGCTTGTCTGGATCCTAAAGGGAACTCCACCTTAGAAATCTAGAGTCTAGTACCTCGCAGTAAAACTTCTCACCTTCCTCCCGCTGTCTTTCTTCTTCTCCTCCTCATGCTGCTGGACTCCAGGCATCGGCAGGAAGTCCTCCTCACAGCAGATGAAGCTCACCGTGCATCCCATCCGAGCGACGCCAGGGCGCACACGTCCTCACCCATCCACGTGTGCGCGCACCCCGAGGACCCGCGTCTGTGCCGCCGCTGCACGTGGACACTTGTTGCGCTATGACCTCATTTTACGCACACACGCACCGGGAATGTGCGCAAACTGCGTGTTTTTTAATGCAGCTTCCAGGAGTTGTGTTCCAGCACTGACGGAGAGCCGCACTGAGATGAAGGCACTCACTGCGCGCGCGCACACACACACACACACACACACACACACACACACACACACACACACACACACACACACACACACACACACACACACACCTTCACATGTGTGTGCTGTGATTGGTTGTTCAGCCTGTCAGCCACTCCCAGCTGATACTGATGGTTTTATAGTATTCATGACGTGCAAGCACAGTGTTTATACTGGAAAATGCACACACACGCTCTCCTGGAAACTTACTTTAATCTTGACTATAGTCACTACTTCCCCTGACCTCACCTGAACCTCACTTCAACCTAAACCTAGCTGTAACCTCATTTTAACTTTATCCACAACCTCAGTGTTACATTGAGGTTGGAGTCCTAAAGACACACACACACACAAACTGCACACAAGAGCCACAACATGTATACTATTCTGTTCTCTCCCTCACTGTGTGTGTGTGTGTGTGTGTGTGTGTGTGTGTGTGTGTGTGTGTGTGTGTGTGTGTGTGTGTGTGTGTGTGTGTGTGTGTGTGTGTGTCATTCAGGACCTCCAGCCCAAACTGCTGCCCCACACCAGGAGACTCTAGTGGAGTATGTCCCCCCCTGCTGGGTGATTGATGAAGTGGTCATTTTTTGTATTTGTTGAGTTGAATATTTTATTGAAGTCTTTTAATCAGTTGCATAAAAACACATATATAAAACCAAATTTTGTCTAGTAACATGAATTATGCCAGCAGCTCATTTAGAATGGAACAGAGATCTTTAACGTCACAAAATGTCATTTTATAAAGAAACATGTCCATGTAACCACAGCATCACTCAATTCTTATTTAATAACAAAAACCAATGCATCGTGCTGTTATTTATGGATGTATATGATACTGTTAGCATTTCAGTAGCATCAATTGGTCTTCAAATTGCATTGTCCACTGTTTCCAAGGATATATAGATAGATATATATATTTGTTAGAGTAAAGCTTGAAATATACTGAGAGGATATTTGTACTTTGACTGCAGAATTGTAGTAGAATAAATAGGTGAAAACGAAATCAACCCCCAAAACACACCACTTTAGCTTTTATGACCCACTCTGAATACATCTCATGTTACTCCTGGTTTATTAAAGATCTCATAATGTACATCCACAATCACTATTCCTCATTTTCTCCAGCATAAAGTTAGTTGTGCGTTAGAGTAAAGCTTGAAAAACCTGCTGCTACAGTCTCTTTCAGAATACATCATCTTAAAAACAAATACAAACACTCAGATGCAGAATTTGCTTTAAAACCAAACACGAATCAAGCTGCGTTTTCACGTCGTCTGGCCACAAAGTGCAGGTTCACTTGCTGCTCTGGAACCAGGACGGTGCGGCTGACGCATTTCAACTCTCCCATCGTGGGGTCGGGTTTGATTTCAAAAAGCCTGATTAGCTGGGAGGGACAAAAAGAAATATGGAGTTAGTGCAGTCACTTTATTATAGAGCTGACGGAATGATAAGTCCTGCTAAAGTTGAATCGGCCATTTACCTGAAACACAACCATGTACATCTCAAGCTCAGCGATCCGCCGACCGACGCAGCCTCTCACCCCGAAGCCAAAGGGGATGGAGCCGAAGGGGTGTGGCATCTGGCGGCCATCCCGGAGCCATCTCTCCGGCCTAAATGTGAATGGCTCCGGGAACGTGTCTTCATCGTGACTGATGGCGTAGTGACAAAGCGTGAAAGCAGTCTGCGGAAGCAACAGTCGAGATATTAGACACATTATGAACTACTATTCTAAAAGGCGACTTTTCTCTTTAAGTTATAATACAAGTGTTAACAAAACCAGTACAAAATGTGTAATAATGGTTAAAAAAAAACAACCCACTTTCTTAGAAAATTGATATCCACCAATCGCAACGCTCTTTGCTGAAATGATCCTCCCATTTAGAGGAACCACCGGGTACATCCTGCAAACAGGAAAGAATCATGCTTTTGTTTCAGAGAACTGAGACAATTTCATCCAGATCCCAGATGCATGTCCATGTTTTTACATTACTGTGGCTGCAGAGCCCCATCACAACACCTTATCCTGTCGAACCACCTCTACCTCAGTGCCTCCTTGATGACAGCCCTTAAATATGGCATCTGAGTGACCTCAGCGGCGGAGGGGGTCCGGTCCACTGGTACGAATGTGGACACTTCCTCATAAAGTCTGTCCTGGATTTGGGGTTCCTGGGACAGCAGGTGCAAAGTCCAAGTGAGGGTATTGGACGTCTTGGACAAACAAAGAGATGCCAATAATAAGAAGACAGGCAGAGAGAGGTGATATCTGTTCATGAGACTGTATTCAGAGTGGGTCATAAAAGCTAAAGTGGTGTGTTTTGGGGGTAGATTTCGTTTTCACCTATTTATTCTACTACAATTCTGCAGTCAAAGTAGAAATATACTCTGAGAAGTATAACAGAGTATTAGGGCCGTATTTATTCTTATAGTAATAGAGAGTATAACAGTCATTTTCCATCAATCCTCTTTCTTACCCAATCTTTACGATACTAATGATAATTGATGATGATAATTTTATGCTGATGAGCCAAAATATGAAGTATTTCATCTTGTTAACATAACAAGACACTTGACATTCCTTATTCAAACACAGGGAACAGGCTGATCTTCCAATATTCTCCCTGTAAAATGACACATAGCCTCAAATTACCAATTTATTCTCTATAATTTTTATTTTCTTCAACGTGGCCCCAACACTCGAAGTGTCACATTTACCGTGTCCACTCCTGCTAAGAGAAGCTCAGTGATGCTGCCGTACACGTCCTTCAGGCTCATCTCAGTGTTGGCGAGGAGGTGTGTTAGATATTCTCCCTCCACATCCTGTCTGTTGTCCACACGCCACTGAATGTCCTCCATCTTCTTATCAATCAGACCTTTAGCTGGGGTAAGGGTTTCATGTTATCATCCACCATACAGACAAAATGAACCCCTCAAACATTTTCTTCTGTGATTTAAAGCAGAATCAAAGGTAAATCATTTTTACATTTTGGGAAATATGTCATTTGCTTTCTTGCAAAGAGTTAGATGAGAGGATTGATGCCACTGTGATCTTTGTACCATGATGCTACAGGTAGAAATCATTTGGCTCTCCTTCACACTGCTCTGTACAAATGTCAGAAAATCCTCTACAGCTCCTGTTTTACAACATCACACTGGTTGAACCTGTACAATGAATGGGTTTGAGAATGTTTTAGAATAATGGGCAGAAAAAGACGCTTGGTTGAATTTATGTGGGTATATATTTATGTATTATTTGAGATGTGGAAAAACAGAAATACAATTAATCTCAAACAAAGAGAAATGATAGAAGATTCTAGCTAATTGCCATTTAGTATGTAAAGTAGTACAGTAATAATAAAAACAATTATAACATGGATTCTTGATGCACATTTAAAAAGGAACCCAAGGCTGCTTAACAAAGTTAAGAAATTAAATGAATATTAGTCAATATATTGATATTTTAGAGATTTTTATGTCCTAGAATTGGTACCAACCATTAGCCCCAAAAACCCAGTATCAGTTGGCCAGTACTGGTTCTGTAGTTTGATATTCAGTGCTCAGCTATGTGTCATAGCAGTGGCATCAATTTGTTCATCTTATTCTTCATGAGAATTTTATGAGACAAAAAATAAACAAAACAGCGTATTTCAATGAACTTTGAGTAATGACAGTTAAACAGGAATTCTACTTTTATCTAACTCCTCTGCTGTGCTTCTCTTGTTCAACTCACCGAAAGTGAAGATGCCATCCCAGCCAGCGATGTAGCGTTTCCAGTAGGGCAGCAGGTTGCGGCTCCACTTGGGCGTTACCATTACAGGCATGCTGTTGCTGAACATCTCACCTATGGCGTTGATGAAGTCTTGTGTACCTGCGGGAATTTCCTTTTCCAGACTCCCAAGCCTGGTCTCAAACAGAATGGAAGCAATACCTGAGTGGAGATGGGTAAGAAATAAGACAAGATAAGATAAGATAATCCTTTATTAGTCCCTCAAGGGGGAAATTTACAATATTACAGCAGCAAGAGTAAAAAATAGGCATCAGTAGGTATGATCCCTCATGTTGGGATTTGAATAATCCCAACGTGCTGCTTTTACTGTCTTTCAGACTTTCTACAAACCCTCTAGCGAGAACTGATGGAGCTCATTGGACACGTTGGTCACCAGATCTCCTGTCGGGCTGCTCTGCCGCAGACAGTGGATCCTCTTGACGAAGTCTGTAACCACATCATTGATAGCACCACCGTACTGTGCAGAGTCCTTCGGGTGCAGCATTCGCTTGTTCAGCGTCGCCCTCAGGTTGTGCCACTGCTCGTTCTCCCTGGGAACAGAACGCAAACGAATGCATCTCAGCAAAAATGTTCAAATGTGTCCCACACCAGCCCTAAAGAGATTTGGGTTGCAGTGTTTTTCAATCTTACACCGTGAAAGGCCCGTAGCCAAATCCTCTCATGTCCCGATAGTCTCTCCACAGCGACATGTCTCCTCGACAGGGGAACTTGTCATCGTTCCTCATGACTTCCTCCAGCAGCTGTGGGGTGTTCACGGACACCGCCCTCATTCCGTCTCTGTATATGGGCCCATAGCGCTGCTTCTCATAGATCTGATGTGAACGCAAGAGAAAGGAATCAACAGATACACAAGCAGTGGGATACATCGTTCGGTGAGAAGAACACAATCCCTCAATCTAATTCACTGTGTTGTTCGACCGAGGAATGAGCAGAGCATGTGAGATTGTTTAGACGTGACTGAAGGGAGGGGGGGGGGGAACAGGGGAAACAATCCTCTCGTCTGTGAGAGTGAGCTGAGATTAGCTGTAGTTATCTGGGGGTTACTATGGGAACCACGGTAATTCAACAGGCCTGAAAGGTTCTAGTGTGCATTGACACTGGGGCAAAGGGAATCAGAAACAGTCTAAACATCCAGTGGACACTATTGGATGCAGATTGAAACAAGGATGCATCACTGTGATAGAAGCCTGGTGCTGCAGCTGGAATACCTGTAACTCGTGCACACGGTTGTAGAAACCCTGGAACCCTATTCTGTAGATCATCTCCAAGAAGCTGACACGTGGCAGGTCCTTCACAGTCCGAGGTTTGTCCTGGAAGGCAGAGAGGACCCGCGGTGCAGAAGAGGAGCTTCCCAACCTGGAGCGGACCCGGACCACGGCGATGGGGCAAGGCAGCCGCCAGCCGCCACTCCTTTTCGTTAGGCATCGGGACAGTCCAGCAGCCATGATGGAAAAATAGCAAGTACAAAAGGGGCCCCTGTGACCGCCAGCAGTGTAACGCAGCAGGGAGGAGTGATGGTTTACTGAATGTTTAACCCCTCCAGCCCAACTGTATAGGAGCTACCAGGAACAGGAAGGTGCTTTCCACTCATTTATCTGAAGTGCAAAACAAATGAAAAGGTCATACCGAGTGTGCCAGGTATCTAAAACACAATCCAGACAAATCTTGCTCAAATGCACGGTAACGATACTTTCATTTCTGCAGTTGTGATTTTCCATTTACTACCTCGGCCTTCACACTGCCAGTGTATTTTGTTCTCCTCTTCAGAAGAGTTTGGTGTTTTCCTTTGGTGCAACAGTTAAAAATAGCAATAAAATGGCAACAGTTTTCTTTATTGTCGTTCTATAATTTCATAAATGCAACTATAGTTTTAATATATACAGTATAACTAAATATCCACTCTCTCTGCACCAAAACACACCAAATATTGGTCTTTGCCCCCCCCCCCCAGAGGCTGATTTGTTGTCAGCTGATAGCCAACGGGCTTTGAGATTGGTATCACGCATTTATTTTATTAAGAATAATAATATACAGTCAACTGGAAACAAATGTTTGTATCTCACACTTCTGTATTCAACTGTCTCCGAACACTCCCCCCCCCCCCCCCCCCCCACTCCTTTCATCCTTTGATCTGGTCAACATTGTTCATGGATCCTGCAGCGTCCGCTTTGTGCAGCAGAAAGTGTCCTTGCACCTGAGCAGCACTGATCTCCGAGTTTGCAGCCAGCGCACGCTCTGCGAACCGCTCTGCTTCAGAAGCAGGCTCGAGTGGGTAGAACCGCCGGAACATCTGGGCGAGCTGCCAGTGCGTGCAGTGGCCAATGTACTGCTTCAGATCCACACGGCCGGGTCGGATCAGTGCTGCGTCCAACCTGCAAGCAGAGAACTCTCAATCAACGGCACTGACACGAAAGTAAAATGTCAAAGTCACATAGATAGACCTTGAATAAACCAGTTCTATTCTCTAACTATAATTGTGTTGTTTGTTTTTTGTCGTTTTTAAATGGTTTTAATATTTTGAAGCTGGAGTACTTGATATTTTTACACTTGGGGCAGCACAAGAAGCTAAAAACAACATACTGTATTTCTGCCTTTCAAAGGTTTTAATGGTAAATGCATTTGAGTCCTTTGCTTGTCTACACATCCAGACACACAGCAACATTCATTCAAGAACTGCAGAGTTCAGAGATGGACAATTACATTTACTCTAAGTACTTTGTGCATAAATACTAATCCAAGTTTACCTGTCAATGAAGTTGGTGGTCATAAAAACTATTCTGGCCTCAGATGAAGCCACTCCGTCCAGAGAGTTGAGCAGACCACTGAAGGTCAGTCTTCCCATTCCCTGAAAGGCCAGAGGGTCTGTGAGGCAAAGAGAAAGGTAACGTGAAACACAAAGAACAGCCGCAGCTTTACCAGGTAACTCAGCAGAGAATTCAAACTCGTGAATACATACATTAATAACAAGGACAAATAATTGTTGCATTTTGATTCTAACAACTAAACCAAGTGTCGTCCAGCTCTACTCACTCTCAGTGGGAATCAGGTCTCGACTGACGAAGGCTGCGTCCACATCCTCCAGCAGAATGATGCTCTGCTGCGGTGCAACGCTCAGGAGGTGGTTGAGACGGTCGTCGGACAGGGTTCGGTCACTCAGACTCATCAGACAGATGCTGTAGCCCAGCTCCCCAGCCAGTGCCGTGCTGAAGCACAAAGAGTCACAGACGGATGGTGAGAAGACGATACCTGACTTAGTCCATCTACAGCAAATACGTCAAGTACTAGCACACTCACATAAAGCTACTTTTTCCACATCCTGGGGGTCCGTACAGCAGATATCCTCTTCTGTAGGGGATGCCTGCAGAGATTTAAGAGGATTGTGCTTCACAAAACAATTTGTGGTTTTGCTCATTTTAGCTGATTAAGAACAAAATTGTACTGATCATATCAAAATAAATTAAAGACAACTTTCATATACACTGAATGAACACGTTTGAGCCCTGGTATAGTTCACCTCTGTCTGTATACCACTTGGGGCTTCCGATGAAGTCCTTCACATCGTCTACGAGCTTCTCAGCCACACCAGCCTCCAGCACCACGGAGCTCAGGGGCCTGCGTCGCCGTGGAAATCCAAAGGGTCTCCACTCAGCACCCATGGCTGTGTACATCACTGTGCGCCCCTCCTCCTGCTTCAGGGCCAGTTCTCTTGCTACAAAACATGATTTACAGCGGCTTTGAATTGCCAATAAATGGTTAAAGGGCACAAGACTATATGACAAGAAACTCTGAAACGTATCAGGAACATAGTGTAGCTCTTTACCTTCTTGTAGGATATTAAAGAAGATTTGTCTGTCTCTGCCCAAAGCAGTGAAGGTGACGGACTCCCATGGGGTTCCAGTGTTCAGATCCACCATCTGCTTCTCTCTGGTCCTCTCCACCCTGATCCACTTCCTCCCATACCTGCAGAGCACAACGGAGGACAAGATCACAAGATGCTCAAAGAGAGCGTGGAGAAGTGCTGCTCAGAAAGTGACCCGTCTCCATCATGTTCCTTTACATTAAGAGGGATCCAACCCTCACTTTACAGTATTATCTCTATATGTTTTTATGCCGTACGCCTCAAACCTGATGCAAAGCTTTAAAAACAAGATGCCCTGCAGAGCTAGATGTCATCAAGTATGTCTTAAAGTGAGCTCTCACCAGATGATGTGGTTTCCGGGGCTTGGGTGAAAGTCAAACTGCGTGTGCACCCGTCCACTTTCATGTGCCAGGTAGGAGGTCTGCACGCTCAGGTGCTGGGTGTGCCTGGCGTGCTTGGTGATCCAGCTCAGCAGCCAGTGGTAGCTCTTGTCCCGGCTGGGGACCTCCAGGGTGATCATGTAGTTCCTGCGGAAGAAGATCATCCCCACCTGGGCCCCTTTCCTGGCCACTGCCAGTGCTGTGCCAACCCCAACCAGACCAAAGCCTGCCCCGAAGTAGGGGTTGTCCTTCAGGCCGTCCAGGAAGTCTGACAGGGGCATGATGCTGCTGGAATCAGACTCTCTACAGATGGTGTGACACCGTGTGGCACCGCAGACCTGCAGAGGAAGTGACACACCTGTCAGTCTGTGGACCTGTGGTGTAGCTGTGCTCACTAATGGCAGCTGCTGTCATGACAAAGTATAAACCTACCGCTCACATGTCTCCTGCTTCCTCTCATGTGGCCATGGTGAGACGCTGGTGGTCTCCAGTGTTCCCAGTGTTCCCAGTATACCCGCAGTGCTCCACCTCCTACAGCCCCATGTGTGCACTGTCTGGATTTCAGTGGTGTTCAATTCAAGCGGCGACCTCTATTGCACTTCCTGTGTTTCATTGTATTCGCTCCGGCGGCTCGCCTGGCCTCTAACATTCGTTCCTGACCCCGCAGAGTGTCATTATAACGTGTTTTAGCTCACACGCTAAACTAAAGCAGGTGTTGTGTGTGTTTTAATATGAAGTGTATTATCAAATTAAGTTTAATGACATTTCATAGCATGCGTAACTTGCTCCTATTAAATATTATTTTAAGAAATCCTTAAAAGCTGCCAAAGATTGTCTGTGTGTTAAGTTTCAAATATTTTACTGAAGAAATCTTTTGAAATTTAAAGGGAAATTTTAAACTCATAAATAAGCTCCTTGAGAGGTGACAAAGAATGTTCACTTCACTCTTGTTCATGGTGACTCCCAATGTCTGTATGCCAAGTCATCATCCACCTCAGGGGTTTTAATTTAATGGGAAATATTAGTCATTGTCGAAACTTTCCTACTGAAATATAACATGTAGTGATTTTGCAGGTATTTACACAGGACACAGGACAAAGTTATCAGACTGCTTCATGAACTCAAGAATAACAAGAGGAGGGAAAGCGTCCCTTCCATGTGAGTTCCAGCAACACTGAGCAGATACACATGCAGTCAGAAAAGAAATCAATATTGATTTTTGTGGAAAACAATAAATGAACCAAGGGGATGCAAAACAATAAAATGGAGACATTTACCTCCAACACAAACTGAGTATAGTGAAACACCAGAGACAGTTGAACAGTTTAAAACGATAGGAAGTGATGACACAGAGCAGGTAGAGAACAACATTAAAGTACATTAGTGTGTGAGACACGGCTGCAGGGTTCAAAAGGAGGAATATATATATATATATATACATTTTTATAAACAGTCAGTGTTCTGTGTCACATGAAGGCACAATGAGGGAGAATGAACAGAAGGGGGCAGTCACGGCCAACTTCCGTAAAACAACGAAGAAGAATTAGGAGGAGGAGTCGAAGAAGAAGAAGAAGAAGCTATCTCGATGATGCTAATCGAGCTTTATCATCATTTTATGATTCTCATATAAACTACGCGTCTCCTTCTTATTCTAACTTCAGTATAAATGACTTCATTCTGCACAGCAGCGGACAGAGGCGGCGGGCTCTTTCAACGGGCCGGATGTGGCAGCCATGTTGTCCAAGAGGTGGATGTTGATGGTGTGTTTCACAGACACACAGCTCTGCAGAAACCCGGGCGGTAGGTCCGATAGTGTGAGTAAAACACAGGAGCATATATATATATATATATATATATATATATATTGTAATTGTAATAATGTACCTAGTGTCCATAGAATGTGAGACTAATTGGATCCAGTTGCTTTCTTCAATTATTAATTTGATTAGTTGTTAGGATAAGTCACTAATTAAGAGACTGTTATTTTATTGAAGATCTTTTCAGATGTGTGCATGTGTACATATGTATGTTTTATGTATGTACATATACACGTGTGTGTGTGTGTGTGTGTGTGTGTGTGTGTGTGTGTGTGTGTGTGTGTGTGTGTGTGTGTGTGTGTGTATTCAAGGATTGTGTACATGTATGATTATCAGCATATATCTTGGCTCATTTATACTTTTTTTTTCTATCTTTGTATCTAAAAACATGAGCCTATAATATTGTAATATCTCTTGTGACCTTTTTTCCCATTGAAACTAAAAGCTGTGCTGTGTTTGTTTGTTTTCCAGACACGATGGAGACAGTCGAACCGCATTGGTGTGAAAAGTGTGGACAGAGTTTCACAGACCGTGATGTTTTCCCCGCTCATCCCTGTTTGAAGAGTCCGACCGCTTCCTCTTGAACAGTCGGTGCACTGAGGCCTTTTCCACACATCGCTTCAAAACCACTCACAGTGGACACAACCCTGGAGGCCTGTTTGCCTGCACTGGGCCCGGATGCCAGTTCAGCAGCACTGACCACCAGGAATATCAAGTCCACACACGGCACTCACTCTCATTCCTTGCACCTTCCGGCCCTGCAAAGTGTCACTGCCCACACAGAGTGAGATGGAGAGACACTTGTCCGACAGGCCAAAAAGAAAACTGAAATCCAACCCATCTTTACCAGGAAATGGGCGTAAGGAACAGCCTGAGCGGGATGGACACATTGACAAAAGAGTGAGACAGGCAGAGGAAAGAGACAGTCCTCCCGCAGTGGACACTACACCACTGAAATCCAAAGGTATGTGCACCTTAAATTTAATTAATTTCAAAGCCAGACATGGGCTGGCACCTCCCTATGTTTCAGACCTTTTGGGGAATTTAGTTTTTATAGATGGTCCCTAAGTTGCTGCTAGTTTAATTGATAGTTTAAGATGAATGGTGTATTGTCAGTTTATTCAGAACTTGTGTCTTTGTCTATTAGAGTACGTAGCAGAAGGTGCAGAGCACATCTATCGCACCCACACCTGCCCCACATGTCGTCGCTGCTTCAAGATGCGCTCCCACCTGCAGGAGCACCTCCATTTACATTTCCCGGACCCCAGTCTCCAGTGTCCCACCTGCAAGCATTACTTCACCAGCAAGAGCAAGCTACGCATACACAGGCTCCGTGAGGCGGGTGACAAGGTTCACCGTTGTCACCTGTGTGAATATTCTGCTGTGGAGCGTAACGCGATCCGTCGGCACCTCGCCAGTATGCACACTGATGAGGCACAAGATGGCGTAAAGGGTCAAAGTTATCCCTGTCCCACCTGTGGTCAAAGCTTTCGTCAAAGCAGGTCACTCAAGGCTCACATGAAGACGCACAACAGCCAAACTGCCAGCAAACCAGTGGCCTGCTTCCATGAGGCCTGTTCATTCCAGAGTTCTTTGCGTAAAGAACTTCTAAGACACACTGTTGAGGTCCATGGGGTCAAAGCAGTGGAATGTCGCCATCATGCCTGTGGTGCCATATTTTCAAACAGAGATGGACATGGAGATTCATTATCGGACTCACATCGCCTACCACTGCTCGCAGTGTGATTTCTCTTCCTCCAATAAAACTCTTTTCCTCCAGCACCAGCGGCTCGGTCACGCAGGGACAGACGAGCTCTGCTGTGACTTCTGCTCCTTCGTCACGTTCAACCCGGTGGAGTTTGAGCAGCACATTGGACACTTGCACGCCAGCGAGAAGATCCATCGTTGTTCTCAGTGCAGCTACGTGACCTCACATAAACGTGGCTTGAAGAGACACATGCTGATGCACAGTGGTGAGGATGGAGGAGTTTAAATGTTCTGAAAGTTTTCTCATCAGACTTTCACCTCATAGTTTCCAGTTGTCACATTTGTTGCTGAACTTCTTCTGTGTACTTTCTCCCAATTTCTTTCTTATAGGTGACAAGCCCCACAAGTGTAGCCTGTGTGATTTCAGATGCCGAGATGAGTCTTACCTCTCCAGACATATGCTCACTCACTCAGACGACAAAAACTTCATGTGCGCTGAATGTGGATACGTCACTAAATGGAAGCACTATCTCAACGTCCATATGAGGAAACACGCTGGAGACCTCAGGTAGGTTTTTGTCGTGTACAAACATCTGTCCATGCAGCCATCTGTCCCTGCCTCCTCCACGTTAGCAGATGGGACATGGGCCATACTGAAAAGTCTAGGAACATAACGTGTATTTGACTGTAGGAAGAGGTGCAGATTCTCTTTGTATGCTCTTATTGTTAAAACTACATTTCCTCTCTCCTCTCCCAGGTATCAGTGTGATCAGTGTCCCTATCGTTGTCACCGCATGGACCAGCTAAGCAGTCACAAACTACGACATCAGGACAAATCCCTCATCTGCGAGATCTGTGCTTACGCCTGCAAGCGCAAGTATGAGCTTCGTAATCACATGTTGGCCAAACACTCCGGAGAGGAGAAACAGCCATCTGCCTTCAAGTGCAAGTACTGCACGTACACAACCTGCTACCGACAAGCGCTTCAAAACCACGAGAACTGCAAACACACCAAGCTGAAAGAGTTCCGCTGTGCCCTCTGTCTCTACTCCTCGTTCAGTAGCATCAGCCTCTTCCTGCACAAGAGGAAAGCTCATGGGTATGTGCCTGGGGACAAAGCATGGCTAGAGAACTATGCTGCGAAGGAGAAGGAGAGAAACTCAACGGGGTCCGTGGAGGATTTTTACAACAAGCGCTCAGCAGCTCATGAGCAGAATGAACCACCCTCGACATCTCGGAGAGAACAATGTGGGCTCCCTGGTGCAGCGGATCACAGTGCAGGCACAGAAGCACAATCAGGATCACAAACTGTGGAGGAAGTTCCTCAAGAGGTTGTTGATGAAGGTATTTCAGACAGTCCGCCAACTGTGAACAGTCCAGAGGAATACTGCACTCTGATTCTGACTACACTGTCCACCACCGATTATCAAACCCCCGCTTTGCAAAACACGGAGGAAAACTGTGCAAATCCAACAGCCACTCAAGAAAAGGCAGCCGTCTCTACATCCACAAATTCATCAGAGGAAGATAATGTAGCGACGCCCCATGAAGAACGTGACCTTCGTGATTTAGATGACAGCTACAAGCCTCTGAATGATTCAACCAGTCAAACTGAGGAGCCCAGGAAGTGTCCAACACCTGAGGTGGAGATTGACAATGAAACAATCGGTTCCATTTTGCTGCCTGTGCACAATCAGCCATCAGACTTCGAGGTGCGTCTGAAAGCCATGAAGAAGCACGACAAGGACCAGGCAGAAGCCATGGTTTTGGAGGGACGTGTGCAGATGCTTGTGGTGCCGACTAAAGACACGCATCGCTGCGACAAGTGCTCGTATGTAACCTTCGAGGAGACCGCGTTGAGGCACCACAGCCAGACTCTGTGCCACGGAAAGATGAAGGAACACAAGTGTCAGGCCTGTGGTGCACAGTTCAAACAGAGGAGAGGCCTCGATAGTCACCTGGTGAAGAAGTGCCCAATGCGTCCACGAAAAACAAGGACGTTTGTGGGTATTTCAAAAATATGTCCAGCTGCAGAGGGGAGCACTTGTCAGGGTGAGGAAGGATCCAAAGAACTGCCTGAGGGAACCAATTCAGATCAGACAGAGCTGCTTCCACAAAATATCATCTCCACAGACGATCAGGTTCATCGGCAGGAAGAGGAAGTAACAACATGTGAAGGCTTTGATGATAATGAAACTACATCCACTGATCCAAAACAACAGCAAAGCAAAACTCGGACAGATATAGTTGTGAAACAACAATTTGTTTCCCGTAACAAGGGCAGAAGAATTTTGCTGAAGAAAAAGTCCCTTTACACTAAAGCAGATGGTAAATTTAAATGCAAGCTGTGCAGGTTTTCATCTGTCAGGCTTGCCACAGTTGAACGGCACCTCGCCACCTGCCACAAAGAATGTAGGAGAGGAGACAAGCAGATCCTCTCAGAAGTGGACGGTCAGTGTGATAACAAGTCAGTCACAGAACAAGAGGACTTGTTGGATGAGGACAATGGAAAAACTCAGACTTTCTCTAATCCAAGCTGTGCTCAGAAAACAGCGTTATCAGACAGCCCTAAAAAGAGAGAACGCACAAAACCAGACGAACGCACAACCCACCACATTGTTCATAAAAAGAAGAAGTTCGATGTCGCTCCACCTAAACCTTTGCATTGCCTGCTCTGTACTTTCAGCTGTAAGCAGAAACGGTGCATGGCACAGCATGTTGCACTCAAACACAAAGGTGCGCGGCCTCACCGGTGCAAATACTGTCCGTTCACCACCACCAGGCGCTATCGCCTGGAAGAACACGAATCTCTTCACACAGGAATCGGCCGTCACAAGTGTGAAGTCTGCGACAAGACCTTTGGGGCTGTGACAAAACTGCGTCAGCACAAGATGCGTATCCACGACAAACAGCCCACGCACTTCTGCTCGGTGTGCGACTTCAGTGGCTACACGCTCGACGATGTGAGGCGGCACAACCTCAGATGCCACACGGGGGAGCTAAAGCACGCCTTGTGCTGCATGTGAAGCTTGCTTTAGTTCAGAGAGTGCACTCAGAAACCACTGTAAGCGCGTGCACCAGCTCCAAGTCCGTTTCCCATGCGAGCAGTGTGACTACACATGTAGCAGCGAGGTCACACTGAAGAGCCACACACAAACCAAACACCGCCTGGTAAAGTGCACCACCTGCCACGAGTCCTTTTCGACCAAGGAAAGCCTGGAGATTCACCAGAGAAGCCACATGGCACATCACTGTCAGCTGTGCCCCTTTGCCACCAAAACCAGGCAGCTGTTGGCTCAGCACCTCGGCAGCGAACACGAGGAGGGGTCTGCGGAGGAGAAGCCCCTCAGGTGCAGCACGTGTCAGTTCGCATGTCGCCATCAGCTGGTGTTGGAGCAGCATCTCCGGTCACATGGAGGTCGCCGTCTGTACAAATGCACCGACTGCGAGTATTCAACCCGGAACAAGCAGAAGATCACGTGGCACATTCGTATACACACGGGGGAGAAGCCGTACAGCTGTGAGCTGTGCAGCTACACCTGCACGGATCCATCCAGGCTGAAGGTGAGCTCAGAGTTCAAAGGAGAACTTGTTGCTTTCATGCTAAGAAAAAGGCTTTTGCAGAGTAATTAACGTCGTTGGAATAAAATACTTTAAAATAAATACTTTTTAAAGATGCTGAATTGGAAATGTATTTGAACAGGATGGATGCAGGTCCTTAAATGTGTGGAGAAACATTCACAGTTTGACACTTTCCCTCATTTTGAAGTTAATTTGTTTCTGTGTAATGGAGAATTTAGTTTGTTTTTTAATAATAATTTCTTCCTCAGCTTCATATGAGGGTTCATCAAGAAGAGAAGAAGTACCTCTGTCCAGAGTGTGGCTACAAGTGCAAGTGGGCGAGTCAGCTGAAGTATCACATGACCAAGCACACAGGTATCAACTAGAAATAAAAGTTGACCATTGTTTGAACTATTTGAACAATGATTTCTCTCTATTTATATAAAACTCCCAACGTTAAAAAATGTCTGTATTTGGTTTTATAAATGTATTTTACAAGTGAATGTACGTGTTTTCTGCAGGAGAGAAGCCATACACCTGTGACGAGTGTGACTACCGCACCAACAGAGCGGACGCCCTCCGCGCCCACCGGGACACGCAGCACTGCGACGTGCGCCCTTACGTCTGCGAAAAATGTGGCAAAGCATTCAAGACCAGTTTCATCCTGAAGACCCACCAGCGGCAGCACAGTGACGACCGGGCGTACACAGTGTGGATTGTGCCACAAGGCCTTCCGCTGGCCGGCGGGCCTCAGGCACCACTACCTCTCTCACACCAAGCAGCAGCCTTTCCGCTGTCGCCACTGCTCCTACAGAGCCAAGCAGAAGTTCCAGGTGGTCAAGCATTTGCAAAGACACCACCCGGGGGTGTCAGTGGAGCAGGGGGTGGTGAGAGACTCTGAGGCGGTCAGCCTGACCCTGAAGGAGGCGCTGCAGGGGAGGCTGGACGTGGAGGAAGAAGGTAGTTGAAGAGTTTGTGCACAGAGGGAAAGACGGTGACATAAAGAACTGACACCATTTCTGTGTTTTCTCATTAGTATATTTAATATTATTTTGTTGACGGACTCTTTTACATGTGAAATCACAAAGTGTGTGTGTGTGTGTGTCTGATACTTTCGAATAAATGGACTTGAACAACAAATGAGTCGAACGTGTTTGTAAATGACTTTTATTCTGTTGCGTTGAACCATTCAGAAACACATATATACACATACATTTGCATTATACACAACATACTCTTGTGGAATTTGTACATTAGTAAATAGAAACAAACTGAAGCATAATTGTAGATTAACCAACACTGATGCAAAGCTATGAGCACTTAGTAATAATTATTATGTAATACTGATATGTAATTCTTCACATTCTATCATTACATTTTAAAAACTGGACTTTTGGTTGTTTCTCAGAAACTCGTCTTAATGTTTTGTACATGTAAATTAAACATGCAGCAATCCTCCATCTCCATAAACCATTAGATCATTAAAAGCTTGTGGGAAACATTTCCATTGAAGCCTGATGTGTAGAATTGCATGTTATAGGCACAAGAACAGAAATAGATGCATGCGGATGTTTTTACCTTAAACTTTGGAATGTTTCGTTTTCACAAAGTCACTAATGATTCCAAATAATTGCATCAATTTGCAAATAACGAGAAATACAACATCTTTGTTTCAGTAAAATCAAAAAGCCGAGGCGTATTTCTGTTACCCACTGTTTCCAATCTGTGGAAAACCTTCAGTATGACACATTAGACGTAAATATTTATGTAGAAATTGGAACGTGCGACCAGCTCTGACTTCATCTCTGCGCCCGGGACCCCTTCATGTGAGCTCTGAGATGCTGATGTTGACGAAGAGGGAGGAGGGAGGGATGGCTGTTCCGTCTCTAGAGAGCAGATGTATGTGACGGAATCCTGGAAAGTAGAAGAAGGTTTATGTCTCAACACGTTTTTTGAAACACAGTGGTACTGACTGAGGGAACCTGGGGTTTCCCTTCCCTCTGGAATCGGACACTACCTCAGCCTTTATCTAAATATTTAATAAATATCGTGTTGGTTTCAGTGTCGAGCTTTGTCTGCTGGCTCTCTGTGCACTCTGCTCACCTGCTTGGATGCATGTGAATGGAAGAGTGAACTGTCCAATGAAGTCATTCCTGGACGCCTTGTCGTAATCCTCCACGACGAAGCGAACCAGCGCCAGTTCAGGGGTGTGGATGATGAAATTCAGAGTTTCATTCCACAATGGGTTGAATCCTGCAGGTAGAGAGGGGCCAGTAAAGTCATTTCCAAACTTATTAACGTGTATAAAAACTACTGAACTCACCATTGTTGTTGATGTGACTGGTCTCTTCCTTGGCCTGGTCCTGTGGCACTCCATAGATCTCCACTCTGACCAGGGGGTCCACTATAGAGCCCTCCTTCTGGTTCACCTTTGGCAGCTGCTGTCCACTGATCACCTGATAGACACACAGACAGATACCCTCGTAGATATACAACCTCTGAGTTGCACAGTGTTCCTGCTACACAATGACTCACACAGTTACACACACACAGACCTGTATGGATAAGCGGAGTGGTGTGTAGCCCTGCAGCTCCCCAGGTTTCTCTGGACTGAACTGAGCTTTGCCCTCTCTCATGAAGTCGGGCTTGAGGATGTAGCCGCAGCGGTGGTTCTGCCTGAACAGCCCGTCGTTCAGATCCATTTCCAGTCCGGCTGTCTGGAAGTTCAGAGCCACTTTGTGGGGGGGGGGAGGGAATAATGCAATTTACAGTGATTTGATTTTTGATTGTAGCTGGCTGTATCACATGGTTTCCCAGAATCAGAGATGTCTATTTAAAGCCATTCAAGTTATATGAGAGCACACAGCGTTAGTTTGAAGTCTTGTGACAGGAAAACATCTGTCCCGTCAAACTCCTCCAGCTGTGGGGGGGAGGATCTGGGTTTGACCTGTAATCTCGCGCCAGGAGAAGGTGGCAGCACTGAAGTTAAAAATGCAGCTAAGTCAACAGGGTCAATCCATCTTCACGTCACATTGGGATTCACTACAGAAAAACACTTGTGGCTGAATGTACTCATATATGTCACCACGTGGTTTTAGCCCCATTCAGGTCAGAAACATGACAAACTGCAGAGCTCGTGGAAATCAGAACATTCTGGTGTCAACATCTGAAGCAGAAGACATGAGGGATTTAAAGAAGAACCAGCAGAGGGCAATCTTTTCCCTCACCGATCTGACAGCCCACGTTCCACATGTCCTGTGGGTTGTAGTTGGAAGAGTCGGTCCTGAGGCCGCTGGGGTAAATCCTGCTCAGCTGCCTCGTGTTGTGCTGCACAAAATCTGTCCCTGAGGAGAAGAGTTCGAAAAGAGTGAAGCTCAAGTATTTCTGAAGTGTGAAAACGCAAATACAGTTGTAAATTGTTCAGGGAACCCGGTGGTTACACATGTAAAACAGCCTGACCTACAACAGGTTCATTTATCTGAGGAACACAGCATCCACTTAAGATTGAACAGCTCCCCTCCCTCGTGCTAATGGTACCTGCTTCCTTAGCGAGCCTCTTGGCCTTGGATTCAGACAGAGAGGACATTTCGTAGCACTTGCTGTGAGAGCGAGCGTACTCAAAGCCGTGGAAGTGCACGCTCTTGCAATAAACCACCAAGTCCGACAGCTCCCTCGACAGCTTGGACTTGGATTTCTGCAACAAAAGGACGAATAACATGTCAAATTGGTTGATGGATAAATACTGTTCTCACCACTTTAAACATGAATCCTGTAAATGAGAGGCCAATTGTTATTTCCCTGTGACACAGATTTTAGTTTCACATTAGTAGTGGACAAAATTGGCAGGGAATTATTTTCTAGTCTGTAATTTACAGGTTTCACAGCTAGATGAAAGTTTTAAAGCAGCTGATAAATCTGGATAAAATAGTTCCTCTCTCTGCCTCATCAGTTATTCTATCTAATTAAATGATGAAAGTAAATATTTACAAATATTTTTCAGCCCATCCCTCAACAGCAGGGAATGATTCCCATTAAGCTCTGCCTTGTAAATGTCTTTGGTTAAATATGAAATGCAGATGTAGATATTTTCATGAGAGATGTTTTTTTTCCACAGATAATAAGCAGCACATTGGATTCTCATTGTTATTCCCCTCACTTCACTATCTGTCCTTTAACAAATCCCTGTTTCCTGTTTCTTCTCACTATCTCCCTCCTTTCACTCCGGCCCTGCCTCCCTGTCTATACATTCAAACCATGTTTCCTGTCTATCAAGCAGCATTCCCTCCTGTCCTGGCCTCTGATATCGAGGAGAACTGAACCAGCAGTTCACAGATGCTGCAAGGAATCAACTCTCTTTAGCATCAACAGGCACATCTACCTTTTTATTGTCATTCACACACCCAGCAGGGGGGTCTCCGGCAGACAGGCTCTCAGCATCATCGTTTGCCATCTCTTCTTCGTCGCTGACTTCATCCGTCAGGGTTTCATCCAGACAGTTTTCTAGACCACCGATCTTCTTGGCTTTCAGCAAGATTTTCCCCTTCAGTTCCTGGAATAAACACCAATAATATAAATAACTGATTATAACCATGAGCACAGAAGAAAATGTCTACATGTACGTTACGTCCACATTTCTTTTATTGCTGAACAGGTGATGTGAGACGGAGCAGAACAAACCGACTGAGGTCCCCATCATTAGCACCCAGACTGCTCATGAAGCTGCTCCATCCTCTGGCATTTTGCTGTCTCCTAACTAAATGCAGAAATGCTCTGCTATTTAATTGGCAAAATCCTCTGTGGACGTCTGCAGGGCAATTATCTGCCATTACTTGAAGTTAGCATTGATTGTCCTAAGTGCTCTAATGGACGAGAGGTTGGAAGGTGGACTATTGCTTTTAGGATCAGCGTGAGATGGATAACAAGGTACAGATCGACCATTAATCTTTAAATGTCTCTGAAGTGTCCACCATATAAGCTTCCCTCCGAGCAGAAGACGTCTGATTCCCAAAATATATTTTACTAACTCAAAGTGGACGTTTTACTGGAACCTCATATAAGGTTTTTCCTTTTCATGGAACATCTGCAGTCCGATATTTGTATATATATGTAACATACATAATTTGAATTGAATATGAATTTTTTTGTACATGTGTAGCCTTTATAAAACAACAGTGTTTATTTATCACTCTAGTAAAGCACGACGTGGTCAAACTGGTCAAACTTAAGTTCAAAAACCAAGCAGATCTAATGCCAGTGATGAAGAAATCTGGGAAGAGGAACGATTTACCAGCAACAGACGTGAGAATCTCGACTCTCGCTGTGAACAATCAGACCAGTGACCACGTTTTTGGCTGTCGACTTACAGCAAAACTGCCCTGACAGGCCACTGTGAGAAGCTGATGAAACATTCATCAAGATGCTTCGCTCTCAGTTACAAGTTGAATTTCACATGTCATCAACATGTGGGGCGGACCGGCCCAGGAGCAGATGATGACTTGGAAAACGCACTGGACGATGTTGTGATGAAGCATTAACACACAAATATTTGTCAGGGGAGTTGAAATGTTCCAGGAAAACTGGTTCAGACCTTTTTAATTAAAAACTCTAACATGGATGTAAAAATAACTCACTGCAGGTCATTTGCTGAGGTCTGTTCTCGAGAAGGCAAAGCTGCTTTAACATTGATGTTGATGAAGTTCAGACTTAAATATCTCAATAACTACTGGATGAATTACACTAGTAATTTAGTAGACTATAGACTGGAGGAGCAAGGGATTGAACCGCCGACATTATGGTTAGCGGACCACCCACTCTACCTCATGGTCCTTCTTTCACCATGGCATTTCCTCTCGCACCACCGTGACTCACACTTGGTTTTGGTCGGACTTTTCTTGCCAATTGTCCAATACTTTGATTGATTTATCCGTTTGTCAGTTTTTGGGCGGGCTGTGGCCCGAGGGGTAGAGCGGTTGTCCCCCAACCAGAAGGTCGGCGGCTCGATCCCAATCTTCCCCATCTGCATGCCGAAGTGTCCTTGGGCAAGATACTGAACCCTGTGTATATCTACAGTTTCATGACACGTTGAAAACCCAAACACATTCTAACCTGTGGAGAAGGAAGCTGCTGAGGCATCTGTCCGTCCAGCGGGCTGGTCAGTAACGTGTCACCCAAGATTTGGCGGAGGTGCTGGGCCATGAGCGCCTGCTGCTCCACGCCACAGTGATTCTCAAGGGACAGAATGACCGGGAAGTCCGACGCCTGTCAAGCAAAGACGCTCATTAAGTAAACACACAAGTTTCAAAACTGTTTTCCTCATCACACGGTGTAGAAACGTTGGGTCGGAAAGTTGGAGACACATGAGAAGTTCCTGGTTGTTTTCCATGTAGGTCAAGCTGGGGAGGGGAATGTGTGATTTCAGCAGCAGGGACGGTTACAAACTGTTCTATCTGAGCCGCACACTTTTCTGTTCACACGCACAGTGTTGTGTATGTGAGCTTAAACAATCATTTCGCTCGGCTTGATATCTGGTTGAGGTGGTGTTGGCTTTCTGCGAATTCTGCCAACACCCCAGTGCAGATGGTGGAGGTTGGAATTTCTTCCGTGCTTCTCACAGCACTGGAAAACATCCACAGCAATTTTTGGATAGTTCTTTTAATTTAAATGCATCTCGAAAGATATGTTGTTTTTTCACTTTGTAAACCTGACTGGGCGTCATGCTGGATCTGAGTGAACTAACGCTTCTAGAAGCAGATGGTGAACGTGCCGCCCACCTTGAAGGCGTATTCCTTGAGCGTGGAAATGATGTCTCTAAAAAGAATCTTAGAAGTCAAAGTGTGACCATGATACACAACAGGTTCCCCATCACTGCCGTCCCAGGAGTCCAGCTCTACACAGCGACAGCCTCTTTTCAGGGCCCTGCACACACACAGACACACACACACACTTTAGGATAGGCATCTTTTATCTCGTTAATCGTGGTTATCTTTATAGCTTTATTACTTTTATCCTCTGTCTTTTCATGTCTAACTCTGTAGGTTGTTCTTTCCATCTCTGAGATTTCCTGTATCACTGTTTTCCATTTCTGAACTGACAGACTTTAGGGTTTTTAACCAGTTCCTTGTTATTTGCTTCAGGGCTGAGATTCTAAGTATTCTATACAGATAGCGATGCTTTGCCTGCTCAGCTCTGGTGGTGTTATCCCACAGTAATTTGCACAGGATTTATTGGTAGTAGATGCAAGTAAAACGATTTTATATTGGGAAATGTGTGTGTGTGGTTTGACATTATGTCATCGAACAAACAAGCAGCAATGTGGTTTAACTAATGTATTCATTTTGAAATGTTCATTTGGAGTAATTAAGAATCTTTCTACAATTTCCAATGCAAATTCTCTCCAGGGATATTTGTTCATCTCTCTCTCGCTCTCTCTCGTTAATGGTACTGTCTAATCTCCAACCACGTGTGGTGTGTGTGTGTGTGTGTGTGTGTGTGTGTGTGTGTGTGTGTGTGTGTGTGTGTGCAGCGATCCTCACTGGATGTAGGCCTCCAGGCTGCTGTGTCCTCGGAGCTGGTTCTCCAGGAGGTACGTGTTGTGTGAGGAGGAGATGAAGTAGTGGCTGAGCGGCTGGCTCATGTCCTGGTACAGACCCTGGTGCTCAGGTTTGAATATGGAGCCCTCCTGGGAGCACAGGTACATCTGGAAGCCATCCATAGACATGGCACCTTGTTTCTTGGCTGCACAGAGGAACACAACAACAACACAGTCCAGATGTCCAAAGATACTTGACACAAATAGTCATAATAGTCATCATAAAAGGCAATAAACTGCCACCGGAAAATATCTGAATATTAAATATTAATTCACAATAAATATTTAATATTGATCTAGCTTATTAATGGCTCTGTAATGACAGGAATCACGTGCGGCTGTATTGTAAATAAAACATGGTGAAGATGCACTGAGTCCCAACCACTTCTACCTGTCTCAGAGGGTTCGTAGCGATCGATCAGCTCCCGGGCGTTCTGGGTACTCCGCTCCCCCCCGTGCTGCTCCATCCTCAGGAAGCTCTCCAGCTCGTCCATCAGCAGCTTCTCTCCGTCCCCAGAGTAGTCCTGGAACACCTTCCACACCTCGTCCCGCTGAGTCAGGATCTTGTAGAAGTGGACAAACTGCTCGATTTCCAAAGAGCCGCTCTCGGACTTATCGGCCATCTGTGGAAACAAAGGAGGAGCGTTGTGTGTGTGAGACAATTTTACAGAATGTCTTTGTTTTTTGTAAAGTAATTTAGCTCCATCTCCTCCCCCCTCACACTTCAATCCTCAGTTCATCTCACCGTAAAGAGATGGAGAGCATGTTCTTCATTCATGTCCACGTTCATCATCTTCAGCAGTTTGCGCACTTCTTTGAAATTCATCTTGCCGTCTTTGTTCTTGTCAGCTTTCTGGAACCAGTCCCAGACCCATCTGAGAGGAGGCTGAGGGAAACTTGTTGTTTTTGATTAACACATTCTGCTGTTAAATCCCTTCAACGCTGTGTTGCACTCAGTTCTCATAAACCAGTTCTTAATGCAGAAGTATCTTGGAGTCTCTGATTGTGGAACCTAACATGCACCACTCACTGTAGTCAATTCATCCGCTGTCTTTTTTGCATTTCTCAATAAATGTTTGTCATCATTTAACATGAGAGCAACACAAGTAAGAGGATACTGGTCCAGCCTCTCCTTCTCATCCATCGTCTGAGCCTTGTGAATTAACTTGCGCACCCCCTGGATCCAGGCCCGCGCCTCCTCTGGGGAGTCCGCCACTAGGTCCAGGTTGCCTTGGCGACCATGAAACACCAAGGTGAAGCAGAGGTCAGCGGGGAACTCCTCGGCGATGCTCAGCAGGACTTCTGACTGGTGGCCCTCACGCACGGCCTCCAACTCGGTCACCGAGACTGAGACAGGGTCAAGACAGAGAAATAGTCCCACTACGTTAATTCTTTGTTGTGTGTCATATGTTCTGTTTGTGTAGTTTGAAATGATGAGAGGGAAGTTTGGTCGAAATGATCTAAACTCAAACTACAAGCGGGATATGGTAATTTTTAAAGTGACTCTCAAATAGATAATAACAAAACCTTGAGCTCAACCTGTAAATTATTATCGGAGTATAGTAATATTCATACTATTAATATAATACTTAGGTGTAATAACCATCAACCCTTGGCTACATGATGAACTTAATGAAAACGTTCTGTTGCTTTGCACATTGTTTGTAGCTGGAATGTTAAATCTATAGGTTTAAATGAGAGGACTGATACCACTCACACACCTGAACAGTAAATGCTGCTAAGCTTAGTACGGCAGACTGGAAACTGAAGAAAGCAGCCGGGCTCCGTCTCAGCGTAACAAGATCAGCCTGGTAACTTCCTCGAGTCTCTGCCGGTTGCCTGGCTACAGATCCCGGTCGTGACATAACGCTTTAGATAATGTTAGTTAAAGTCACGGGGAAAGAGTTTGAGTGGAAGGAAATAGGGTTTATTGTGCAGCTAATTAAGTCCAGTTTTTCAAAGGTCATTTTGTTTCTAGCTTTTTTGGTCTTTATGAAGTTAATGATATTGGAGGGACAGACAGGCAGGCTGGGGAAACATGAGTAACCTTAACCTTCAGGCTACAGGAGCACTCCCACATACATTTTTAACTCATACACTCACTTATAATACTCATATAATGTGGTTTATATACAGGTGAAGGCAAATGAATGAGACAATAGCTAAATCAGACCAAATATGCTTTGCTGACATGTGTCCACACGTCTCTACTCACAGGTGGAGTGACCCTTCCCTGCCCATCTGGATTTGTACCAGATGGTCAGGCCGTCCTCCAGGAGGCGGAAGTGCCGCGGCTTCTTCCACGAACGGGACTTGACCTTTCTCAGAGTCGACCCCGCCATCATGACCTTGACATGTGGGTCGTCTCGGATATCTGTGCACAGGGATGGGACGAGTCAAACCTTTAAACAGATTGTTAAAATCGTCTCATTTTGTGCACCTTCAGTCAGAATGAATAACAATTACTCACGAGAGCCTTCGGGATCCATCGCTAACCTTGAATCATGCCAAAGGAAATTTGCTGCTGAAAAGAAACAGATGTTGGGGAGATGTTCCACATATTTTTCCCTGTTTCTGAACAAAACTGAATTTCAGAAAGCTTCTTTGCTCATCTGGCTGCTCGTAGAACAATATCAATCTTCACTAGAGGATGTCCCTGCCGATCCAGGGAAGTGAAAACCTCCATCCATCAGAATAACCTGCTATTCTGTTGTGTCTCACAGATGGTGAGAAGAATTCTTAAGATCCAGACACAGACCCGTGTGTGTACTGAGTAGACACCAGCTACTGTGCAGTGACTGACCCTGACGTCTGGGATACATAGAACCTGAGCAAACAGAAAAAAAACATCGCGGAAGATGAAAAATAGAGGGACACTAACTCAGTGTTTAAGTATTTAGTCGACTGGAGTAGTGGTTGTTCTCTTTTGCCAACGTCTATTCAAGGTTTAAGAGTCAGCATTTAAATCTGGATCCGGTCTCGCCGTCAGTTTTACTCATTCATTAGCAGAAAGCCGACTGAAAGTGGAAAAAATACACACACTCAGCAATTTGTGCTTCTTCCATCAGCCTGGTTGGACAGAATCCAGGAGCAGACAGATATTGATTGTGATATTTCACCACATCTGATTGGAGTGGAGTCAATCCTCATCATTATATAGGAATAAACATTGTAACACACACACACACACACACACACACGGGTCGAGCTGTGCCCTGGGAAACCGTCCGTTGTTTGTCTCCTTCTCTGGTGCCGTGGCCACATTGGTGCAGAATACTTTACCCCTGCAGCAGTTGGCTGACACGTCAGTGCCACAGAATGACAAACTGAAATAGAATGAATGTGTCTGGCAACCGCTGATTTAGGATCAGCAGAGAGGACGGCACTTTAATGTTCATTGATCCTAAATCAAAGTTGTCTCCTGGTTTTCCAACATACTGGACGCATAAGAGCACGCAGCACTATTGCAGCAAGGAAAACAAACTGTGGCATAGCTCAGACGTCCCTGTTAGGTGGAGCTTTTCTGTGTCTGTGTCTATGTGCCTCTCTGTACCAGTGCTGTACAGACAGTCATAGTTCATACGGGCGATGGATTGTAATTATTCATTATTTCCATGTAGTTTCACCATGAAGTTTGTCAATGTCTCAACAGTTGTTGGGAGTATTGTCCTGAATTTGGTAGAAAGACTTGTGTCTTTATTCATCTTTGATCTGATTAAGATTTAATTTTATTCAATACTTTGCTTTAACCAGAGACACACTAACTATGGTATAAGAAGTGTGAAGATTATACCTGCGACACATCCCCATGTTAGCACTGGCACTGGCGGTATGTCGGCATTTAATCCAAAGTGCCACCTCCTCACAGAGCTGCAGGCCAGCTTCCTTAATGTTGTTTAAAATCCCACATTCTATCTTAACACAATCATACAGTGTCTCATTAAAAGCAGAGAAACTGACACACAATAAGACAGATGCCCTGTTTATCAGGAGAGGCTGATAAACCTCTGTTATCTCTGCTGTTTGCTGATAAACGTGGATCAGACTCCTCCGGAAATGGGGCAGGTTTTCTGAAGTCAATTTATCCGTGTTCCTGTCTGACAGCGATCCTTTCCTTCCACTGTCTCCTGAAACAACAAGATCTAATCTGAAGTTCTCCATGTTTCACAGCCCCCCCCCCCCCCCCCTGTGCCAGCCCTCACCCACATCCGCACCCCCGGCCCCCCCCCCCCCACCCACAGTTCTCACCACAGCATGACTGACATGGTGCAAGGAATGTATTCGCAGTTGCCTCACAATTCAAAACCACAACTGAGGAAACAGACTGACTGTGAAAATGAGGCGTACTTTCCACTGCTAGTTGCTCCATAAATTAAAGTCAACTTTTTATGTGTAGAGTTTTCTCTGCACAGCCACGTTTTACTTTCCATCCCAGCTTTTCAGATCGTTCTGCTGGAACTTAAAAAAAAAACCTCCTTCAGACTTCAGGTCCAGACGTTGAAGCTCCAGTCGGGTCACATGATGTTTTATTTTTGGGGGCTTGGGTAAGTGTTGTGGACTGGCTCTCCTCACGGGTGAGTCACACTGGGCCACTTCTTTAAGGGAGTTCAGAGACCACGCACAGACACACAAAGACATGACTCATGAGGATATCTGACAGGAAGGAACCTGTGAATAAACAAGTCTGTGATGAAGACTAACAACTTTTGGACCGTGTGTTAAAGTGCGTGTAGTATTTAGTTTAGATTTAAATCACCGTTATCCCTCATAAGAATATGCCCTTTCTTAAGTAGTTTGTATCCTGTTGTTTACCATCACTTTCGCCCTGCACACAGTTATGTGAAGAATTCAACTAACATGTGGACAGGCTCTTCCCATCCAATAACATCCACGTATAAGGGAGGGGGGCTTGTGCAGACTAAAGTAGAACCAGATACAGTAATATGAGACATGAAAGCATCACTACAGCAAAGCCTGCATGCAACTGCAGCTAAAGAAAGGAAGAATGACAACAATTAGGATTTGTCTCTGGCACGAAAAAGAGTGATACTCACCAGAAGTAGAGATTTCACTGGGGATGTTATTAGTCAGCCCTTCAGAGCTGCTCTCCCAGAAAGGGCCTCATATGGTGAAGGGTAAGATCCGGGGGTTGAGAGCAGGTTTGGGGATGTGTGCACGTTCCTTTGGAAATTGAGGTCCAGATGAAGGAGAGTCCAGGGACCGTTAGCTGAGCTCGGGGCATTAGAAGACCGGGAGCGTCCAGAGGGGGAATCTGGCTCAGCCTCTCTCCTCCCCTTGCTCCTCTGTCTTACTGCTGGGTCAGAGAAACCTGATTCCCTAGTCACTGCTGCCACACGATGGTAAGCTCCACTCCCACCACCCCTCCTCATCCTCCACCTCCTCCTCCCCCCTCCCCTCTCCCCAGCAGCCTTCCTTCCTTTCCTGCCACTCCCTCACGCCACCATCCGCAGACCCCCTCGCTGCATCCAGTGAAGGTCGCTCCCCTCATCCTCAGCTATTCCAAAAATCTGTCCGTCCTCCTCTCAAATTCTCCGGGTGGTTGTGGCTGCTGTGTGGAGTGACTCTCATTTTTCTGTATCAACACTGAAAGCAGGCGACACAGTCCTGGGAAGAGGCGAAGCCAAATTATAAAACATAAAGAAATGTCATACCACATGAATGAAACTCCCTCTGCAGATGTTATCACAGTGGACTCCTTCTTTTTGACATCTCTGCTCCTTTTCTCTGATTAAACAGTGACCGAGCACCCCCATGATGTTGGAAGATCGCAAGAGACTGAGAAAAAGCTGATAAAGATATAGTGGAGAAGCTGGCAGGGGGCCACATGCTGTGGTAAAAGGAGCTCTGAGTCACAGTCAGAGGTTTATACACAGTTACAGATAGATTCTCAGCTGTAGATGTGAGAATGCAACGATTATAGTTGGGTTTGAATGTAACTAAACCGACATATGGACTTTCCACATTATCGATCCGGTCCAACTAATGTACTCCTCCATTTGCAAGGCTCTCTGAACCAGACCCATTATGACTGCAGCTCTTACCTCATGAACAGACAAAAAAAAAAATCACAATATGTTCTTAGGAACAACGTCCCAGGGGCATCAGATTTGCTCTCAAATAGAAGGCTTGAGCGAAGGTGTTTCCATGATGCACGATGTCCATCGCAGCCGTTGTGAGGATAATGGAACCGATGGGGGCAACAATCTGTTAATGCACCGCTAAAAAGGAAACGAGAGCTTGTGAGTGAAGTCAGTGGGGCTGTTAGCCGAAGCACTCAGAGAGCACAGGTGAGTGAATCTCTCATCTGACTGAGTGAGGCCAACTTTAATAGGACTTCCCAATATTTTTCCCTTTGCTTGAAAAGCACCACTGATCAAAATGTTTGTACCAAAGCTGAAATATACTGTAGAGCTGAAACATTTCATCAGCTGAAAATGACAAATATTATAGGATTCAGTGCTTTTTTTTTTAACTCTTTTGCTTTTCGACTGTTGCTTTTACAATCCAAACCCATCACATTAAGTCAGGTCTGAATTGCCCATAGCTGTGACTGCTTTGTGTTTGTGTTGGCCATGAAACAGGCTGTTGACCTGATCAGGGCGTACCCCATCTCCCCACTGCGAAAAGCAACAATGGATAACATTTTAACATTTCCTGTCACTGGCCCCACAAGAGGAAAAAAGGGTTTTTCAAAACCATTCGTCATCATGGCTTTCT
The DNA here is from genome assembly GCA_026259375.1 of Verasper variegatus. Classification (NCBI taxonomy): domain Eukaryota; kingdom Metazoa; phylum Chordata; class Actinopteri; order Pleuronectiformes; family Pleuronectidae; genus Verasper; species Verasper variegatus. Next base: position 3,073,519 of record CM048052.1, on the reverse strand, counting down.
GAGCATTTCCTCTCATCACATGTCAATATTAGGTGACAAGTATTATTAGAGTGGAAAACTGTTTATTTATGAAACATTTTGATCAAGACCAGCTTCTGAGATTTCTTATTGCGCCACCAAATACAGTAATTTGCGACACATACCTGTGTCCACGACAATGGCAGTTTGCATTGCACCACAGTGACGATGTATTTGATTTTTTACTCTGGTAGTGCATTCTCTTATGTTGTCATAAATGACAAAAAGGAGGGAAGTGTATTGGAAAAATTAACTAAGTGTTTGAAAAATATTTTGTAGTTGAGTGTAGGTTTTTATCACTTATTTACTCTCCAAAGAACTGAATGTACGTCTGCTTATCTCCAAAGGAAACATATGTAAATCAGTTGTCTGTGTTTAGATTCCTCTCTCTACCTGCACCTACAGAACCAGTCTGAACTGGTTCTGAGAGACAGCCTTAGATCCTTGTATTTGACTGTCCTGTGTCTTCACTCTGAGATCCTTTCTGCAGAAAGCCCCTATTAAAATACACGTAGATAACTTTGGTGTTTCCAGTCTCTTGTATTTCCATCACAATATCAAACGCAGATATATCTTAGAACTTTTAAATCAACCAATGTCGGAGGGCTCTTGCCAAAACTTGTCACATTTATGTCAAACAAAACAAATATGTCAATATCATTATTGAGATCAGCTTTGAAAATCTATCTATGGGTCTATCTATCTGCCAGGCTCTCAATAAGAAGCCTTTCAGTTGGGATAGAAGCCTCAAGTGGAGGTGATGACACAAATTTGTTGATTGCAATCCATCCAAAAGCAAAACATCTTCCTCCTTTATTAAGTCCCTTTCGTTTGCAGACAGTGTTATCGCACCACATTTGGCCAAGCGCAAAATCTACACTGAGGCTTTTGTGCACAGTCCTTCCGTGTCCGCCGTCAGCACACACTTTGTCCTGGTCACTGTGGAGCCAGCGGGATGCCTCTGGCATCAGTGACTTGACCTTCCTGCAGGTTCTTGACCAGTTGTGCGAGCCAGCGCTTGGTGGTGGTGTCGTCCTTCAGCACCTGAGCAAAGGTGCTGTCTTTCAGCTGGTCGGGCAAACACTGACGCAGGGCTTCTCTGGCTCTGGAGACGGGAACACAACATGTCAAAAACTAATGGGCTTTTCTGTCATCGTCTTACTATGAAACAGAACAACTTATTGTGTTGGAGGCTAACACATGCACACTCATAATTTGAAGCACAAACACTAGCTTTTATTATATGCATTATTGATACTGTTTACTTTAAGGGATGGTAGCTATAATGGATCTTGGATATATTAACTATCACTCATATTCAACATTTAACGAACAGTCACCACTGAATATGAGGCCTGACTCATAGCTCCTCCTAGTGGCAACTGCTAATGTTGTTAAAGTCACATTCTATGTCCAGTTCAAAGCTTCCAGGGTTGTGAGGGACTAAAGCCCAAAATATTGCACACATCACTTCTCTGTCGAGAACCAAAGTTAAAACAGGTAAGTGTGTCTGTTGAACACTGCGCTACCTGAGATTATCTGAGAGGCGAAGGTAGCAGCGAACAACGTGCTTCAGCAGACGTGCTGATGGTTCTTTCGAGAGCTGCAACACCATTTTGCCCTGTGAAGACAAAGATGGAGATGACACGACGTCATTTGTTATTGAAGCAAAGTGTTCCGCGGTGCAAAGTCACTACAAAAGGTAAATTCAATTGAGTTCTGAGGTTTCTGAAGGGACACTTACCAGGATCATAGCCACATGGGAAAAACGTTCATAAGTCTGACATAATGTAGGCCAGCCCTGTGTCATCCAAGAGAATCTTCTGAAGTATGAAAGTTGCAACCTGCAAAACACAAGGTGAAGGATGGTGAGCTGTCAGGCACTGATATAAACACAGTTTTCCATTTTCTCCAGCATATTTAAGTGCACAGAATCCAATAAAACGCAGCAGAGGGGGAATGAAAGGCAGTAGAGCTCTTTTATAAAAGGAGGGAACAGATTCACTTGTTAGAAAGTGTAAAATAAAAACCTAATAAATGAAGAGGGAAAGAAGGGGAAAATGTTGAGGTGGGATATTTATAATATTCTATTGGTTTCTCTCCACAGTGAGCAAAGTGTTTGCTCGTTGTGGGAACTGTTGGGTTTCTTTATAATATTGTTTAGTCTCCATCTAACTATGTTAAGTGCCTTGAGACAATATGTGTCATGATGTGGTGCTATACAAATAAAACTAATTTGAAATTGAATCATTTGAGAAAGAGACGACTGTTTGTCTGTTATACAAGTGTCTGAAAAGCAGCTGCAAAATACTTAAAATACCGTCTTGGATAGTTCACTGCCTGATTCCATAATACGGAGACACAGTGGGATGATTTCAGTGGTGAGGAGGAAGTTAATCACTTCTTGTTCATCCGTTTTGACCAAAGCACCTGGAATAGATACACAGACATCTTGTTGAGAATCATGTAAACACAAAACAAATAAAGCAAATTGTTGAAGCAGCAGGAGAGTTACCGATGACTCCGAGGCTGGTGAGTCGCAGGTACTCAAATGGCCGTGTTTTGCTCACAGTGTGCAGGAAGGGGTAAAGGAAAAGAGGAATGTGAGCAGCGAGAAACGCCGACCTGGTGAGGAACACAGAATCAAAAGCACTTCAATCAATCTTAACTTAGACAACAATATAGAATGTAAACTGCATAGAACCTTGTCTTTTACTTGTGGCATTGTCCAAATATTAAAAACCAAATAACTTCATGAGAAGCCCATATAGATATATATATATAAACATTTGCCCCAAAAACTAAATAATGACAGACATTTCAGCAAGTTGACAGAAAATCCTTCCGTCCTGTACATGAAGTGATAGAAGTCACATCTTTCAATTTTTCCCCTTGTGCAAAACGCCTCATTACCGTGTTTCCTGGGTGCGAGGCGACACACTGCAGAAGTGCCAGGGCATTGCACACTCGGTTAGACTGGTGAGCCGTCAGTGTGGGTGGATTTATCGATGGATAGATGTTCACGATCTCCTGTTAAACAAAACAAAATCAGACGAGTGGACGATCAGACACACAAACCGTAACCAGTGACACCACAGACGTATCAATGGGACGTGGGTCACACCTGCAGCAGGGCAGCAATGGTGCCACAGGAGTGCCAGAGCATGGGCGCCAGGTCTGGCACGGATTCCCGTTTCTTGCTCAGCTCCAGCAACGCGTTCTCCCTGGTCTCCGGACTGGACAGCTCATTGATCCACTGGTAGATCTTCTCCCGGTCCACCTGGGCCAGAGCTGTCACATTAGTCACAGCCTGTGAAACAAAGGGGGTCAATGCATTCGTCGTCACCAGCCAATTAACTCTTAATCATAAGTGGGGGTGTGGGGGGGGGAATCCGTGCAGGACTTAAACAGAGACCTTATTGCAGAGTGGAAACACGATACAGAATCAGACAGGGACACGTGGTGCGGATGAGTAAGATGGTTTTTAACAGTTTTAGAACCAACTTGAAAAGACAAACAAAAGGGGAACGTGCATGTTTTGATTCTCGCTCCCGCTACAGTGCGATACGAGGGCTGGTGTAATACTCACTGCTCCAGTCGCCAGCATCGTCTGAAGCTCTCAGTTCCTCCGATATGTGCAGAAAAACAGACAATACACCACCTGCAGCGCGGCCGCGGCAACTAAACGCGGGTACAATCAAACAAAAGTTTAAAACGATTAAACGCACAGCACGGGACAGCACGGGACAGCTAACCCAAGCTAACCCAAGCTAGCTGCTACGCGTCTCGACGAATGAAGTGCGTCAAAACCACAAGCGACACATCTTCACTCAGCTACGGGAATAAAACGTGGACATCCTCGTTCGTGTGGGTCGCGCGGGCCCCTTCGCCGGCTCAAATCCAACGACACCAGGTGAATAACAAAACGCGCTAACGACTTTTCTGTTGAGCAATGGTGGTGGTGGTGGTGGTGGTGGCAGGCGCAATACAAAAACCCTGTGGAGGAGGCTATCGCGAGACTTGGCCGGGGACGTACTCTCGGTTTGCACTTCCGTGGTAAATTTTCACATTCCCGCCATCATCGCGCAGCGCTGCGAGGCGTCGTGTGCGGGTCCACTGTCAACAACACACGCACTGGGGGGGGGAAGCAGGTGAATGCCGGCAAAACACACGCTCTGCTCCCGGAGGACCCGCGAAGCCCCCGCCGCGGTTTAAACGCGCCAGGAAGAGCACCCGTCACCGACAGGTAAAGATAACTGGCGAGGAAATCCCGCCGCGACACCGGTTCATCACCAAATTACATGCAGGAGAATTAGCCAGTTAAGCTAGCTCCCGCTAGCCCGCTAGCCGACTTGCTAATGTCGGCCTCCTCCATCCATTCAGCGCCTGTCGAGGAGGAGGAGGGGGACGACATCACCTGCATCCCGGAGAGTCACCCATCAACACAGCTTGGCTGCCTTTTGCACATGTGTGTGACTCTGCCGCTTTAGCACGAACAAAGTCGTCGGTAGATGGAAGCAATAGACGCTGGTTGTTGTGTGTTGTGCCCGCTCGCTGGTCTCTGCTGCCGCGGTGCAGATGAGACCATTCGGGGCTAATTTGATGGCTAATGCAACCACAGGCTACACCGGTTGTGAAAGGCACCGTTAGCCCGCTAACAAGCGTAGTGTGTGTTTCTCTTCCCCCCCCCCCCCCCACCGTGTATTTCACATTTACGGTTCTTCTTGTGTGTTTGTTGTGCACCGTTAGCAGTCGTTTGTCTGCTTTTGGTTGACTTGAGTGTGTTGTGATGTGCACCCACTAGCTTCGGTCAGCATGTGCTACACGTTCATATATATATATATATATGATTGTTGTATCAGTTCAGGAACTAGTAAGTAAACTGTGAAATGTTCTGTACCACCCCTGCTCACGTCAGTGTTCACAAAGCTTACATGTTACTCGATTGTGTGGGAATCGAGTAACAAGCCGGCTGATAATCCGTGTGTTTATCATTTAGCTCGTTAGCCACTGTTATGTCAACGGTCTGTGCAGCAATGACAGGTCATGGCAGAGAGTTGTGTTAATAGACTTAAGCTGTGTAGTAGTTTGTTGTGTAACAGACACACTTACTTTCTTAAAGCACACAAGTTCCTGGGCATTGAATTTGACTTTTCTTGTTCAGGATTTAGTGGATCCCAAGTCCCAGCCTCCAAAGTGCACCGACCGGATATCAAGCCATGGCAACCATAGTGCCCAAACTCTGCAGCAGCGGTGCTGTGAAGATCCGCTTTTCCAGCATGGACCTGGGCACCACCAGGTGGAAAGAGGGATCCTTCGAGATACTGGAAAAGGACAACAAAGTCAACCTCTGCCTTAGGTTCAACTGTGGCGGCGCTTCCAAAACCTTCCAGGTATTGTTCGGTTTGTTAGTTTCGTCTGCACTTGTTCAATAGTCAAGGATTGTTGATGTGTGTCGTTAATGGGGGGGCACAGCAGTGGTTGGCTTCTACGACGAGCTGTAAGATACCACTTAAATCTCTGCTTGTTGCTTTGCCCTTAACTACGTTGTCAGTTGAAATGGTTTCATAGACATTTGCAACAGCCAATTGTGACATGTGCAGAAGTGTTTGCTAACCTCTTTGTAAGGAACACTGTTGTAGTGATGCTCCACTCACCATGAGCTGGTTGTGCACTAACCAGAAGGTCTGTGGTTCAATCCCCAACTCCTCCTGTCCATGTGCCTGTTTGGAAACATTAAAATAAAATGATTTGTTCAGTGAACTGTCAAGTATTTATGGTTTAAAACCAAGCAAAGTAAACTCATCATAGAGGGAAACTTGTCGAGCTCACGCTGTTTTGTTTTCCTCTCAGCTGAACCAGAACGTGAAGAACATCAACCAGAATCTGAGTCGAATCATGTTGACATTGAAGGACAACAGCGTCATCGTGCTGGACAAGATGCCTCCGACTTTGGTTCAGAAGACTAAAGAATACCTGGAAAAGCTGAAGCAGGGAAAGCCGAGTAATTGCACCACTTCTTATTTTATACAATTTCATAGATTTGTTCATGGTTCACAGTAAAAGTCTGATGTGTACATGTGTCTACGGATGATTGTGCAAAGTATGAGACTGTTTTTTTGTTAACATTGTAGTTTTAAAGTCATCCCACGGAAGTGCAAACTTCAGTGTGCTTGGGAACCGCTCTGTGAAAAATGATACCAATCCATCAGGAGAGAGACAGGTAAGCAACAACACCAAACTACTTTTCCCCTTAAACATTCAGATAATCTTAGTTTAACTTGGATATCCAAATTTCTAATATGTTCCAGACAACACCGAGGCGGCAGAGTGCAGAGAGCCGAGATGAGACGACACCACGGAAGCCTCTTGGCAGTCCAAGCCGAGCAACGTCCACTCCCACTCGTACTGGACTCTCTGAGAACAGGTATGATGGTGCCCTCACTACACCAGATGTAAACCTGGTAATAACGCTTCGCATGACTTTATTTGAAGGTAATAGGTTTATCTTAAATTCTATTTGATTGAGTATCCGATAATAATGAACGTAACTAGTGTCGTGTTTGATGTTCAGCCTGAAGCTTTTATCCCCAGGATCTCAAAACTTGTGAATTTTGTGTTGGCGTGTTTTGATGAAGTAGAAACAGACATATTTAGTTAAAATGTTCTTTCTTTGTTTTGCTTAATGTTTGTTGTTTTATCAGTTATCTGTGGCATTACACCTGACACCACATAAAGTCAGACCACGATAGAATTTCTACCCAGTTTAGACAAGTTCACAGAAATTGTTCACTCTTGTCTCTTAGGAGCGAGAAGAGAAAGCGACTCCTTAATTCTGAAAGTGACCTGACCGAAGACTACCCCAAGGAAAATGACTCTTCAAGGTAAAAAAATAAAACACCTCACTGCACAAACTTCAGTGTCTTTACCTGACTTTTACCACAAGTTAATTTCAAATCCTCGGTTTTCACAGTCAAATAACATCAAAAACATTTCTACATTTTCTCAGCAACAACAAAGCCACTTCAGACCCATCCAGGAAGTTTCTACTGAGCTGCAAAGAGAAGCTGAAGCAAGGAGAGGAGAACAGGAACTCAGGTAAACGTTCTTTGTCCACAGCTCAGTGGTGGTATAATTTGTGTTTCTTGTTGTTGAATTTATCTGCATTAACCTCAGGAGCTTTACAGCACTTTTCTTACAACCCTGTTGAAATCGGAGGCCTGAAACAGTCTTTTTCTCATCATCAAACCTCTTCTCGTTCTGCTCAGCTCCACTGGGTTCAACTCCCCTTCAGCCATCATCATTCTATGGCAGCCGATCTGTGACGAAAGACTACGGCCAGAGCCACTCGTTTCTGGACAGGTAGATTCCCTTAGTGTTCAGCTAAAATAAAGAAGTCAGCAAGTTACTTCTAAGTCGGGCATTGACACTTTCTCTTTTTGAAAATCTTCTCAGGCCGTCCAGTACAGCACAGACCACCACAGCCAAGAGAAGCCTTATTCTGCCCAACCACTCCACACCCTTCAAGAAAGTACGTCCCTCTCTGGACTATGGCGGCTGGAACAAGCAGAGGCCCTCCACTCTGGCACAGCCTCAGCCCCCACTGCAAGGGTAAGAACCCGCCAGATGGGCTCCATTAAATGTGAAGAGAGAATAGATTGAAAACCCAGAATACCGTGAAACAAGAAATTGTTTTTATACCATCGCGAAGAAGCTGACTCAGCTTAAAGACGACACAAAATCTTCTGTTTGTAATTTATTGGATTTACCTTTACACAGTTGGATAATGATGACATAATGAATACCAGGTGTATGTTGTCAAAGTGAGAAGAAAATGGAGTGTGTAATGTGCTTGTACTCTTTTTAAGATGCTATTTAATTAACATTTTATAATGTGTATGTTGCAGATTTTCCAACCTGGGCAACACCTGTTACATGAACGCTATCCTGCAGTCTCTCTTCAGCCTCCCCTCCTTCTCCAATGACATGCTGAGGCAGAGCATCCCGTGGAAAAAGGTGCCCATCAATGCATTACTCAGGTACAACAATGAGCTCCTTCGCCATCTATAGATAGTTGCAAATTGTGTGTTTAGAAATAAAATGTAAAGGTTGTGTGCATTATCATTGATCCATTTCTTCCACAACCAAGTTTTGGAAGATTTCACTGAATTCTGCGCGTTACTCTCCCTGCAGGCGTTTCGCTCACCTCATGGTAAAGAAGGACGTTGGCTGTCCAGAGACAAAGAAGGACCTTTTGAGGAAAGTGAAAAGTGCCATCTCCTCCACGGCCGAGCGGTTCTCTGGGAACATGCAGAATGTAAGATCTCCCTCTAGAGGCAGGAGTTCAGAACTGTTCTACTTACAATGGATGTCATAACACGTTTTTAAGGAGACAAAAAACTTTGTTTGTGAAGTTGTGAAATGATGTTTAAAATTAGTGTAAATATGACTATTATAAAGCTAAATAATCCATATGTAGCTTTTATTTATTTGTTGGTCTAATTAAGTCCCTCTGTGTCACAATGTTCATCAGGATGCTCATGAGTTCCTGAGCCAGTGTTTGGACCAGCTGAAGGACGATGTTGAGAAGATGAACAAGAGCTGGACAAATGACACTTCAGCCTCCTCATCGTCCTCCGGGGTGTGTGAGAGTGGCCCGGAGGCAACGTCATCGTCAGCCAAGACGGAGCCTGGTGAAGAGGTGGAGACCTCTCGCATCTATACCTGTCCTGTGGCAGTTAACATGGAATTTGAGGTGCAGCACACCATCACCTGCAAAGGGTGAGGCCCCGTCTCCTGCTGGATCATCACACTTTTACCTTTTGTAATTAATTTGTCAAAACCGTCACAGGCGTTGGAGGAAAATAAACGGTATGTGATAGCTTCTCTGTTGTTTTGCAGCTGTGGTGAGGTGTTGAACAAGCGAGAGCAGTTCAATGACTTGTCCATTGACCTGCCGCGAAGGAAGAAAACCCTCCCGCTCCGCTCAATCCAGGATTCTCTGGATCTCTTCTTTAGGGTGAGTCTTTTGTTTGTGCAGGTTGAACTTCTGACCAGTTTCTTTCACACATTTGTTTTTGATCCACTTATCTTATAACTGCATATGTTATGTTTGAACATTATGTGATAGAAAATGTTTTTTCTTTTGCAGATGGAGGAGATTGAGTACTCGTGTGAAAAGTGCAATGGGAAAACAGCAACAGTTACACATAAATTCAGCAAACTGCCCAGGTACACATAAGAGTTAAACAGAGCCCTAATTCTGGTAGCTTCTAAGCCACAAATAAAATTAAAGCTTGCATTTGCTGTATCGCTGATGGTCTGATGAATCTTTCTCCCCACAGAGTGCTCATCCTCCACCTTAAACGTTACAGCTTTAACGCTCAGCTGTCACTGAACAGTAAGCTGGGTCAGCAGGTGGTGATTCCCAGATGCCTGACCCTGCTGTCCCACTGCTCCGAATCCACACGACCCCCCGTTTCTCTCGGGTGGAGTCCACAAGCCTCCATGTAAGAACTTTTCACATTTCACAGTCTGGGTAATTACATGCTCAGTTGGCTGAGAGATGACGGTTGATAATCGGGCTTCTGGAGTTTTCTAATGGCTTGTTTTTTCCTCAAAGGTCCAGAACACTCAAAATGTCACAGTCGGTAAACTCTTCCACGGGACCACTCCGGTAAGTCTCTGCAACACTTTCACATAATAATGACAAACAGAAACAATATGTAATAAAATGAATCACTGAACTTGTCTCTGTAGACGGATTGGTAGCAAAGTGGCCAACTCCAGCTGCACCTCTATCATCGTGGACTCTGACTGTGAAGAGGAGCCGACTCGAAGGGTGAGCGCGAGTCGCAAGCGGCGCCTCAGCAGCTGTTTGCCTGATGACGACGACCGAACGGAAGAGGTAAGCATTTGCTGACCTTGAAGTTTCAGATTCACCCTCCCCGTTTCCTCTGTTGCTCTCGTGACGCAGTTTGATGTGTTTTCAGCGTGCGGCGACATTAGATTCCGCAGACTTCAGTGGCATAAATGACGACGAAATGCTGGCGGCAGTGCTGGAGATGAGTCGTCAAGAAGCCGGCCTCTCTGCACCCCATCCTATGGATGATGAGCCGACCAGCAGCCCGGACACGGGGTTTGGCGACACAGATGTCCATGACCTGGCCTATCATACAGATCTGCTGGAGACAGAGAGCAAACAGTCCTGCAGGTAGTCCATCATCTTGAGGTTAAGATGGTAAATGAAAGGTATTTGTTCAGGGAACAGGCAGGTTTTGCTGTATGAAAAAAAAGTACTAATTTGTTCTGCATCCAGCAGTTGGCTTCCTAGTCCACCAAAAAATGGTTTAGTTGAAATATGAATATATTTCAAGCCAGGTAACTTTATGGGTGCAGTGTGGAGAAAGCTCTGCTAGTATTGTCGTAGTGGTAGTAGGTTTACTGGCTTGTTGAATGTGTGTAGATGTGCTGGATTCCTTGGATTTGACCACGGACGAGAACAAGGAGAACCAGACTCCAGAGGGTGTGCAGCAGCAGGGCGAGCTGGACTGGGTTCAGCAGTACAGTCTGGATCAGGAGAGGGAGGAACAGGAGCTGCAGCAGGCGCTGGCCCAGAGCCTTCAGGAACATGTGAGTTCAAAGTAAAATGTGACATCTGCTGAATTCTCATCGAGCGATCGAGCATATTATGTTCGTGAACTGGGATGATTGGCAAATATAAACTTTAATAATTTAAACTTTAATTTAATATTTGTATTTAGTAATGTTGATCATCCACTGTAAGTTGGTGTTATTGTGTCGTAATCTTTTCTTAATTATCTTCTCAATATAATAGATCTCATTGAAGCTATGTACTTGGCAAGTGGCCATAAAACTCTGAGTGAACATTAAAGCCTCAATTCAATCACAGCTACATTATCTCAAGGCACTTAATATACTCAAGTTGATTATAGAGGAGCTCATTGTTGTGTGTAAGCACGTGAAGTGACGCAATGCCCTGTCCCCACCTCTCCTCATGCAGGAGGCTCAGGAGATGAGAGAGGATGACGATCTGAAGAGAGCCACCGAGCTCAGCTTGCAAGGTACGGACCAAACTTGTTTGCTTTTGAGCAGCTGGCTGTTGAAAATCCTGAGCCCCTGACACTTACTCAAAAGCAAACACGTGCTTGTTGGTCACTGAGCATCTTTGGCAGACTATTGGTATTTGTAATGGAGGAGGCAGCCAGTGTGAAAGAAATCTCACTCTGACTGTTAACACCAATACAGAACTTAACTACTACACTTCCAGTTGCACTTTTTATCAGTCACGTTCTATGTTCTCTATTAAAAATATTGTTTTGATCAGACTTATGAATACTGTTCATGTCTGAATCAATATCCCTCCTGACCCAACAGAGTTTAACAACTCCCTGCCCGAGCTGCTGTGCTCAGATGAGGATTCTGGTAACGAGGACGTGCTGGACATGGAGTACACTGAAGCAGAGGCTGAAACCCTGAAGAGGAACGCTGAGGTACTTCACACGCCTTCTGATTTAAACAAGTGGAATATGGATCTGTATCATGAATAAAATGCCTGGTCCGCTTTGACTCAATTTCCACAATGAGTTGAGAATCTGTTACTAAATACTAAAACTTACTAAAGTGAAAATATGTCCTGTATAAAATAAGTAACCTGCTTATGAACCATGTCCTCTACAGAGCGGAGACTTGGCGAACTCCTTTCGACTCATCAGTGTTGTCAGTCACATTGGGAGCAGCTCCTCCTCGGGTGAGTGTGTGAATTGTAGATGAATTCTCTGTCAGCGTTTATTTAAACCGCTGCACTGGAGTCATTTTACAGCAAACCTGTCATCAGACTTGAATGTCTAATGGCTACAGATTTTTATGACAAGAGACTGCACAACATGATCATACTGAATTGCAAGATACTCCCAAAGTGGAAGAATAAAAAAAGTAAAATTTCCCCCCAGGCCACTACATCAGTGACGTGTACGACATGAAGAAGCAGTCTTGGTTGACTTACAACGACCTGGACGTGTCACGCACACAGGAAGCTGCCGTCCAACGAGACAGAGACCGCAGTGGATACATCTTCTTCTACATGCACAAGTGAGTTGGCACAACAACCAGATGGGGCTCAAAAACGTTTACCTTATATTAATAGGGATGTAACGGTACACGGTTCGGCACGTTTTCGGAACGTGTGTGTGTGTGTGTGTGTGCGCTCTTGTCAGAGAACCCTGCATTAACTGCTCCTAAGACGCCCTTTCACACGTTACCTTGTGTTTCCAGGGATGTGTTTGAACAGCTGTCAGAGATGGAGCGATCAGGAGCCAGCAGCACTTCAGAGGCAGGAAGAAACATCCTGCAGCCCCTCTGAACACTTTGGACAAGCACCCCCCCCCCACACACACACACACACACACACACACACACACACACACACACACACACACACACACACACACACACACACCACTGAACTGAACTGTGCTAGATAGATGGAGCCCTCCTCTGAACAACCTTTAGTACTACTGATCGCCGTCCTTTTTTGGTCATCTTCAGGCACTTCTACAAATCACTAAATGCCAGGCTCGGTTAGCGCCTGTAAATGCCAACACGCGTGCTAACCTTGTCAAGACTCTCACCAGAAATGCAGTTCAAATGTTCAGTGGATCAAAAGTTTGCCTCCGTATTTTTTGGGGCTGAAGTTTTTCTTTGCTATTTTATCAACTAACTGTTTTGTAAAGTTTCTTTCAGTTTCTTGATATACTTCTTTCAACTTTAAAGCCGTTCATTCTAACTTTGACTTCAAATCAACTATCAAACACCAGATGCTACTGGTGCTTCATGGATTTTGTTTTGGCAGGCCCTTTATTTCCTATATAAACTAAATAAAGATATATTCTATGTTGGACTATAAGCTATTATAGAGTTAAGGGGTTGTTATATTTAGCGGGAACATTTGGTGCAATATTTATGTTGTGGCACAAATTGGCCAATTCAAATCAGCTTTCTGTCGAGTGTGTGGATGTTTTCTGTTTCTTTCTGTGCTTGACCTAAAAGCTAAGTTTTGTGTGTGGCTGTCTCCATATTTTACAGACTTAAGATGAAATCATTGAGCTCAGTAACTTGGCCTGTTTTTTTTTTTTACTGAGCTTTTCTCAGTAAAACCACCTTCATTCTTTTTGGGGTTTCTGACCTTGTGCCTCCCAAGAAAACTTTTATAAATATGTATACAAGCTTTACTTTGAAAGTTGCACAACCTTGTTGCTTTGAACATGTTTGTCAAAACGCGATGTGTAAGTCAGATTTTTCTCTATAAAAAAACCACCAGATTTTTCTATTTATTGTTGCCCAGGGTTGATGTATCTTCAGTAACCTGTCGAGTTACTCCATGACAGTAGAAGACATTGATAGCAGCTCACCAGGGAAGCTAGCCATAGCATCCTGTCTCTTATGCCACCATCTTGAAGGCCAGTATTCAGTACTTCACACCTTAAACCTCTGCTAACCTTTCTGAGCTACTACCTATCAGATGTGCTTGACTAGAGAATGGAGCAAATGGGAGTAGTTTGTTATTCCTGTATTGGACACTGGTTGTACAGCTACTTTTTGTTACCGCTGTAAAGAAAAACACACTGTGGCTAATGTGCAACATTAAAACGTGGTGTCTGCAGGACATACTCAGACCAAACTTAATTGTTTTCTCAACCTCATTAAAAAGCATAAGAAACTCTACATAATATAACAAAACGTGAGTAATAAATCTTTATGGAACAAATATATTGTATGAATAGTTAGATTTGTAAGCATTTTATCCAGCATCATGAGCCGAAGCTGATCCACGGACACACCTGGACACGAGAGCCAAGAAAAGTTTTTTTTTTGTGTCCACTTTGAATTTGCATTTGAGAAATGTGCTGCCTTCCTCAACATCCTGTCCCAGACGCAGTGTGAAGAGGGTCAAATGTATTTGTGAAGTAAGAATGAACAGCTTTTTCTACCCTTCATACACAACTGACTCTTCCTAAAGCAGATTTTAATAAAATATTACAGTGAAAGTGCTCAGACTTTTAATTTAATGTGTAAAACTCTAACAATACATGGATCCAGTGTTTGTGGACGTCCACAGAACCAGTAGCTGCATGTTTCAGTCCTTCCAGAAACGGTAGCAACACATTTATGATGTATACAGATTGTCAGGACAGTAAATAAAACAGTCTGATCTGGTTACATGACCGTGTACAAGCAATATCAAGCACCATAGTACACAGAGTTGAGTGTTAAACTGTGGGTCAGGGCAGCCACTGTCATCTATCGTGATCACATGTCTTCATCAGTGGCTGCAGGTGGCGTCCTGTGAGTCTGTTGTACTCTGTGAGAATGTAGCTTTCCCTCTGCAGCATCTGCAAACACATTCAGATTAAAATGCATGACTCCTCTGTTTGTGGTGACAAGGGACAAATGAATCTTTACTATCTGAGCAGAAGAAATTGATAGAAAATAAGCTTTATTTTGTCAGTTAAAGGACCAGTTCAACCAAATGTTATCACCGAATTATATAAATTACACACATTATGCAGATCACATACCACCACCTTGGTGGAGGTATGTGATCTGCTGAGTCCCCATGCCACTATGGGAATTTAGTTTCAGCTTTGAAAATTTGAATTTGAGCAAAATCGCTTTCTCTAAACTTTTCCAACTGTTCCCTGTGAACAATCTACAGATGTTAAAACCCATTGGAACTATTTCCTGAAAATGAACCGACCCTTTAATCGTGTGTTGCACATTGAGCGTCCCCATACGAACCTCGGTCCATTCTTCCTCAGTCTCGTGCCTGTAGCCCAACAGGTGACAGATACCATGTGCAGTGACAACCTGAAGCACACAAGCAAAAGAGTCAATCAACCAACACCAACCAATCCCATTACTAGAGTCAAAGGTGGGGTAAGATAAGATAAGCTAAGCCTGATCCCATGCTGGGGTAGTTCACTCATTACAGCAGCACTTAGTCAGACAGGAGAACATTATATACACCTTTCACTACAGACAGAAATTGAATTTGTAGAGATTGAGATGTAGCTCCGTGGTGAGGATGGAACTGGACAGTGCAGCGGCAGCAGAGAACATGGAGGGAAACTAAAATTTACATTTTTATTCTTAGTTTTACCCTTACTCACTTATCCCTTGCGCTGCTGTCTCACTTTTAAATGTCCTCCTTATCTTTTACATACTCTAATTGCATCTACTGTCTTTACTCTCGTCAACAACCTGTCTTAGAGTTGACAGATGTCTGTCCAGCCTTCAGCTATACTCACAGTGAGAGCATCGTGAAGATCCAGAGACTCCTCCTGACACTGCTTCATCACAAACTCCACCCCCAGGAAAATGTCCCCGAGGTTCAGCTCATCTCTATGAAGAGGACAAGGCAGCTTACCAGGTCGTAGGTCCTAAAAACACACGAGTTAGTGAGTGAACTGAGTCACTGACATAACTGTTGTGGACGTTTTCTGGAAGCTGGTATGCAGAAGAGTTTAACGTAGACTTGATGCATCAAGGAGACCAGAAGGTGGAACAACATACAAACACTAACAGAGTCACATGAGCCAGGTCTGAAGATGTCTCCCACAGCCTCCCAGTATATCTCCCTCTACTTGCGTCACCCATTCAAACAGCACATCCATGAAAGTCTAGAATCGCTGTCACTCTCTATGTAACATGTAGGTGTTCGCATCCTTTTGGATAGATACGCCTACATGTGCTTTACTAAATCACATTGTGTCCTTACGTCTTGCTCCTGGTAGATTTCAGAAAGGAGTTGAAGTTGGTGCCTCTGAATTATGAAAGTCCCTAAGCTTAGACACTAAAAGGTGCTGTTGGTTGGTCCTTTATCTACGACCTGACCTTGGGAACAGCTTAGAGAGAGAAGCGAGTATCTGTGGAACTAGACAGGCACTATTCTCCTGTACAGATATAATGTGTAATATACAATATACACATAATATACAGTGTCATACACAGTGATGTGTGAAGGATGGACAGACGTCCCTCCGCAGAAAACAATGCAGCCACGTTCACCTCGTAGAATGGGAACGAGAGGACATCCGTGGGGACATTTTTCTTCCTGTAGGTGCGATTGATTTGCTGAATCTTGTGATTGTCCACGCACACGATGCCCACGTCGAACTTGTGGACGCCCAGGATGTGTCTCAGCGTGTCCACGTCCCTGCGCAGCCGGGCGCGGCGGAGAGACACCACCTTTTGGAGGTTCCGAAGAACTACTCCCATCTTTGTTTTCTTTAAAAACACCGCGAGGCTACTAAGACACGAAGAGACATGAGGACACGTGGAAACCAAGCAGCCCCCCGATGACAGCCGGTGTGAATGAGTCGTGTGTTGTTGTTGTTGTTGTTGTTGTTAGCTCGGGAGTTAGCATCCGAGCAGGCAGAATTCAAGGTGACACGTCGCGGCAGCCTCCACGTGTAGTTCCCTGAAAGCGACAGCGTGCGCCCGGTCGTGTTTGTTTGGACGTGACCGTGTAGTTGCGAGGAGTTACGCATTTCCTGTCATTTAAAAAAACATAACGTGGCTGCTGGGTCGGTTTTTAAAAAGCACCACGATGAACCAACCGGCGCGACGCGACAGACACCGGTAGAACGCACAGGCACTTCCGGTGGCAACTGCCGCTGCCACTGTTCGTGAAGGCAGCTGCCACTTGAGGTTGTGACTTATTCCCTGAGATGTTTATCAGCGTGTTACTGTTTCTGAGCACCAAGAACAACTGATCTATAGTTCTCCACTGTTAATGCTTTGCCTTTGTTGTGTGTCCTTGAACTGTTATGGTGTCATCCCTTCAATGAATATTTTATCTACTAAATATCCAGATATGTAGGTTTTCATCTGGGGTTAAGTTAAACTTTAATAAGACGTATTAAGCATTGTATGGGTCCATGCCATGTTGCCTATGAGATCCCATCAGTAATGATAGTGAATAAAACTGTAAATGGTAAAGTAAAGTGACACTTTGTGAGTCTCTCTTTGCTGTCTTGTAACACAAAAACACAGAATACATGTATTGAATGGAGGGTGTGTCTGGTCCCACTTTGTTCCTTTGTGGTATTTCCATATACTTTGGTTCAGTTGTCGTCTATAGATCGTGACACGAGCAGTGGCATCTCTGTGCATCATTGTTAGTTATTCACCAATTATGTAGAATTTAAAGCAAGGATCAAAATGTGCGTTTCTCCTTTTGGTTTATCACAGTTTACTCAGGCACAGCACCAGTCCCACTGCAGCTGATACTAACACAGTGTTTGAGTTCTTACCCATCCAGAGACACCAAGATCACTCACAATGGATCTGATGGATGTGGAGCTTTTCTTGAATCATTCAAAAAAAACCAATCTAATAAACTTTCATAAACCAGCATCTCATTGAATAACACAGTGTGACATCAAAGGCAGCTGGCTTACACCGGAAGTGCCTTTACGAGCTCGTCCCGCACGGCGGACCAGGGGAACTGTCGCACCACCGGATGAAGGAAAGCGTGTTTGATTTGAAGCAGTAAACAACCACAGCAGAATCAAACGTGTGTGAGGTGAGTTGGGTTTTGTCGCGCCGACACCGCACATTCTGTATTTGTGCTAAACCCGTGTGTAAATCCAGCGTCATTAAGGACAGCGGCTAAGCTAACGTTAGCGTAAACAATGATTGTAATCGTTAGCTCATGCTAGCGGCCTTTTATATTCGTGTCTGTCTTCATAGGGTTGAGCCTGCCTGGGGCGTCGTACGTCAGAAGTTGGGAGACGTCTTACAGATGTGTTAGTTGCTTCAGTGTCTGGATGAGAAATCTCTTCAACGACGAACACACATCGGCGCCATGAATCCGTCCAACCCGTTTGGCAGTCCACAAGGTGGCGCTTTCCAGGCCCCTAGCAACACCATGAAGACTGGCTTGTTCCAATCGTTTGGACAACAGAGCTCCAACAATCAGCCACAGACTATGGGATTTTTTCCACCATCAGCTTTTGGTCAGCCTGCTGTCTCAAATCAGGCCTCGCCTCATGGAAACACCATGTTTGGACAGGCTCCAGCGTTTGGACAGATGTCTACACAGCCTTCCTCTATGAACACAATAAGCCAGGTCCAAGCCTTTGGACAGACGTCTGCACAGCCTTCGTCTTTGAACACAATACGTCAAGCCCCAGTGTTTGGACAGATGTCTACGCAGCCTTCCTCTTTGCCCACAAGAACCCAGGCTCCGGCATTTGGACAGATGTCTACAGCAGCCTTCCTCTTTGCCCACAAGAACCCAGGCTCCGGCATTTGGACAGATGTCTACGCAGCTTTCCTCTTTGCCCACAAGAACCCAGGCTCCGGCATTTGGACAGATGTCTACACAGCCTTCCTCTTTGCCCACAAGAACCCAGGCTCCGGCATTTGGACAGATGTCTACACAGCCTTCCTCTTTGCCCACAAGAACCCAGCCTCCAGCCTTTGGACAGATGTCTGCACAGCCTTCCTCTTTGCCCACAAGAACCCAGGCTCCAGGCGTTTGGACTGATGTCTACACAGCCTTCCTCTTTGCCCTCAAGAACCCAGGCTCCAGTGTTTGGACAGATGTCTGCACAGCCTTCCTCTTTGCCCACAAGAACCCAGGCTCCAGCATTTGGACAGATGTCTGCACAGCCTGCCTCTTTGCCCACAGTAAGCCAGGCTCCAGTGTTTGGACAGACATCTGCACAGCCTTCCTCTTTGCCCACAGTAAGCCAGGCTCCAGTGTTTGGACAGATGTCTGCACAGCCTTCCTCTTTGCCCACAAGAACCCAGGCTCCAGCATTTGGACTGATGTCTGCACAGCCTGCCTCTTTGCCCACAGTAAGCCAGCCTCCAGTGTTTGGACAGACATCTGCACAGCCTTCCTCTTTGCCCACAGCGAGCCAGGCTCCAGCAGTTTGGACAGACTAAATTAGGAATGAGTAGCTCAGATTTTGGGAGAGCCTCAGCACAAGCGTTTGGACAGACCAGTGGACCAAACCAAAGTTCAGTGTTTGGGCAGACTTCTGCATTTGGCCAGGCAGCAGGATTTAGCCAGCAGGCCCCAGGGTTTGACCAACAGCCACCTGGATTTGGAGAGTCCAAAATGGCTTCTGGATCCACCACTGCCTTAGGGCAACCTCAGCCACTTGCATTTGGGCAGTCTGCGTATGTGCAGCCTTCTTCTACCAGTGTCCCCACCACTGTATTTGGCACAGGTCAGAGCGTGACCCAGAGCGTGACCCAGAGCAAATCCTTTGGACCATCAGAATTCAATTTCAAGCCGGCCAATGAGGCACTTTTCAAACCCATCTTCAGTGCCAGTCCTGAGCCTGCCTAACCCTCAAACCACATCCCTGTCCAGCTCACCAGTTTGGCAGCAATGGGAACCAGACAAGCACCACCACCAGCAGCACCACCACTGGTTTCTCTCAGTTGACAAGTGCTAAGTCTGGGCCACTGGGCTTCAGCTTCTCACAGCCGGCTGCAGCCCCCTCTGTCGCTGCTCAGAACAATCCACTAACAACTAGCAATAGCAGCGGTTCTACAAATACTCTGCAGTTCACCTTCTCCCAGCCAGCCCCTCCTTCCAGTTCGAGCACCACCCAGGCATCCACGGCCCAGCCCACCACCCCATCTTCTTTCAGCTTTTCAGTTAAGCCCCCCCAGCCACAGACAACACCTGTTTTTAGAGGAAGTGGTTTTGGTCAGAGCCCAGCTTTTGGTGACACCAAAGGTCAAGCAGAGACCAGCACAGATGAGAAAAAGAACAATCTGGAGGCCTTAGGGGAAACAAATATATTTGCAAGACTTGGCAAAGGCACCAAGCGCAAGGAGGATCCAGTGGTCCCCAGCCGTGGCCTCGAGAAGCCTGCCGTTGAGGAGGATGTTTCAGAAGAACCCTGATTCACCGAGACACCCCTCAAAGAGGCCCCTAATGAGGTCCCGAGGCCCAATGGGAGGCTTATTCGGTAGGGCACTAAGTAGTCTTCGTAAAGAAAGCCCCAACGCAGTAAGACGAGAGGCCACAAAGGAGACTCCACAACAGGCACTGAAGTGGGAGGAGACAGAAAAGGAAGATGTCCAAGGTCAGGGTGACAGCTTGGCTGCTACACAACCTGCTGTACCAGACCTCACCAGGGATGTGCTGGACAAAGCCGAGGAGTCAGGTGAGATGTGTTAATCATTCACATCAGTGTGTTTATCTGCCTTTTGTATCGAGGTGTGTTTATGATTATTTTGAATATAATTTTGAGTGCATATCTTAAATAACTTATATAAGCCGCCTACATTATTAATGTCTGCTCATCCTGTTGTCTTCCTATTGCCAATTGTCTTTGTTTAGATTCTGCAAAAGTTGCCGACCCTCAGCTGGAAACTGTCACCCCTGCTAAACGTGGCGTGCGCAGGGAGAGCTCGGAGAGCCTCAGCGGCATGTCTCCCAGTGACTGCACCTCCCTCCAGTGCAGGAACATTCCTCCAGGGCCTGAACAAAAAGGACATAATCGAGAAACACTTTGGTCGTTACGGCAAAGTCTCGAAGGTTTTTTGTAAGCCTGCCAAGAGCCTGGCCTTCGTGCACTTTGAAGACCATGTGAGTGAAATTCATGCCACAAACTCTCCACAGAGCATGTTCACCATACTCTGGCTATCTTAATTTACCAGATCTTTTCTTAACTAGCTTTAAATGATGACCGTTCTCCCAGTCTAGTCCTCAGCGGCTTTCTTAGCTCACTTAATTTGAAATTCATTATTCATTTGTTACTCACCAAGCTTTAAAAACAAAGAAATCGTTTGCCGGTTTGATTACTGGAATCACCTCCTTTGTCACTAACAAGCAGGGATAATCCCAAAAGTTAGTTTGATTAACCTGCCAATCCTGGATTGTTAAATGTGATCATGAGAAAGGACACGCAGGTAAATGTGATGTTTATTTTTTATTTTTATTTTCAGGCATCAGCAGCAAAGGCCAAGAAGAAAGGCAAACTTCTTCATCGGCATGAACTCTTTCTCTTGTGGCATAGGAAGAAGCAGAGTAAATACAACATATCTCTATGAAAGCTCAATTAATAGCACAAGCTCGTTGTCATTGAGTCTTTATCACTATGTTTATCACCTTTTAATTCCTTGCTGCAAATTAAGGTCCAGGGGAGAAAGGAAGCAGACCTGCAGCAGGAAGTGAGGAGGCACAGGGAGAAAGCCAGGAGGACACGGAGTCCAGAGCTGCTTCCTCAACCAACAGAAGACCTCCACTCAGAGCTCCTGCAGTCAGCAGCTCCTTGAACTTTAGCCGCAGGTATGAAAGTGTTTGTGTTTGGCTTTAAAAGCTTTCATGTGCTTGGTCCGGACCAACTGACCTCCTCAAAATATGTCAGCTCCCCAGTGAAGAAGTCAACATTGGCCAAGTCTCTGCAGTTTGATGCTGAGCCCCAGAAAGAGAGCAGCATAGAGTCCCAGTGCTCAGAGCGCCCAGTGCCCTCCTCCCTCCTTCACCTCATTGACCAGGTGGCGGAGAACGCTGAGGAGAAGTACCGCCTCCTGGAGCAACGAGACAAGATCCTACGTCAAGGTGAAGCTGCTCCTCGCGTCAGTCGAATGCTGCCGTTAACATGGTTTTGAAACACGAACATCATTTTAATTGTGTCTCATGTTGGCACAGGTCGTCCCAAGCGAACGGACCTATATCTATCCAAGGTGTTTGTGGGGACATGTCCTGACATGTGTCCAGAGAAGGAGAGGTACATGAGAGAGACACGGAACCAGCTGAGCATATTCGAGGTCATCCCAGGCACAGAGATGGTAACGTGACATTTAGTCATTAGGATTTAGTAATATCACATTGTTGTTATGGCTGTTTTACAACTACATTAAAATGTATAAGTAAATGTTGCAGGTCAAAGAATAAAGACAATTGGTGTTTTTACAAATGAGAGCTTACAGGTACTTTGAAAACAGGAGGGACCCAGTAGACAAAAAAATGAAACCGTCTCCTCCTGTTCCCAACTAGGTGTATCACGCTGCAGCAATCAAAGAGTACAGTCGCTCATCAGCCGACCAGGAGGAGCCCCTGCCCCATGACTTGCGCCCCCTGCCTGTGCTCAGCATGACCATGGACTATCTGGTGACTCAGATCATGGACCACGGCGATGACAACTACCGTGACTGGTACGACTTTGTCTGGAACAGGACCCGTGGCATCCGTAAGGTAAAGACCGGCTTCATATTTAACCATTGAATAGTAAAAATAATTACTGAGCCCTGCTGCTCTCAAAGCTAGTGTGCATAAATTATCTTTTACAAGTTATCCTCAACTTCACAATATCATCTAAACACTAAACAAGAGTGAGCGTAATCTGCAGTAACACTATTTGGTCACTAAGTTAGTTCACCCGTTTAATTCTGCTGCTTCACCGTGTGCTGTTTTTATTTAAAGTCTTATTTATATAAGGAACTGGGTCCAGTTGTGATATCTGCACGGGTTTCAACGCAACACGTTATGGAACCCGTGTTTCAAATTGATCCATTCCTCTTGTCGTACCCACAGGACATCATCCAGCAGCACCTGTGTTGCCCACACACGGTGTCACTGATTGAAAACTGCACACGCTTCCACGTGCACTGCGCCCACCATCTCTGCGAGGAGCATATGTCGTCGTTCGATGCCAAGATCAACAACGAGAACATGACAAAGTGCCTGCAGAGTCTCAAAGAGATGTACGAGGACTTGGCAATGCGTCAAATCTACTGCCCCTGTGAGGCAGAGTTCCGCCAGTACAATGTGCTGCTGAAGCTGGATGATGGCGACAGCCTGCGGTCAGTCATGATAACACACAAACGCATGGATGATTTAATAACTAACAATCATTAATTGTTCATAATATGTTTGAGGTGTGTCTATCCTCTGCTTTAGAGAATTCACTTTGAGAATTTCCAGGTTTTATTCATGTCCTTTGACTTATGAGATGTTTTGTTGCTTTTCATGTCACACTAATGAAAACTGTCCTCCCGCTTCATGTCACACAGTGAGGTGCAGCAGTTCCGCGACGACGTGCGTAACTCGCCTGAGGTGAAGTTTGCAGTTCAGGCGTTCACTGCAGTCAGCAACAACAACTTTGTGCGCTTCTTCAAGCTGGTGAAAGGAGCTTCGTACCTCGCCAGCTGCCTCCTGCACAGATATTTCAATCAGGTCACAAACTCTTTTCTTTCACCGATGAATGAGATGGAGAGAGTCATGAACTTGTGTTTTCTTAGTTTGATTATGTTCCCGAAAGTAGTTTCATTGCTGTTCTGCTGATGATTTTGATCGATTAATCATTGATCAATATACTTGGTGTAAGATATGTCACATGACAGAATGCTGTGTTGTTCATTCGTCCTCTTTCTTTATTCCCTTATGTCTTTTTTTCCCCCCTGTGTGCAGGTCAGAGCTAAGGCCCTGAAGACCCTGAACATTGCTCACACTGTAGGTCCACGGTCCACTGCCTTTCCAGTTGAGGACATTACTCGGATGTTTATGTTCCTCGACACAGCAGAAACGATTGACTTCATCCAGCAGTACGGCCTAAATGTCAACGATGGGTAAGTGTCTATACCTGACATTAGCTCCATCATATTAGTGTGGTCACAATACTAAAATCCTGACTTTGATACCAATACCATGTTTAGCATCGTCATACTGAAACTTGAAACTGAAATGATATTGATTCGATGACTGATGCCTATGAAATCCGAACCGAATGTCTTGTAAAGCATCCTATTAATTTCCAAACAGAATAAACAAACTATTCAGAATAGTCAACAGTCATAAGTCATTGATATTGATCAAGTTGAAAACACCGTTTTGTTCACAGTATGGTTGAGCTGAGTCGGACAGCGTTCCAGGAGCCAGAGCTGCCTCTGTCCCAGAAGAAGTCTGTGTGCATCCTGGCAAAGAAAACAATGTTGATTGGGGAGGTGGTGAACGGAGGCTCGCTCCCTAGTCCTCCCCAGCACAACCCGGTCAGCAGCTTTGACTCCCAGAACAAGTTCCGTGGAGAGGCACTTCTGGCTGAGCCCTCCTCAAGCCAGTTTAGAGGTACTGGGTCTATTTTACACACGACACAACTTCTAACACTATTATACGTGTACTGTACATTTATGCTGCATTGTAAACCCACTGGTTCATGTACATGAGGAATAAAACTCCTTACTTCTATAGTGATAGAACAGCTATCATTGCTTTTTGCATCTGTCAGTAGTAATCATCTCAGAATTCATTATGCGAAACGAGAACATCTTATCACGTCAATGTATAGATTCAGACTCATTCATTGATTTTTCTTCCTTGTCTTAGCTTTCGCTGCCAAGCTGGAGGTGAAGGCACCGCCCAGCGTTGAGCCTGTGTCCCAGGTCGCATCACGTCCCGACACTCCCTCTGAGTTTGTGCTGCCTCCAGCTGCTACAAATGTGCTGAGTGACTCACATTTCGGGTCAGCCCACCCAGCAGATGCGCAGCAGCTCTTCCAGCTGATACCTGAACCTCAGCCCGTCAGAGCACCATCTCCTCCGCCCGCACCTCGGCCTGTGTACAGCAACGAGGTGGGGAAAGACCTCTGCTCCGATTCATTCTCACTGAACTTGTATATCTTACTGATGTCTTGTAGCTTTGGTGATTATTAGACTTTTGTCTAGCTGTAATTAATTTGCAGATTAAGATTTTACCAACAACATATCTAAAAAGCTTCTAGAATATGTTCTACCCCGAATAAAAAATAGTTCATATCAGTCCCCCTCAATTAGCAGAAGTGATGCTTACACATGAATTGATTTATATTCTATAATAATTATATTATAAGTATATCATAATATTAATATAAGTAATACTTTAAAAGGGGGCCAACAGAGTAGTAATAGATCTGAATACTCAAACTTACAGGATTTATTCTAAACACATCCACATATCCAGCGGCCACATGGAGAAGAAAGTCTCATCCCTGAGACTGTGAAATTTAAGAAATTATCTTAAATGTGCTGTACACTTAAAAGAGTGACCTATACTGACAATCTGTGTTGCAACTGCAGGAAATAATGGCCGAACTTGACGGTGTGATCGAAGAGGTGGTCGAAGCAGCAACGAGGGAAGTAGCGGCCGTTGGTGCCAACTACGCATCAACAGCTCTTGCGTAAGTGTAGACGATTTATAATCCGTCCATCTTCTGTACCAGGCTTTTGAATGTAAACCACACTAAGTGACCGTAGACTTATTAAGTTGATTTTACTCGCTGACGTGTTTTGTGTTTGTTGTGGTTCTGCAGTGAGAGCAGTGTGCAGGTGGAGTCCCTGGTGAGTGAGGTGTTGGGGCAACTGCTGCAGGAGGTGTCCTCCACCGAGATCAAGGAGGAGCAGGAGCGTGTTGCTGAAGAGAAACGCAAGCTTGAAGAAGCCAGGTTGGTCTGATGAGCACAGCCTGATATTGACAGCTTGTTAATTATAGCTCAGTGTCATTTATTACTACCCTCAGCTTGGTTAAGAAAGAGGAAAGCAGCATATAAAGTAATGTTTGTTATCTATGTTAGTTTCTTCTTTAATGCATTTATTCAAGCAGACAAAGAATTCCATTTAGCCTGTGACATCCATGTTTGTGCTACAGAAAGTTTTTCACAAAAACTACAAACACCCATATTTGGTTTTATTTTGTCTCTGTACCAGGAGGAGGCAGGAGCACAAGGCTTTCCTGGCTCAGTTCAGCTGCTCCATCTGCACAGAGATCCTCCACGAGGTTTTAGATGAGACCATCAAGGAAACTTCCACCTCTGAGATCCAGTAAGAAGTTTAAAATGTTTTTCTTAGTAATGGGGAAATGACAATTAGACATTTATTTATCAGATTGCTTTAATATTGGATGATTAATATGATACTGAGTCCTAGATATTCAGAGCCTGTATCTGAATTATTTCTTTGTTAACCTCTTTCAGGCTGGCCGTGAATGAGAAAGCAGACTGTGTGGCTAAATGCACAGAGCAGGTCTGCACCCGTCTAGTTGAGGAGACTCTGAATGCAGATATTGCTCTGGTGGTGGAAGAAATCCTTGATGCTGAGCTGCAGCGTATCCACAAGTACATCAAAAGGTGAGAAACCTGACAGAATCTGGAGATGGAAATAAATCACGCAACACAATACACCACACCATGAAATGCTTCCTTGTCTGGCCATTATCAAATATTTGAGAGCAGTCCGATATCAACCAGCTAAACTGAATATACTGTATGTACATGTGTATATTGTTCTAAGGGTTTACTGCATCTGGAACCTTTTCCCCCCTTTATCTGTACCACCAGGTGGCGTGATGTGGTCGCGTTTCGTCGGCAGCTGAAGAGACAGATGAGAGGTTTCCCTGCAGCTCCGTGCTGCGTGGACCCCCGATTCAAACTCAAGGCTCTAGCTCCCAGCGCCCCTGCACGGCCCTGCATGGAAGACCTGGCCCGTGGTCTGGTCAACCTGGGAAATGCCGGCACCTTGGCCATGTCAAGCACCAGGTACATTCATCTCCCATTTGTGTTGTTACATGTTATTTATAATAGATTCATTGGGATGGTTAAATCAACTTTGTTTTAGTTGACTTTCTCTGAAACGCTGTTAATTTACTGCTCCAGTAAGTATGTTTTTATTATCTTTATTAAGGTTATTCAGAATGAGGCAAGAAGCAATCCACCAGATGAGAGTCCACTACTACTATCAGCAGCTGCTTGAGTAAGTGTGTGTGTGTGTGTGTGTGTGTGTGTGTGTGTGTGTGTGTTCAGCGTGTGGTCACGAAGCAGCATTCTGACCTCTTTGTGATGTTGCCCTCAGTGAGATGGTGTGGGCGCCGCTCGACCTGCCGGCACTGGTGTCCGAAAACATCCCCGACCCACCGGAGCGGATCTACTGGAAGATCGCTCTCCTCTTACCCAGCAACCATGAGAGTGTGGCCAGCCTGGCAGACAGGTAGACAGCAGCACTGCACATGCATACTTGTCGCTGGCCACTTGTGATTGGATCTCTCAGGACGGATGTTACTACCAGGTGTGCACAGGGCCTGAGTTTGTCCTCTCCTGTCTCCTGTATCAGGATCCTGTCAGACTGGCTGGAGGTGAAACTCGGCGGTGACAAGGCGTCGGAGGTCGGGGAGGAGCAGCCCGATGGAACTCTGCAGACCCTTTGTGTCACCAACTCACTGCAGGAGAGAGGACAACACACTCACAAAGTCCACATCAGCGTCAAGGTTAGATCAGATTGCAACTTATATGGATGACTGAAGTCAAATGCAAAGAAGACACACATGCTTGGAGGTTTTTAAGATGATGGGTGTTTTTAAAGGGCTCATGTACCCTTTTTGTTGCCCAGGCGTCCCGAGGCCCACTGACGGAAGACAGCCTGTCTAAAATGGAGGAGAGCTGCGAGCTCTGTGGGACGGGAGCTCTGATCATGTTGCTTCCTGCCATGCCGGCCGTCGAGCCGGGGCAAGACGAGCAGGATGTACCTCTGCTGTCAGCTCTGCTTCAGCTTAAACAGCTACAGCAAACCAGCAGCTGGCACTGCCCACTGCCTCTGGTCATTCTGGTGCCAGGACCTGATGGTGGCGCTGGTGATACAGAGAAACTTGTAGAAGGTAATGATCAGTAAACATGGCATTAATGCATGTTTGTTAAAGTCTACGATTGAAATGATAGTTGTCTGTTGAAACAAAACTTTAGATATTCAATGAGGCGGGTCTGGCTGAAACTAGCTGAATTTATCCGTGTGAAATAATCCTGATCCCTTTCTCTCATGGTTCCTCGTTCCTCAGCCCTGATGCTGCAGATGATGGTCATGGAAGGACTGATATCAGAGTTCACATTCTTCTTCATACCAGAGACCACAAGTGACGTCCAGGGATCCAAACAGGTACTGCACATGCACATGCACATGCACATACATGGAGGTAGGGCTAAAGGGAAAAGGGGGTGAGTTTTGGAGCATTACTATTTGATGCTCACTTTCTCTTTAAGTGTCTTAATGAACCTTCTCCATCTTTGTTGTGTGTCTCCAGCTGAGCCACGCTCTGCGTTGGTTGCTGGGCCGTGCTCCACCATCCCTCCCCCTGTCCTGCCAGACCCTGGTGCAGCTTGTAGAGTCCAGTTTGAGTCGTGAGTTCACTCCCAGAGTTTACGGCCACCGCCAGGAACGAGGCGCCGCGCGTCTTCCTTCCCAGGACCCCGCACCCATCATCCAGCTGTACAATGCCGTCCTGGCTCACATTGCTGAAACAGCGTCATCGCAGGATCTCTGCAAACTCTCGTGGCCGCCGGGCGAGTTCTGCCTGCCTGAAACCCGAGATTTTGTTCCTCACCTGGGCTGGAACTCAGCTGAGCACCTGGCCTGGCTACGCGAAGCCATCCTCAGCCTGCAGCTGCCACAGTGGGAGCAGCTTTCTTCCACCGGTTAGTCATTGAAACAAAGACTATTTTTTAACGTTGGAGTTTGTATTAGTGCGAGAGAAACCAATCATCCACTTATTGTGCTCTTCCTTTCTCTAGACTCATGGTGTGAACTCTGCTCCTCCATCTATTGCTACGCTGCTCAGATCCCAGTCTCGTATCACAGTCAGCCTCTTCTAATGTCACGACTGGAAAACCTTCTGGAAAGGGTCCGGCTAAAGGGTCACTGTACCCGGGCCAACAGATCCGAGGCAGCCATGGGAAGCTGGGGCAATGGAGATGAGGGTGTGCTTACAGCCTATAGTCAGATCCCTTGGGACGACTTGCTGGTGATTTGCATTGACCACAAGCTGAAAGACTGGCAGATACCCGGACCACCTGCCTGTGAAGGTGAGGCCATTCTTTTGGACAGTTCACTTTCACCTGTGACTACAGCCTGTGTATGACTTGCAATATAACTCGTGACTATTTGCTTGTTGTGTCATTGAAGATGCTGTGACAGAGGATGGCGAGATCCTGATTTACTTCCTCACAGAGTCCCTGAAGGGTTTCCAGCCCCCTGAGGAGTGGACCCAGGCCACCAGACAAACACACAGGGAGAAGCAGCGGCGGCAGCAGCAGCAGGAGGAGGAGAGAGGGTATTGATCTCCTCAGTTCAAGTTACTGCTGCAACATTTATCATTTGGATGAGATTTAGTTGTTGACACAGTTTTTACTCTTCATGCTTCATGATGATAACATTGCATTTTCTGTTTCTGTAATTCTCCCCCCCCCCCCCTCCTTCTATCGCCAGGGCAAGTGCAGCTGCGTGTGCCTCCCCCACCAGTCTGGCCCTCAGACAGAGGTTGTTCCACAGTACGGTGGAGCCGCTCGAGGCCGCGGCAGCATCATTGGACATCACACACACTCCCACAACACAAGAGCTGCTGGCCCACAAAGTCCTGCAGAGTTTAGAGGAGGAGAAGGTTGAAAGCAAGAGGTACAGAGACACCATTTTTCCTATCCACAGTATTAAAAGGGCAGAGGTGTAAGGGTGAAAACGGAATAATGACAGAGTGAGAAACAGCTCAGTGACGGTTTAGTTTGTAAATTAAATGAACACATTTCTACTTTTCTAACTTCTTTCTAAAGAAGTAGTTGAATTAAATTTAGCATGACTGTGCTGCATCTGTAAAAAAGTTAATTTCCATTGCACTTCTTATTTGCCAGAAATAATGTACAATATTTGCGTCTAACATACAACTGTATCTCTCCAGGGGCCTGGAGCAGCTTCAGCGTTGGCTGGATGGCGACCCCTTGGAGCATTTGTCCTCACCGCTCTTCATTCCGTCCTCCACCCTGCTGTCCAGGCCCGCAACCATGATTTACTCCCCCACAGCCAAGACGAGAGATGCCACACTGACACAGGTACGACATCACTTCTCCTTCAGGGATTCAGGGTCATTTCTTCAAGTACTTATTAAGAAGAGGGAAAGTTTGGCTTCATTTACGGATGACATATTTGCCAGTACATATCGCAGTAATTATACATGTTCATTGTCTGGACCTTTCAGGAGCCTGATGATCCGTTGGAGAAATCGTCGTGTCCGAAAACCGTCCCTGTGTCGATGGCGTGGCGGCTGAAGGAGCTTGAGCGGCAGATTTTGGCGAGCCAAGAGGAAGAGCTGGCCTGCAGACTGAAGCTGAGCGGTCTGCTGAGCATCGTCGACGACTGACTGGACAAATGAGTTCACGTTGTTGTGAATTTATAGTCTGTTGAGGTCAAATTCGCCGAATGCAGCCATGTGTGTGTCATGTTAATATCTGGGTGTTTGCAAGGAGAGAATAAAACCACGATTTTTACACTTGGTTTAACTTTGTACAGTTTGTTTAGCATAGATTTGAAAATAAGTGTGTACGTACAAATAGCGGATCTAACTGTGTGTTTTACATAAACTTGAGATGCTGATTCCTGACGTGGTTAATTATCAGGTTTTTCTTGTCTGTCTGTAACAAGGTGAAGCACTTGTTTTTTACTTGTACAGTGAACGGCTTCTGCTTTAATTTGATCTTTTTTACTTGTGAAATGTTCGATTAATCAAATAAAAAGTGTTATTTTTCATGTAAGCTCCTCATTGGCTGATCCTCGTCCATTTGTGAGCACGTGTAGCGTTTCTCGTAGCAGTTGCTCTGATTGGAGGAGCTCGCTTGCAGACCCGCCTCTTAACCCCGCCCAGCCGGTGCGTGATTGGACACTTGAGTCTCTGCTCATGTCTCTCCATGTGGGAGACTCCTCGGAAGGCACCGCGGTGTCCTCTGGGAGATGTAGTGCGGGTTGTACCACAGACTGAACTGTGTGTTCGTTGAGAAGACTCCAGTTCCCAGGTACAGAGCAGGAGGGGCAGAACTCAGGAGAAGAAAGTCAGTCCCAGTTCAGCGGTGGGTTCATCAGCGTGTCACAACCATGACTGAGGGGACGTGAGTATTTACTTTTATACACAGACTGTGTTATATACTTATATCTCAGGGGATGATGTCACCTAACAGCTTTTTATAGCTCATGTTTAGTGATGACGTGAATATCAACAGGCGCTAATAAGGTTTTGTGAAAATATGAAATGATTATATCTATAAAAACATCTGTAGAGTTTGGTTAAATAGTGAAAGTTGTAATAAAACCGTATATTTTAATGTGTATTTTAAAGCTACCAGTAACCTTGCTGAATTTATTTAACATTTACTAACTACAACTGTGTATTTGAGTGCAGTAATTAACTCATTAACTCTAATTTGACAGCTGTATGTACTAGTACCTATCACATTGTACATTTAAAACCTGGTTTATAACATGTGATATGATGTAGTTTAAACAACAAAATGTATAAACATGGTAAAAGTAGTGATGCCTGTTATTTCACCTGTAAATGCTTTAATTGTTAAAAAGTCTTAATGGTAAATTCAACTTTTCTAGTCTTGATGACACTCAAAGCACTTTACCCTTTCACACACAGATTCATACAGGGCAGCTCATTTTTTTATGAACTGCACAGCCGTCAGGTTCAGCAGTCTTGCCCAAGGGCAATTCAGCATAGGGAAGCCTGGGATCGAACCGCCGACCCTCCCGTTAGAGGACGTCCTGCTCTACCAATAAGAGACTTTCTCACCAAGCTGTTGACTGGGAGGAAACACTGGTGTTTACTTCTTATTCTCTGCACAGTTTGGGATTGTGTGTCACAACTTTTCACATGAACTGAAAACAAGCAGCAGAGTCACCGGATTAGTTTTTTTTAAAATCAAGATCTATGAATTATTCTGTGAGAAATCAGGGAATATTTAGGAATATTTAGAAAAAACGACTCCCATCTAGCATTGTTAAAGAAAGTGAACACAAATCAATGGATTCCAGAACCACACCAAAATCTATTGGGTTCTTCTCCAACCTTTATCACATCCTTTCACCAAATTCTGTGGTAGTCAAGTTTTTCCGTAGTTACTATTTTGCATCATCTTGTTTACAACCATCCGAATGAACAACCACATGGACAGGGGTGACAACATAACTTCCTTGGCAGAAGAACCACAGCATTAAACCACCGGCTGTGTTTTCCAGGCACTTGCGGAGGCGCGGGGGGCCGTACAGGACGGAGCCGGCCACAGACCTGAGCCGCTGGAGGCTGACTAATGCTGAGGGCAGACAGACCTGGCGCTATGTGGAGGACCAGGAAACCCCCGACAGGGAGCAGACCGTGCTGGAGGCTCACTCACTCGGCGTAGACAAGGTGGGTTCACTTCATTTATTTTTATTTTTCATAAGAGTAAAGTTTGTATCTCCTGTCTCCCTTTGTGTGGAATATGGTTTGGAAGATGGAGGGGCCACGAATCAGGATTTTTTTATAATCACAAAATGGTGCCAGCAGTTTTAAACCTGCATTTCTGTACAGTTCTACATGTGATCTGCTGAATAGTCAAGACTCAACATATACTCTTTGGTATCTCAGATTCACACTTTTTGTGATACAGCAACAAAACACACTTTCCTATTGAATAATTCCACTTCCTGTGTTCTCTCCACAGAGTGAGTTAGTGTGTGGATCCCCGGCTGCGCACACGGCCGTGGGTGTTGCTCTGAAAGGGATGCACTTCTACAGTCACCTCCAGGCGGAGGACGGTCACTGGGCGGGGGACTACGGCGGACCTCTCTTCCTGCTCCCAGGTGGGACTTTCATTTCATACCTGAGAAAATACAGCGGCCTCTCTGTGTAGAAGTGTGTACCCTACAGTGATGGTGTTAAGATGCTGGCACATATTGTTGTGTGTTTCTATCTGTAGCCGTGTGTGTGCTCCACAGGCCTCCTGATCACCTGCCACGTGGCTAAGATCCCGCTGCCCGGGGCCTGGAAGAAGGAGATGGTGAGGTACTTGCGCTCCGTTCAGCTGCCAGATGGAGGCTGGGGTCTGTAAGTTGCCGTCACACTTTGTTGTCTTTTGATATTTGTGCCTTATCCCTTAATGTGCATCTCCTGTGAGATGATGCCGCGTTTCTCACCGCAAAAGACAAAGGTAACAGCAAAGAAACTCTCTCAAGGTGTTCCCGAGAAGCTGTTTTTCACAAGACCAAATACATGTTTAGTGAGGTTACAGTGTACTTGACCTTTGACCACTCACAAATATTTAGTTTTTGTTTTTCTTCAGACATATTGAAGATAAGTCGACCGTGTTTGGCACAGCACTGAGTTACACCTCCCTAAGGATCCTGGGACTCGAGCCTGATGACCCAGATATGGTTCGAGCCAGAAATAACCTGCACAGCAAAGGTGAGCAGGAAGAAGTTGAAAAAAAATGTGTTTTTATATTTCCTGCAAACGTCTGATTTGACATCATGTACTAATCATGTCGGGGTTTGTGTGTTTTTTCAGGCGGTGCAGTGGGGATTCCCTCGTGGGGCAAATTCTGGTTGGCCATTTTAAATGTGTACAGTTGGGAAGGAATGAACACGCTCCTGCCAGAGATGTGGTAAGATTCAGGATTTAAGTACTTTGTTAGGTATCTGTACTTTATTTGTGTATTTATTTTTCTGACACTTACTTTACTTTACTCCTACATTTTAACACAAGTTGAACTTTTAACATTTCAGAGCCTTACTTTTATAATTTGACTTTAGTAAAGAGGTTGAATTAGTACTTTTACTTCCTTTTAAGTATCTTTACTTCTACTTGAGTAGAAAATGTGTGAGCCACCTCTGACATTATGTGTAGGTGCAGTGATGTCGTGTCTTTCTCCCATGTGTCTGTTCCAGGCTGTTCCCCACTTGGATGCCGGCCCACCCCTCCACTCTGTGGTGTCACTGTCGCCAGGTCTACCTCCCCATGAGCTACTGCTACGCTGTCAGACTGGCGGCTGAGGAAGACGCCCTGGTGCTCAGCCTCAGACAGGTGCTGAAGCCAAACTGCAACACAAGGGGGCGCTACACTCCGGACTGTAACCAGAGCTCAATGATAAACTGTCTTTTGAAACAATTAGAGAAGAGATCTGAAAGTTCACTCTTTCCCCTTTTTCTTGGCTCAGCTCCGTTCTCAAGGCTGTGACATCATGAATACGTCACGATGCAGCACGACTGAAATTAAGATTCAGTTTAATCGATATTATTGTTGAGTTGCAACTGACGATGATTGATGAATCATTTTATTTTTTGATTAAACGGTTTATTTTTTTTAAATATACTATATATTTGCCTCAATAGTTCAAAGTTCAAGTTCAAAGTGTTTTATCCTGTACAGTGAAATTCTTACTTTGCCTTCTGCTACAAATACCGAGCCTCGATATGAATCGAGCAGTTGATAACACATTTGTCTGCTTCTTGTTGCACAGGAGCTTTATGTCCAAGACTATGCCTCCATCAGCTGGCCGGCTCAGAGGAACAATGTGGCAGCCTGTGACATGTACACACCTCACAGCTCGTTGCTCACTGCTGCCTACAGTAAGTAAACACAACACACTGAGCGCCGTGAAGCAGTATCCATGGCTACAATGTGTTTTTGTGCAATGGTGTATTATGCAAGTGTTTTGCACTGGAATGTTTCCACATGCTGCTGCTTGAATCCCTCCCCTCCCATCATGACTCGGTTTCCCTGCAGTGGTGTTGAATGTGTACGAAGCCCATCACAGCACCACGCTGAGAGGCAATGGCTGCCAGAGAGCTGTACGAGCACATCCAGGCTGACGACCGCTTCACTAAGTGTATCAGCATCGGACCGGTAGTGAAAGCACACACCCTCAGGAACCCTGAATAGAATAACTATTAAACTTAACGTATCTCTATTGAGTTTAAAACATGAGGCCCTGGCCTTTGTCCTCAGATCTCCAAGACCATCAATATGCTGGTTCGCTGGTACGTGGACGGTCCGACCTCCCCAGTGTTTCAGGAGCACGTGTCCAGGATCCCAGATTATCTCTGGTAACAACTCAGCAACTTATCAACTGCTCAATAAGTTGTTCAAGACACTCTTGTGCTGGATAATGCAACCCATGTGTGTGATGTTGAAAGTTGCTAACTCAGTGCTATTAGATCTTTAAATATGTGTGTGCATGAAAGTAAACTGCTGACGAACTAACAGTAAGTCCTCTGTGTTCCAGGCTGGGGCTGGATGGGATGAAAATGCAGGTGAGACTCTTACACTTTTTTATATTGAGTCAACTAAGTGCTGGTTCCATACGTTGCCTGTCGTCCTGGAAGTTTCAGTTTCACCGTCTTATTCTGCACAGGGGACCAATGGCTCTCAACTGTGGGACACTTGTTTTGCCGTGCAGGCTTTCCTTGAGGTAACACACACACACTGACACTCCCACTAGTACCTCTGTTAATGTCTTTTAATATTTCAATTCAATTCAGTTCATTGAACAGGGGACATGAATATGGATACGGGGGTTTAATCAGCATAAATATAATAACATAAGTCTGTAGGGCTGTATTTATATAGCACTCTGAGACCAGACTCATTCATCACACACTGCCCGAGGACACTTAATGCAGCCTATTGGAAATATGTACAAATCAAAGAGCAGTTGATCCAACATTAACACCTGAGGAACTCGCTTTCCTAGACATAAAAATTACAGAGACACAGAACATCATTGCTCCTTTTTAAATTGGTTTCAAACACGACACACTTCTCAAGTCTCAAATCAGTCGTAACTCACAGGTCGTTGAGTTTTGAGAAGAGCCGTGTGAGTCCTGACTGAAATGTGTCAAGTAGCTGACTATAATAAGTTGTGTGGTTTCAGGCAGGAGCCCAGGACGATCCCAGGCTATCAAAGTGCCTCCAAGACGCTCATCACTTTCTCACCATAACACAGGTGCAGGCAACATGAGTCACATATTTATACATTAACAGTGTAATA
Source organism: Verasper variegatus (assembly GCA_026259375.1). Lineage (NCBI taxonomy): Eukaryota > Metazoa > Chordata > Actinopteri > Pleuronectiformes > Pleuronectidae > Verasper > Verasper variegatus. Next base: position 3,037,646 of record CM048052.1, on the reverse strand, counting down.
TGAACTCCCAGTGCTTTCTGTTGTGATTTCTTATGCCTGACTTGTTTTTCCACTCCTCCAGATTCCAGAGAATCCTCCTGAATACAAGAAATACTACAGACAAATGAACAAGGTGAAACTCGTATTAAACAAGAGCCACTTCAGAATAATTCCCATTAGTCTCAAATACGGACTAAATTGCATCTGGAGATTATATCCAGGGAATCAGAAATGGCCCAAATACACAAGTTCATGCAGTCACTTTACTGTTTAACGCTGTGTCTTTGTTTTCAGGGAGGCTTCCCCTTCAGCACCCGGGACTGTGGCTGGATTGTGGCCGACTGCACGGCCGAGGGCCTGAAGTCAGTGATGCTGCTGCAGGAGCTCTGTCCCTCCATCAGCCAGCATGTCCCCTCTGAGCGTCTCTATGACGCCGTCAACGTGGTGAGTCCACAGGCCAAAAATACATCCAAGACTAAGTTACCTTTTTGTGAGGTTTCCGGGTCGTCGCCATTAAAGGAAACATCTTTATGTAACTTGCCTCCAAAAGTTTGGTGGTAAAGTTTTGATGTAAGTTAACTTAGCATAGCAACAACATTCAAACAGGTGGAGCAGCATCCCTGTCCAACCACCAGCACCTATACAGTTCAATGTCAATGTTAATTCATATTCAAACGATACATGTCATTTGTTTAATCCACACACAAAACCACATCAGACTGAGCTCCATCCCTATAACGTCTGGTGCACTTCAGAAGTCGTGTTTCTGCCGTAGCACTGCAGCGTCTGCGTCTCTTATCTCCCTGTAGCTCCTGAGCATGAGGAACTCCGACGGTGGATTTGCCACATATGAGACCAAGAGGGGAGGGAGACTCCTGGAGCTGCTCAACCCGTCGGAGGTGTTTGGTGAGTACGTTTTCCAGCACTTTGCTCAACACCCATCACTGGACCTCACTGTGGGACTGGGCTCATTTCATGTTCTGACTTCTGAGTGATCAGCTTAGTGAAGGAATGTCAGCGTGACTCACTCTACAAGTATTGCAGATATGAAAAAGGGAAACACGAAGCCAAATATAAACATGACATTTCGGTCTGATTAACCTTTTCCATTGCACCCTGGATGTGTCGCAAGGTTATTCCCTGTTCTGTATTAAAGGGCAAAAAGCCTCATATTGTCATTTTTCCCTTTAAAAAAAAAAGAGGATGTTGTATTTTGTGACATTTGAAATGTGTTGGTCACACTGTGTGCGCCGTCTCACACACACACAAACAGGTGACATCATGATAGACTACACCTATGTGGAGTGTACGTCAGCGGTGATGCAGGCTCTGAGGCACTTCCAGAAGGTCTACCCTGAACACCGAGCGGAGGAGATCAGGTGAACCACACGGCACAAACACAATATACACACTATACTGACTGGATGAAGTATTGTTGTATGTGTATATAATATGGTTTTAAATATGGTCCAAAATCCCACAATAAATTTGAAATGTATAATCTGCACTTAGTATTAATACTTTCCTGTAGCCTCTGGTATTTACATTTGTACGACTGCTCTGGTCCTGCTGCTCGTCTCTCCACCGTGAGCGCAATGCATGCTGGTAAATGGTATAAAAGATTTTTACTAAACATTCGGACAGCACTACAAAGGTCACTCTCTAGTGGACTATATAGTGAGTAGTGAGTGATTTTCGCACGAGAATAAATTCTCAGTTGTTATTGAGGATGAGGATAAAGACGGAGGAGGTGAAGGCTGTAACAGGTCATTGTGTCTTCCTCAGCTCCACTCTGAGAGCAGGACTGGAGTATTGCAGGAGGGTGCAGCGGCCTGATGGTTCTTGGGAAGGGTGAGCGCACACACTTGTGATGTGACTGTTTGATTTCCCACCTCATCAACAGGCTGAGCTCCATCTCTGTCTTCTTGTGCTCAGGTCCTGGGGAGTGTGCTTCACATATGGAATCTGGTTTGGCCTCGAGGCCTTTGCGTGTATGGGTCACGTCTACGAGGACGAGTAAGGGATCGCAGACTTCTGATCACGTGAATACACCACAAAGTTCCCCCGTTAACTCCTCTGCTTCATCCTAAACGGCACCGCTGTGTGTCCTGTGTTGTCAGGGACGTGTGTGTGGAGGTGCAGAAGGCCTGTCAGTTCCTGCTGGAGTGGCAGATGCCTGACGGAGGGTGGGGGGAGGACTTTGAGTCGTGCGAGCAGCGGCGCTACGTCCAGAGCAGCACGGCTCAGATCCACAACACCTGCTGGGCTCTGTTAGGCCTCATGGCCGCCAGGTAACTCGCCTTCCACTCAATCACCAAAATACCAATATATCAAAATGTGACCAGACTGGAACTGATGGGTTCATGTTTGTTAGTTTAGTTGATTACAGCTGTTGTTAATTCAGAGGATTTGATTTTAGTCACATGTCATATATTGATGTATTGATGTGTTTTTGTGGTATTTACTAATTCAAATTCAATCTAACTACTTGTGTGTATAACCAGGCATCCTGACAGGCGGGCCATAGAGAGAGGAGTACAGCTGCTGATTGACAAGCAGCTTCCCACTGGAGACTGGCCACAGGTGAGGTTATCACTTACAATGTATGTATTAACTATATATATATATATATAAGATACAACAAATTCGTCTGCTGAAAATATGAGATTTAAATTAATATTTGGTATTCTTTGCTTTCACCTCGCCAGGAAAACATTGCAGGCGTGTTCAACAAGAGCTGTGCCATCAGCTACACCTCCTACAGAAACGTCTTCCCTGTGTGGACCCTGGGACGCTTCTCAGCCCTTTACCCCAGCAGTCCGCTGGCTGGGAAGGTGAAGCTGTGAAGAGCGATGACAGCCACTGACTATGTGCAAGGACAAGAAAAACGAAACATCTTCAGAGTCAAATGTAACAAACCACAAAGCTCAGACAAAGGGAGGGGTGTATCTTTCCACCGTCGTAGAACTTGAGTTGTGTTTTTTGAAGATGATTCCATCAGATAGGATTCATTCTTTGAATGTTTCTCTCTTGTTGACATTCCAGCACAGCTCATCTGTCAGAGCTGCTCCTCACAGAGCTGCTGTGAATGATGATGTTCAGTTCACGTGCTCTGGACTATAAAGTGTAAAAGAAAGCATTTAGAATTTTTTAGAATAAAGAATTGTCTATGGTATTGTGTTCACTGTCAGAAATGGCAGAATGTGACTCGACTGAACTTGAATGAATTCAAACTACAACAACATTTAGTTTCCTTTTGTCTCTTCTGCGCCAGCAAACAGAAACAAGTCCGATTGTGGGAATTGAAGAGTTGTCAGTGTGAGCACTCATGTCACACTGTTGTATCTGAACATCAGGTTCCTTAACCCTTTGACCACTTTCACTGACACACCTAAGCCTTTAAAGTAGCGTGACGGGTGCGGTTAGGAAGAATGCTTTGTAGCGTGTTGATTATAACGTGTGCAGGAGATCGAGAATGTCCACATGATAATTTACCATTTACTGGTTGTGCTTTCCTCTGAAGTACTTGTTCAGTGTTTGGTATGCTAGGAAACTGCTTTTAATTCACCTCTTCCCTTTTTCCACATACAGGTATTTCACTGATATAACACAGTCAGTGAGCACGCATGAAAACTGAAAAGAAAGGATCTAGAACAATTTGAAGTAAGGAAAGGATTTGTGGCAACTGTGAAATGAAGTATATTAAAAAGCAAAAATCATAAAGTGCAAGTGCGTTTACAAGTAAACTGCTCTTTGGACCAAACGTCCCTCTATTTGTTTTAGAAATAAGAAGGCGTGTGTGGGATTATTGATAATCTCATAAGTCTTTTCGAGTGATGAGGCGTCTTAAGGAACTTTGTGTTTTGTCCATTTTGTCGATGTCTCCAGAGCCGAGCTGCAACAGGTGCTTTGTCCTTTTGTCAAGTGGATGTGAAAGAGAAAATACATTAGTTTACTTTAGCTTTACTTTGGAATTGAGCTTACAGAGCCAGTACAGATGCTGCTGAGTCGTTTTTCAATGTATTTTCACTAAATTTCAATCTGTCGATCAACTTCTGCCCAATAGCTGCAGGTCGGGATAATTGCATCATAGTTTTCTTTTGTTTTGTTATTGAGAAATCGGTTCCAGCCCATTGAAACTGTAAAGACTTGACAAAACTTGAAACTTCAGTTGTGACTCCCATTAGACTCTACAACTGATACTTAAAATCAGAAATCGAGTCTCAGCACGTGTTATACAGCCGCATCGTATTTATTGGGCCTAGGCACCAACTAGGCCCAACTCGATAACTCGATCTTGGTAAACGCAAGCAGAATATCGGTGGATTTTACATTAATCCAGTGTTCCCAGTTTGAGTGTTCATATGCAGAGAAATCCGAAAACACATTTCTTCTCTCCTGATAACGTCGCGCTGGAGGAAAAGATGTCAAACAGGCTCGTCCAACGTGCTGTGCAGAGGACAAAAGAAATGAACACGCTGAAGCTCAGGGGGCGTGATGCGTGCCCGTGTGAGGTGAACTCAGCAGCACATATCCGATAACAATCTCACAATGTTCACGACACAATCCCCCAAAAATAATATTGAAGTGTTAATGTTTTAATACATTTGAATGCAGCATCCTCGTCGTATTCATGGCTACACGTGTATACTTCTTTTGTGCTGCAGATGAATTCCGTGCATAACCAAAACCTTCCGATGGGAGTTGGAGCACTGCCCACATGACCCACATCTGATGAAGGTGTGACTACAGATAAATAGGATTCCGCAGGTGAAGGCTCCACCTGAACATTTGTTCTCTTGCACACGGTAAGTTCAGCTATGTTAATATAGTGATGCTAATTTTGATCGTTCAATTTTTATTTTGTTTTGCGTCTTCCATGTTTGAAAGTTGTGTAAAGCTCATTGCCATCTCAGTTTTTTTCTAAATTTTTGGGGATCTGTGTGAACGTATTCAAAACATTTTTTCGTTCTCTTTAATTTTAGAGTCTGAAGTTTGGAGATGTCCGGAAAATCAGGTAAACGATTGTGGCTCATCATCGCCTCTTTTCTTCCACATGCATTGAATGTGTTATATATAATCATCAATTATTATCCTCCTTATTACAGGAGGCGGCTGTCATGGCAAAGGAGGCAAGGGCAAAGAAGGCCATCGACATGGACATGGACATGGGGGTGGTGGTGGTGGTGGTGGTGGTGGTAAATGCCGCAAACCTGGAGACAAGTGCAGAAAAAAGCGAAAGCAAGGCCACTGCCATACAAAATGTCACAAGAAGGGGAAATCCGGTAATGGGGTAAGTTCCTCCGCACAGTGCAGAGGGAGACACGAGCCGTCATCGTTTTCCAGCCTTTTCTAAACTGACACAGGAATAGTCTCTTATTGATAACGTGTCTGCAGCGCTTTCATTCACACAAGGATGTTGTTTTTAGAACAACCTGAAACTTTCACCTCTGGGACACATTTGCTCTCTTTTCTTTAGAAATGCCTTTAAGGGACAAACTCAAAGAATAAAATCTTCACGCTCCCAAATGTCAATCATAAATAAACTCAAATTAAAATCTGTTTTCAGTGGTGAAATAACCGTGTGTGTTCCTCCCTCCTCTAGTCCTCCAGCTCCTGCAGCAGTAGCAGCAGCAGCAGCAGCAGCAGCAGTGACTCTGACTAGATTTCTGGATGAAGCAACCTGGAAACCTTCGTCCTCTTGCTTGTGCACAACGATCTGTTCACTTTGAAGCCAAATGATTATTTACAGTCACGCGTTGTGATCTTGAAACTCAAATGCAAGTTTTTGTAACACACATTTTGGGCGGGGGGGGGGTTTTAAATTCTGATGTAATAAGTGAAATTAAAGATTGATGGATTCTCTCTGAATAGCTTCACTTGTTTGACCTTTTGAACTTGTTGATTTTGTGTATTGGATTTTCATAACTTTTTCAGTGTGTGATTAAAATGGCTTTCAAACGATTCTGATGGAGTGTTTATTTGTAGAAAAGTGAATGAATCCTGGGTTAAGACCCGAGACCCCAACGCAGGAGCCAGTAAAATAAGAGAAAGTTTCCCAAAAATAACAAGATACTAACGCAAGCACGGCCCAAAAAACTAGGTTAAAAGAAACTAAATCCAACTGTAAAAACATAGAAACTCAGGAAACACGATGATGAAAGACGACGAACTGACCGAGGCACAGAGACCAATATAGACGAGGGAGGCAGAGGTGATTGAACACAGGTGAAACACATATGAGGAATATAATTATCATAATAAAACAGGAATCAGAGAACTCAGGGGAAACAACTGAACACAAACTTTAACACAAGGAAACAAAGGTACAAGTCTATAACCCAAAGAGTCCTTGACACAAGTTGGATTTGTGACCAGGGTGATGGTGTGATAAGTGTAAATCTTAATAATACCACTGGCTGGTGGTAAAAGATGTCACTTACCAGTCTTATAGTGAAATATAAGAAAGATTATACTACACAACAATGTGTTTTTTCAATAAAGAAAAATAAACCAATACAATATCAATGATGCAGTGAACCTGCTGGTAGTTTTTCCATTGTTACTTATCTGGTGCCTTGTGGTGACAACGATTGTGTTACACAGTTGTGTTAATTGAGCACAAAAAAGTCGTATGTTGCACAACTCGCCAAAAAGGATGACGAAAAGTTCAACAAAAGAAAACTGGGATTTCAGGCACAGCCCCCGATGAGGTCTACTGGGTTGTTTGAGGTGTGGCTTCATATAAGTTCACAGCCAGCAGCCTGTCGACTGACCGAGGAGCTGAACTGCAGCACAGTAAGTTTACCAACTGCTCACCAGGACTTATTACCATGTGTGTGCGTTCATATGCTCTGTGTGTGTCTGTGTGTGTGTGTCTGTGTGTGTGTGTGTACAGATATCTTTGTGAGGACCATTTTAGCCTACAACAAACAGAGTGAGGACGTTTTGGACCGGTCCTCACTGTCCGACCCACTTTTAAAGGGCTGTTTGAGGGTGAAGACTTGGTTTTAGGGTTAGGATTAGGTTAAGGTTAGGGTTAGGCATTTAGTTTGGATGGTTATGGTTATGGTTATGGTCTAGGGCTGGGTTAGGGTTAGGGTTCGGGGTTAACCCCATACACAAAGATGCGTGTGTTTTATACACTGATTTGCTAACATGGATGTATTTCCGTTATTAACCGCATTACATTATTTTTGCGACCCTGTGTTGTCAGTATGACTCACTTGGCACAAAGTGTGTGATGTAATGCTTCTGGCCTGCGGTGCCTGTGTGGTTTGTCTTTTCCTGAACTGCCTGAAGTATTTCATTATTTACAACTGCTTATTCATACACTCAAGAGAATTGTTTTTTTGTCTGAGATGCTTTATGTTCATTCTTTCAGTTTCAGGATTCGGATCTGAAATTTTGAAATGTACGGAAATAACAGAGGTAAAAAAATGATATTAGTCTTTTCTTCACTCGTATTAAACACCTCTACTTAACAAACTTTTCACTGAATTTGAAAGAACAAACATCGTAATCAAGTGTTATTATCACCTGCTCTGTTTGAACAGGAAACCAGTGTCCTTCTGGCTCTCACCCTCAGCAAGTGCCAGGATTCTATCCTCAATATCCACTACAGCCCTGCCCCCCTCAGCCATGTGGTCCACCTGTGTACAATCCTGTGGCTCCACCTTGTGGAGGGTCTGGAGGCCAAGGTCACGGAACAGGGCCTGGTTGTGGATTTGACTGTGGTCAGAGCCATGGTCCTGGACCTGGCTACGGGCATGGCCACAGCCATAATCATGGACATGACCATGGCCACAGCCATGATCATGGACATGACCATGGGCATGGACATGATCATGGGCATGGGCATGATCATGGACATGGACATGGGCATGATCATGGGCATGATCATGGACATGGACATGGACATGGACATGGGCATGATCATGGACATGGACATGGACATGGACATGATCATGGACATGGACATGGACATGGACATGATCATGGACACGGACACGGACATGGACATGGGCATGGGCATGGGCATGGGCATGGACATGGACACGGACATGGGCATGGACACTGGACATGGGCATGGACACGGACATGGCCACAAACATAAGCATGGACATATGCATGGCCATTGTCACAAAGGAGAGAGGAAGTGTCATGGGGTAAGATCCAGTTGTTTTCTCTGGTGTGTCAAAGTAAATAAAAACAAGACAAAAAAATGATTTGAAATCAAAGAGAACACGTCAATTTGCACTAAGCAGTTAATAAAAATGTAAAGTTCAATGTGAAACAGTTTACCCACACGTCACATTTTTTAAATGTGTAAATAATTATTTATTTATTCTTCTAATTTAGGATTTTTACATTGTTTACTTTTAACACAGCTGACTCTCTGTCGTCAGACCAAAGCATCGTCCAAAACAATCCATATAACTGTTAAAATGATAATGAGAACAGTTCCTGATTCCATCTCTGATGTTCAAGTTTGAGTTGAGAAGTTGAGGCTGTACTTCATCAGATCCTCAGTACGTCACATGACGATGTGTTGTTCTTGTTCCAGTCGTCCAGCAGCTCCTGCAGCAGCGACTCTGACTAGAGGTGAAGAGAAACCACCGGAGCACCTTCGTCTTGCTGCCTACGATAATAAACAACACTCCATGTGTGCTTCTTCAACTCAGTATCTCATGTGCACCTCAAGGGTGTTTGAGACTTGTTTAGTCGTCACGTGTTGTAATATCGTCTGTGAATCTCTTCTATAAGGTCAGAACAGCCTGTCAGCAACACAGCTCCAGTCTCTGACTCCCTTCTGATGGATCAGCAGCAGCGTTGCTTTAAATATCTGTTACATCAGTCTGCTACTGACAGTTTTATACGTATTACACATGAATTGTTCCTTTGTGTTAAACAACGTATTAATCATAAAAGCAATTAATCTCAGTTATGTCTTGGCTCTTATTTCATATCTGACCTCAGAGTTTCTGATTTCCGCCTGTTCTTTATCAGTGTCCAGTGACATTATCTGTATTGACCCAGGGAAGGTTGAATCCAGACCTTTGTTCAGCAGTGTTTTCCACAAACAGTCACACACCCTGCACCCCCCACTACATTCACGTGAAACGTCACACAGGGAATCAAAGATTTAGGTTTGTAAAGTGTGAATCTTCCATTTCTGTTACAAACAAGCCCAGTGTGTTTTAACTGGTTTTAGTGTGAACTGGAGTAATGGGAATTCACACATGTGGCTGTTGTCCCACTGACTTAATGAAACTTTAAAACACTGCTGACCCGGCACCGGTCACTGCTGTTCCGTGTTTGACAGCTGATAAAAAACTGCAGTATCATGCACAGTGTTCTTTGATAAACTGAATTAATGAACTTTACATTCTATCTGATAAATACAAAATGAATCTATCAAGCAATGGAAAAGATAAAACATTTCTAGTAGTTATGAAAATGGAAATGACGACAACATCAGATTGCAGGACCAAATAAAATTCAATACAACCAAATCTCAAAGGTTTCGGTGTGGCTGTGTGTGTCTACAGTCAATATTAGATCGTTTATGGTCCATAATGACTTTGTGTCAAATATTAGACACACACACACCCAGTTAGGTCACAGAGGAAAACTGTTCTGATGGGAGTTGAGGCTTCAAACTGAGGTGCGGCCGTACATAAGAGGGGCCAACAGGTGTCGGCTCTGCCTGTGGACCTGATCTCCAGCACACAGTAAGTTCTCCTCGGACTCGCTCTTTAAGTTCCAGGACTCTGTGTGTGTACTGAAAGGACAACTGCTTTTTCTCTCATCTTTAGGATCTGAACTCTTTTCTGAAGATTCAAAATGTACGGACACAACCAAGGTAAACAGCTACTTTAGAATAATGCATATTGAGCTTGATAATAGCTTTTGCAAAAACAGTGACGTATATATATATATATATCTGATTCCTCACTTCTTCTGATGTTTAGGAAACCAGTACCCCCCTGGCTACCCAAATAACCAACAGATGCCAGGGGGCTACCCTCAACATCCTCCAGGCAGCGCCCCACCACCAAACTACCCTCCTCAGCCCCACGGCCAACAGGGAGGCTACCCCGGACATGGGCCTGGGCCTGGTTATGGCCAAGGGCAAGGATACGGGCAGGGCCACGGACAGGGCCATGGGCAGGGCCACGGACAGGGCCATGGGCAATGCCACGGGCAGGGCCACGGACAGGGCCACGGGCAATGCCACGGACAGGGCCACGGGCAGGGCCACGGGCAGGGCCACGGGCAGGGCCACGGACAATGCCATGGACAGGGCCACGGCCAAGGGCACTGGAGGCGGACATGGTCATGGACATGGCCACAAGCACAAGAATGGTCACACTCATGCCAAGTGTCACAAGAAAGGAAAGAACTGTCACGGGGTAAGATTCTGGCATTCTCTCAAAAGCTGAAGGCTGGTTTTGTTTGCAACAGAAATAATTCATTCTGAATACGCACAGTGAAATATAATAGTTAATACACAGCATAGTTAAGAGGATTGAAGTTTCATTGATGTGTGTTTGTGTTGTTCATCCCTGCTTCAGTCCTCCAGCAGCTCCTGCAGCAGTGACTCGGACTGAGGAAGAGTCGTGGAGTCGCAGACCTTCGATCTCTGACCAGATACTATGATCAACATTCTACTGCCCAAACGTTTTTATAAATAGATCTGTATTTTTAAAAAAAGATAGTCATAATAATCAGGCTTCTGTGAAAATATATTGTATGAATAACAACATTTAACTTTGAAAATAAAATATTCTTCAAATCTTTGGTGTAAGAGAAACGTTCCGGACATTACTGCATCTATGATTGTTTGTTGAGTAATTACTGTGTGTGATAAATACCAGTAAATGAACTATGAAGTTTCTTGTCTTTTCATTTATGGGAACGCTTTTTCTTCTTGTCATATAATAATAATATAACTGTGCAGTATTTGTGGACATTCGTAGAAGATGCATCAAGATGTGGCAAACTTCAGTTTTTAATTTTACTTCAGCAAAATACAGAAGTATCATAGAAGTAAAACACAGAATAAGAAATGTGGTTTTTGACAGAGTACTGAAGTACAGGGTTATAAACCAGCAAAATCATCAACTGGTAACTACAGCTGTCAATAACATACATGGTGTAAAAAAACCAGTGTGGTGGAGTAGAGATATAAAGTAGAATGTAATGGAAATACTCACATGAGAGAATCTGGTTCCTCACAGTCGCTGATTGTGCAGCAGTTCAGAAAAATATTTCCAAAGTCCAAAATTGTACTTTCGACAGAACACATACTGTTTGATATTACTACTACTACTTCTACTACTACTACTACTACTACTACTACTACTACTACTGCTGCTACTACTACTACTACTGCTGCTACTACTACCACTACTACTTCTACTACTACTACTACTACTACTACTACTACTACTACTTCTACTACTACTACTACTACTACTACTACTACTACTACTACTACTGCTGCTACTACTGCTGCTACTACTACTACTACTACTACTACTACTACTAGCTGCTACTACTACTACTACTACTACTACTACTACTACTACTGCTGCTACTACTACTACTACTACTTCTACTACTACTACTACTACTGCTGCTACTACTACTACTACTGCTGCTGCTACTACTACCACTACTACTTCTACTACTACTACTACTACTACTACTACTACTACTACTACTACTATACTACTACTACTGCTGCTACTACTACCACTACTACTTCTACTACTACTACTGCTGCTACTACTACTACTACTGCTGCTACTACTACTACTACTTATAATAATAATAATAATCATACATTTATACAGCACTTTTAGCGATGCTCAAATACATTTTACAGTGGTTTAAAAAATACAATGAAAACTAATAACCAGAAATATAAAATACATAAAATAATAGCCTGTGTTCTTTCATTATTGATTATCTAATGCCACGTGTTAACAAATCATAAAGTAGGAACATTAAAAAAACAATCTTTCTGAATTCTCTGGTTCCACTTTGTAAGAACACCAGACACAGTACCCCTTCCCGACAGTAGAGGGCAGTGTCGCACAAACACAGTTGCGGGCTCAGCCCTCCTGGGCGTCACCCTCACTGACCAATCAGAGGCTGCTTGTGTCCTCTACCAGGAAGTGAAGTGGAGAGGGCAGTGGAGACGATCTGTGTTTCCATCCAGCAGCTTCTGTGGACACGAGACCAGAGACAGACCATAATGTCTCTAACGCTGTTAACATCCTGCAGGTAGGAGCTGGAGGACATGTCTCTGACTCTGTCCTCGGGGACACGTAGTGGAGGAGACAGCTCGAGGGGCTGCACGCTCACTTCGGAGGAAACAACTATTAAGAAGTGAACTGTGTTATTAACTCTATAGTGACTGGAAACTGAATAATATCCCTGAGGGGAGTTTTGAGATCATGAAGAACAGTTCTCCTCCCTCTGTCCTCCTGTCCTCTGTCCTCCTCCCTCTCTCCTCCTGGCCTCTGTCCTCCTCCCTCTCTCCTCCTGGCCTCTGTCCTCCTCTCTCTCCTCCTGTCCTCCTCTGTCTCTCCTCTGTCCTCCTCTCTCTCCCCCTGTCCTCCTCTGTCTCTCCTCTGTCCTCCTCTCTCCTCCTGGCCTCTGTCCTCCTCTCTCTCCTCCTGTCCTCCTCTGTCTCTCCTCTGTCCTCCTCTCTCTCCTCCTGTCCTCCTCTGTCTCTCCTCTGTCCTCCCTCTCTCCTCCTGGCCTCTGTCCTCCTCCCTCTCTCCTCCTGGCCTCTGTCCTCCTCCCTCTCTCCTTCTGGCCTCTGTCCTCCTCTCTCTCCTCCTGTCCTCCTCTGTCTCTCCTCTGTCCTCCACCCTTTGTCCCTATGTCCTCCTCTCTCTCTCCTTCTGTCCTCTGTCCTCCTCTCTCCTCCTGTCCTCTGTCCTCCACCCTTTGTCCCCCTTTCCACCTGTCCTCTGTCCTCCTCCCTCTCTCCTCCTGTCCTCTGTCTTCCTCCCTCTGTCCTTCTCCCCTCTGTCCACCTGTCCTCCTCCCTCTGTTCTCCTGTCCTCCTCCTTCTATCCTCTCTCCTCCTGTCCACCTGTCCTCCTCCTGTCCTCTGTCCTCCACCCTTCCTCCCTCTGTCCTCCTGTCCTCCTCCCTCTGTCCACCTGCCCTCCTCCCACTCAGTCTCTAATGTTTGTCCCCTCCCTGTCTGTCTCCTCCAGACTGAGATCACTCTGCAGACTGCAGCGAATCCAGAGACACATGGTGAGTTATTAATGCTCTAATGTATTTCCATTGTTCTTCACAGTATTTAGAGAGAGATTAAAAGTAAACAAAAGGAACTTGATTTATTTGTTAAGCAGTTAAACGTGGAACCGGCTGATGTGTCTGACAAACCACAACAAGGAACCAGCTACAAATCAATGATTCACTCAAAGCTACATTAACGCCCTTCACGATGCTCGGTGAAACTGCCTTTTGTAAAGATCTCTACAGATGCTGTGTGTCGTGTGTTTTCCATCAGATGTCCAGTCATGTGGAAGCAGACGTGTTGCTGGAGAAAGTGGGCCGAGCCGGTGTGATCACCTTGAACAGACCCAAAGTCCTGAACGCCCTGAACCTGCCCATGATCCGACAGATCTACCCTCAGCTCAAGGTGCGTGGAAAACCCGGTTCATGTAAACTTCAACTAGGCCGAAGGTCAAGGAGCGACCTGTGTCAGGTCATCGGCCACATCAGTGTGCTATGGACAGATTTGACCATAAACCCTTTTACACCGTTTGACCCCAAGTTGCTGCACTTATGTAACAGTTTATAGTTTAGCTGTAAAGTCGTGTTGAACAATAATTAGGTTTGATTTAGCTGGATAATAGTTAAACTTTTGTTTTGAATGTCGTAACTAAACACTATATGATACCTAACCTTGTTTAAGCTCAGCAACATACAAAATGAACATGTTCCGATTATGACGTCTTGTAAATGTAGCGTCTTTCTTTGTGTGTGTGTGTGTGTAATTCTAGACGTGGGAGAATGACAATGACACTGACCTTGTCATTGTCAAAGGAGCCGGTGGGAAAGCTTTCTGCGCTGGGGGAGACATCAGAGGTACGAAGCAGCCTTGCAGGTTCAATCAATGGGAGGATTCGATGTGCATCATGACTAAAAATGTCATTATTATATTATTTTCTAGCGGTCACAGAAGCGGGGAAGGCCGGCGACTCTCTTGCACAGGACTTTTTCCGGGAGGAATACATTCTCAACGATGCTATAGGTGAGCTTAATGAATTCAATGGCAATCTTTATAAATTAGTATCTGTTCTCCACTGATATTCATTCACCTACAGTGATATTTCCAAACTGTCACATCAGTTTTCCTTCTTGTTTTTTTTAACTCATATTATTTCATCTCCCAAGGATCCTGCAGAAAGCCGTACATCGCCCTTATTGATGGAATAACTATGGGAGGGGTAAGTGCATTTATTTTTAATATAAGTAGTTGCATGGAAAGGTTAACCTTGGACAGATTCGTGTTAGATATTGTTTTATTTTGCGTCATAGATTTGTATTTCTCGTCTCCCTAGGGCTTCACTGTTGAGCATTTCTCTTTGGATGAGGTGTGATATAACCTTTTGCCAGTAGGGGTCAGTACAGAGCTGTATTCCACTGTTACCTGCTGCAGTTTGCAAGGTGGCCTCTGATTGGACAGAATGAGAAGTGACGAAGCGCTGTTGCTGCCACTGGTTCTTCCCTCCAGCTGTCAGATCTGGTTGGAATATGAAGTAGTACCTCACCCAGAGTGAGTGTGATGATGATGTGTGATTCAGACAGAGCTGTTGAACTCACCAGGTCGAAGAAGAAGAAGAAGAAGAAGAAGAAGTCTGTCGTTTGGATGAGTCGGTTCTTTTTCTTCTGTTGTGACCTTGACTTTGATTTTACCCATGATGTGTCACCAAGGTCGCACACAGCCACCAGTGTGTAGCGGGTCATTACTCAGTGTGTGTGTGTGTGTGTGTGTGTGTGTGTGTGTGTGTCAGTGTCAGTGTCAGTGTCCCTGTGGCAAAGAGATGTTTGAGGACCAGAACAGTTGCTCTCATTATAACGAAGTGACCATTACAGTTCGTTATAAACTTATAAGTTAACGATCCGTCTGCTGTTGAAATCTCTTCAGGAGTAATTTCAGTGATTAAGTTCGGATCAATGTTGATCGACTTTTTTGGGGGATTGTTGAGGGAGATTTAGAAATAAATACTAAATCCCCCGGTGATGTAACTGACGATGACGACAACTGTCGAACTTGGAATGCTGGGTTTCTGTGTTTTTGTTTGACTCATTGTGTTATTTTGGACGTGCTGTCAGGTCTTTGCACTGTTTGTCTGACTGTTTTCTTTTAAGTAGAGAGAAGTAGGACTTTCACAAGATGGGCTGAAGATGACAGCTTGTAGTTGTGTATGGTTTTGTCTTTTGAGAGGTCAGAGTTGGAAGTGTGCGTTTCGAGTAACCAGACATTATTCTATCTTTTATTTTTGTTCTTCAATCAGTTCTTAGGGGAAATATCTGACTCCTTAGCGGCACTATGTTGCTCAGCTACTTGCTAACGTTGTCTGTTTGCTGCTGGACAGGTTATGCACAGTGAGTTTGTCACTGTTTTTTGACTGACAGCTGCCTGCTTGTGGAAATAATGAAATGAAAGCAAAAACAATTTTTGAAATAGTAAAAACTGTAAAAACCCTGTAGAGCTGAGTCCAGTCATCACGCTCTGTGGGTTTGTCACTGTGAGCGTTCACATCAAGTCATATATATATATATATATATATATATATATATATATATATATCATGTTCCAGGAAAACATACTTTGTGAGGCCACCATGACCTTGACCTTTGACCTTTAGCTGCCAAAAATCAAGTGATTCAATCCTTGAGTCCAAGTGAATGTTTGTGCCAAATGTAAAAGGATTCCTTTCTGGTGTTCGAGAGATTTCACCTCCACAAGGCAAAAAATGTGCTTTGTGAGGTCACTGTGAACTTGACCTTTGACCCTCGACCACCAAAATGTAATTAGGCCTCCTTGTGTCCGAGTGATGATGATGTCAGCAAAGTGCTTGGTTGGCTTTATGGCTCTGGGAACACAGCGATGTGACGTCTACCTCCAGTATTTGTCACGTCGACTCAGTGACACTAATGTTGACACAAACCATCCTCGGGCTGATTGCTGGTGCGTGTGTGTCATGGTGGAAAACAGGCGAGCTCTATATAAGGAGAAGTCGGAGAGGCACCAGAGTCTCTGTTGCCAGATCTGCAGAGAACTCGGGGCAGAACTCCCACGTAGAACCAGAACTCGTCTGAATGATAACAAACCCACAGGGAATCAAGACATGTCATTAGCAGGTCAAAGACACACACACACACACACACACACACACCACCTCTTACATCACAGGAATCTCATCTCACGCACATTATTCATTGCTGCCCAAGATTAAAATCCCTAGAATTAAGGCCTGTGCGTCGTTAATCCGTGTCTGTCGTGCTTTGCGTTTGAGCAGACGCTGTGTCTGTCGTTCCTGTCAGCATGTTTGGGATTGCTCTTCAGATTTTAAACACTGACATCGTGTCACGCTGACTGTTTGTAGTCGTGGACATTTGTCTGGAGACTGTAATCTCTTCCTCTTGTCAAACAGAAGTCTTTTATGTCCCATGTCCACGTCACCTGATCAGAGGACGACAGCGAGAGGAGGAGGATTCTCATTTTCAGAGCTTGCACAGTGCCTCTTGTGATGTAGAAAGTAATGCAACATATATGTTGTGCTTTTTCACAAAACCTCTGCTTTACCTGGAGAGCAGAGGTGGTGCACACAGCTCTTCTCCAATCCTCCTAATGGATTCCACCCCACCTGTTTTATCAATATTTGTACAAGCCAGATATCCTAATGAGGCCTTTATGAACCGCTCCTTCATCATCGTAAACTCTGGGTTATAAATTTTGTAAAGCTTGAGCTATAAACACGCTCCTCTGTGCACTTTTTCACTTTTCAATTGTTTACAGCAGGATCTGCAGACATGCTCTTATATGGTGCGTGGTGGTACCACACCAGCATGGAACAATGTTCCACTACTTTTATGGAGAAACTCGGCTAATGTTGATGAAACGCTCCCTCGTTCCTCTGGGTGCATCCAACAAATTTTTCTCCTTCCTTTCTTTCCTCAGCAAAATCTGCTTTTGCTCTTGTTTTCCAGTCGTGTTGTTTCTATGAGAGCTGGGCAATAAAACAATATATAGATATATATTCATAGATAGGTATAAGATATAATTATAATTATTATTATATTATTGAAATCCACATATTTAACACCACTCTATTTCATGCTCCCAGTTTTTGGGATTGAAAGTTTCCCACCAAACGTCTCCAGAGAGAAACTGAACCCAGTTTCCTTGTCCTGAGACCAAACTGCCAACGTGTTGACAAAGTGCAGTCGTGGAGTATTTCACATCCTAAACTAACACAAGTCACAATCTGTGTCTGTTGTGTGCCTCTTTGTGTTGTGTGTCTCTGTCAAAGGCCTGTTTAGTCTCCAGCTTGTTGTCTGTAATCACACACTCACTGATTGTCAGTTGGCAGTGATTCAGCCGTCAGCAGGCAGCTTTCTTTGTATTTGTCTATTATTTCTTAAACTGGAATCCATATCTTCTGTTGACTTAAAGTGAATTCAAGTCAAGTCTCCCCCCCTTCAGAGTGTCGAAGTGCCCTTGGGCAAGATTCTGAACCCCTGATGTCTGTGCCGGTAGTGTGTGTTTTAATGTGTGTGATAAAGTGCTGCACATAGATGCACTGTGTGAAATGTGTGTGTCGCCGCTTGTAATGCCTCTGACAACAGTTTCCAACAAAACACGCTACAACAAACTTGTATGTAACGTAATTAAACACAGTTAAAATGTTTTATTATTCATTTCCTCCTTTTAAGGCTCATGAGTTGATAAACTGCCGTGTTGCACAGAATGAATGATGATAAGGTTGTGAATGGTTCAGTGATAACACCGGCAGGTGCTGTGGCTTTTAGTGTTCACTGTTGGCTCCACATGTAGAAGCTGTTAAAGACGCACACTCACTGTGTGTTCCCATGGTGGCAGTTGGTATCTACAGTTCTCATCTCTTTTCCCTCGGTGTGAAAATGTGACTCTCCTCAGCTCTAAAGCTGCTTTCAGACGTGCACTGAAGTCCCGACGTGTTCCTGTCACTTCCCCAGGGGGCGCTATAGTGTTCTGGACACTTTCTGGAACTCTGGAGGGATTTTCCTTACATGTGGCACAAATTATTCACCGAGACTCAAGGATGACTTACATATACTATTCTTTCCCCTCTCTTTTATTAATTACATTACATTTATTTTATGGTTAATGGCTTTAATAAAGAGACTTGTACTGTATATACACTATACTTTATATACACTATACTGTCTATGAACTACACTATCTACACTCTACTGTATATACAGCTGCTCCCAATTGAAAGAGACAAGAGGAAACATCTTGGCTCGTGTACTATTGAGCTTCCAGCAGATTTACGATGACCAGAGACTTGACGTTGTCTCCATGAATCAATAAACCTGAAATAGGAATTCATTAAAAGAAATGAATCACCAGCATCGTCCTCTTCATGTGATTGAGAAGCCCTCTGGGTTTTACCTGCTTTCCTTCCACTGTCATCAATCACCAGCAGTGGACGACGTATTGGATTCTCCTCTGAACTCACCACTGAATGACCCTGCTCCTCGGTGTAGGTCTGACGCAGTTAGAACATCTTCCCCTGAGCCTGAACGATTTCTTTATTAATAAGAAATCATCAGAACTGATAATTAGGGTCGTTGGAGTAATGTGATTACACTCTGCTCTTGGATTACATCCACTTATCTTGAGCTCAAGCCATTTTGTGTGTCTTGTCTTTTTCTTTATCACTGTCTTCTTTTCATTTTTATCTTAAAGTCAATTTAATGGATTCCTTTGCTGCAGTTAGAGTTTGGTTCTTCTTGTCTCCTGCTGATTGGATAAAGGACAGTTGGGTTAATACGTTAATGAATCAGGACTAATGAGCGAGCTGAGTGAGTCTAAATGACTCTGCTAATTGATTGTTCATTAGAACTACTTGGCCACTCACCTGTCAGGCTTATATAATGCACTTGTTGCGTATCTACATTGTGTGATACAAGTCCAGGATGTGTGCAAGGGGGATTTTGTTTCCATGGTAACCAGGTAATATAATCTGACACACATACACAGAGTTCTTACTGCTCTGGAAATGTCTTCTGGACAGTGCTGCTCATTAGTCTTTCTCTGCAGAGGTGACAGTTGTTAATGATGTCTCCTTGCCCTGCCTGCCCTCCCTGTGTCCTCTGTCTGCACAGCTGGTTTCCTCTTCTATTCATCCTTGATGCATCCTTGCACTGATTTGCTTCCTAACCCTCGTTCTCCTCCACCCGCAGGGCGTGGGTCTGTCGGTCCACGGACGTTTTCGAGTGGCCACCGAGAAGACGCTGTTTGCCATGCCGGAGACTGCCATCGGTAAGACTGTCCTGACACAAGGGTGGTTGTGTTATACCCTCATCATGAAGAGCTTCATATTATCTGTCCACCACAGAACAGTCTCTCGCCTGCTGACTCCAGCTGTGCAGCCATCCTTTCTCATTATTGAAAGACACGTTTCCTCAATTCTTTCACTTTCCTTGCACTTTAAAGGTAGAAAATGGTTAATTTCAGTTCTGAGACACTTTGCCCTATTGTCACTTTAAATTCAGCCACTTTATCAAAACCCCACTTTGATCATTTCACAATGAATCTCATGTAAAACTGTGTTTCATTTTGTAGAAAAGTTTAAATCCTAAAATATAAAAAACATGAATAATTACACAGATCTTCAAACTTACGAACTTTGCATTATCTAAGACCACTTAGCAAAAATAAGAGCAGTGTAATATATAATAATAAGTAATAATAAATAAAATTATCCTACATAAGGAGTTTATTTTGGAGTTTACTGTTTACACTTCCTGGAGTGTAAGCAGCCACTGGCAGGATGCTAAGCTAGAGCTAGATTGCTCTTTAGCTAATTGACTCCTGTAGACAGATGGCCGACTCCTGAGGCGCTGAGGAGATTAGTAACAAATCTCTTACAACTAACAAATTGCAGCTGACATTTTAACATAAACTAGTCTGTAACCACTTAAGTCCAGATGGCTCATCACTGGTCTCTTACTACGTATGAATGTGAGTTTAAACAAGATATTAGGAGAAGAATGGCAGCAAGTGCAGCGAGTGTCCTCAGTGTATTGACCTCATACAGGTGATGGATAGATTCTGAAGGGCTCCTAAACATGTTCGATGGTCACTTCGAATCCCCTCAACCGACAGATGTTGTTATAGTTCAGTTGATAAGGTAATACAGTGAGTGTCTGACCCGTGCACAGACTATAGCCTTCCTGCTGATGTGCTGTGCTGTGCTATCTGGATGAGGATTATGTTGTCAGCGGACAGGAAATGACTGTAACAGAAAGCAAAAGGCAAGACGTGCTCGTTGATGTGGTCTGATAGATGTGTGGGATTTTCTCAAAGGCAAGGCCACAATGAAGAGTGGGAGGAAATGGGATGATAATTCAATTGCATGGGCTGAGGACTGACTATATGAGGAGATTGGTGATCAGTGTGTGCGTATTCAGGGTCTCAGTGTAACAAAAGACATCCAGTGTCTCTCGTTTTAGTATTAATGCTGAAACGAGACTCTCCTGGTGTCTGTCCAACTCTCCAGTGTCTTTGGCAGGAGGGACAGGAATCTTGTCTAATCCTCCTCTGAGCTGCTGTGGTCATAACACATTGTCACTATTGTTGTTACTCGACTCCCAGGCCTCTGCACCAGCCGCTATCAGCACCTCCTCTCTGCAATCACAAACCTGCTCTTCACGTTGCACCGTTAGCGCATCGCAGCCGCTTCAAGACCCTCTCTGCTTATTTTAGCTTTGATCCCGGAGTGGGATCTTTTCAAGAGCCTCTCCTATGTGCTGAGTTTCCTCTTAGCTGCAGTCACACTGTGGAATCTGGCTTTTTCCACCGAAGTAGGTCAATATGGTGTAGGAGAGGTTTCGAGTGCTGGAACTGTCTTGACATTTTAGTTTGTTAAGTTAAACAAATTCCAGTGTAGCAGAATAACATTCTCGCTTTATTTTTTAAACTCGTCAGACCTCTGCTTGTCTTTGCTTAAATGATGCGGGGCACCTAAACAGAAGAGGGAGGTATAAGTTAATTAAGCAAGAGATACCAGTGTTCACAGATCAATCCACATTAGAAGAGTTAATGTAACAGGGCTGAAATAACATGGTGGATGCATCATTAAGTCACAGGCCTGATTGCAGAGGAAGTTTGAAGTGTGCAGCTGTGTCCTAATTACACGAAGATGCATCAACATCCTTTCACATTAACATAATAAAGAAAAGAAAGAGTTTGATGTAATAGCTTTTCCCCATTGTACAGTGTCCTCATAATCAGGGCTGTGAGTAATTCAAGTGCATGTTCTCCTTTATTCTGTGGTCGTTGGCTGGTGGGAAGCCAGTGAGGGTTCTCAACTTGCTGCAGTAGTTCCAGCTCAGTCGTGGGTATGTGTGTAACACACCAGCAGCAAAGCACATCAGTGATAAAGAAGCAGCTGTGTCACAGACGTAGCACTTGGCTGTCGACACGTTCCGTGGGCCAAGTTGAGAGTTAACCATGATGAGGAGCACAGCTCGTAGGGGAGGGGACGCTTCTAATCAGGAGAACATGAGGAAAATACAAAGACAATATAAAGGAACTTATCCCGGAGAATATTTTTGCGTCATCAAGCAAAGGTCCGTCCATTCATTATCTACACTGCTTATCCTGTGGGGGTCCTGGTGGAGCTGGAGACAGTCCCAGCTGACATCGAGAGACAGGTCGCCCATGTATCACAGTGACAAACAACCATTCACTCTCACATCCACACCTCGGGTTAATTTAGAGACTCCTATTAACCTAAACCTCAGAAAGTGTTAAATGACCATAGGTTCAATAAAACTAGTCAGAAATGTAATAAAAAGTTAAAGGAGTAAAGTGACAAACCCATTAAAGGCCTGTATTGAGTAGTTTTTACTGTTGCCCTCAGTACCTTTACTGACTGTGTCACAATGGAAGAGACGTCATCCTTTGTTCCTCTCTGGGTTTCATCACAATATCAGCCCCTCCACTGCCATTACCAGGGTCCTGGGCATCATTTATTAATGGTCTTCCACCCTCCCCCCCACCACTCAACAACACTTTGTCATTCAACAATCACCCTTCACACGCAGGACCAAAGACGAGTGAGACAGCCTGTGACCAAGGGTGCAAATGTCTGGCACAATTATTAAATTATTTAAGACTTTATTACAGATCGAAAAAAAAGATCTTATCATCACCAATTTAAATGAAATGACGAAAACCAACAAAGAAATGATCTTTATTCCTTTGTACTCCATTGTTCCCCAAAAATTATAAAACACATAAAAATAAGCCATACTGCTCCTACACACACACACACACACACACACACACACACACACACACACACACACACACACACACACACACACACACACACACACACACACACACCACGTACACCGTCCTGCTGCTGTAAATACTCATAATCCACAGCTGGAAACAGTTCATGACACATGGCTCAGTTTCCTCCTGGTTGAGAAACACTTGCAGTCCAAATCTTTTAGGAATTAACTGAGCTGCTCTTGAAAAATAAAACTCTGTGGCCTGTTTTTAAAGATCCACATCTCCTGTAAGAACCAATGGGTTTCGAGCTGAGCGCCACAGACAAGAGTGGGAAAGACGGAAAGTTTAGTGAGACAGACTAATTAACTGTTGGTCTTTTAATGGGATTTAGTTAATAATAAGAAAAATGCTGAATAATACCAGACGTTATTTCCCCTTTAGGAGTAGTGCAGTTACTCCCTCAGGGTCATTACTGTGTGCAGGATTCTTCACAGTTACAAAAGCTCTAATGTTGACAATAGTTACTCACTTCATATCATCGTATTCCAGCTGCAGCAGTCACTCAAGTGATGGACTGATAAACGGACAAAAGCTTAAATCAAAGCGTTTATTTTTTTCTTGCAGCTTTATAACAAAATCACAAAAGTAATCCGCAGATGAATCAATACATGATGTAAAGATAAGAATTGGTAGTTGCAGCCCTGAAACTACACACACACACACACACACACACACCCCCCCCCCCCCCCCCCCCCCGTGTGGCAGGATTACCAGATTTAACCTGGACCTGCTGTAGCATTTTGAACGGCTGCCATAATCTGACACATTTATGATATTACGTTTTCAGCCCTGAATCAGGTCAACTCATCTAATCCCCCCCCCCCCTCTCTCTCTCTCTCCCCGCTGTTCAATGCCCCGCCCCCCCCCAAAGCTGTCAGAAAACTGTGACCCTGTAGAATCTCATTTCCCGTCAGAACCACAGGAATCAAATTGAAACATTATTGATGATGCACGTGAACTGTGTTCAGATTAGGGCTGTGGATTATAATGAAGTGTGTGTGTGTGTCTGTTACTGGTGTGTTAGAGATATTTTGTGAAGGTGGTGGCTCTGTTTTAATACTTAATACTATAGTGCACTACTTTAAATGA
The DNA here is from genome assembly GCA_026259375.1 of Verasper variegatus. Taxonomy (NCBI): domain Eukaryota; kingdom Metazoa; phylum Chordata; class Actinopteri; order Pleuronectiformes; family Pleuronectidae; genus Verasper; species Verasper variegatus. The sequence continues at coordinate 3,013,957 of CM048052.1, read as the reverse complement.
TTTGTTATAAAGCTCCACCAATTAGTTGTTTGATTAATTTGTCCCTGAAAAGAAAGTGAATCTGCAACTATTCTGATAACTGTTTAAATTCAAATATGCTTTTCCTTGTCTCACACAAAGTTAGATGGAATATTGTTGGCTCTCATCTCCCTGCCCGCTTTAAGTTGCTGTCACATCGTTTTTGAGGTGAACAGTAACAAACGGGTTGAAACTGTACAGAAATATGTTTCAAAGCAGAACTTTCTGGGGTTTTTTTCGACAGGGCTTTTCCCCGACGTGGGAGGTGGTTATTTTCTGCCAAGGCTCCAGGGCCGATTGGGTCTGTTTCTGGCTTTGACGGGTTTCCGCCTCAAGGGACGTGATGTGCACAAAGCCGGAGTGGCCACTCACTTTGTTGAGTCTAAGAAGGTAAAGAAGCTCCACTTCAACTTCAGCTTTATTCATACAGCACTTTATAAAACAACATTGTTGATCCAAAGTGCTTTACAACATATCGTCACATCACTACCGTCACCAAAAACAATAAAATAAACAACAACAACACAACATTCAGGGCACGTTTAAAAGCTAATGAATAAATAAGTGCTTTCAGGTGATGGGAGGGAGAGCGTTCCAGAGTCTTGGGGCAGCGATGGAGAAAACCCTGTCCTCACAACACTTAGTTCTTGATCTTGGGACGGACAGCTGTCTCTGGTCAGAGGATCTCAATGTGTTGACAGTGTTGTATGGGGACAGGAGACAAAACAGAGGAAAACATGGACAGGAAACCAAATATGTTATCCAATACATTTGACTGTTCATTATCTAAACCTGCCAGCAGCTCCGGCCCAGAGTGTGAGTGATGCTGCAGGGAGGTTAAAGGTTGAGGTTAAAGCTCTGCACTGGGAATCTGTGTGCTGAGTCACTGGGTGTCTCACTCTTACTTAGACGTGCCAACACACACAGGTTGTGTTTCTCTGGCTTCTGGCTTGACGTCAAAACCGTGGGAGGCCGAGCTTTTTTAAGACCATAACCTTGAATTTCAGGACGTACCAGCAGTGAGCTGGATCGACTTTATTTAGCAAAGTTTGAAGGTTGAAACTTCTCCCTTCAGATTAATAATAACAAGCTAAATTCTATTACATAAATAGAGTAACTAAAGCAGAGTGACTGTACTTTTTTAAAAGTGTGTTTTGAGTGAAAGCTCTTGCATCCAATCCAAACATGGGGCTATTTTTAAAATGATAAACTGAATCCAGTTGAGAGTCTCGTGGGATCAACACAGACACAGGATGAAAGCGTTTCTGTGGCTCCTGTTCATCTCATGCCTTCAATCATGCCTCACTAGATCCCCGAGCTGGAGAAGGAGCTGGTGGACTTGAAGTCTCCTTCTGCTGACGACATCAGCCGAGTGCTCGACACCTACCAGAACCAGGTCAGAGTCTTCACACCTTTATAACCTGAAGACTGAGGTGGAATTGAAAATAGCCAGAACAGAAAATAACAATGTTTCTCTCTCTCCACAGAGTCGTCTGGATTCTGAGAAGCCTTTTGTTCTGCACAAGCACATCTCTGATATTGACAGGTAGGAAAAGAATCTCACAACAAGGGGATATTTTGTATTTATGTTAAGTCCATAAATCCCAAGATTGATTGATTTCCCACAGAGAACTTCATTACATCTGGAACAAACATTCACTGGGACTCAAGGATGACCTGATGAGGTCAAAGGTCAAGGTCACTGTGACCGTTTTTTTGACCTCTTGAATATCATATCTCTTGAAGGAATTTACTTTTGATCAGTTGTCCCTTGAACTCAAGGATGAACTGATTCGATTTCACTGGTCACGTTGACGTATCTAAATCTGGGGGGGAAACAGTATCTAAATGGAAACTACACTGTGGTTTGCTGATGGGATTTTGTTTGGATGACACTCGAGCTCTATGGCTCAGAGGAATAAGGATATATCAGGTTTCTAGTACGCGAAGAAAACTCACTAGCAAAACATTTGTGCTTTCAAGTTGGACTTAGGGGAAATAGATTTTTACAGTGAGGTAACCTGCTGAAGATCTAAATCCATGTCTGTGTGTTTCTCCCTTAAGGCTGTTCAGCTCCGGCAGTGTGGAGGGAATAATGCAGAATCTGAAGGCAGACGGTTCTGAGTTTGCTAAGAAACAGGCTGAGGTATGTTCCTGACCTGCAGCTGCATCTCAATCACTCACATCAATCCCTTTTTCTCCGGGTAGAGAAACCTGTCAGAGGTTTGATAATAAGGTGTATGTTTCTAGAACTGCTGCACCCCTGCACAGAGCCTCTCTGCAGGAAACCCCCCGCTGAGAGTGCTGGGATGTAGCCAGGGCATTATTTGGGTTTAGTTGTATATATTCGTAATTAGTAGTTACCTCGGGCTAAGCACTTAATGGGGTTAGTCTTTAGTCTCGTGCCTTGTTGGCTGGACCAGAATCCCTCCTGACACATTTCCACTGTGGCCTCGTTCCGTAAATGTGCCTTAATGAAACTACAATTGACTTTTTGCATAGACGAGTCTCTTCTATCTGATTTACTCCGATTGCCCCCATCCCCGTCCTACCCCACCCCGCTCCTCTCCTTATTGTTTCACGACTGATCACTCCGAGGTCCCTCCAGGATTTTAAAGCTGTTAGTAAGATTCTCTGATGACTGATCATTGTTTATTATTTCATTTGTAACACACAGAATAGTTGATATTAAATAACACATTTAAAGCTCAACACATAGTCTCAAACCGTGAAGATCTGAATTGAAGCCAAATGGGATCAGCTCAGCCATTAAATATTTATTATAAACCCACTGCTACGGGACCACAGACTCACAGTCCTGCCCTCAGTATTAACAATGCACAACCACGTCTGTGCTTATTCTTCTTCTGTGATACTTTTTGCAGTTAAATCCTCTAAAAGCAAATTCAGCAGTCGGTCACAGTTTCTCTGCTCAAAGTCTCAAGTCACTTTAACGCGTCTCCTCCTCCAGACTTTGTCCAAAATGTCTCCCACTTCCCTGAAGCTCACCTTCAGGCAGCTGCAGGAGGGCGCCTCTCTGAGCCTGCAGGACGTGCTGGTGATGGAGTATCGACTGGGCCAGGCCTGCATGGTAAACACAACTAACTCCACTGGCAGCTGTTTGACACAAGATTTGACTTGACATATTAGAGTTTAATCACACGGTTGACTGGTCTCTGTTGTTTTGCAGAGGGGCTGTGACTTCTATGAGGGTGTCAGAGCTGGTAAGTGCACAACCAAAGAGGAATAAGGTGGACGTTGGGTGTGAATTTCAGTTTTCTATAGAAAACAATAAAGAACTAAAGAGCAACGATCAAAACGTGAAACACTCATCGTCTGTTTCTCTGTGTCGTGTCGTTCTGCGTGTGTCCAGTGCTCGTCGACAAGGACCAGAGTCCCAAGTGGAGGCCGTCGACGCTGGAGGAGGTGTCCGAGCAGAGCGTAGAGCAGTGCTTCTCCTCGCTGGGAGAGAAGGATCTGACTTTCTGATGGCCCGTCAGCCAGCAGCTGTTTCCCACCTCCGAACACACACACACACACACACACACACACACACACCACTAAGCCTTCTGTAAACAACTGCTTCCTGTCCCCACATCCCTGTATGGTCATCTGAGAGGACTCTACTACTAAGGATGGGAGAGTCTGTTATTTTAGGACGAGTGCACACATAGATCTGCAGTGGGTCGACTCTGTACCTTTTAAATATGAGTGACATTTAACAGAAAACCTCACACAGGCTGTTCCTCTGCAGCTGAGGAAGAGGAGGTCTGACTCATGCTCAAGGCCAGAAATGGGAGATGAAGGTATGAGAGGTAGCTATATCAGACACCGTGTGTGTCCTGCACACTGTGAGAAACACTGAGAGTGTTGCTCTGCAGTGGAAGTGGAGTCTTTTCTGCCAAAGCTGTGGAGCAGTGACTCTATCTGCTGCAGCCGAGCAGCAGCGTTGCATTACCACGAGGACACCGGCAGGAAAAGGGATCTGACCACTGAGTGCTTCAGGACATTTCCTGTGGGTGTTGGTTGATGTGACACAGATCATTATCATCTGTATTTCTGCAGAAAGGCCACTGACTCTCATACAGACAAAGGTATCGTCTCTATTTCACTAGTTTTCCTCATTTTACAGTATTTTCTTTGTAGTGGTGACTGTTTTTAGAAAACGTCAATAAAAAGGCTCATCTCTCCCAAATCAGGCCACATCTTTGTTTGTTCTGAATGCATTTACATCATTGTTCCACTGCGTTATCGAAAACAAATGTACGTGATGTGGTGTTTTATATCACTGAGCACATCTTCTGATAGACGGCTTCTGGAGCAGGAATCAAATCACCTCCCAAACACGAGTTTTTAATTTGCTGCATTATTTATGAGACGACCAGCGCAGAGACAGAGATGAGACACTCATACTGTTAATGGAACTGTAGGCTTGTGTTACTGGTGAGTGCAGGAGCTGCTTGTAGACCCTGTGTTTAAAACAACTCCAGTTATAGAGGGCAGTATATATTTTTTTATAACCTCCTAAAGTATTCTTGTTCAACAATGAGTGCGTTCGTTATCGGTGTGGACGCTGCTGCTCAGATATGAAGTCCAGGCACAAAGTAAACACGTCCACTTTGAGACCCCTCTGTCGTACCGGCAGGAAGTGCTGCAGGGTTAACGCCGTAAAACCCTGAGAACGCTCTGTGAGTTTCTTCTTGTGACGTCACAGATGAACCTCGGTGTTTCATGGCAAATATTTACTTTACAAACAAAGCGCTGGCCAACTGTCATTTCTCCAGTTTGCTGCTGAACTTTAAACCTCAGGATCAAGTTTACGTCACTGAAGATGAAGTTTTTAATTTCAACTTTTCAATGACAATACTCCAGAAGCCATAAAGTAAAAATGAAATGTTTCAGTGACAATAGAAGGCATAGATACAGTTTTATTGGCATCGTCAGTTTTTACACTTGGTACCGTTTGCATGTTAAATGAATATTGTAATGTGGGAATACGCACTCACACTTTATAGTCACAGCCTGACAGGTTAATTTACCACTTTCAGTCAGCTCATGTTTCTCTGCTTCCTGTTGTGGGCCGTGCGTCACTGGATCAGGTGATTCATCTCTGCTCTTACTCTCTCTTAACTGTAATCAAGATGCTGAACAAATGAATAGCTCTTGTGTCTGAAACTTACACTGAGGTCGGTTACTCGCTTGACTTCATCAAGACCTGTAGTGCAGGGAATCCACTGGAAATCAGAGAACCTTAAAGCGACACATTTAAACTGGGGCTGCAACCGTTATGAAGATCTGACATTCATCTGCAGGTGTTCTGAACACACAAAGAAGTGTGTTCTGGATCGCTGGTCAAACAAAATAACTGACAGATGAACTAAGTGTGTGTGTGTGTCTATAGTTATGAGGGCAAATTTTGGTTCAATACCATCATTGTGAGGACATTTTTGGCTGGTCCTCACAAATTAAATTGGCTTTTTGAGGGTTAAGACTTGGTTTAAGGGTTAGAATTAGGGTTAGTACAGGGTTAGGCATTTAGTTGAGATGGTTAAGGTAAGAGGCTAAGGAAGGCATTATGTTAATGAGTGTCCTCACAACTAAAGAGAGACGTGTGTGAGGGTTAGGGTTAGGCCAGCAGCATCGCCCTTCTCTATCCCAACAGCTGCTGGTAGAAATGTTTTTGAATGAAACGGAAGGAAGGAAGCATCGTCAGCAGGAAGACACGGGGGTTAGACTGAAGACAGGTTCACACTGGGTCTGAATCCAGACTCTTTGCAGTGGAGACACAGATCTGATCAGCGCCAGAGTTCAATGGCCGAACGTTAGTGAACTGACAAAGACCGATGATACCACAGTTTGTAAAAAAAAGAAAATAACCTCACACAGGAAATGAAACATTTCTGACCCGTAACATCTGACATCAGCAGAGTCAGAACACTGAGTGTGACGAATGAGTTCAAATCAACATTATCAATAAATGAAGAGATCAATCTCCGAGCAGCTTTTCTTTTCACGCTGCAGTCCGATCTGTCTCGTGTTGTTCAAACCAGCCTTTTCCATGTGATAGATCCAAACGTTCACGACAGTGAGATCAGCCTTCGTAGTTTCATTCCAACGCAACACATGGCATCCGATGAAGATTTAGGAATATGGCATATGGACAACAGTGTCGTCTTTAATCTGTGCTGCTCTCACAACATGTTTGGGACGAGCCCAGGAATTAATCTGTCGATACAGATTAGTGCAAGTTCTGTTTCGCTTGTTCACTTTTTCAGAGATGGGATTGAGGAACCTTCAGATCAACCATCTCTGAAACACCACTTGTTAAACTGTAGATTTAAAATCATATAAAGCTCCTGATTTATTCAGTGGTGCTGCTCCACACTGAATCAGCCTCTGTTTGACTCTCATTTATCAGTACTGACTAGTTTCATGTTACTGTTATTAGAGAAGGCAAGTGGTGACAATTACCTGCCACTGTTTTATGGCTTATTAGCTCGTGTGGGAGGATTCTCACTGGCTCCTGCTGCTGTGCTGGATCTTTACAGTTACTTTATAATGATTGTAACAACGGTCAAAGCTGATATCTCAGCAAACAGCTGGGGTCTGAGCAGTTTCCCTAGCAAGGAATTATGGGTAAATCCCACTGACATCACTTACATATTTCTCTTCCAAGGCCTCGGCCGGTACCTTCACTGTCCCTCGGTCCGGTGAAGACCAGACCTCTGATAACACGGGTCGGGCTCATATTCACATTCATTAAGGACGTTGGTGGTTATGAACTATTCCAAATGAATCCACTCTGTCCCGTGGTGTGTGTTGTTCTGTTGTACAGCAGCACCACAGGGGACCGAAATGTAGATCAGATTATTTGTGCTGTTGCCCTCTGGAGGGCGGGTGGCAGTATGTCTGGGTTACGCGTTGTACATCATCACAGCGTTGACACATTACAAAATTTAGCAGAAGTTCTTTGTTTTGTTTGTTTTTTGTTTTAAACTTCAGGTAAATCCTATTTTTTAAAAGTGTCGATCCTCCTGCGTTGCTTTGCTCCGAGTCCGAGTCAAAGTTCTTAAACTGCGACGTGTGTACACAGAACATCTTGGAGTGCAGGAAATACAATTGTACACATTGTTTTGAGGAAGGTCCCGATGGATGGAGGGGCTGCGGTCGAGGCTGCCTAATGAAAATGGGGGGGGGACTGAGCTGAGGACGATGCTCCTCGTTGCGGCTCCTGCCACAGGATCTCCGGGGAGGCCATTACGGGGAAGAACTCCAGCCTGCGGGGCCTTTTGGTGGGACCAGAAGGATCCGGAGAGCTGGGTGTGTTTCAGGCCTGGTGAGACGGGTGGAGGTTTTCAAACGAGAGCCTTCACCTAATGAAGAGATCTATTAATAACTTCCTCCGTAAGAAGAGACAGCTTTGGCCCCCCCGGTGCAGCATCAATGGACGGGATAGACTTTCACCGGCAAAGAGGAACATTATGATTCCAGGAAATATCTTGCTTTGCATTCAGCCAGGCAGAGCCAAAGCCCGCTGGAGGGGCGGGGGGGGGGATAAGGTCCGAGGAAAGACGATATTCCAACTGAAGATGCTCTGCTCTGTGAGGCTCCAGCTTTGAAACAGATAATCACACGAACATGGACGGGATCAGAGTGCTTTGGTCGCCCAGGACGAGGGTTTTAAAGCTCTCCCAGTAAAATCCAATTGTAGAAAGAGGTCAAATCTGAATAACTGGCAGCTCATTCATCTCGCAGCAGGTAGACGCTTGAATGATTCATTCTGAACAAATGTGTGTGAGACTGTTGACCTCGACCTCCAGTCTCGCTATCGCAGCAGTCTCGGCTCAACCCGGCCTCTTCCACGTGACACGCCGTCCCCTGTCATGGCACGTCACACTCAATGTAAGGGATGTCACTGTAGCGGCAGTCGACCTCCACCCACTGCTGCACGGCCCGGGCCACGATCTCCTCGGAGAGCCTCTGGGCGTACTCCAGCAGCACCGGGCTGACCTCCGCCGCGCCCATCTCCGAGTGGACCAGGTAGGCCTTCTCGCCCCTGGATCTACCGACCGTCTTCTCTGTGGAGTTTGCATTCTGGGCCCCGGGGTCACTCCTTTTGGATTTGACGCACCCCATGCTCTTGGCGATGTAGCATTGGTTTGGGTGGGAGGCGTGTGGCGGGCGGCGAGGTGCGAGAGTCTTTTTGGGTCAGATCTGCAACTCGTACGTCTGTGGTTTCATCTCAGCGAGTGGTCAGTACAACCCAGAAGCGAAACCCTGCTCTGTGCTGCTGTCATCCACTCCCACTGCCTCCCATGTCCCAGGGGGGTTTACGATCAGAGGGTGTTGGAGAGTGCAGGGCGGCGAGCGGCTAGGAGGCCCATCCCTGTGTTGCTGTGGCGCCGTTGAAACAGTCAACCTCTGCTGCCTTGCTGCCGAGAGCTCGTCCCTTCCTCAACTGCAGAGAGAAAGAGAGAGGGGGGGGGGGGATTTCAGTGATTTGTTTTTCCCTCGCTCACAGCCTTTAAAAATACCAGATGGCAGGAACTGAGGAAACGACTGCCAGTGATGTCCACGGTGGCAGTGGCAGCTTCGTGACTGGCTCCAGTGGCGGCCTCTGGGTCAAGGTGTCACTCCTACAGACTCATTCTAAAACACAGTGTGTCATCTCCCCCCCCCCACCCCCCCCACCCCCCATCCCTCCCTCTACTTCACAGTGTTTTATGACTCAATCCCCTCGGCCTATTTTGTGTAGCATGTCCCGGGGACGTCTGTCTGTGGCCTGGGTGCACTGAAGCTGTGTAAGCCTGCCTCCTCCCATCTGTTCCACTCCGGCCCGAGCCTGATTCACAGCGACAGCTCCTCTCCTCGGACCCCGGGCCTCAGCTGTGCACAGGAGACATGTGCTCCGCTCAGGAGGCTGCACGCTGGCGTCTACCACAACACGCAGGCCATGAATGATTCATGCTGAGAGGGGAGTCTCCCTGTGAGTAACAACACTGGAGGTGCACATGTCAACACAATGAAGCTGCCACTACATCCTCCTCCTCCCGTTAGTGTTGTTATTATTATGAGAATCATGTCAAATGGCTCTGATGTGTCTCAGTGTCAATGTGCACCAAACTGTGAGAGCATCCTTGAGCTGTCAATCAGCCGCATGGCACCTGGAATAAACTGGTTTGCATGAACAATAACAAGTCAGTGGAGCTTCTTCTTCTCACTGACATGACACTAGTATCATTATGTGTTTGAGTCAGATCCACCTGAGACACTGTGATGCTGCAGAAGCTGCACGTACTTTTTACCAGATTGTGACACAAGCCTCGTGTTTCTCTCCATTGCCCCCAACGTGAAAATGACAATAACCAGAAATAAGCCAAGGTCGATCACCTGGTGTCGGTTCTTCTGCCCTCGGCTCCTCGCGCAGCATCAGCAGCGACCTCAACTTCCACCGGATCGATTTGGAGAAAAAGAGGCGAAGAGAATTAACATGTTGTCCAAGTTGCAGCAGCTCGGTGGGGATGTGGCCGCAGCGGAGCCCAGAGGAGGAGAGAGACGCTCCTGTGAAGCCTCCTCCTCACTGGGAGCAGATCTCAGCTCTGGAGCTTCAGCAGCGACACTGGACGGGGATGACCGCGCCGCAGCTGCTCTGCTGCTGCAACACCGCCGCCTGGTGGCCAGACTCACAGACTCGCCCAACCAGAGAGGGCGAGTCTCTTCTGAGGAACTGCAGCTGCAAAAAAAATGTACATAAAAAGTACTGGAATTCATTAACTACGGAGATTGTTACCTGTTTTAAATCAATGCTTCAAATATATTATATATAAAATATATATGCTACTGTTATTTTATTTTGTTTAAATAAGTGCTGTAGAGAGATTGTTTATTATTATTATTTAATATTATTAGTCATTTTATTATTATTACTATTATTATTTATTAGTAGTAGTGACTTGGGAAGTGTAAATAGTGATTTTCAACTTTAATTCAGAGCACATGACCACCAGCTGCAAAGCAACAACCACAAGCTAACAGCGCCCTCTTCTGGAGGAACTCGGTCAGTGAATGACTCACCTTCACATGTGTTAAAGCCTTGGGACAGTGGACAACATACAGAAGGTACCTGAAGTGTCACAGCTCTTCTCTAGGGGTCATTGACACTTCATGAGTGCTATATATAGACAAACTAAACAGCACCTTCAGCCACTTGTACCTCAACTCATATCTCTATATATATATCTATCTATCTCTCTATCTATCTATCTATCTCTCTATCTATCTATCTATCTATCTATCTATCTATCTGTCTATCTATCTATCTGTCTGTCTATCTGTCTGTCTGTCTGTCTGTCTATCTATCAAGTGTTTTATCATGAATGTGTGTAATTTTGTAATAAGTATTTAATGTGTTTACTTTTTCTTTTTTCTTTGTTCTGATGAACTCTGCTGACGGTGTTTGAGTTTCTAACCCGCCACACGATGGCGCTATCCGCTCAGGTGTTAAAAGCAGCTTTCACCAACAAGGCTTCTGGACAAATCTTGGACTCAGGACTTTCTTCATCTCCGTTGACTTTTGGTTGAAATGCCCGATGTGAAGAATTTGCATCTTATTCTGATAATAGATGATGGCAAATAAAATAAAATGACAATCTAAGAAACCTGACATTAGAACAACAGCAATGATTTGACTGGCGTTGAATACAAGTAGAATTCTTACTTCTGCTTGTGGGTGAAATTGATTTGTTCCTCAAAGGAATCGAAAGATACACAAACACACACACAGAGAGACACACACACAAACACACACAGAGAGACACACACACAAACACACACAGAGAGACACACACACAAACACACACTTGAGGGACCTGTCACATCAGCTTATTATGTTCTTTAAAAAAAACATTCAAAGAAATCCTGTATGATTGAAAGTGCACTATCTAGATTGTATAAAACATGGGATAGATCATTGTTTGTTTGTACAACTTGGGACCAGTAAATAATTTTTTTGCGCACAGTCAAGTCTGCCCCCCCCCCCCAGTGCCCATTGCGCAATCCTCGTAAGAAAAGCGACTCTCCATCTGTGGCCACGTTCGGTTCACGCTCGCAGGCTGCGTCCCTTTATGGTTTGACAGTGGGAAAAAAAGTTTTTCAAGTCAGTCGGTTAAAATTCATTGTTGCCTGTCCAGCCAATCATAGTTTTTGACGACACAAAAGAGGCTAAAGTTGGAGTATAAAAAGGTGTGCGCTAATAAAGTATGATGCCTATCAGAGTGCGACATTAATCCAAACGCAGCGCGCACACGCACCGGGGGATCTGTTTCATTTGTTTCTTCCCTGAACCAAAGCTCCCAGCAGACACAATGCATCCGTCTCACTTCGCGCTCTATCTCACTTTACTGGTGGCTGTGGGTCCAGTGGTTCTGAGTGAGCAGGAGACGCACCATCAGCAGCCCTCCGCCAGCAGCCCGGAGGACCCGGAGCCGTGCGCCACCTGCGACGTCCGGCAGCAGATAAAAACCATGCGGCTGAACGCCATCAAATCCCAGATCCTGAGCAAACTGCGGATGAAGGAAGCTCCGAACATCAGCCGAGACGTCGTGAAGCAGCTCCTGCCCAAAGCGCCGCCGCTGCAGCAGCTCCTCGACCAGTACGACGTGCTGGGAGATGACAACAGGGATGTGGTCATGGAGGAGGATGATGAGCACGCCATCACGGAGACAATCATGATGATGGCCATTGAACGTGAGTCTTTTATTTCACTTTTATTTTTTAGGGATGAGAAGGAGGCGCTCCGAGACTTTTTACGCACGGGGACCTGGGCAGAGCGCGCGGGGCAGAGCGCGTGGGAGACGCCAGATTTCGGTTTACTTTATTAGAAATAAGGATAAATGTGATTACCAAGACTTAAGAGTTTACATGGATCAGTACATTTTGGTCAAAACGTAATGGGTTCATTTCAAGGATTCAAATTCCGTGACATGGGTTTTTTTTTTAATACATTTTATTCACACGTTTAGATTTATTGTTCCGCTTATTTCTCTGTGTAAATTCCAGCCACACATGGTCAGTAAACCCTGTCCCTCTGTTCCTCTCCAGCCGAGCCCATCGTCCAAGTGGATGCGGAGCCCAAGTGCTGCTTTTTCTCTTTCACCCAAAAGTTCCAAGCCAGCCGCATCGTGCGGGCGCAGCTCTGGGTGCACTTGCGATCGGCGGACGAGGCGACCACCGTGTTCCTGCAGATCTCCCGCCTCATGCCGGTCACGGACGGGAACCGGCACATACGGATCCGTTCCCTGAAGATCGACGTGAACGCCGGGGTCAGCTCCTGGCAAAGCATAGACGTCAAACAAGTGCTGAGCGTGTGGCTGCGGCAGCCGGAGACCAACTGGGGCATCGAGATTAACGCCTTCGATTCGAGGGGGAACGACTTGGCCGTGACCTCCACGGAGCCCGGAGAGGAAGGACTGGTGAGCTGCCGACTGACTCAGATAGTGATAACTGCAGGTCAAGAGTGAATAGTGTGGGTGCATGTGTCAATATAAGTGACAGAAGCAACAACGTGTTCTTTAAAAAGTCAGGTTCCAAGTGGGGTTTTAGTTTTCTGTTGCACTGTGCAGAGAAGTGAGCTTCAGGCCTCCAGAGGCTTCAGTGTGCAGGGAGACTTTGCAGAATCAGCAGGTGGTGAAACACTCAGCCGCCTGGAAGAAGGAATTAAGATATAAAAGACTTTTGAAAGCTGTAATCGACCCAGTGTGCAGGCAGGCGTGTGCACCTGCATCTGGACAAACGCCCCGTCCACAATAACCTCAAGTCTTACTGCCTCGTTACGTAAAAGTTCACCTGCTTCACATTCCTTAAAGTATTCTGTGTGACTGTGTAAATCAGAGTAATTGCCTTCACACACACACACACACACACACACACACACACACACACACACACACACACTGCTACTATCAGTGACAAACACACATCACAGAGCTCAGACACTGGCACCAGGCTCAGGGGCAATTAGAATACATCAGCGGCTGTGGTTAACCAACCGTCAGATGATTTAATTTCCTTTAAAACTCAAAGTTTCATAATATTATCGTGCCATGTTTGAAAACCAGCTTCAAGGGTCGAGAAGCACCGGATTACATGATTTCAATCGACCGCTGCCATCTCACTCTTTAACTTCTGGTTCTAACACGCGCTCTGTCATTCCAGCAACCGTTCATGGAGGTGAAGGTCTCCGAGGGCCCGAGGCGAGTCAGGAGAGACGCCGGCCTGGACTGTGACGAGAACTCCCCAGAGACCCGGTGCTGCCGCTATCCGCTCACTGTGGACTTTGAAGACTTTGGCTGGGACTGGATTATTGCCCCGAAGCGCTACAAGGCCAACTATTGCTCTGGGGAGTGTGAGTACATGCACTTGCAGAAGTATCCCCACACCCACCTGGTGAACAAGGCCAACCCCAGAGGGACCGCGGGCCCCTGCTGCACCCCCACCAAGATGTCGCCCATCAACATGCTCTACTTTAACCGCAAAGAGCAGATCATCTACGGCAAGATCCCCTCCATGGTGGTGGACCGCTGTGGATGCTCTTGAGTTGGGACGGAGAGCATCGGGAGGACGGGGTGGGGGGGGGGGGGGGGGGGGTGGGGGGGGCGCAGTGGCTCACCCCCGGCCTCCACCTTCAGACTTGTTGACACAACCAATCCACCAGTTCCAATGCTTTCCTCCAGAACATGGTGCAATAGAACCAGAGTAGAGGCCACAAACAGCCCGACCTTCCTGCAGGGCAGCGCTTTCACAACCGGCATAGCTCCTTTTCTTTCTACCTGTGAAATCTTAGCCATAGAGGCTTGACGTCAGAACAATACAGGAACACACAGAAACACACGTACGCACACACATGCTGCGCGTCGGAACGAATGTAGACAGAAACGATCAAAGCTATTCAGAAAAAACCCCCACAACTGTTCTCTCCATTTATACAAACGTGCTGACAGATTATACTCACACTCCACTCATAGCCAACATACAAGCTCATACACGTTTTCGCTATAAGCTGTTTGTGATCATTTTTTCTCGAGTTGTGTTTTCAGAGTGAAAACCGAGAATCCTCAAGGACTTTTTGAAGAGGGGCTTGGAAAACCAAACTGGAGATTCAGAGCAGCGTCTCACTCTGGCAGAACACGGTTGAGTCCACGTAGGTTCGTAGGTGTTGAATTAAAAAAACAAACGTACTTACAACATTTGGAAAATTAGACACACGGCATCTTTTTCCTTTTCTGTACTGGCTTGAACTAATTCATTCTATGTTCTGATTACTAACGCACGGAGCTGCGTGTGACGTGGAGGTGTCGATCACTCCTCAGATCCTATATACGGACACAAAAAAAATGTTCCAGACACACAAACCCAACCAAGAAGCATTCTCTCTCTCTCGCTCAGTCACAATCACTTTCCAACAGCAGAGCCAGACCTGCCCAATACACTTGAATGATTCTGATTGTAAATTCACATGACTGGACAGAAGGACTTGAACTGAAGGCACAAGGAATGCAGCCTACAAATGAAAATGTGTTTAAGACAGAGAAACTGGGTTGTTCGGATGTATGAATGTTGAGATCATGCTTAAACTCTGTCTTACATCAACACAGTTTGCACTATGGCACACCAATAGAAAAAATTGGTTGCTACAAAAGTTGTAAAATTGATTTTGATATATTTGCTTATTTGTATTGTATACATATGCCATTGTTTCCAGTAGGAGTTGCCTTTCTAAACCACTGTTGGTAAAATGTACGAAAACCACAATCCATCAGAAAATGTAATACAGCAACTCTATATACTTGTTTGAACAAATAAAGTTTCTAGCTTGTTTGTTGAGTTGTTTGTTTGCGTTGTGTGTTTCTGCCTCGAGTCGAGAAAAGACGCTTATTGTCAATAATCTGATCTTTAGGATCATTGTGTTGACACAAGCCCATAATAACATCTTCTATTCACAAACAATAAAAGCAATATTTGCATCATATTTCAAACCATAAACATCTTTATCCGACTGTTTCTCTGAGGAAGGAGGCCGGACGTGCTCGGTGTCGTTCTGCCGACTCACTGATCAAATCCAAAATGAACGCTTCAGTACCACAACACAACAACCTGAACATCTCGGCCCCACGTCGCTCGGGAGCAGCTGAGAATCTGTACGTCTTCGCCACATGGTGGAAACTGATACGTTACACAAGCAGTGTGAGTGTGTGCGATGTGCATTGGTATGAGGAGAACAGTTGAGACAACACACACACACACACACACACACACACACACACTCCCTCTACCTGACTACACTTGCACAATCCCATCACCATGAGCCTGTTTCATCACAAGTGTCGTTCAGAGCAATTTCCCTGACTCAGCAGTTTTCCAGTGAAGGGATGTTGAAAGCATTGCAGTCTAATGAGGGGATGTGAACTCTGGTGCGTTCTGCCAGCATGACCTATTCCACTGATGGCCTCATTGAGGCCTGACTTCCGCCCAGTAGAGGGCGAATTGAGCACGGCCCCTGAGAGCCACTTCCTTTCCTGCTGCGAGCTGGAACTGTTCCACGAGGATCGGCCACAGAGGAGAGCAGACCCCGGACAGAGTGGATCCACAGAACCTCTGCTTGAAGGTTAAATAGTATTTCAACTGCACCAATGTACAGTCTGTAATCTCCTGTGTTTCTACATCTGCAGTTTTTACGAGTCTTATAGTCTCCAACGGTTTCCACCTGTTTACTTTCACATTATTTCTAATGACGCACGTCTCAAATATTAGCAATTTAAGAATGTGAAAACATCATTGATCCTGTGTTTCACGTGTTCAACTTGTTTTCACAGCTCCCCAGAGCCAAAGTTTAAATTGTACAATAGTATAACAGGCCGTCTCCACTGTGAGTGAATTCCCCAATAAAGATTTGCGTAGCTGGTAAAAAAAAAAAAAAAAGGAGAAACAGAAGAAGCAGAGAAGTTGAACCTGATGAAAAACAAGACTTTCTCTTCATTTAAGAACCCAGCCTGTAAGTCACTGTTCCTATTCAGTGTTCAATGTCTATCATGCAGCATTTCATTTAACGAATGTCCTGCACTATATCTGCTGCTGTCTGCTTGTGTCAAGCTGCTTTCTGAACAGGAAACATTTTGACGGAGCGTCGCTCATCTGTTCAGAGTCCGACCCAGGAGGACTGTGTCCGCCAGCGACATTCCACCTCTGACAGGTGAGGAAGTGAGAGTGAGAGAACGGGAAGGAGGATGTAAAGGAGAAGTCCAAGGCAGCTGGAGACCCCGTTATTGGACAGAGTTCCTGGAGTGTAAAGCTAATAGAAAATGAATGGATAGAACCTGCAGTCCTCCTTAATAAATTGTTGTTTATAATCTATGATGTGAGGCTTCAATTAATGATGTTTAATAATGAGGAAGGGATTCAATTACACTTCTGCACCCTGAAAAACAAAATAAGGATTTAACTAAATCACAAAAATATATTTACACCCTCTTTACCCGTAGTTTCATCTGTGTAGAGTATGTTTGTTATTTTATTACAGTCAAGGAGGAAATGTTTTTGTCCGTGTTTGATTGTTTGGTTGTAAATTTGCAGGATTATGCAAAAGCGATTGGACAGATTATCACGAAACTTGGTGGAAAGCAGGAAAGAAAACATTTCATTTATCTTCAACATTTCAGAGAATAACTCATGGACCTGTTTAGGGGACTGATATCTGAGTGTGTGCAATTTGGTGCAGATCTACTGAATTTGAATGTGGCTTCGTAAAGGGACATGAGATCACTGCCATGTGCTGTGTAGCTAGTTACAGTGGTGTTTTGACCCAGGTTTATTTCAGGAAAATCTAAAAGGGCTCTGGAGACGGTCAGTTTCTGCAGATCATGACGCCTGACAGACGATAGCAGCTTTTTAAGAGATGTAACCTCCAGAGGCCTTTCAAGAAATGAGTGTGAATGGAAACCGGTGAACTTGAACCTAGAGTCAAGAACCACAAACAACCAAAACACACAACTTGTGTCTCCTTGGATTAGAAAGAAACAATAATTCAGGTCAATTATTTGTCATTATTTGTATTTTTGTTAATAAATTGTGACCTGATTAATTAAAAAACAATATTCAAGTAGTCTGCATACAATGATCCTCCTAGTTAACTCATCTGAGGGTCTCACTTTTCCAAAGAGAGGCTTGGTACAACCATTTTAATACGAGAGACTGACAGCGTCTTAATTTAAGATTAAAGATTTCTATTCCCCCCAGTTCTATTTGCAAGGCCTCAAGATGTCCAACATTTGGACAAAGGAGGACGATGCCCCGTCCTGAATGTGCTGCCGAGCTGAGACAACATGTGGGGAGATGCCAGGTGCATCCAATAACATCTGGAGCCTTTAACAGATGTGTGGAGCATCTGGAGAAGTCGTTCTGCTCACAGGTCGCTCTGTGGCAAAGGTCAAGATGTCAAACCGTGAAGAAGTGAGCGTCGGATGAAACTTTGGAGTAAACTTACACGATGCTAACAGCAATAACGCACAGAATTGTTTTATATTCATTTACAGCTACAAAGATTCCATCTGTTTTGAGCCACGATTAAAATCGGAGATTCCACTGATGATGACGATGAGCGATTTCTATATGATTTTTCTCATTATCCCTCAAACAGCCTGAATCTAGACGTCTGGATAATGACACACGTCTCACATGTGTTCAGGGTCGAGGGTTTTCCTGCACAGCTGGCTAGCTACCAAGCTACAGTGATGAAAAAGAGCAACTGGGGAATATCTACAAAAATGGTCCCGACCCATGGATGAGACGCAGCTGTGCTGGTGGTTGGAAGTTGACTTAAAGAAATAACTCTTAGATATTCAAACTATTCAAATATGAAATACTTGCTGCTTCCTTTTTGCAAACTGAAAATAACGTTGGTATAAGTTTGTCATGTGCTACAAAACAAAACACTTTTCACCATCTTTTACCAGGAGAGAAAAATATAATTAAATTAGTTGTGTTGATATGTTTTCACTCTCTTAAGTGTGCATGCTTGCACTTAGTAGGTAAGAGTAGGTTCTCCAAAACCAGAGACTGTATATAAGGATGGGTGACAGGTAGCCAAAGTGTTGTGACTGCTCGATGGTTGTTAAAGTGCTTGTTTCTCTGGTTAAGTTTGGTTATAATTAGTTTATTTCATGCTACAAAAACAGGTGAAACTTCGTGATCGACAGCTGAGACTGACTTGCGAATCGCGATTGGTCCAACATGTGTATCAGCAGCACCATCGCTGCCACCGTTCCATCCCACGATCGCTCCTGCACAGACTCTAAATGTATTTGGAACATTTAGGTTTTTTTTATGTTTTTCGGATGGAGGGAGAAAGTGGAGATGCGTTGTCCGTCTTTATTTAGTCTACGTCTGAGGCGTCGTGCTGATAGATGAAGATAGAACATGTATTTATATATGAACTTAAGGGTCTGGCAGTAGTTTGAGACAAAGATAATCCTGAACTAACATTCGCTGTAAACAGATGATAGGACGGGATGAGTAACCTTAGATGTTTGTAGACATTTGCCGACTGAATTTCGAAGCTAACGTTAGTTCATGTGAGACACTTTGTGCACAGTAGGGGAAGAGAGGAGCTGAGGCAAGGCACTCAGGAGCGAGTAAATCTTTCCACAGGCTTTAATAGGCATCTGAGAAGGTGTACACAACAACGCATTCACATATTGGCAATTAAAACATGCAAATTGCTTCACATTCTTCCCTTTAAACAACCGGCAGAAGATGATCACCTCAGGCCGGATTGACAGGTTGTTTGTGAAAACCCCTCGTGGCTCAAGAGAAAGCAATGAAAAGCAATAAAATCAGCCAGTCTAGGATAAGGTTGGGGCCAGATGTCCAGCTGCTGAATGCTGCCTGTCTTCACTTCTCAGGTGATTTATCCTTCCCGTCTGCACTCTGCTTGCTTTTTCACTTAGGGATGAGGAATCACTATTCCTACTGCAAACCTGACAGTCACCACTGGGAAGCTATCGCGTGATTAATGGCTTTGTAAAGCTACTGGACGTTTGGAGAGAGGACAAATTTGGTGAACACTCCAGATATGTTTACAAAATTCCTCAACGTCTGTGTTTGTTTGCGAGGAGGGGTCAGGTGACGAGCGAAAAACGTGGCTCCCCTGCCATCCGAGGTCGGAGGCAGCGGAGCGTTGTCTCTCCGGGGACGGAGAGCTGACAGTGATGAAGAATAGATGTTCCTCTGAGGAGACTGAGGGAGGGCAGATTGTGGAAACCTCCTGTCCCCTGATGATACGCCTATGTCCTTAACACAGACGGATGTAGAGCAGTATCAGGTATGTGTCAAGAGCTCGGGAGAGAGTTTGACATCTCAGACACAACATGTATGCTACATTTTTAAAGATTATGGCGCACAATTAATTTTACAAGAAGCTTACTTGAGTGACATTCATGAGGCAGGCAGGTCTTTCCAAAACTAGGCTTTGGTGGATAAATCCAGGAGACTGTCTTACCATAAGTTTAACATTTATTGATATGGAGGGAAATCCAACTTTTAGAAATGCTGCAATATGTCCAGAGCGTATTTATTCGTAAAATCCACCATGTTTATTTTTAAGGTTTGGTTATCTTGATGCATGAAAACATCTCACGACCTGCAGACCTGCTGTCACAGCGAATGTTCCTCGAAAGCAGATATTTCTTGAGCTGGGTATCCGGACCAGTTTGCCCAGTGACTTTCTGAAGTGGTAGAAGTATTTTCATTCTGCCAAACTCCAAATTCCTCTTTTTTAATGATCTGAAATGTGCTACAGCTTGGAAAATAACTATAACAAATAAATAAAACGTTGACTCTTGCTGTGGGAATTGGTGACAAGTGATTAAAACTTAAAGCGAGCAGACTTGATGGCCCCACTGTGGAAGCCCCTGACCCATGAAATTGAATGTGGTGTGGCTGTAAATTCTCCAATAGTTGAGAACCTGTGGATTTTTAACACCCATCACATTAGTGTGGGCCTGAAGCCCATAAAAAAACTTCGTGGCTCTTCAGTGGTTGGCAGAAAAGTGCACCGTCACAGCAAGGCCCCACCACCAATTACCTGCTGAGAAGCAAAAACCTGGATGCAGCAACGTTTTTATAGTCATTCGCATCTGGAACATGGTGGTTAACGGTTTAAAGACACTTGAATGAGTCCTCGTGTAAAGCTTGAGTGTTGGGGTTTGTTTGCTTTGGATTTTTGTAATATTATAAATAAATCAAAGATGAATATCTAACATATTGGGGTCACTTGACAAACCCACAGAATATAATCATGTGTAATATGTCCAAGAAGCCAAAAAGGTCTGATAATCACATTGTGTTAGGATTGGGGCTTTCAAATAATACAATATGAAATAATTCAGTCACAAATTTTAGGGGAACGTTTCCTCTTAGAAGTAGTTATACCTTGTTATTGGTTTGATATTGAGTAGATTGGTGCGTGAGATATTAAACCAGTCGGCAGCTGCTCGATTCCAGGACCCCACAAAGTACTAAGAAATCAAGTTAAAGCCAAATTAAAGACGCAATTTGTGTCGAGCAAATCACAGAACTGCTGAGGGAGGATTTGTGATAAAGGAAAGAAGAGGTCAAATGAAAAAAGGGCATACTGTACTCAGCACTAATATAGAAAGCTACGGAAGAGGTGGTGAAGACCAAAGAGGAGGTAAAAGTGAGATTAGGCCGAGTGCATCAGATGACCAGGTGCAGCTCCAGATGAGAGACAATACTCTGCCCCCATGTGGCCAAAAACATCAACCAATGGAGGTTAAAGGGTGCAAATGTCCAGTTTGTTCTATTGCAGATTAAAGCCATGGTGGGTGGAGCTAACACAGGGAAAAGAGGTGGAAAAGCTGTCAATCAAAGTGTAAACACACCTGCGCTGCCAAACACATCTCACCAGGCGAGTGAAAACACCTGTGTGCGTCTAGTCTGGGTGTGTGTGTGTGTGTGTGTGTGTGTGGGGGGGGGGGAGGACGTATGAATCATCCTGAATGTCGCTGCTGTAATTCTGTGCGATGTCATTTTTATAGGCAGGAGTGAAATATTTACTTTTCCTCATCTTGTTTTCCAGGTATTAGGGACAGAGTCCCTTCTGTCTTAAAGTCCATCACTTTTACGAGTCTTTCACTACTAACATTTGTCCACATGCCCTTTCCAGGGGATATTGTAAATTCTTCTTTAGGTATAGATATGGTTATTAGCATTGTGCTCTCAATCATTGTAGCCATGGTCAATGCTCTGAAATTACACGTTTCTAGTCTTGATGAACACTTCAAGTGCTTTACAGTTCACGTCTGTCCTTCTCCAAGACATCAGGAGCACTTTGGGTTCAGTATCTTGCCCAAGGACACTTTGGCACATGGAACAGGGGAGACTGGGATTGAACCGCCGAGGTTAGTGGATGACACGCTCTACCTCCTGAGCCACAGCCACCCCCTATACCACTGACATGAACCTGTAGATCAGTTTCCCTCCACCAGGATGTTGGTTGAGCAGAATTATCGTCCATGTCCCCCACAAGCTGAACTGTGATAACGTAGGTGAGCCCCTGGTTCTATCTTCAGGTTGAGAGTTAATCATCCAAAACTTTGGTTTGTGGCCAAACCTGCTGTGTTGGTTCATCCTGAAACATTAGACAGATAACTTAGGCCCAGCGATGCCTTTATGGGTTTGGGGCCAAGATGCCTGAACTAAATTGTTTGTGTTCTTCCGAGCGTTAGAGAAAAGTCTCAATACTGTAGATGTTCCTGTAGCAGCAGTGGCCGTTTTAAGAGAGTGACAAAACATGACCCAATGCCTTTGGAGAAATGTGATAAAAACTCATTTACTTAGGTTAGTGATGATCATTTATTTAGAAAATGTAAACCTTTTTAAACTGGCGATATTCATTTTTCATTTGATGACTACATCGTTAAGTATGACATCATTCCAATCGTGCGTTCCCAAAGGGGATATAAAATGTTGTCTTTCTCCTGATCTAGTCTCATATTTCTAAACAGAAGCAGATGGTGCGTGTACCCAGTACTGGCCGAGGTGCTCCGTGTGAATACTTCTTATGAGAGTTCCAAAAAAATAGAGCAGGAAAAGGGGGTTAAATATAGCTCATGCAATTTTAATTTGGACTTGATGACTCTGTTAAAGTGCACGGTTACTTCTGGGTTGTGAGAGTGGTGTACAGCTGCCCTGGCTGCTGAATACGACGTGACAAGCAGTAGCTCTGCACATTAGGGCAGTAATAGGAGAACAGACAACCGTCTAGATGACGCTGTATGTGAACAGAGTATTTTTGCATCAGGGTTGTGATATTCCAAATTTAACTTGGATTCCCAAACCGGCCCCTTCTCCGTCCTCCACATTTGGGTTAATCATTAGCGAATACTTCACTTTTAGTTGAAGAAAAGGTTAAAAAAGAATGCGACAGGTGGTTTTAAAAGACAGCTGGCAAAGTGAACTGCTGCTGACCTTTTAAACAGTGTGGTCACATGGTCAAAAGATGATCATCAGTTAATCCGCCCCAATTACTCTGATATGCCCCTCGGGTGCCAAAGGCAGCACGTACAGAGCAGATTCTGCTTCCGCACGCATTTCTGGAAACAAGCAACTGAGGAGCACATATCCAACAGTGGGACGTTTAAAACAAGAGTCTGTGCAGGAGCGGGGCGGCGACGGGTGAGAGGAGGTGCCGGGGGGGGGGGTCCTCACAGGCATTTATCCCCTACGCAGAGGCACTTTGCAGAGTGCTGGCCCTGCAGCAATGCTGGGGCCATCTGTGGGTCCTCTCAGCAGAGGCCACGTAAGACAAGACGTGTGCTGCGGTTTGACCTTTCACGGGCCTAACTATAATATTATGATAAGATGAGTGATCGGGTTGCACTTCTCCCTGCGGTGGGATGCAGTGTCCATACGAAAAGGTGATGAGTGAAAGCCTCGTGCAGATATATGTATTTCTGTTATCCAAGTGTGGTCAGCTCAGCCGTCCTGTGCTGACAATCTGAATGTTCTCCTATTAGATCCCTTTTCCTGAGATACAAGCACCTGCCATCCCATCAGTTCTACTTAAAATGAGTGAGAAACTCTAAGAAAGATTCAAAAAGGTGTTGTTTTATATGTTACTGGCTGTTAGTCCTTGTTGAGCACAGCCTAACTGGGCCAGTTTCCCCACAAGAAGCCTCCAGCAGCACTGGTGCACTAACAGACTAATGTCTTTAGGAAGTGGCACCACTACAAGTTA
Source organism: Verasper variegatus (assembly GCA_026259375.1). Lineage (NCBI taxonomy): Eukaryota > Metazoa > Chordata > Actinopteri > Pleuronectiformes > Pleuronectidae > Verasper > Verasper variegatus. Next base: position 2,990,631 of record CM048052.1, on the reverse strand, counting down.
GCACAGCAGCAAGGATTTGCTCAACTTTGTGGTTGACAGTACAGTGCAAATCTCTGAAGCATTTAATGCAGCCAGGGATAATACACAAGTATCTGTCAATACTAAAGGGCGAGCAGCTGGCACTAATTGAGGGTAAAGAATTATGGGTAGTAGCTGGCACGGCGCACATCCCTGGCTTGCCAATACCCATTTCAATGGTGCCACAATGAGGGGTAGTAAGATACACAGGCTTTTGGACTGAAATCAAGTCAGGGAATCAGATGTCACTCTGCTTTCTGAAGAGCGGTGTTGTTAATCCAAGAAAATGCAAATGATGCAGGAAATGAGTCCACAAAACCAGAAATGACTGAAGCAAGTGAATCATCTGTTACACATTGGTACAAGGGGATAGAGCGGTTGTTCTCTGGCAGGTTCGAACCCCGTCCTTCCCATCTGCATGCCGAGGTGTCTTTGGGCAAGATACTGAACCCCAGACTGCCCCTGGCCATAGATGCACTATGGTGTGAATGGGTGAATTGCGACTTTCTGAGCCAGTCCACAAAATTCTGTTTCCTTTTACAGAAATGAACTATTCATGGTTGACAAAATGCATCACATACTTCATCACTTTATTTTGATATTCTGGTTGTAAGAAAGTTCGACATCATTTGAGGATGGAAACAAAGCGGTAGTTTTCATGAAGGTGTCTGCAGCTCTGAAGTCAGCAGAGCCCGAGCTTCCTGCTCTGTGACAGGGACATCGGAGAGGTGCTGGAGAAACGGCCGACCGTGGATGCAGGACCTGCTGTTCTCACCAAGCTGCTGTTCCATCCGCACAAGGATTTCCTCCACATCTTCCCTGGATAGGTTTGTAGTCACCTGACGGGCAAGTCGTACAGCTTCCCCCTGTGAGGGCGCAAAAATCACAATTCACACATTTTAAGAAAAGCTCCACAAAACCCTTCAGTGACGACTTCTTATCCTCCATTTGCAGCATCTCTCACTTGAAGGTAGTTTGTTACTTTCAGCGGCCGGCTCTCCTGCACGGTCCCGGCCTTCCTGTGAAGAACTGCAGTCAGGATCTCCCTGAGGTCGTCCACACCGAGGAAAGGCACACAGTCTGCCATGGCTGTCACTTCCAGATGTCTATCGGCCGATGTGAGGCCTGGCCAAAACAAGCAGAGGACAAGGATTAATATACTCCAGACGATACTTCTATCTCCAGGAAAGAATAATAAATAAATATTGTGGTTTACGGCCGGAGTGAGGACCAAGTCAAACAAGCTGAGGGCCAAATGGAGTGTTAAATGACTAATAGAAGCCCCGGCAGACTGGAAGGAAGTTGTCTTGTAGGGTGGAAGAATGATGGCTTCTTATTTCATGAGGAAATACTACAAATCATGGACAATTTATATTTCTGATACATGACTTTGGATGCAAAATGAAGTCTGAAAGGTAAAAATAAAAACTGGAGATGCAGAGACATTTAGATTTATTGAATATTTCTCTGCTGGATGCGCCGCTGCAGCAAGTACATTTGCTATTATTTATGTCGAGAGCAGCAACTGACCCTGACAAATTCCCTGATTATAATACCAACAACTCCATAGAGATACACGTTGTTTTAATATGTCAATTCTTTCCATTTTTTAAAATCATGTCAAATGCAAGCGATAATTCACAATACACATTTTTCAACAATCCTCACAAACAACAGAGATACACGGCAGATGATTGTGCAATGAAACCATCTTACATATGCTGCTGCCTTCAATCCCATGCACACCCACCGAGGGCCGGCCGCGCCAAATGAAAATTCCTAGAATTTCTCAAAGGGCAACCATTCTCATCACCTGCACGCCGGGGTACGAACCCACTGTGAGACCATGCTGTTGGGCAGAGGGCCAGTGTCAACTGAGGTGAACCGCTCCAGCAACAAAAACAGCCAACGTTCACAGGGCACTGTTTGGCTTTAATAAGTAATTAATAGTCAAGTAAATAACGTCACGATGATAATGAAGCTGGCATGTGTTTATTTATTTTTAAAATTGTGTTTTTAACCCTCAGCAACTGTATTGCAGTATAGCCAGTCAGCCTCAACATTTTAATATTGAAGGTTTGTTTTTTAAAGATAATGTTAGTTAACCTTATATCTTATACTAAATGCACTATATTAACTGTCTGTTTATAGCCACATATAGCCCATATAGTATGTTTGTCCTCAAACTTCACTCAGTAACCCACCGTGACAGAGCAGCTAAAATATTAAAAAGGAAAACTGAAATATCACATGGATTTAAGTATTCAGACACTTTGCAATGATATTTAAAGGCTGAACCTGAACACTGAAGCTCAGGCGCCTCCTGGTTTCTCTTGGTCATCTTTGAGATGTTTCTACCGACTGACTAAATGTGGTAAATTTAATTGATTGGATGTGATTAAGAAAGACACACACCACCCGTCTATACAAGGCCTCGCAGCCGACTGCATATCAGAGCAAAAGCCATTTCTGCTGAACCTTTCCATTGGTTTTCCTCCAGGATATTTCAGTTTTTCCTCTTTAATGAATGTGCAAGAATGAAGGGGGACAGAAATTTGTTTTGCGATGATGCAAAATGCTGTTTCTCTGTTTCATCATCATCCATTATTGTTTCCCTGTGGACACATTTGTTGAAGGAATGTTTCATCTTATCCACAAATAATCCAATACTCTCTTTCTATAATAAATGAGACCTTTAACCAGCCGGACTCCAACAATAAGAAATCCTTGTTTTCTGATTGACTGGGTGTGTTGTGCACTTTTGTGTTGTACTACTGTGCCTTTGTTTTGGGATCTGTTGTTCTATCAGGTTCCGAAGGACACGTGATTGGCAGATAAATGTTCGACTGCACACATATTGGTCTGTTATGATTCAATAACATGTACCTGGAGAGAGCTTGATTTTAAACCCATTAGCTACAAGCCTGGGATCAGAGAAGAGGATGCGTCCGTCCAGCTCAGGGCTTTGTTTCTCCATGTTGCACAAAGCATCTGTATATTCAGCTCCCCCTAGATTTCTAGAAGAGACACACAAGGATACGTTAAACACACATCACTGTACTTTCATACATTAGATAAGCATTAACAGAAGCCAAGTACTAGGATTTCTTTGTCTTAAAAATAGTCTTTACAATGTACTGTGTGTAAAGAAATTGGATGAGTGAGCAGTCAGAGTTGGCATTTCGCTGGTGAGAGGTGAGTGATACTTTACCCATCTGTTAACTGTATAGGGTTCTGCAGACTCTCAGCTGGAAGTATATTATTCTCTAGAAGTCTCTTAAACAGCAAGGCTTCCTCCACTCGAAATGGGTTTAACAACATGAGCCTGTGACCACATAAAATGACCCAGGCGTTCTGAGAGGCCAGTCGGTTTACAAGACGGAGGCCCTGCGGTGCTGCGCTGCGCTGGGATGAGAGGCGCTGAAGCTGCAGCCGAAGGGCAGCCACGCTGCAGGGGAGGGGCTGTGAGGGCTTAGGTGCAGAGTTCTTCATCTTCTTTTGGGGCTGAGCAGAGAAGAGCTCGTCCAGCAGCTGCTGATTGGACAGCGGGGCCTTGCGTTTCAGGCTGCGCACGTGGCTCCTCGGGGTGCCCACACTGGGCTCTCTGGGGCCCTCAGCAGGGGCCAGTTTGGTCCTTTGGTCATGGTGTTGTTTTGCCTTCTCCTCAGACCTGCAGAGTTCAAATCGTTTACAGCTACAACACTTTTATTCAATCAGTTCCAAGTTGGCTTTCTAGCGTTGACTGGTGCAACAGGTTGGCCTTACAACAGCACGTGTTGAGCAAGTGGTGTTTGAACATCAGAATCATGATGTTACAAAAACAATGTGTTTAACCACTGGTTGGCTCACAGGACAAATGAAGTGTTTTTCCTCTGATATCTTATAATGCAGCAACATTTTACCAGGAGCTGCGTTATCCACAGAGGTCTCCTCCACCTCAGAATGAACAGACTCAGGGCTGCTAAGCTACCATGTGACGTTTGTCGAGTTAAAACATATTACAGTCTGTTCTAAAATAAGAATTCAGATTCCCAGTAACAACTTGTTCCCAGTGTACATGCAGAGAACATGTTGAGAATCTGATATATGTATAGGGTGCTTTCCTCAGCAAAGTTGCCAACTCATGTTTCCATAGATCTTCATGTGTTAAGCATTAGGCTTTACACTTCAGCACCCCGTTATTCAAATAACCTGTTTCAAGGATAATTCCTAGAAGTGGTGTGCCACTTAACAGTGGAAGTGAAAGGGGCCAAGTACTTGCCACATCTCATTTCATGTTTAAGACAGCAGCACAGCTAGGACGGATTCTAAACAGATGTCTTTTTCCATACACTCTTCATACCTTATATAAGGGCCCATGTACTCATATTCATATTTTCCAACCTTGTAATTACTTTAAATTGGTATGCCGCGCAATCTTATGTAATTGGGCTGAAGCACTTCCAGTATAATGGTGTTATTCCATGATGCTAGCGGAGTAACTCAGCGGATAAAGATCATAAGGAAGCACAGTTTGCATTTTCCTTTTACCCACGTGTGCATGTGCATCTGGAGCATTATAGAAGATTCTAATGACTGCATAACAACATTTACTCCTGTACTTCTTTCCTTAACAGTTTCGATGCAATCAACCAATTCAATAAATCAAGAGTTGCACATGGTCGGTACACTGTGCCGGGTTTCTGATCTGCGACCAGCTCCATTTTATAAACCATCTATGTGCTTGGGTCTCACAGTTTAGTCAGAATCAAACCAATAAAGCACTATTCTACTAAGTGTGCACATTCATGCGATCACTGTGTTATTTTCTTGTTTGTTATTGTCCAAATAACTCCATCCTGTCTTACCTTCAATAATGTTAATCATTTAACTCTGAGGGACGCGAGGGTCAAACACAAACACTCATTACCTCCATCTGCTCGGTGCCAACTCTATTCTTGACAAGCCAACTATGTGTCACTCCTGACTCCACTTATGAAGTAAGTGTAGGTGAGATTTTGAAATGGACAAAGAGACTTGTGTGAACCTGGAAACAGGACATTTAGCTTTTATATTTGTGTTCGAGTCCCTAATAACAAATGAGTAAACACCGGTTCATATCCCTCACTTTTCACTTTCACTTGAATCCTGTCAATGTTAATGCTTATGTTTACAAATTGTACTTTAAACTGTCTATTTAAATTAGTTTAATTTATTTGAATCAACATGTTAGAAGGTGAGCACGCTGGATCCCCCGTGACCAACAGTTACCCATAACACCCTCCTCTGTATCGGGCTGCAGACGGTTGATGGTTGAGTATTAGTTTTGTCTTTTAGTCATCTCTTGTGTGTTGCACAGCTGCTGAGTTAACTTGTGATGCTGTTCTAAAATAAAAGAATTAAGATTCTGAGTAACAACTTGGAGAAAGGACATTTACGTTTCTAATAAACTAGTATTCATATCAAACACTCAGCAAATCTGAGTATCCTGTCTCAGTATCAATGCTTATGCTGTATGATGTAAGGATTTAACGTTGAGGATATATAAACTTAGACTAGAGATGGGAATCCTCTGGACAGATGGAATACTATACAGGACATGTCATCATTAATGATACCTGTTGTACTGTGGAAAATGTTGTCGACCTTGCTCACTATCGGACACGGTCAGGAAATTAGAAACACAGCTCGTATCAACATGATTTCCAGACTGGGCTTTTCACATGCAAATGACAGGTCAAACTTTCCCAACTCCCTCTGCCTTGCAAATAACAAGAAATGGAAACAACTGCTTGGAAAGGTGAAGGTCTGGAAACTCACTTCTTGTGGTCGTCCTCCCTCGGATTTTTCCACCTCTCTTGAGCGGTGACACTGATATCCTGCAGGCCGGCTGCGGGTTCCTCCCTCAGGACCTCAGCTCTGGCCTCCTTCTCGAACAAGGTGGCAGAAGAGAGCGGCGCCCTGATGGCACGGTTGCCGATCAGGTCGTAGGCTGTCAGAGCGTCTCGCTTCTCCATTATGCTGTTGATCATCTTTTTGTTTGAGCTGCTCTGACTCTTTAACTCATCTGAGTCGGAATGATTGAGCTTCGAGGGTTGGAGGATTTTAACGGGCTGCAGGGGTTCTCGTGATATGGGGTCAGTGAGAGCCGTCCCGCGGCTCCAGTCCTCCGCTGATATCTGGTGTTTGTTTGTTTCTGTCCCTGACCCCACATTGTCCTCATGTCTTTCCAAGGATTTGTTTGCCGAGTCTGTTTCTGTTGTCTGAGTGCAGCTCTGAGCCATTTCGTCATCATAAAGAGAAAAGCTAGACTGGTTGACAATCCAGTCCTCTGCCACAGAAGATGAAGAGCTGCTGTTAGAGGTCTGGTGGGGCAGTGACGCATCTGTGCCCTTTGCCGTAGACAAAGTGATGCCATTGTCATTGTGGTTGGCGACACTGACATCGATATCTTTCCTTCGCTCAGTGACGGGTCCTGAAGCATCAGTCTGCGAAGGAGACGTCTCATGGCCGAGCTGTTTCTCAGCCGAGGGTTTAAAGCCATAGAGAGAAATCAGCAATGCTTCTACAGCAGTGAGCACAGCCTCCTAAACGTCAGACAGATGACAGTTAAACTTCCAATCAACATGCACTCGGCCGGACTTTTGTTCTTGGTTCACCAGTCATTGTTAAATCTGAACAAATACAACACATACTAAACAGTCACCTTGTTAACAAGTAGAACCTGGGTCTTGTCCGGTGTCAGGTTGACATCGACTGAAGAGGGTGAAACGGTCATTTTTAGCAGAAGGGTGGGATATCGATTTGAGGCTGAATCACCTGGATACTGAGCCGCGTAGTGTTGCCGCAACAACTGATGATCAAATATACGATTTTCAGGGGAACAAAAAAAAGAAAAGAATGCATTTAGAGACAAACAAACATTCATTGTACAAAGTCTGCTGCATTTATTTATCCCAAAATGATTCTACCTTCATTACATCCTTATGGTGGACAGGCCGGTTGTTGACAAATAGAAAGGTTTTGTCAGGGCTACATGAGCTTGTAGAGGAGTAATCTGCTCCAGGCTTCGGGAAAAAACCCTCTAAAGAGATCTGAACAAAATAAAGAGAATTATAATATTAATAACCCAGCACAAGCACAAAGCGGATGCCATACATACAAGGTTCAGACATTATTCAAATGTGTTCTACTGCTGATGTTTTCATTCTCAGCAGCTGGTGAAACAACACGTAGAACTAGTAGTTATGGAACTTCATTAAATAAACTATCCCATATTGTATTTTCAATTAGGATGGTACAGTTGACAATAGGTAAAACAGGCAGTGTAACACATAATACTATTAACATTTGCATCATATTATATAATGCAAATGTTAATAGAGACGCACGTATATTAAACAATGACCTTTCACCTAAAACCCCACCGGAGGTAGTTCTCAAGAGCTAAAGTTGACGACTCTGCACAAAACTGAGCCACTGTACTCAAATCTCCATTATGAATATGGGCTAGTAAGAAATTATGGAAAGCTGTTAATGTTCTACAGATTGCAAGCAGAGAATAGCTATGATTTTCCCCCACATGGCCCAGGGCTCATTATTAGCAGCAACGCACGCCAATGAAGTTAATAAATGAACTGCTGTTTCAGGTCACGGCACATATGCTTCTCTCTATTCCTGCTCATTAGGGTCACTTTATGGGAGCATGTATGGCACCTCTGGCAGCTATGTGTAGTCGTGCTGTCAAAAACGAGTGTCACATTTTGTTCTGCAGGGGAACAGCTCTTACGACTCACCCCCGAGCGAGCCCCCAGAGAAATTGTCAACCTGGCTCCCTTGATCACTAAGCTTCACTCTTGGGGACAAAGAGGAGAAACGTTCTCTTTCATTGCTACAGGGTGTAAGAGGAAAAGGTGAAAGGTTGTTCTCATAACCGGGCACCAAAGTGCAGCAGCAGCAAAATAACAACAACAAAGAGGAAAAGGAGAGAGAAACAGGGTGAAAAGGGCTGCTCCATATCTGTCAGACTGGATTTGTTGGGAGCCTGGCAGCAGGTACGAGCCACATGACACCTACCGTGACCAAGCAGAAAGTTACCGCTCACCAGTAATTCAATTATGATCAGCACAGCAAAGCTTAGCTAACAAAAATAATTCACTTTTCATCAGGAAAGAACTCAAAAGAAAAGGGCAAAGAAATAGTTGGCGAGCCCCCAACTGGCCACATTTGCTGGCTTGCGACCAGGCGTTCCTGATGAGGTTATTAGCTCACAGTCAAGTATAGCGTGCGTGCACTTATTTGTTCTGCAAATATACAACAAATAAAATAACTAAACAAATAAGTTCATCATTCATTTCCTGTGCAAATCAATGCATTTCCACCTCCTCAGTTTTAGTTATTTAACACCAATTGATTATTTTTTCAACCATGTGTTACAATATTTGATTTGGATTCAGACTGAAAACACTGTAACATGTAATTTAAAGCTACGATCGTTGCCTGTAATGAAGGGCAAGGCGGCATGGGAATATGAGAGCAAAAAGTGCAAGGTGTGTGCACGAGGTGTGGGGGGGGGGCTCTGTGACGCTCATCCGTCAGCGTGCAATGCACACCACATTGTCTCTTCACATTTGCTCCATCGTTTGTTTCAAACGTTCAAAGGTGACTTTGTCCAACCGAGCAGCGCTCAGTGTGAAACGATACAAATAAAAGTTGACCGAGAAACCTGAAACCTGTAGACGTGAGCCCGACATCGCACGATAGGGCAACTTAGCACACTTGGACAGTTGACTAAATCAAAATGTGTGTGTTTTAAACTACTGTAAACTAAGGTATCCTCTCTAAACCTGCATGTATTTAGTTTGTTTCATCTCAGCACTTTCCCCTGAACTAACCTCTGGTTGCTCCTGGTGATAGTGGCATGGAAGCAGGTTGGCAACAGCGCTGGGCCCCAGTGTAGCAAGGAGGGCACTTCTGTGATCGGCCACCTTGGACTTCTGCCAAACCACCACCTGGAACAATATGACACGAGTCAACTTCCACGAGTCCACATCAGGCGATCACACTGCACAAAACACCTGTTATGATAGTAACTGGGCCAACAAGCTGCCAACACATCTGGAGTTCATATATTTTATTTGTCAAATGATTCAGCAAGAGACGGACAAAAGCTTAAATTTCAGTGTTCCACGCTTAGGGAGCTGAGGAAGAGTAAAAGTTAATGGGCACTTAAATTAACATTACAGAATAAATCATTACAAGACCTGACACAAATTGATATTCTTGCTTTTCTTACTCTTACTTCTTGACACATTATTTCATCCTTGAGCCCAAATAATTGACTCAACACAATAGAAACCGAAGCTTCAGGACTTTGTTTTAGTTAAACTGATGATTGATTACAAAACACCATCAAGTGAAGTCATGATTATTTTCAGAAATATCATAAATGATTTTTGAAAATTTCACATAAGTATCAATAAAATAATCAAATAAAACATGACACCTCAAAACGTGTCTGATCAGAAAACAGTTCAAATATGTTGTCACCCACAAGTGGGCTTGTAATTTGTGTTTAACAGTGAATACATCTCCCGGGTGTTGATTTCTTGAAGCATGCAGAGTGTTGCAGGGCATGCCTCAGCTATTAAATACACAATCTGGCGCATGTAAACGGATCACTCCTGTAAACAGTTCTTGAAGAAGCTGTGAAACACGACACAAGCCAAATAGCAGAGTTGGAGATAGAGGATAGGGGCAACTGAGTGCTGATTGTGCAAAAATGGATTTACTACTCTAACCTGACGACCTCAAAACTGATTTCTATGAAATTCATACGGGAGTCGTGTGGCTGCTCCGTGACCCACACCACCTATATACACTTCTGTGTACAAACTAGCTGCAGCCTGAAACCGAATCGGGGGTTAAGCCTGCAGCTGTGTTCAGCAACTTACTCAGGCGTCCTAATCAGCCAAATCAGAGTTCACCGTCCATCAGCCATATTTGTGTTTGGGGCAAATGACAGTTACACTTAGCTGTGGTCTGAAACCTTGTAATGAATGGAAATGTCAACTGCTAAATAATTCCTCTGCTGATTAATCTGCTCTTGTGAAATGGAACAAACCAAAATACAATTACTGGCTTTTTTTTTTAATTGCGCACACCAAAAAACGTGAAGGCGCTCGCACACTTCTGCTGAATGATCCAAAATAATCACAATAATTGAATTGAAACGAGCAATCTGAATATATATAAGTCTGATTATCACTAATGACCCGGTTAAGTTGAGGAGAAATGATTAATCTTCTCTAAAGTTATGAAACCTTGTCACATTGCTTTGGTTTGTATAACCAACAATCCTGTAGTTGCTCTGCTGCTGCACATTAACAAACAGCCCGAAAGAGCAAACACTAAACTATCAATACAGCAGGAGACACATTTTTTAATCATGACTATTGTTACGATTCTTTGCGGAGTCAAGCGGTGGCTGTAATGACGTATGAGCATTTTAGGGATTGGGCCACAACTCAAAGATTTTTATTAGTTTAAGACGCACAGTGTGTTGTAGATTTACTAGTCTTAAGTTTCAGGTTGCAGACAGAGTTCATTGTTCCCTTAACAGCTGCAAACCCAACCGACACTCCTGCTGCATCGTGAGGTTTCGTTATTATTTGTGTTTGCTTGTCTCTAAATACAGCATCGTGCTTCTCAGCCTGCTGTGAAGAGCATGCAACATTACTCCAGGAGCACTCTGGAGCCTGCAGGGGCAAATACAGCAATAATTCACCTAAAGACGTTCTGTCATCCGCTGTTATTTTACAGATATCAGGAAAATAAAAGCTCACAGATCTACGCCTGTGCTCTGAATCTCCCTGAAGACTGAGTTACAGTGAAAGAGGTATTTAGCAGCTAAGAGTGCTTAATTGCATCCATTTAAGAATTGAATATCTTAAATTTTAAATAATAACATGTATATTTGCAACTTTCAGGTTCAGTCTGTTGTTTGGCTCTTTAAACATTTAGCTGATGTGTTTGTCCAAAAGACAAATGAAGTTTACACTTATGCAATTTTTCACATTATATTGTTATAGTTATTACAATAAGGTGAAATTGGGTGGACTTCTAAAGGCTTTTTGTCATGTTCCCCTCTTCCATTTGACTTGTTGCTACTTCTGTTCCTAATCTTGTACAGACTATTCTTTAGCTCAATGTAATTATCAAACTGAGTCATGTATTGAGTAAACTGCTCAATAAAATGGCGGTGGTAAGATTTGATGGAATCAAGCATCAACCTGTTCCTTCTTTACCATTTAAGATTTAAACTATGTGTGAGCACTAATCTTAAATATTGTGTAATCTTACAGGGGCGTTCAGGGCTTTAACACACATCATCGGTATCATATAATACAACATTACACAACAGAAACTCAGGCTGTATTAACAGAAACTGAGGAGGCTTTTGAACCAGTGATGTTCAGTCATTTGAAGACAAATGAGGACACCTAGCGGCTGCTGTGTGTGTGTGTGTGTGTGTGTGTGTGTGAATACAAACTGTAAGAAGAAGATTATGTCACTTTACAGGACAGACTTAAAATATAACAAAACCCCATTGTGTTCTCCTCCCATTTGTTTAGTTGTGTTACAATTCTGCAGCTTTACTTGACTCAGCAGCAGGAATTATTTGCGTTTCTCTTGATTTCTTGATCTCTTGAAATACTTTCACCTCCCTCGGTTAAAATCGTAAAAGTGAGACGGTGTTGACCTTATTGTGAACGAGCGTGATCCTCAGGTCAGGTTTGATTATAGCATAGGCCATCAGCAGGTCTTGGACTTTCTTCAGCTCCTCTTTGCACTTCTTGCTCGAAGAATAGAACTGCCTCCTCACTGGGAGATTCTTGAACAGCTTCAGTACACTCACTGTTGTGCCTGAACAACACAGAAGAAAAGACGTGTGTCACAGCTGGAGTCACGGTGGACTAGGTCTACCTGGACACATATTTGTTAAAGTGTGGATTATTCTTGAAACAATTTATTTTTAACAGAGGTGACCTGTATCCACTGTAGCTACTGCATACTGACGTGCATTTTGAGGGGGGGAAACTGTCCGGATTAGATTAGAGTGCATTTGATTTTCAGAAATGTGTTGCTCACTGGGAGATTCATTAAATGACTTCAGCCCTTGCCTTGACCCAAGTGAGACGGCTTCTGAGAGACAATCTCCCCCGTGAAGTTCAGCATGTATTGGATGCTGATGTCATCCTCCACCGTCTTCGTGGTGACAGCTACCTGAAAGGAAACGGCACAAGACATCAAACCAGTTTATAGACCGACACGCCAGGATTCATATGTGATTCTTATTACATCCTGCTTTTATTTTACCAGTAGCTTCAGCTAGGTTTCTCTTCAGATGTGACTGTCACATAACAACTGCTGTTGTTAAAGACTTCTCACCTCTGCCACTGCACAAATGGAGCCCAGTGCTTCTCCTCTGAAGCCGTACGTTTCCAGACGCTCCAGGTCGTCATGGCTACAGATCTTTGAAGTATAATGTCTCACAGCCATCACAGGAGTATCTGCCGCTTTGATCCCTTGGCCATTGTCACGAACCTCTATCCGGTCCAAACCATAATTCTCCTGCAGTGGGAGAGTCAGTACATACTGTAGGCTGCAAAATGTATGATCAAATATAACAATAATGTTTCTGCTAAATGGGAAAGAAAACAAATCCAAGTTCTGCTATATCCAAAACCAATAATCATCTGTCTTACTCCACAATCTGTCATTAAGGTACTGTACCAGTTTAACGTCAAGGCTCGAAGCGCCGGCGTCCAGGGAGTTTTCCAACAGTTCTTTCAAAACGCTCAACACTGAGGTGATGACCTGGGAGCTCGACAGCAGCCGCACGGTATCTCGTGGCAACTGGTTCATGATTCCAGGTATCTGTTGGAGAAGAGTCTGGTTTCTGCTTATGATTCAATCAACGTCAGTAAAAGGTTCACTGTGCATTGATGTAAACAGAGTTACGGGTCTTGAGTTCTGCTGCCCTAACTTGGACAGAAAACGAGTCTGCTGCCGCTCTATGACAAGTTCAAAGTGTTGCAAATCACACAATAAGGTGCACTCGGTGTAACGTGTGAGTTATTATCAAAGCTTTGTTTTAACTTGGATTTAACATGCACCTCTAGTAGCCTTTTAGTTACAGAGGCTTCTTTTCACCAGTGAGTTCAATTTCAAATGAAATAGTATCTGTTGTAAGGGGTTAAGATACACAAGAAAACAATCAAGGAAAATATAGATTATTTGCATGTTATTTGGTCATTTTAATCATTTCATTAAGTATAATATATATGACTCACTCGTATTGTAAACATTAGACGAGTCACCTGACAACAGGTTGTGGTCCAGTTATCTTCTTCCGGTCAATAACACCATCAGAAGCTATTTAATAAAGAAGAGAAACCTCCATAAACGAGCTGACAGGCACTTAACATGGGACTTTAACTGGTCTGCAGCTGATACTGGGTTACTCTGACTGTTTAACTGGGAACAGTGCAAACATAAGAGGCGACACTGCGGTCTCACACAGATATAAATATCGTGATTTGAACTTTAATGGTAAATACTGACTTGAAGGAGCTGTGCAGACCCGCGCTCCCACCGAGCCTTCCATCAACAACACGCAGCGACAACCCGGAAATGACATGGATTCCCGCCCCCTCTTTAACCCGCCGATTGGCTGGCAGTGACACGAGGGCGGGTTCTCAGCGAAGCCGCGAGCAGATTCCGCCCTGAGTGCAGACTAACAGGCGCAACGTTAATTTAGGCATACATACACGTGCATAAATTATGGGATGAGAACCATTTTGTAGCCACAACGAAACCAAACAAACCAAAATCTAACCAAACCGCCATTATACACACGTGTGTTATTTGCTCGGTCCGCTTTGAGAGGCCACGGACTGAGCCTGTTGGTTTGAAACGAGGGAATCGAACCTCACCCCTCCCTCCCACGCGGCGGCTGCCTCCCTTTGAACCCACGTCTACTTCCGCCGTGGTCAGTGAGCGACGTGCTGTCAGCGCCGGATCTGGACACATCAACAGGAGATAAACACTCTCTGTCCGTAGCCCCTGTCCTCCGTGAAGACCCCCCCACCCCCACCCCCCCTCCACCACTGACCGCTGCTACCTGTGAGTCCGCTGCGCTGCGTGTCGGTGGCTGCAGCGGGGTTTCTTGTTTTTACGCGTTTTGAACCACACGTACGTGAATTCAAGGTTTGTGACCCGCGTCATGATGCTGGTAAACTTGGAATACGGAGCGGGATCGGCTCGGGCTATGTGCTGGGTAACGAAAGCATGTCTGAACGGACGTTTTGGTGCTTACACGGCCCCTTACCGAGGCTCGCCAGGCACCGGGGGGGGGGGGGTTCCATCTTATCTGTTAAGTCAGACTATGTGATCCGTTTGCTCTCGTGAACTTTGTGTGCGTTGGTGGTCCTGCAGTGTTATTCAGCAAATAGTCGGGGGCCAAGGACTCAAACCTCCAGTTTGAATCGTGTCCGAGGTCCAGTTGTGTTGTGTCAGCTGCAGCTCGTTGTGGTGACGGCTGTCAGTAAACAACGTGCATCTGTTACTTCGTGCATCAGCGTTGAATAACTGTCTATTAACTGAAATCAGCACCAAATGCATCAGATTGCCGCAATTCTACCTCAGATCGGGAATTGTGCACAGCTGTATTTACCTTATCTATGTATAAACCATGCAAACAGACTGAAATTCCTCATTCCCACTGGTGCATTTACACATTTTACCAACGATTGCCAAGTGCCAAGGTGCTGGTAAATTAGTGAAGTGCCACAGCTGACAGGCCTTGTTTGTTGGTTTAAGTCTTCGTTCCTTCTGGCAATAACTGTTTTCCAGTGTCTTCATCCCAGTCTGGCAGCTGAACGTGGGCCACAGGGCAAAGTTCAACTCGATTGCACAATAACTTCTTTTTTTCTTGTTGTCACATTTCGACCTGCAGGGAGGGGAAAGTGCTGCAGTGGTACATTGTGTTATTATGTGTTACTTTAAACATGAGGCTTATTATACAGAAAACTGCAAAAAAGTACACAGGCCTGTTGCAGATACTGTATGTACAGAATTTATAGTGAGTAAAAGTGGGGATTCATTTTTCTGATGTTAAAACAGAAATCCAGTGCTTGTTTGGATTAGACATGTTAAACCCTCACAGTCATTGCTCAAGGCCACAAATGCCCCCCCCCCACCTGAGCAGCTGAATCAAGAGCTGACTTGTGACGTTTTAACCACATTATAACGGGGAACTAGTCTCAGTACGTTAGAAAGAGTGAATTAACAAATATAAATGTTTCCAACAAGGTGAAATCCTGTTTTGTGAATGTTTGTATTTCGCTGTCCACAGACCAGAATGAATGTGGGTGTGGCACACAGTGAGGTGAACCCAAACACTCGGGTGATGAACAGTCGGGGGATCTGGCTGACCTATGCACTTGGTGTTGGAATACTTCACATTGTGCTCTTGAGCATACCCTTCTTCAGTGTGCCAGTGGTGTGGACTCTCACTAATGTCATTCACAACTTTGTAAGTAACACTGTCGCAGACTATTGTCAAACGGCTCATTTGATTTGAGGATGTCTTAGAAACAATTACCTATTTACCACAGTTAAATGTAGCTTCCAGCTAAATATCAGATGGGGTTAGTTTCCTTCCGTCTTGCCAGTGCTTGTTAAAATATGCTCTATTTTGGGGAGAGTCCTTGTGGCAGCCTGACACATGATCTATTATGATAATTGGTCCACTCCATATAAGGTCTCCAGACAAAACTGACCCTTCATTGTGACACTGGCTGGCAGGCAAATAAAGAAGCCCAGTCAGTGTGTGTGATATCATTGATGAGTGTGAGCTCTGAGCACTTTACAAGGATTGTGTATCACAGCCACTAAGGAAGGATATTAACAGTAACCAGTAAGGTCAACTGTAGCCCATTGTTGTCCTCACAATACAGCTGCAGTGTGCTGATTAGGACTTAGCCGTATGTCTGCATTTCAGTGTCATTACTTTCCCCTCTGTAATGCAGCTTTTCCATTTAAAGCTGAATTCCAGTGTTTTGACACAGAGGCACCAGGCAGGAGATTTGTTGTTATTGTGGAGATTTTCACATTCTGCAGTTCAGACAGTAAAAACAGCTGTGGAATTATTTAAAACCTGCTGTATTTTATCATAAATTAAATCAATTGTGACAAAATGTTACACATAAGTATTTTCATGAAGGTTTTAATGGTGAAAAGTGTGAAAACAGAAAGTTCATAGCATTCAGTCCGTCTGCAATGGTCTTATTCCTCCCAAACTGTAACTGTGCACTGTTGACGAGGTTTTTTGTCTCTGCAGGGAATGTATGTGTTCATGCATGCAGTGAAAGGCACACCCTTTGAGACCCCAGACCAAGGAAAAGCAAGACTTCTTACACATTGGGAACAGCTTGACTACGGCGTGCAGTTCACTTCATCTAGAAAGTTCTTCACCATCTCCCCGATCATTCTGTACGTGCAAGATAAACTCTGATTCTGTCTTTCCACTTATTAATCGTTTAAGCATCTGTTTAATCAAACCCAGAGACTTTCCTGCAGGCTACTATGAAATTATTTGTGCCACAGACTATTTCATCCTTAGCTCTGAAAAGAAAAACATGGATCATGACCAATTGTTTTGGAATAACTGTTAAAAGTAAAAGGCTGAAGTTCATAGAATCCATGTGCAAGAAAACGTTGTGCTCACATTTGATCTTATTTCTCTTTTCTTGCATCAAGTTGATTTAGTGGTTTATTGTTTTTAATGAATCCCTCGTCTTCCTCTGCAGATACTTCCTGGCAAGTTTCTACACAAAGTATGACACAACACACTTCGTCATAAACACTGCCTCACTTTTGAGCGTCCTGATTCCCAAGCTGCCGCAGCTACACGGAGTAAGAATTTTCGGCATCAACAAGTATTAAGACATTGTAAATGCTGTGCCTCATAGCGACCAGTTGATTCCCATGTGGTCTGTACCACCGATGTGTAAACCAAGTCGTACACTTTGTGTAAATGCCACAGTTGTCGTTAGGATTTTCAGTTTGTACATGGAATGTTTAAAAGAGCAGGATTTTGTTTGTAGATGACAGGATGCAATATGCATTACTAACTTATGTGAATATTTAATGATGTATTTTTGGCCTGCTTAGACCTGGGCTGGCCCAGGCATCAGTCAGGCTTTTGCTTTAGTTCATATTTTTCTTTCTTTGCCTTCAATTCACATGATGTGAGTATACGTTTGTTTCTACCCACAAAGATGTCCCTAATGTATTTTTCAAAGATGTTTACTTCTTGGGGGTAGGAGCCTGTGGCTCGTTTATCGGTACACTCTCAATTTGTAATGGGCGTCAAACGTGTTCGTCCTGAGTGAAGAATGGAATCATACTTTCTTTGCATGAGTTCCTTGGTATGTGAATCATTTGTCACTTGTGACTCAATCAAAACAGGGCAACGTTTTCAGTGTACAGTTTTCTTTTGTGTGAACGTTATGTCCCGTTTGTCAAAATAAAGGTCCTGGATGTGGAAATGAGGCAAATTATTGTTGTCAGGTAAAGTGTGTAGTGAGTCAGGTCTGTAGTGTCCTGTGATAAACTGACTCTGACATACAGCGCATTAAGAAAGTATTCAGACCTCTTCACTTGTTATATTGCTTTCCAATGCTAAAATAAAATTAAATATCCCAAATTTTCTTTTACTCAATCTAATAATGACAAAGACAAACTGAGCACTTGGAAAAGAGAGCTGGATAAGAGCCCTGATGAGGCAGAGCTCCAGTGTGAGGGCATATTACAGTTGGTTTAGTTTCCAGATGAACTGTCATCACAGGGATCTGTTTTCATAAACCGTGCTGACATCATGTAGAATCCTGAGCAGTAGCGGAGAACCAAACTATCACAGAAGCAACACCGACCATCCATGAATGTTTCCATATTTTCTGTGCAGGCGTTGTATCTCAAGTCAGGCTCCAGTGTCACTGATGTTCTCTTGATTCCTTCTAACTGAGCTTTTAAGTCACAGAAAAATCAGCATCATGTTGCAAACATTGAACTGTTTTTAACTTTATACATGGTTTAAATACAACAGTCACCACAGGATTAAAAACTTTATTTAAAACAACTTCTTTTATAAAACATTGGATTGTTCCTCTGGTAACTACAACTAAGAATCTTCCAGCTCTGGACTCTCTGATTGAAGCGATGCATTAATCACCTACGTTCCTCTAAACTTGGCTTTTGGATGTGGTCGTCCAGCCTGTGAAGATCCTCACACTGCCGGCTCAAGACTCCTTTGTACACCTCAAATCGATGGTTCAGATCTTTCTGGGAGTGGATTTTAAATTTGGTCCCTAACGCCCCATCAGCAGAGCCTGTCCCATAGAACACACGGCCAATCCGGGAGTGGAGCAGCGCCATGGCACACATAACACAGGGTTCTCGGGTCACATAAAGGTCGTAGCCGGTGCAGATGTACGGCTGAGCGCTGGCCTTTGCATCAGGTTCATTTGGACATGTGTCTGAGGTTGGTGAGGAAAAACTGCAGGCAGGGTATTTGTCAAAAGAATAACATCCAGCACCCTGACTCCGAGCCACGAGGTCGATGCAGACCATGGCCGCGTGGTGGAGGGGATGGTCGCCTCGGCAGTCGTGGCCCACTGCGATGACCCTCTGCGTTGCTGGGTTAACCACTACAGCCCCAACTGCCTCCATCCCCATCTCCTTTCCAGCTCTGGCAGCAGCGACAGCAGACATCATGTACATGTGCATCGAAGCTTTTTGATGTGGGTTGAAGAGCTCTCCTCTCAGAGCCACGGTCACCTGCTTATCCTCGTGAAAGGAGGTGGGCCAGTGTTTGATCGCCAGTTCAAACTGAGGTCGGGTCAAGGGGGGACGTGAAGGGACCTTAACCACGAAAGGCTCACCTAATCCATCATGTCCAACTCCATCTGAGGGCAGCAGCGAGTCGATGCTCACCACCTTCATGTCTGGTGCGTCACTAACGAGGCACACAAGGACTTCCAGAGGGTGGCGGCTGCCCTTCTCCTTGCAAGCCCGCACCCTCTTGATGTGCGGCAGGCCGTTCAGCGGGTGGAGGCTGTTCAGCTCCTTGACAAGTCGAGATGTCTCCTTCTTGTCGACAATGGGCGCAGCGAACGCCTCTATCAACTCCACGTCTTGTGACAGCTCAGTCTGACAGTACGGGGTAAGCGACCCAGGAGTCTGTGTCGCACGGCAACTCTCTCCGGCGTTTCACTTGCGGCTCCATTGCGCTGGCGTCCTCCTGTGAAATATGATTTCACAGCAAAGTGAAACAAAGTTAGTGCGTTTGCAGGGCGAGGACATGATGACAAAGACTTTCTGTTGTGTTCCACACAAACCAAGGCAGAACTATATGAAACAACTGCTTCAATCCAACACCTTTGCACTGTGGCTTTGAAGGTTTCTCATTTTAATAAAGACCTGGAGACTTTGTGGTCAAAAATCACTCAAAGCATGAAAAACACCAGTTGGAACTTCAAAGATAAAAGCGATCTTAAAGAATCTGTTTAATAAGTGACGCAATGTACCGCTGCTATCTGACACATGTTCTAGTCGTCTGCAGGACTTTTGTGTCACATGAAACAGCCGGGTTGCATTTGATGCTTGAACAAAAACACAAAGGGACACGAACATTTACTGTACAAAGTAGATCTTTATAGTAAAACCCAACTGATATGGAAAGTTCAAGGCAAATATAGATTAGGAAAAGAAAATTGATTTCTTGATAAATGTGATTAAACTGAACATAGTAGTTGAGTTGGTGGAGAGCAGAACATTAATGAGATTTAAAGAAAGAATGATCAATAGATGTCCTGACTTCTAGTCCCTAATATGGGTCAAGTTCAAAAAAATACTGGATCCTGCATTTCCCAAAGTGCAACTTGTGTTTCTTACTTTCTCAAACTTGACCAATCTGTGTCCTGAGCCAGTGATGATGATGATGATGATGATATGTACTGACCAGACACGTTTCACTGTGTAAAAATAAACCTGTCAGCGCTATCTGGTGGGCAAACTACATATGACACTGTTTCTAAATGGACCGCAATCATATCTTTGTCCTTTCTGCACTGCAAACACAGCATCTGTGCAAAGCCAACATCAGCTGATAATATAAAATAGACTGGTTGAGCTCTTTTCCAAGAACATACACCAATTACAACCAGTATAATAATATTATATATATTATATAGATATATATGTTGTGTTATTGTAAGTAGCGCATTGATCAACAAAACCTGCCACCAGTTCTGACAATACCAAACATCTGGCACAGATATTTCACGAAGGTAGAGGGGCTCAATTCTAAACATGCGTGACATAACTCAGAGAGCAGCCTGGATTATATGTCCATTGATGTAATGTTTCAACTATAACAACCTCTCAGGTCCACACACAGTCTTTCATCATTTCCTTCCCAGTAGAAGCTTTGTCTTTATGACTTTGGGAACATGTCTCACAGTCAGTGAGACTCTGGTGCCTCGTGTCAGCGTCTCCCCTGGCAGGGCACCGGCCGCCGACAGGTTCACCACCTTGTCCGTCAGCGTATCCTGGACGCACGGCTGGATGCCGTGAAGCAGACGCTCGTACATGTCGTCCTGCAGGATCAGGAGACTGCGCGGCTTCACCAGCAGGGAGAACAGGTACCGGTTCTCCTCTGTCTGCGGCGCCTCGCCCTCCAGGCTGCTGACGGGCCTGTAGAAGTCGAGGAGGGTGTGGGAGCCCAGGCTGATGGTGGTGACGGTGGGGTGGTACAGAGGGCCGTCTTCATGAGGCATAATCCCCTCTCCTTCTTTATACTCATTCACCAACACATGATTGGCCGTTTTCCCGCTGAACGCACCGAGAGAGGAGATTTTCTCACAGTACGTCTGCAGCCAGTCAGGAATCTTCTCCGGCAGCATTCCTTTGGGATGTGGTAACCCGCCCCAGTTCTGCAGCCTGCGGCCTGACAGCTGAGTCCACTTCGGCTTTGGAGACTTGTAGACTTGCCGCAGAAGCGAGGCCTCCTCTTCCTCTGATATGAAATCGGGGATGTAATGCACTGTGGGCAGAGCATCGAGTACGACAAACTGCTTCATGCCCTCCCCAAAACAAGCTGGGTGTTCCATGTCTCCTTTAGAAAAGTCAACATATAACATTCTGGTTAACACCCAACTGAAGGAAGCCGGTGCTGGAGGTGACAGAGAATTAAATGCACCACAACCACGTAACTGCAGCAATAATTTAAATCAGATATATGTAATGAACGACTTATTAATCTATAAATCTGTCAGGACGTCTCTTATCAGCCGCCGCAGTGCATTGTGGTCATAGCATTAGCAACTGTTAGCTTCCTCGCAGCCTTCACATCCGCCCTGTGCCTACAACACAACACAACCAGTCACATGACACATTACAGGTTCACCGACACAGAGGAAACGAATCAACTATAATCAAGTGGAGATGACGCACTTTCATGAAGTGTATTTATTTGGAAACATCGCACAAAGAAAGCTTGACATCTGTTTGTGTGGTGGTTCTTCATGTCCCCGTTTCCTGTTGAAGCCTTTGAGTCAAAAGGAGCGATGCCACAGTGTTTTTTATTTATTAAACCCTGATCTTGTATTATTGTGTTTCCTCCAACAACACTTCGTCCCACAACTCACTCGAAACACACATCCTGAAACACAACGTTGTATCGTCTCGGACACAGAAACGTAGAACGGATACAGTTTGATCATCGAGTTAAAACAAAGGTTACTTTACCTTCGAGATCAGAGTAACACTGAAGAAAGTAATATGGTTCACTCTCTAGGCAGATTCATCCTGTCGACGCCATGCTTATCTTGTGCACCGGACTAAAATGTCCCGTTAAACGAAGGCATCCAAAACTTGTTGGTTCCCATGTAGTTCTCTGAATTTGTTTTTAAAATGACAGGTATGTGTTTTTTTAAAAGCGCATGTTTTCAGTTTAATTTCATGAGGATGCTTCATCTGTTTTTTAATCGGTGCATCTTGTTTAGATGTTTGCTCTTAATCTGAGGTCACGGATTTTGCAGATGCACGGAATTATTTACATGTGACGCAGCCGGACGTCAGAGGACGAACAAGTAACCGTGTTTCACGTCACCTCTGGTTCGTTGCTCTGAAACTCTGCGCGATGCTTTTGGGTTATTGTTCTTTTCCAGACTTAGTTCGCTCCTCGTAGTGTAGATTAGAGATCTGACTAATTCTCCTGATTCAACACCAGGTCCATGAGCATGTTCCCTGCTCGAGTGAGGAGTGCACAGAGGCTGCTGCAGTGCAGACACACAGTGGGGGGGCCTCCTTCATCTGGGAGAGCCTTCTCCTCCAGGCTGGTGCTGGGCGTTGAGACGAGCTGTGACGACACTGGAGCGGCTGTGCTGGATGAGACGGGTGAAATCCTGGGAGAGTCTCTCCATTCACAGAAAGAGGTTCATCTGAGGTGGGTGTCGCAGCTGCAGTCACGTCACACGGATGTTATTCAGGGGTTTGCTTTGATATGCTTGTCTCTCTCTCGAACGCTGCAGGGCCGGAGGCATCATCCCCACAGTGGCACAGCACCTCCACAGGGAAAACATAGAGCGTGTGGTCCAGGAGGCTCTGGAGAGAAGTGGAGTGCACCCCAGCCAGCTCGCGGCTGTGGCCACCACGGTGAAGCCGGGCCTGGCCCTGAGCCTGGGCATCGGCCTCGAGTTCAGTCAGAGGTTTGTGCGGCAACACAACAAACCGTTCATCCCCATCCACCACATGGAAGCCCACGCCCTGACCGTCAGGATGCTTCATCCCGTGGCCTTCCCCTTCCTGGTGCTGCTCGTCTCTGGTGGCCACTCACTTCTCGCCGTGGCCCGAGGGGTGGACGACTTTCTGCTTCTGGGTCACACTCTGGACGAAGCTCCAGGGGATATACTGGATAAAGTAACACTGTCAAACTCACATCAGGCGTTTTGTTACAGGGCTCAGTTTGTGATCACGAATCCAAACAGTTCTTTTTGTAAATTCACAGGTGGCGAGACGCTTGTCCCTCGTCAAACACCCACAGTGCTCCACCCTTAGTGGAGGACAGGCCATCGAGCTCCTTGCAAAGAATGGGGACAGGAGGAGGTTCCCTTTCAGAACACCCATGGGTCAAACTCATGACTGCTGCTTCTCTTTTGCTGGACTACGGAATAAAGTCACAATGACGATACAAAAAAAAGAGGCAGAGGAAGGTATGAGGACAACTGACTGACCAACCTCATGAAACCAGTCAACAGCAACCATTCAAATGCATTTTGTTACCACAGTGTAAGACCTGTGAATGGTTTACTTCTTTTTCTTTTTTAACACACCAGAAACATACAAACATGTAATTCAAGTTCCTGAGTAAACTACCTTTGTAACTCCTCTTTCTTCCCTGTAGGAGTAGAACCGGGGTCACTGCTGTCATGTGTGAATGACATTGCAGCAGCCACGCAGCACACTGTCGCCTCTCATCTCGCAAAGCGAACACATCGTGCCGTCTTGTTCTGCAAGGCAAACGGCCTGCTGCCATCCAGCACTCCAACTTTGGTGAGTGTGTTACTCCTCTAATGAAAATAAGTTGATAAATCCATCAATTTCTGCACTGGTTTTTAGTCTCAGGTTTTTATTTGACTTCAGTTGTCATCACGCTGTTTTTACATGAACACCCTGTGTGTACAAGGATGGGAAAGGACAATAACAATTACTCTAGATTGCTTCTAATTTTAAATTTTCTAATCTTCGCA
This sequence comes from Verasper variegatus, assembly GCA_026259375.1. Lineage (NCBI taxonomy): Eukaryota > Metazoa > Chordata > Actinopteri > Pleuronectiformes > Pleuronectidae > Verasper > Verasper variegatus. Next base: position 2,966,758 of record CM048052.1, on the reverse strand, counting down.
CTTTGCCTCCTCTGTCTTTAACCTTCGACCAAGGTGGGGGAAAAATACCAAAAATACTTTAACGTAAAAAAAATAAAGGAGAGGTTTTGTTGACAGTAAGAACATTACAGAATAAGACCAGCTTTATCCCTCCAGTTCAACAACATTGTGGTGTGAGGCTTTCAGCAGGTACTCTTTATTTCTAGGTGCTTTCTGGAGGAGTTGCAAGCAACCAGTATATCCGCAAGGCTTTGACCATCATCGCTGAGACGACAGGACTGCGCCTGCTCTGTCCTCCGGCCAAATTCTGCACTGACAACGGAGTGATGATTGCATGGTGTGTGTATCGTCAGGATCATCAGTGGAAGATTTAACCTTATGATCTGATTTAACGTGGGAGTTTGGCTCTTTTTTTATTGGTATTTTCTTTTTAAAACCAGGAACGGTGTTGAGCGTCTGAGGGAAAGCAAAGGAATACTGCCTCCACATGTAGACGTCCGCTACGAGGCTAAGTAAGTCACTGAAGATTAAAAGATGTTCTGGTCCGTTTTCATGTCACTGCTGATTAAAACGACACTGGCTCACATAAACGTTGGATTCCAGGGCGCCGCTGGGTGTCGATATGTCAGCGGAGGTGAAGGCAGCGGGGATCAAGTTGCCATCAGTCAAACTCAAGATCCTCAACTGACTAAGACTGTTGTTTTTGTCCTGTACAAACAACACGTTTGTAACACCTGGATTTCCCCCAGTTCAAAGTATATACTGTGTATATTTTGTATATGTATACAGCACACAGATATTTATTAATAAATGTGTTGTTGTACATCAAAGTTCATCTTTTGGGGTTTAATTTATTGTGTTTTAAACAACACATCCTCCAACTCCATTTAGAATTCTTCCTAAAACATTTCATTTTTGGTTTTTTTGGAAGATTAGAGACATTGAAATTTCTGCTGGATGCGAGTTTGCTTCCACAGACCCTGTCCTCACTAACATTACCTCTTCTGTCATCGGCCAGTCATGCAACAACAGAGACATTCAGATATTACGCATTGTCTTACACTGAAAAGTTAAAAAACAAATCTGGAGCTTTAGGCACATGAGACTGATCTACGAAAAAAATTGTTTCTCATGGTCTCATTGTTTTTGCACTGATGGAAAATATTTTAGTCATCAGATGTTGTAGATCATGTGACGTTTGAGTCAGCATGCTGAAATGTTCCTTAAACTTAAACTATGTGGAACAAGACTTTTAATCAGACTATGAGGCAACAATACTCGATCTATAAACTTCTTCTTTTTAGATATCGATGTGCAATAATGCCAAATATTCACTTTCCCACTTTACTGGATTCAAAAGGAAGTTTTGCTCCGTATTTACCTGTTGCCATGGTGATTCGCAGATCAGCGCCTCAAGGATGACACACTTACTTTTTATTCAGAGTGAACATGATCAGCAACAGGAGGAACAGAAAACCGGGTTTCATCAGGGATCAAACCCCGGAGCAGAACATGATCAAAACACTTCACATCAACAATCGTTTGTTTAACGAGGTCTGTCCTCGCAAAGCGCATTTCTGCACGGTTTCAACCGAGGAGGAAAATCTGACTCATGGGACATACTGTAGTTTTCCACACATATATACAAACCACAACATGTAACCATGTGCCTTTTTATCATCCATGATATTGAACACATTTCCTTTAATTTACATTTGTTTATACTGGACATACTGGTGCAGCGCTGCAGGTTCGAGGGCAGAAAATCCACAGGAAGAAGGGAAAAATGGAGCTGTTGTTGGTTCCTGTATCGACATGAAGCATCATCTCAGATTCTCACATGACGTGTTCCATTGTTACAACATTACTTTACAGCATTGTGCAATGTTGTGGTTTGTCCACTGTGCTGCACAGTGAGGGGAAAAAGGACATAACTTGAAGAATAAAACTGACATTTAGTGATGTCAGTTATTAGTCATTAGTTATTTTGAGCGACGTCAAATACTTTGAATCCTGTCTGCTTTTAAAAGGGAACATCCACTATGAAACTGTGAGATAAAGAAACAGCTAAAGGGGGATTCCACAGAATTTTCTATAGAAGAGAAAGAGATTAACTTCTCCAGAATTCAAACCACTAAGAAGAAGATGGGACGAGGCCCAGTGAGGTGTGTGGACCAAACAAACACCGCAAACATTCAGTGTAAGATTCGTCTTTCACCTTTTCATGTTTAACTAAATGTCAGATTGACCAAAGTTACATAAACAGCAATGACAGGATCAACTATCTGAGACTAGAGCTCGTCATGTTTATAGATATTATACTCCTTTGCACTGATCAGCCCGTCTTTGTCCTGGTCGCTCTTCTGGAATATATCGGCCATGATCTTCTCATAGAAAGCATCGTCGCGTGGCTTCCCTCCTTTTTCATACGACAGTTTCAAATATTCTTTCACCTGATGATAGAGGAAAACGTTATCAGAATAAATAACAGACATACGTTGTACTTTTGCAACGCTCGTCTTCTACAATATGTTCCTGTTGTGCTCTTCTGGTTACATATCACAGTGGTTAAGAAATAATACTGTGGTGTTGATAGCAGGTTGTTCACCTCTGTACCACCTGTGCCATCAACAATCAGTTAATAAATTAATGATTTACAGCCTAATTACTTTCTTGTATAATGTTTGCATCCAGTGTGGCCTTTAATATTTATGAGGAAAGTAGGTGAGGTTACTTTGGGTTGTTTTTGTTAATCCTTTATATTTGGATAGCCTGTTATTTAATAGTAAGACCAAAAAGTAGTTTAGGTTATCAGTTTCTTCTGTGGCACTTAACTCAAGCTTGTTATTACCTCCTCTCCAAGGCCTCAGAACTCCAGGATCACTGTTGGTTTGTGCTAATTTAATTGAACATTTGACATAATAAAGGTAGTAATGAAAAACAACTTATTTACTTTCTTTTCAGGAAGATAAGAATAATACAACTCTGGTGTCTGCATGATATGAATCTAAAGCTTGGAGGGAGTTGGCTTTATCTTCACTCAGCAGATGTGAACCAGGCTGAAACAGCTGATGTGGCTCTCTCCATTTAAAAGGAACACTATAACCTCTGTTCCACTGGTCAAAAAAACCCACAAACACCCACTGACATCTGGCTTTTGTCCGCAATGGGGACTGACACAATCGGTATTCTCTACTGGGTCAAATGTCCAAGAGACCGAGTGGTTGTGTCGTCCCACTAACTGAACTCCTCACAGCAGATCGTACCCGCTCACCAAAGTTACTTAGAGCAAGAACAGACTTTCAGGGGGAGGAGTGTGAATGAAGGCAGCACCATCCTCCCAACTCCAAGTCAGTGAATCATTTTAAAGTTACAATATTGTGATGAAAAAGTTGCATAATGTTGCTATGAGTGCCATTAGAGTGGTTTTGATCTGCTCAGCCATCTTGACACGTGTCCAAATCTAACTTTATGACATTTTATTTCATTTTTGTGTTTGACTTAAATGTTGCATATTCCTAAATACTGTGTTACATCAAACCACAGAGCAACAGTTACTGGGGCCGTTAATAACGTCATATTTTCTAAGTTTTAGTTACCTCAGCCTTTGTGAGACTTTTGTCGCTATCGTGGTCCATCTCTCCAAAAGCCTCCATACTACGTGGTCCCCTGGACACTGAGTAGACCTCCACCTCAAAGACCACTGTAGCGTTGGGCGGTACTGGATCTATTTCAGCATGAGGGATTAAAAACAGACCGTTAAAATTGTAAAAGACTGCATTTCCTTATGAAACTATAATCGTGACTTACAACTTAAACCTATATTTTATCATTCTCTACTGTTGTGAAGTTCATTTGTCTGCATTTCAGGAAGAATTGGTGTTGCATTTTTGGAAGATCAGTCGTATTTTCAGACTTTGTGATCAACTTGTGAAACATATGGTTTCAAGCGCAAGATTCTACAAAGCATTAAGCTCTGTAAGTGATTTGAAACGTTACCTTTGTAACAAGAGCCTTGAGTGGTTGTAACTGTATATAAACTGGTGCTTGGGAAACAGAAGCATTTCCTTGACAGACAAAGAGAAACTTGAAACACAGAGGCCCAGGATAGGTACGTTCACAATCAGATCATATCACAGCTCATCTACAAACATCAACAGGTTTGTAGGAAACAGCAGGTTAAGGTGAGAAAACAGTTAGCTGTTAGTTTTCTGAAAGCACACATGCAAGGGAGAAATGACGCAGAGACCTTCAAACCTTAGAGCATGCTTACAGTTCATGCCAGGAACGGCTGAGAGGCAAGAGGTGTGATGCTCTTTCAATTAAAGTGCTGAAAAAAACAAACAAGACAGCATGACGGTGGCTCTTCTAGCACAAAAACAGGATTTAAAACTGTATTAGTAGGATTCATGTAACTTAATAATACTGCTGCACATTTCTGATGGTTTTCTATGTTCCCAGTGGCCATGGACACATTCATTTCACTGAGGCATCAAACGCTACTTGTAGAGGTTGTAACTTACTTAAAACATGTGATGCATCACACAGAACATTCGTACTAGAACGTTATGGAATATCAATATGTGGTAATTCAACTGAAACCTTTTAGGTAACAGAGGCAGCGTGTATATAAACCTCTTGCACACAATGGATTATTCTACAAATGTGGCAGCTGCTGTCTGGTGTTTGCATCCATTGAAGATAAGCAGCTAAATCAGACAGTAAAAGTCGGGACCGTAACATCAGCTGCATATTTAAACTCATCTACTGCCAAGATATCTGCCACAAAAAGGTCAAGAATGTCTCCGCAGCTCAGGGCACAGTGTTCAGTGTCCTGGTTTTACAAAGGATTGGGAGATGGCACTCTGATTGGCTTATTACATGTTACACCCAGAACACACCTGTGATTAATTGAGAGACTATAAGTACAACCCTCTTGAACCATGTGGCTGGCTCTCAAAAGCTGCTTTGGACACTTCCTCAACTTAATTCAAATAAAGCCTGGAGTGTTAGATGAAAAGATGCCTTCGAGAGGCACAGTGGGAAATGTAGGATCCAGTGTTTTTGGAGCTTGACTAAAAGTGACTGATGGCCGCCCCATAACCTGGTATATATACTTGCTTGAATGGATCAGGTTAATAGGTTTTTCTATCCATCATATGTTCATGAAAAACGTCCTTGTAAGAGACAAAGTGTGGGGGCATTACTACATCTACTTACCTTTGCCCTTCTCTCCAAATGCCAGGGCAGGGGGGACCGTTATCTTCCGCTTCTCTCCAGGACACATGTCCATCATCCCGATATCAAGGCCCTTGATGACTTGTCCGATGCCCAACACGAACCACTGAGGGTGGCCAGCTTTGTCTGATCGACTGAGACAGAAGCAATGCAACAACAAAACAAAAGGAACCAGTGAGTCAGTTTATATATCACAAGGATTTATGTGAATGAACCTGAGCTGGGATGGACAGATCCTCATCATGGATACTCAGGAGGGTTAAAGTAAGTAACCCCCCCCCACCAAACCCACCTATTTAATAATAAACTTAATATATGTGACACAGTAAAAAAGGCTTTTACAAAAGGCACTGGGAATAAAATCTGTGTCAACTTGTTTTCAGGTGGACTCTCAAATGAAACCAAGTTGTGTCTCTGGCCCATCCACCGACCTGCAGTAGAACTGGGACCCATCTTCCTCGAGGAATCCGTCGTAGTGCACGTTGACCAGGTCTCCTCTCTTACTCCTCTGTGTGCACGTCTCCGGCCTGAACACCACCTCAGTCTTCACCTCCGCGTCCAGCTCAGCGGCCGAGGCCCGGACACACCAAGGGCCGAGCTGCGAGGACACGAGGAGGCACAGGGTGCAGGTCAACAGGCTCCACATCGTGCTGCGGTGCTTTCGTGGCAACTTCTCGTTCTTCACCAACTGTGGAGACGTGGAGAGAGCTGCTGCTGCAGGGAGGAGGAGATTCCCTGCCCCCGAGTTTAGTCTGTCAGGCGCCTCTGCTTCCTGGTTCAGATGATGGGGGGGGGGGGGTCCTGATCCTGAACCCTGTTTTTTATCAAGAGAGGCGCGTTGTAGGGCTCGGGTGTGATTATATGTTATAACACATAATATATAATAATGATTTAATACATGGTTGGGAACGCAACATGAGACTGAACCCTGCCTGACAGACTACACGAGGGGCTTAGAGTACCGCTAACTCTAATATTCCAGCAACTTAATGGCAGGAAGGTGGGTGTGGATCATACATGTAATATAGTGTAATAGTGTCATTACTACATGATAGAAATACACATAAACATGCGTGAACGTGCTGCACAGCTGGAAGTGTCAACACTGCTGCGTCACAGCAAAGTTTCATTTAGTTTCTTTTCAGTTTTCCAGTTTTTTTTATTTTAAAATTTCAATTATGGTCAAGGTCAGACTTTTAAGTCACATAAAACTATATAGATCAGTATCAGAGCTAGACAGACAAAAAGCCTGATAAAGAGGCAGCAACGCAACAGTAATTAATGATGTTATCGTGATCATAGTCAATATAACGATTACCGGCGATAAGAGAATAAATCGTCTGATACAGGGTTTTCATTCACAGACACTCGCTTTTTCCTTCAAATTTTTTTCTTACGACTTTATTTATTAACGGCTCTTGGGACGTGAGTAGCATAATAAAACAAAAAGTGTTTTAGAAACATCGTACCATCCCTATTTTGAACTGGGTTTTTTTTGCTACGTTAGCCAAGTAATGAGAACTCAACATGCTGCAGCTGCATATCTGGGGTATCAATTTGCTGTTTCGGTTTCAGAATTACTCCTATTCACATGATGAACAGTGTTTTTTAAAGTGTCAGTGTTTATACTGGTTCACACCCATATAGCCTGAGATACGTATGCATGTTATCAGTTGCAGCTTTGGGTGGACATGAGTATAATAAAGATATCAGAAACACACAAATGACTGTTTTGACACACATGGAAAACAGAAAGTGAAAGACACTTTATTTTAAGCTTTAATACTGCTTACTGAAATTAAAACCTGGTGTTAAGTGACTGATCCACAACTATATTTAAATGACAGTTATGTTTATTACGCCGACTGTGCGAAGGCCCTTTTGCTTTTCGTTTGATTATTCAGGAAACTTTATTTTATTTTTGACGGCTTGAACCTACTCGAAAACTCACCAGACTTTGCGGGCAATTCAGGCCACACACATATCATAACCGGACAGAAATATTCCGGCACCAATTTGATTAACGCAACAGGAAGCTGGCCATTTTGGATTTGGTGGCCATTTTGGCCCGTTTTACACGTATATTTTAACAAACCAACTGGAACTAGGGTTAGTATTATATATTAGTAACTGACCCTAACCCTCCTAGAGCTTTCATCAGATCAACTTCAAATTCAGTGAGTGTCACATCTTGACTCCTACTAATTCAAAAAGTAACAAAGTTAAAACAATTCAAATAAGGGTCAATTGTGGAATACCTGAAATACTGAATAATGAGATTCACTCACTGCAAAGATATAGAAAATAATAATAAACCGAGCCGAGTCACTTTTGACCCATGTGGCAGCTGATGATGGATCCTAATGGCGACAATGAACAATGACTGTGGACTATAGTGGCATCCGATCTTGATGGTGGATCATGGTCTTGCTGGCGGCTGACCAACGACTATGGTTGCAGAAAGACTGCTTGACACATAGTATTTCTCAGATACTTGACCCTTATTGACATTAATCCACCAATTCACTGACCTTCAGTTATGCTTCAGAAAGGTCTACCCCTATCAGTACTGCTAAAACCTTGATGATGTTTCCCTTCACACTTGACATCTATTGCACTTCTGTCCGTCCTGGGAGAGGGATCCCTCACATGTGGCTCTCTCTGAGGTTTCTACGTTCTTTTTACCCTGTTAAAAGGTTTTTTTGTAGTTTTTCCTTACTCTTGTTGAGGGTTAAGGGCAGAGGATGTCACACCATGTTAAAGCCCTATGAGACAAACTGTGATTTGTGAATATGGGCTATACAAATAAAATTTGATTGATTGATTGATTGTACACTTGTGTTTGTGACTTACTATTTAACTCCACCCAGGCTTCATATGAAAGAACACTTAAGGAGATTCATTAAGCAAAGACTTCCTTGTTGTCGGTTTGCTTTCAAGTCACAGTGTCAGTGGTCATACATTCCTTTAATTTCTTAGATTGTTGCAAAAGTGATGTATTGATGTGATCGGAAGAGAAACCAGAATGTTTTTGACCTGAACAGATCTATTAGTGTGTATGTAGTGATAGTTATAGCGCCACCTACTGCCAAAAGGAAGTAAGCCTCGTTTTGCAACTTGAATTTGATTTACTTTAACATTTGCTCTGATACAGGGTGTGTCATTGTGCCCAGGCTGTCTGATACGTCATCTTCAGAGACCCGCCTCAGTTCCTCTCCACCAATGAGAGCGGCAGGGGGCGTGAGCGCGAGTCTATTTATGTGTAGACGCCCGGCGCGTGTGAGTCATCGCAGCTCGGCCACCCGTCGTCTCTCCAGCTGAACCCGGTCTTTGGAAACACGACTTTTCTCCCTCACCGCTCCACAGGCTTGAGATGTTACACTCCAGGTTCTCCACAGGGCTGAAGCAGTTGTCCGAGGCCGCCCTCAAGCGCCCCTTGCCCGGCTGCAGTGGAAGGAGCTGGTTCGCGACCCGCCGCTGCTGCTCCGGCGCCGCATCCGCTGATGCCCGGGCTGCGTCCTCCCGGCTGAAGGTCCTCCGCGCCGCCGCCGCCTACCGGCCGGCGCTCCGCTCCGCGCCCTGCGCCGCCCAGCGCCGCTCGTACTGCGTGAAGACGGAGGGCGCCGTGGACGTGGACGAGCAGCTGAAGAAAGATGGTGACGCCGAGAAGTAAGGTTTTCCAGTACTTTCTCTTCTGGGGGGGGGGGTTGACGAGTTATGACGCACTACAGGGCCCTTTTTATATTCAGTGCGTGATACAGCCGCGCGGATGTAACTATGTGTTTCTATGAACGTTATAGCAGGATATAGCTGGTGAACACAACACGCACGTTAACCACACGCACACACGTTGTGCTCACGGACACACGTGTGTACAGTACAGTGAGCGAACTCTAATGGCCGAACAGCAGCAGCTTGTTCACTGGCTTTGTTCCATGAAGCTACAAACACGAGACCCCTTCACCTTCTTCACAGCAACTTGATGGAAGTTCACTGTGGTTCCTCCTCGGGTGACTTCAGGTTGTCAACGTGTTCCCAGAGACATCAATGGTGCCAGTAGTTAGAAGGTGACACATGCAGGTCAGGGATGAGGTGAGAGGTTAAAACATCCTCGAGCAAACCTCGCAAGCATTTCTCTCATTTTTGCTGGTGGTTGGTTGGTTTCCTCTGTGACCTTCCACTGTCAGGGAAGGAGAGCTGGCTGCCTGTGGAGGAGTAATGACGGACTGAATATCCTCTCTGAAGCCTGTGTGTGTGTGTGTGTGTGTGTGTGTGTGTGTGTGTGTGTGTGTGTGTGTGTGTGTGTGTGTGTGTGTGTGTGTGTGTGTGTGTGTGTGTGTGTGTGTGGTTTCACAGGGTTCACGTGACAGTACACAAAGTACTGCAAATGTAATACTTACTTACTTTCAACCCCCCGTTTTGCAGACAAATACCCGAACAGCTAAATTTCCACACTTCCAAGGAACCGATTCTGTGCAGGTTCCAGGTTCTTGCAGGAATAGCTATCGATTTAGAACACAGTCTGGGGGCATCATGAGTATTTGGGCATATGAGGCCATTCAGAGAAAAGAAGAACCTACCACCAAACTGCCACAACATATTGAGAAGTTCCAGTGAGGGGAGGCCCCATGTAACAGGTTAAATTCTTGCAGTAGATGATGGCTTTCAGTCGGAATGCTGCGTCTGTCTGATCTTGCAGCTCCCCATGCGTCAGAGACCCCAATGGATCAGTGCAACATAAACATCTGTAAATCGAGCTTGATATACGTTAAATAAAAGAGATAAACAAAGTACATTGTCCTACCTGAACAATAATAGACGTGTTCACATTGGATTGGAAACTTTTCTGTTATCAGTACTAGGCCTATGATTCATAATCCACGGGTCAGATTTTAGAACCCTCTTGTCAAAGCTACGCTCTCGCAAACAAACGACTTTTCCGTGACTCGCTCGATAACTTCTCGTCAATCGTCTCTGCTTCAGTAGCGTGTCTCTCTCCACCTCTGTGGCCTGCTAAGAGTCCGGTCATGCACAGATATAGAGGACGGGTAGGATGCACACAGGCTGGTTGGTTAGCGACAGCCATGCTGGTACACAAGCCAATCGTTTCACTCGATGCAAATTAAATAATTTCCATGTTTAGTAAAGTCCCGTGAGGGCCAGAGACGGTGGTTTTTTTTCTGACCACTTCATTTATTAACTGCTCTTGGGACGTGAAGAGCTTAATAACAAAGTGTTTTAGAAACAACGTACCAACCCTTTCTCGAACTGGGGGTTTGGCTACATTAACCAAGTAATGACAACTCAACATGCTGCATCTGCACATCTTGGGTATCAATTAAGATTGTTGACCTTTGTTTTTGCTGTTTTGGTTTCAGAATTACTCTTATTCACAAGATGTCAGTCTTTGTACTGGTTCACACCCATAGATTAGATTCAATAGAACTTTATTTATCTGGGAAATTCAGTTATTATCATGTAGCCTGAGATACGATTGTATGTTATCAGTTGCAGCTTTGGGTGGATGTGAGCATAATAAAGATTGTGAGCGCACAGATGACTGTTTTGATACACGGGGCAAACAGAAAGTGAAAGACACGTTATTTGAAGCATTAAAATTGCTGACTGAAATTAAACCTGGTGTAAAGTTACTGATGTGACATTAATGAAGACAGATCTGCGCTGGATGACACCGCACGCACAAATTTAAAATGACACCTATGCTTATTTCAGTCAACTTCTATTAGCCCTTGAGTTCATGTTCTCACCATTATTAAAGTAAACTATTTTTTTTTTTACATTTTCATTAAACATATGCAGAGTACTGCTATATTTAGCAATATGTATTGTATTGTACAGGATTATATACTGTACATAACATAAATACACGTGACTCATGTATTTTAACAACAATGGCAAGTGTTATGAACACACCTAACCCCTATAGACACACACATTTATAACTTAAAGTCCCTTTTGGCAAACACTCTTTAATCGAGGTGCACAAGTAGATATGATTTAGTCTTAGCTAAATTCTCCACACAATTATCTATCTTGTATTCAACATACACGTTAATATGCCGTGATGCAGTTCACAGCAGTTTGCTGGTTGCCTTGTGACTCTGTAGTGTAGCTGTTGTACCTGTTGACTCTGCTGAATAGAAGTGCTCTTTTAGTAACAGATGCTTGGCCAAGAACTGTCCCTTTTGAATTACTCATGGCTGACAGACAGCATTTTTAGTGGGTCTTGGTTTGTTTGCTCATGTTCAGTTGCTGTTACCTTGGTTGTATGTGGAGTGTTTACTCTGGGGAACAGATGTTCCAATGGGATGCAGGGACGAGGTGATGGAGCCAGGAAGGAGGTGCAGACTGAATCCTGGACTTTCAAATGTCTAATGTGGCCAATGTGCAGAATTACAAGTCTCCCATGGGAAGATTAGAGTTTGGCTTTTCATGTAAATTTGATTCAAGTGGTTGTAATGGATTGCACTCTTATTTATTTAATGTAATGCACAATCTAGGATGTTATGATGGGACTGTGAATGTGCATGGTTACTGCTAGTTATGGAACGAAAAGGACTTTGGTCTGATAAGCAGGAAGGTGGAATGGAAAACATTTTCCTGGCTTTCTTATACCCACAGGTGCAACATGTGGCTACTCGTGAAAATACAACATATTCCATAACGCAACTTTCCAACATCTGCTGCTTGCTCCGTCCATGAGATCTTCAAACAACAGGGGTGTAAAAACAATCCAACCCTGATTTGAAAAACAGAATCTGAACAGTGCCCTGTTCTGCCGATCTTGCTGCAGTGTCATGGCCAGTGTGTGAACTAGCTGTGATGTTGGCTTTATTAATCCAAGAGCGACAGAGGGCCGGGCAGGGGAAAGACAAGGGAATTCCTGGAATTTAGGCCCAGTCTAACACGGCTCCAGACACTGCCTCCAAAACATGTGAGTTGACACGTAGTTGGGCGGCACTGCGTGTATGTTATCAAAATATCAGAAATTGGTGCTATCTGTGTAACGCTTCATCCTGTTCTTATCCTTTTATTTTGGCCGTTTTACTGTTAAAAAGGCCTGTCCCAACACTCAGTGAATCATGCAGTGGTATAAATGGAGCCCAACAGTTTCTGCTAAAAAATGCAGTGAAACCAGTGAACAAAGCCAGGGACACTTTGAATTAATGTAGCTATGCCTGCATGTCTGGGACATTTAGCAGGTGGACGCCTCAAAAGCACAGCTGTTGGTTGAAATCTGCATTTAAAGTTATTGTGTTCTGTAGTCTGTAATCTTTATTCACTGTAGTCGATATTGATTAATTCTGATCAGAGTGTCGATCTACTAATTTATCCCAATGTTTTTTAACCAGATTAGCTTCTTGTCCATTGTTTATAGAAACGTAACAGTACCCATAAGGGAGGCATGTCAACAGGAAGGTAATTAGTTTGTTCATGCATAATGAAGGCTTTGACCTCTTCATTGTACACACACACACACACACACACCTCTCTGGGGCTAATGCTTACACTTGGATAGCATATTTCCAGTATGTGTCACTGAAATACCTCACTAACGTGATAAGACTGTATCAGCAGCTACAGATAAGCGTGTTTACTCTGGCAGGACAGATGGGAATGGGCTCAATTGTGACTCGTACTAAAAGGCAATACTGCTGTTACTTTAATTTGCTTTTTCCTTCTCCTCTACTTTGTTTACTCTCCGCTGCGAATGCTCTGTAGTTGCTTTAAGCAAAGTGCTGTTAGCTGAGGTTGCTTCACTGTGCTGGAGGTGCTCTGTCTTACACCTGTGTCTGTCTACCACTTCTCTAACCTAGAAAAAGAAATGCAGGCATCCTGCCCAGTCTGGAGGATTTGCTCTTCTACACAGTCGCAGAAGGTCAAGAGACGATTCCTGCTCATAAATTTCTCACAGTAAGTTTCACTTCAGTTTGGTGATTCATTCATTAAGTACATTCATGAACACTATCTGGCCAAATACCACTGAGCTACACAAGCATGAATGTGTCTTTGTTTTTGATTGTTACCCCAAAGTACCAGGCAAAAGTTTTAGAATGTCTCAATATTTCACTGTGTTCCTGAATTAGATGATTTCTCTTTTTCCAATTGGTCCAATTGCTTTATAACTTTAGAATAAACGTGTGACTCATTCAGCAGCTGAACACACTTTCTTCTATGGAAATTATCATTTGTTTAGAAAGTTTATTAACACAAGTTTCGAGCTTTGAATGGTGCAGCTTTTTGTCAAGCTGTTGAGAGTTGATCCTACATTTTCCAGATAAGCTTATTTGTATTGACATATACTTACTTTAATTTGCTTAATTCAGGCACTTAAGGCGACAGGGCTTCGCACTGGAGATCCCCGGCTGAAGGAATGTATGGACACCCTCAAAGAAACTCTAAGGAACACATCAGATGGCGTAACTCTGGACAGGCACCTATTCAAGAAGTAAGTCTCGTCCTGTGACAAAGTTTTAACTCCATCGTATACACCCACCATGGTGGCATTTTATCACATTTACCAAGTACATGTGCTCACTTCAACTTGAAGTTTGATGACTATATTTTTGAAAGTGCAAATTCAAACATACTAAAGTATGTAATTTGCATGTTGCGTCAATGCAAAACAAATATTCATCAAACAGCATCTTTTGTGTGATTTGTACAGGAAACTCGATGAATGTGATCCCTCTATTTCAAGAATGATATCGATGTATGTGAAAGAAGATGTACCAGATGCCACCTACTTGTGGTGACGTCAGAAACTCTAGTGGCTAGTTATGAATCAAGTTTCAATAATATGCCCCGTCCATCGCTCCACTATCTTCTGCTAATTCAGGGTTGAGCTGCAGTAGCAGCAGGCGAAGCAGAGCTTTCCACATGTCGCTATCCAGGTGTTCCCAAGTTATTTAATCACTTTTAAAATGAAAAAGCGGTGCCACACACGTAGAAGACACTGAAGTGTCTAAGTCCACAAAACACTTAAACAGCGTTGCAGTCCGTAAACCCCGACCTTCAGATTCTACTCGAAACGAGGTCATTTACACCGTGTTTTAAGCCTAAACGTCCGCGGTGATCCACACGCCAAAGCTAAAAAAGGCTTAGAGACACAGGAGAAGAGGTATCTACGGCTGTAACATCTTAGTAAACTAAAACCTGAACATTTAAATTGTCTTTAAGTTTCCTACAGTTGGCTGTGTGGAAATCATAATTCACCCTCCTAGATTTGCGCTGGATATTCTCTGCTATGTGGTCACATGATGAATATTTTACGATGACGCATCTTTAGTTATGCATCCCTAATAACATTCATAGAAGTTTGTCAGACTTCAGGCTTGCAATCGCGGTTGACAAACTTTTCCTGTATCTGCATGCAGTCACGATATTTTTGCATGCTATTTGTGGTTTGTTCATCAGGTGTGTCCAGAGCAACATTGTCCTGCTCACTCAGGCCTTCCGCAAGAAGTTCGTCATCCCAGACTTCCAGTCCTTCACCTCCCTTATTGATGAGCTGTATGAGACTGCCAAAAACCTCAGTGGAGGACAGGTGTGTCCTTAGATCCGCGACTCTTTTGTTTTTTCTCTGCCAGTGCATCACAAGCATTATTTAGCTCATTCATGTCCATCAATCTGCATTCAGCTCGTGTCAAAGGTATAATAATCTAATCAATAATCTCCTTTCCTAACCACCGTTCCTTGACCTCCATGGAATACGTCACAGGGTCAAGGAAAGATGGGAAGGAGAAGCCTTAAGGAGTTAGGAAAGGAGAACCACGGTTCAGAGGAAATCCAACTCCACTTACACACTGCAGTGGTTTTTTGTTTCCCTTTAAAAACTTTAGTTATAACTGAGTGTACGCACTAAAATGCATTATAAAATTGAAATATCTTAATCATTGTACTCTTCCAGTCAGCAAGCTGTGTATCGGCTGTGCAGAGGTGAAAGACACAAAGCATCTAACGGAGGCTTTTTCCTTTCTAACCCTCAGATGAAGAGTTGACCTCTGTCAGTCTTGTCATTGTGTTTTGTGTCAGTTTTAGCTTTCCTCTGAAACGTGAGTCTCAGCAGACGTCAGCAGTGTGAGGCGCTGACACTCTCTCAACCACCTCGCCTCTCTTTCAGGTTGCAGACTACATTCCACAGCTTGCCAAATTCAGCCCTGACCTGTGGGCAGTCTCTCTTTGCACAGTGGATGGACAGAGGTGAGACAATACATAATTCTGACTTAATAACTAATTATTATTCCCCTAAATTCAGTGTACTAGCAACTGTGCAGGTGTGTAAACCATCCTGTATTTCCTAATAAAGACAGAACACCAGGAGACACTTATCTCATATGTAGTGTAATTATGTCAACATGTGTTTGGATCAGCCTGTTCTTTGATACATAGCTGTAAAATTCCATGGGCCTGTATAATTGTTATGTGAGGGTTACAGAGGAAGTAATAAAGATAAGATTAGCCCTGAACAAACACTCCTCCATCACTCTGCCTTATCATGTCAATCTCCTTGATACGTCCTCACTCGGACTGTTTTGTTTTTATTATCAGAGACACTGCAGCTACGGGTATAACCGATCTTTTGTCTTTTGCAGACACACAGTAGGGAGACACCAAGCTCCCTTTCTGTCTGCAGTCCTGTGTCAAGCCTCTGAAATACGCTGTTGCTGTCCACGACCATGGCACAGAGTACGTGCACAGTTTCATCGGGAAGGAGCCCAGTGGCCTGCGCTTCAATAAGCTCTTCCTGGATGAAGATGGTGAGACGCCAGACTTTTCCTTTTCTTCATTGTTACTTCTTCCCGCTGAAAACTTTTATCAGCTCGTACACCGTTTTCCTCGAAACGTCGACCTGATGAACCTTGATAACCGAATGTGTCCGGTGCCTGGTCAACAGAGGGCTGTGTTTAGGAATTGGATGTTTCCTATATTTGCACAATAGCAATTGTTGGTAACGGCTACTGTTACGGAAGTTTCTGTAAAGTCAAGCACAAAGTCATACAGTTGTCTCTTGGTAAGTTTAATTCGCACCTGCAGGTGGACTCAGAGTACAAATCACCAGAAGGACATTATACAATGAGCAAAGGTTTAGAGGAGAATGAACACTCCAACTCACGGGAACCCCATCAGTTTCACACATACATACATCCTTCTACATTCATGTCTGTTCTTTAATTAAACATTAACCCAGCAGATAAAAAAATCACCACTACACTACTTACAACCTACAACATCACTATCCCCATAATGCTTCACATTTGTTTGCATCTGTTCCGTAAACAAGTCAGTGACTTCAAGGCCTAATCTTAGAAAATGTGGATATTGCTATAAGATATAAGCTTCATTCAGATAGTGCTCATCCACGGTCTAGCTGCAGCATCAGAGAAGAGAGAGAGAGAAACTGAGCGGCTGTGACTGAGCTGCCAGGAGAGTGAGTCAGATTAGTAGAAAGGTTGTTTTTTTGTTTTTTTTAATCAGCAATGTAAAAATAAATGTGGTAGGCTTAACCTGAACATGGCTGCACAGCACATGGATTATGCAGTATGATTACTTGCAGTAATATTTATATATTTATGGGACATTCTGTTATGACATGAAGCAATCATCGGGGTCAAAGTTGCTCCAGGTTTGTCAGAGGAGACGTTGAACTTGAACTTGAGAGGGAGGAGGGATCTCCCCCCCTCCATCTCTTGTTGAAACACACCACAGGATTTGTAACAGAGCCTCTGTAAATGCCAAAGCTCTGTTTACATCACACGGCAAACACCACTGCTACAAATTGCATTATTAGGATATAACCTATCATATCTCGAGTCAATGTGTGTGTTTGATTGTTGCTGTTTGATCTGTCTATAGACTATACACTTTGATCCCGTACAGCGTGTTAACTCCACCTCTTGTTTTGCAGATAAGCCTCACAACCCCATGGTGAATGCTGGAGCTATCGTTTGCACTTCACTGATAAAGGTAAAAGCAACACCACTCTGTTTCCCTTCATGTGTGTTTATTAATTGCCAGTGTGTGTGTGTGTGTGTCATTTGTGTGTCTTCAATTCCTGGAATGGTGGGTATCAATGAGCTGTTTTATTGTGAAGATAGAATTAAGGTTAACACACTGTAAATATTGGTAGTAGATAAGGCTTGCAGATCAAGGTAATTAACTTACATTTGTTTGAATGGAATGAAACCTACTAAAGGATTTTTCTGATTTAACATCCTGTCCAAACCTCTGTCCAAAATTATACCGTCAAAGTTATTTTGTGGTCACAGCTTCAATAGACTGTAGACTTTTTTTTTTTTTTTTAGTGTGACCAGATATTTATGACTCTTGACTTCGCTTGAAGTATTTCCAGGTCACAACCTGAGTCCACTGCCCTGTGTGTCTTGTTGTGGTGATTAAGACTTGTGCTAATCCTTCCTGAAGGGTACTTAGCCTGAGAAGTACGCACATTGTCACTGACCCTGCTGAAAATAACCCGCACAGGGAGCTAGTCAAATGCAGGCGCACGCACACCAGCAGCAGTTTGGACTTCTTTTCGGTAACTCGGTGTGAAGACAGAAGTGAGGTCACAATTGTAATTCTCGACCTCCTCACGTACTGTAACCAACGATACAGTTATTTGCACTTCGAACACGTACACGCACGGCGCACAAGAGCTGTCTGTAAACACCGTTACTCTGTGCCAGCTCTGTTCCCTCACACCTTTTTATTTATTATCTCAAATTAGCTTCTTCTTACTTTATTAAAGAACAAATTACTGACACATTTTCTGATAAGTGCTGCAAAATTGTTAAATCCATTGGACTGGGTTTTGACTCCAGCCTTTTCTCTGGAGGTGACCTTTTGGAGGATTTTGAACTGAATAGTTTGACAAAAGAAACAATGTTCTATCAAAGCTTGGAGGTATGATTATTCATTTTCATTTGGCATGAGACTATGCAATCTTTAGAGAGGAAGTATTCAGAGTAGTTAAACTGTAGCTGGTGTTAAAACTCTGCCATGTATGTACAGTGTATGAACAGTATTTAGAAGCATGACTTTTAATGCCTTGTACATATTAGATTGTGAAGAGATCAGCTCTGATACAAGTCTCAGGATGTGGGACCTGTGTGTTTTTCAGTTTTCATGTGTTGCTGAAATCATTTTCTTTTAAAAACTTTTTGTTTGGTGCTTTTTATGCATTAACACTTTGCAAACACAAGCTTATTTAACCTGAGTTGAGTTTGCTCTATATTCTTTACCAGGGAAATTCAAATTCTTTGAGACAGTTGAATTAGTAAGTGGAGGTTGTTCTCTAAATTCCCACAAGGGGCCAGATGAGTAAATCGTCCTTTAATTGTGCATCTGCTTCCGAAGTGGCTTCCACTAAAGTTAATTTTTAACTGAGCTGCTTCAAGTTACTTTTCTGTAGTGCTGCAGAATCTATTCTGGTGGAGCAAGAGATTAATGAATAATCTATTGAAGGACTAATAACCGTGTGAAGCCCTTTGTCTTCTAGTGTCTCACTAAACATATATTGGTCGTATTAATGCGCTCAGGGACTTGACTGGAAGAAGATACTGTGTCATATAGTCCCTCTCGTCTCCGCAGGCAGTCAGACACAAACAGTTGTCCACTTTTAATATTTGGGACACAAAGCCCTTTTTTTTTTCATACCACATCCAAAGTTGCATTTTGATGTACTTTTAAAGGTGCATCATAGTGTCTTATGACCAATGCAGCTTCCCTCAGATCTACATAACAACTTAGTGCTGCTTTAAGCACATTTAGGATCTTCTGCCCCCGTTTTCATCCGGCACTACAAAACCTTTATGCGCTACAGCAGCAAGACAAAGTTAGTGACTAACTGAGGACACAGTCCAGCATTTAGCAGCTGAAAATCCAGATATTTCAGGTCAAAGAAAAGTCACTAAACACTCTTCCTACTAAACATTAATGTTAATGTTACTTTCTAGGTCCTCCACCCCTAGTTCCTATACAAGTTTTTCTTTAACATATGATGCAGATTGTACAAGTGGCAGCATGTGGAGAAGTGTATGTTCAGGTAATTTTTACTAATCACATAGAGTAAACATTAGAGCAGCATGAATCGCACCCAGAACAGATCTTAAGATGTGTGTCTGTGTCCACATCCGCTCATCACTGTCAATAGTGTGTCAATGTGTTATGATTATTATTATAATTTTTCTTTATTGAAGCACAAATGTGAAGCTATTGGTCAGGTTGCCCCATGTTGACCTCGGTGGGAATGGGATGGTTGCCCCAAACTGTTGTTACATGGTGCTTGAAGGCTACATGTTGTTGCTGTTTTTTGTATGTTGTTGCATATTTTCCAGACTTAGGAACTGTGGGAAATAATGACTGCTGCTGCAGGTCAAATGACGTTGGTAATTTTTTCTTCCTTTTCCATATCTATCTCCTCGCATCCCCCCCCCGCCCCCAATCCCCCTGATCCTACCCCTTCTCTCTTTCTCCTCCAATCAGCTCTGTAGAAAACCCCCATTGTAGTGACTCTTTAACACCTCCATCAGTGTCACCTGTTTTTTTTCTTCTTCTGCACAGTAAAGTGTACAACTTGAAATGTGCGTCAGTCACACATTGAAGCATTAGCCCTTTTTTTTTTAAATGTAAAGTTAAAAAAACCATCCACAACATGAATAGTTCAGTATTTTTGAACGAGTGTCAAATGCTATAGCACTCAAAATGTGCATGCGTGTCCATTTTTCTGTTGCTGTGTTTTTCTTTGTGGGATATGCAGCATCATCTGGCTTGTGACTTGATTTAAAATACACTGAGCTACAAGCTGTGAGTCATATTTTCAGAGGAAGACTATTCCTCCCTCTTCTCCCTCCTTCCCCATTGTTTTGGCCAACAGACTCGTTGCACAGATGACTCGTGTTGACCTAAAGTTGATGTATATCCTGAAACACACACACACACGCACACCTGCATTATGGTAACCCATAATTCAAACTTACCTGCAAACACCAACATCTATTCACAGTCGTACTATAAGTAAACACACACACACACACACACACACACACACACACACTTACGGCTGTTGCATATTGATTTTTCGATAGGTGCATTTGAATTTTCACTCTTACATATGAAACAATCGTGAAACTGATAATTGGAATCAGTGAGATGTAATGGTCAGACATGTTTTCCTTAACTGGCTAATCTGGTAATGCACGACATGTCTACTAAACCCCCCTTTCACTCCAAAAGATGTCCCTCTTATAACCTATTTGCAAGCCAATCTTATTAATATTTTTTTTCCTGTATAATTCCTTGGCTAAGCTCATGATTTTATTCGTAATAAAATCTATTCACATCTTCTAATTCTGTAGTTTTAATTTGTCAGCAGTAGTGTTCTCATTCTAGTGTTACCTTTGTGATGCTGTGCTTGTCCTCTGGAACGTTTCCAGATGAATGGAAGGAGCTAACTGCGTAATCTTTTCTTTCTGTCCTCAGCAAAGTGAAGGCAACGCAGAAAAGTTTGACTATGTAAGTATACGAAGTCAGACCCGTGTGAACACTGACGTTGGAAGTAATTTGCTTTGTGAAAGGGACCAGTAATATATATAAATATTCATGGTCAACGCATTATGTTCTTGTGCTGACTAAAGCTCTATTGTTTTCTTTTCTAAACTTTTGCCGTTAAGAGTCTAAGTTCATTCGCTGTGGCTTAGTCCTAAATCACACACACATTTTAAGCAGGTTTTTCAGTTTGTTCGCACAGGAAAACAAATTATACTCATTATAAACATTGTTTGTCAGCAGCATTGGTAACACTTGCTGTGCTCTAATTTGTCGATCTCAAAGGTCACACTTGCTATTTTGAGTGTCCAAATACGTTCACTCTGACAATTAGGGTAAAAGGAAAGTTGAGTGTGAAACGGTTCACACATGAAAATCAAAATGTTAATTTAGTCAAGTGAGCAAAGCAGCTAGTAGATATTTTGGTCAGCGACATGGTCACATGTTGCAGTCATCGTTTGACTGACATGTACGTATATTGTTTACAATTGGTATGTTGTATGGAATGGGTTCACTGCTAATTGTAGATTTAAATGTGACACCCCACAGGTCACTAACAAGTCCACTAACAATCTTCCTTCCTACTATGAACCCCTGTTGATCATCTTGTCCTAACTCTCCCACTTCTTTCTCTCCAGGTCATGAACTTTCTGAAAAAGATGGCAGGAAATGAATATGTGGGTTTCAGCAATGCCACGTAAGTTTCAAAGTTTTTATGTCCCCTCTTTCACTCAGCAGCAGACCACATGAAGAAGAGCAGTAATCTCGTTAATGTGCTCCCGAACACCAGCCTTGTCATACAGCCTAAACAAAAGAGACACAAACACATCACATGGCTTGTCCTGAATCCACGTCAAGCACAAAATGGAATTGCACGCAGGAGCTAGAGATCAAACATGATATCTATTCCTGTTCTTAAAAACACTTTTCCAGTCCTTACTGTTGAATGAGGCTCGCAGCAGGAGTTGTGTTTTGTTTGCAGAGGAGTTAAAGCAGGTCGATGTTAAATGTCTTTGCTGTAAAGGTCACGTGCATGATTTATGATGACAACATGTTCTAACAATGTTTCTGGGAAAAGACCAGCCTCATGTTACAGTGATGTTACATCACATGATATCACAAGCTGTTGCACTGTACACATGAGAGCAGGGGGTGATGGAATTCCAACACACAAGTGCAAATACACACACACACACACACACACACACACACACACACCCTGGCAGTATTAATGCTTCCTCTGTGTAATGGGTGTGCTCTGCTCTCTCTCTGTGGCAGATTCCAGTCAGAGCGTGAGTCAGGAGACAGGAACTTCGCCATTGGCTACTACCTGAAGGAAAAAAAGGTTTGACCCTGGATGAGTCACGAATAACTTTGCGTATTTCTCTGCCACAAACAGCTGAAGAGCAAAACAAAATGAAACTGCTATTAAATCATTTAATGGAGTTACCCATACAGAGCAGTTCATTACTGACACTTTCAGATTAGTTTGAGGCCAGAGGAGTCACATGTGGGACCGAGATCTGCTCTGATCTTACACTGATGACTGCAGATTGAATTCCTGCAGCTCTGGTTTTCAAACAAGGTTTCCAAGTCATTACTGCAGGAATACAGCCTCATTCATAAGTAATGAAGTGAACATACAATGTCATGTTCTGTCCTTGAAGCCATTTAATGTTTCTTCAACTCATATTTTTCATTTACTTCACATTTACCATCTGTGGAACAAGTTGGATTAAAAAAAAAAGTAAAATAGGCTTTTTTATTAGATTTCTTTCACAAACCAGAGGATCCTTAACAAAATGTGTTTGTTTCTAGTTGTTGTTCATCTATGTGCTTTGTGTTTGTAACTGTTGTGTTTCCTCTGCAGTGTTTCCCAGAGGGGGTAGACATGACCACTGTACTGGACCTGTACTTCCAAGTGAGTGGATCACTATTACTACTTTCATAGAATCACTTTTCATGGCAGAATATTATATATATATATATATATATACCTCCACCATCAAACGGGCTGTACTGATGTGCATTGTCCTTTGTGTGAACCCCCAGCTGTGCTCCATTGAGGTGACCTGTGAGAGCGCCAGCGTCATGGCAGCCACCCTGGCTAACGGTGGCATCTGCCCAATCACAGGGGAGCGTGTCCTGAGCCCTGAGGCAGTGAGGAACACCTTGAGTCTGATGCACTCCTGCGGAATGTACGACTTCTCTGGGCAGTTTGCATTCCATGTGAGTAGACAGGCACATGTTCATCAGCACCATATTGTTGTCTTGCTGATCCTGCAGATACACGCACCTGCTCTCCCGTTATCTAACACATCCGTTCTCCCTGCTGCAGGTCGGTCTGCCTGCCAAGTCTGGAGTATCAGGGGGGATCCTGCTGGTCGTGCCCAACGTTATGGGCATTATGTGCTGGTCGCCTCCACTAGACAAGCTGGGCAACTCAGTCAGAGGAATACAGTTCTGCACGGTATGTACTGTAAAGACATCAGATCACAGCGTGTACTTGATATTCAGTTGGCTTCAAGGAAATAAGTGTTTGTACACAAGCCATAAGAAAACCTTTTTGAAGGTGATACATTTATGTGCTTTTTAAAAAAATGTATTTACTTCTAAAATCGTGTTTTGTTTTGTTTTTTCATCAGAAAAAAACGTCAAACTCTAAATAGTGTAAAGTAAATTTCTGCATTTATCTTTCTGATGCATCTGTGAATGTTTCCATTCCAGGACCTTGTGGAGCTTTTCAACTTCCACAACTACGACAACCTGAGACACTGTGCCAAGAAGCACGACCCTCGCAGAGAAGGAGGGGACCTGCAGGTAAGGACGCACAACAGGGAGGCTCCTGTTTCTCCCACCAGAAAGATCAGTGCGACACACCTTCTCCAAGAATGCGGGTGGTGCTGAGCTTACCACTGATGCATATCTATGGCTGAACATTTACATATGTTTAACTACTGTGCATTGCACCTAAAGGGAAAAACACAGCTTCAGACGAAAAGCAAAACAGGACAACACCCGTAACCTTCTGTCCTCATTCTGTCTTTGCGGCCCCTTTTTTTAAATTCTTGTGGACGTCCCCAGGCAGGTGTGTTTTTTAGACAAACTCATAATGAACATTGCCTTCTTGTCGGGTCCTTGTTTAAAGTGGAGGGACACTGTACTGTACGCTAAGCAGCTGGCATAAGAAGCAACATTTAAAATCAAATTGTTATAACACAATGAATGTGATTTTCGACCTTTCACGTTGGTGCATCAGCTGAGTTTGACAGAGACCCATGCAGATGAAAACTGGGGGGGGGTTTTTTCGCTCGGGTCTTTCAAAATATGCAAACCACATAAATACCACACACACACACACACACACACACACACACACACACACACACACACACACACACACAGGAGGAGTGAGACTAATTTGTTATTCGTGTCGATTGAAACAGCAGCACATCTTCGGACCCCTGGATTACGAGAGCCTCCAACAAGAGCTCGCTCTGAAAGCCCCTCTTTGGAAAAAGGTGTCTCCCACTGAGTCGCACCAGGACAGCTCCACCACTGTAGTCTATAGAATGGACACTGTCAGCGAGTGACTCAAAAGCAAAGAGGAGATCCCCCGCCTCGCCCCACCTCTCGCAGCAACATCACCATCTTTCCTGGCCCTTTAATATTTATAAATAACTTATATTGTAGAGGATTATTTATTGCTTGTGAAGGAGTTACTGTGTGGACAGACTGGGGAGGTTTCTTTTGTTTGTGTTTATGATGGGGGGGGGGGCGGTTTAGGGTTGATATGACTGTTTGAATGTGTAGACTCGATATTCATACATGCATTCAGACTACTTTCTTTAAATGACTGCTTACTGTAGCTCACACTCAGGCCTAACAATCCAGTGATAAGCACTTGTACAGATTGTGATGTACTGTAGGTGATCAAAATGTTTCAATGTGTTTTGGACTACTAATGGAACGCTATAGGTCAAAGGAGAATCCTGTTAATATATCAGTTAGCTGTGAACGTATGGGCGCGAGTGCCTCAGCTACGTTTCTCAGCTTTGAATTCTGAAGGGATTAAGTTAGTGGTGTCACTTGTTCTCGGTGAACTGAATCATTGGAATCAGTTCATGAGAAAGATTAGTTCACAGAATCACACAAATTGAATTTGGTTAATTTCTGTCTAAATACATATACTTCCTGGCGTGGGGGGGGTGTTGCCGGCCAATGGGAAGAGAATGTGGGTCCTGAAGGTTTTGGCAGCCACGGGACCTGAAGCTGCTCTTTTAATTGGTTGTTGCAGATTTTTCACGGGACACTCCCACTTTTATTTACAGCCAATAGGTATTGATTAAGTTGTTTTTTGTTTTTTTTTATCTAATGGGATTGGTCGACCCAAAAGTTGCCACAGTCACAACGGGGCTACAGGACGGGCATGTTGTGTGTCATGTTGTTCTTGTTTGTTAATTTATCTTGGGTGTTATCTTGGGTGTCGGTACAATACACAAGCAAAAACAGGTTTGGTCAACCAAAAAGCTGCGGAGAGCTATTTGTGGAGACTCGCTGGACTTGATTGTCCTGATTGTCTCTGGACCGGCTGCAGCAGCTGAGCGTCTCTCCAATGTGTTTGTGTGTGTGGCGGCCATTTCTGAATATGGTTTGTGAAAAGACTCAGAAACTCATGAACTGAGTGGAGCTGTGATTTTTGGGGCGAGGTGTTGGTTCAACCTCCCGTCACAGCCGTAGCAGCCGCCGCCGTGTGCAGGTGACGGCCGGTGTTTATCTAGGCCGCATTCCAAAACCATCACAGAATGTTTGCACTTGCAAAATATGCTCGTGTTTAATCAGGATGCCTTAGTTTGAAAAACAAAACCACAAGCCATGATTGATTCGTCGACCAAAGGGTGTTCCTTGCCTCTCGCTCGACGTCATCTGGGATTGGCTCCAGCACACCCACCCCCACACACACGTGGATAGGTTGTTTAGTAAATGTAAGAGTGAATGGGTTTTGTCTGACGTTGTGGTGTGAAGTGTCTGAACAGCTGAATGAGAAAAGAGCTTTTCAGGTCCTTTTTTAAATCCTGATTTTTCCTGTTTTCTAGACTCAAATAAAACATATTTATGTCTCAAAGTAAAAAATGTAGGCGCAGAACGTCGTGTATGATGTTGGTAAACTTATACAGTACGTGTATCCAGTACTGTTTTTTTAAAGTTCTCAGTGTTCCTCTTCAAGTAAAGTTGTATATCGTAAAAACTTCTCTCCATTGACACGATTCACTGAGCTTCTAAATGTGCACAGAGGCAAATGAATGTGTGCTTCAGGTCTGAGTGATGATGGTCAACAGCAGACCACAATGTACACTTCAGACATTCCTAATTTATATCATCCCCTCCAGGAAGTAGAAACACTTGCACATGAATGTCATGTCAGCAGATGCCTTAGATGTCCCTCTATGGTGAGACTGTTGTGGGGGGGCGGGCAGTTTTTAATCTATTTGTTCTTCAGACCTTGTTGAAACTGTACAACCGGGGGGGGGTGTGTATGGTGTTTGTCATTGGGGCTGACTTGAGCTCTAAGCTGCTGGAGCCTGTACTGCCCCAGGTTACTTTTATTCGTGTCGTCATGTTGTAGAAGTCTTTTTATTATTATATTATTTAAGGTAATGGACGTGTGTAGGTATTCAGAAGCCTCTGTCCTCCACCTACAGTGTTTTCTGATATGTTGAGTCTGTTGGACACGTGTTGGATCTTGTTGTTTGTGTCGAGGTTTGCAGTGGACTCATGAAAGCACTGAAATCAGTATAAGTAGGACAGTGGCCTTATTTGTTAAAGTTAAAATCCTTAAGATTTGTATCATATTGGAAACTATTTATTTCTGACGGTGGCATTTATCCTGCTGTAGTTAGAATGCTGCTTCCTTGGCTGTGCATCGTGACAGCCAGGTTTTTATTCTGCTTTTAAAAATACAGCTGGATGATAGGAGACATCAGTACATGGAGGGAGGCCTGTGTGTGTGTATATTGTGACATTTGGGTTGAGAATGTGTTATTTAGAGTTTGTGTTTCACATCAGTGTTGTCCGCTTACTTTGTGAGTGGGGGAGCTGGTTCTACAGGCCCTTTCCCCGAGGGGCTCAGGCTTTGGTTGCCCCCGGTCTGGGGTCAACACTCTGCAGGGAGGCGGTGCAATATCAGGTAGTGCCACATATTCCTGTCTTTGTTGAGAGGGTCAATCATGGGTGCGACTTGAAATTTACAAGACAGGAACAGGTACATGTATCCATTGCACACGTACACACCACGTTATGCTGGGTTGGGTCTTTACCAAAGATTGGGGATAATAAAACAGGGATGTGAAAGTGAGGAGTGGAGCTCAGACTGTTGACACCAGGTGTCGCTAACATCTTAAGGATTACAACTTTTAATGTACAAATATTCTCCGACGAGTGGATTCCAGGTGTAATCTCTGTGTGTGTTCCCCATGACAATAAAGCTATGTAGTTATTTTCCTGACAAACAACTGTTTGTGGCGTCGGCTCAGTTTTAACCTCAGATGTGATTTTTAGTGTTTTTGTTTCCTGACGCTGTGGTTTTCGGGTCAGTCTGTCAGAAACGTGAGTGAAGGGAAGCAGCTTCTCATTTTTGCACCAGTGTGCACGTGGTCGTTTGTTTGCTGCTACGAGGTATTTCCTCTCACTGGCACAGAACCACAAAACACTGCTCGCATGTCTCTACGACCTGGACCAGGCCGGTGCTGACATGTGACTGACCTTCTTGCAGGAGTGGCTTATCTGATCTGTTCCACTCTCAAACTCTCAAACTGACAAACTGCTGTTACTTGGTAAAAAAAGGGCAAATGAACTGTATTACTTGAAGTCTGAAATCAGTCACACTGGATTTGCTCCTGTAAATGTGATTATTACTCTGCAATCAAACCCATCACAGACGGGCTTTTAAATTAGTGTTTTCCATTGAAATCATCATATTTCCACGGCTCAGTTCATGTTTGTAATATTCTCTGTTATTTTTTTATTTTTCTCATTCTTTCTCTTGCATGCTTATTTTTTTTAATGATTTTGCTAAATGTCTTTTTGATCCCATGTAATCAGTTTTAAATTGCTTTGATTTCTGTCTTTTGTCTTTGTTGATTTGTGTCATGGACATCAATTTTATTTGACATTTGAATTTACATTTAAAATCACTACCATTGCAATGTGGTGACCTTGGAATTGTAAGGTTCTCTAATGTCACGGTCAAATATGAGATAGTTGTTTCAAATTGGTTTTTTTTAAACCAGATTACTTTGCCATTGTTGAGATTAAGAGAATACAGATTTAACAGATGTGTAACATTGGAACCAGTAAGAGTTCCATATGAAGCCGTTCCCATACCTACAGTAGATGAAACATTACAGTTCCAAGCTCATGACTGCTGATTGTCAAACTTCTCTATGTGTTGATTACTTTTGTGTCCACATCCTTGTAATTCTTTGAGTAAAGTCTCCATCAACCCATGAACTGTCCTGTCTGCCCGGAGCTGTAGACGTCGTAAAACATAAGAACTCGTCTTCCGTCTCTTTTCTGAGCTAGTTCTTCACATTTCTTTCTGGTTGTGATGGACGGGCAGACAAGCCAGTGATGTGTTGCCTTGGTGTCCTTTTGTATAAAGTCCAATAAAGCAGTGGTATCTAACATCTCCTGCTCTGTGCCCACAACTGTTCTTGAACCACAACCACCTCTTCCGTGTTTAGGGTCTCATTTGATGTCCTCCCTCTCTTGGTTAGTAGCATGAATTCAGCAGCAGTCAATACAGAAGTTCCACATTATAATTATACCTCAAACACTTGTATACATACTCTCTATGGAACATAAAATACTTTGGAACGCACTTTATAATTCACTTATGTGAATCCAATGGAAAAATCATATTTTAAAAACGGTTCTCTCATGCGCTAGAGACAGATTCATGTCACACACGTCTTTCATGTTTTATATTCAGAATAACAGATTTTTAAGTTACTCCTCGTTGTCATATGAACTCACATACACGGATTCCCCTGAACAGAGAAGGTGTTCACACACAGTGGGAGGATCCACTACATGTCGCTGAGCCTGGTTCGTAAAGCCAGCTGCTAGGTGAAGAGACGAGGATGGTTTAAACACCAGGAGTTTAAACTCACCACACCAGTCTCTAGTGTGGACAGAGAGACTGGCTCTGGAAGCTCATCTAAACAAATAGAAGTTTGTGTGTTGTGTTGAGTTGTATTTCAGCCGCAGCTCTTGTTTCAGAGGCAGGTGAAGGTGAAATGATGCTCTGTGGTAGTTTTATTCTTCAGTCCTTCCTGTTTCTGTCATTTCTTTGAGAGGTTTCACCAGTAGAGGTCAGCAGAGACCAGACTTTCAGAGGGAGACATGTCGCTCTTTAAGATTTTACATCATTTAGAAGGCGTTCATCTTATTTCCCTCGTAAACACAAAGGTCTTTACTTTTATTTCTGCGCTCCAGTTGCAACTGGGGATTTTTTCATATTTCAAATGTTGCATTCGCTACTACTAGCAAATGGAATGTGTGTGACATTTGTGACCATGTTCTGGTATTTTATAGACTAATCAATCAACAGTTAAATAACTAGTTTATCATAACTTCTCTGTAGATTAATTGACAACGCTGATGATAACTTTGGTGCCACATTATGCAGGAATACACCAACCAAAAAACTAAATCAAACTACTTTCATCCAGAAGTCCTGATTATTTACACATGTCCATCAGTGCGTGTCCAACGGCCGAGCTTGTTACACTTCACAAACTCTTTTTGATTGATTCCTTTTTGATGGTAAGTTCCACCTGAAGCGGGGACCTGTCTTCTTCATATTCAGTCGCAGTTCATTTGATCATCATGTAACTTTGTGTGAGTAAATGATCTCACACAAAGTTAAATATATCTCAAATCTAGGATTATTAACATATGAGAAGAAATCTCCCTGAAATGAGGACGACAACATGACGGTGTGAGTCTGCTCCTTCTTCAAATGTTGTGCCTCTGTCTCCATCTCTGTCCACAGGTCAAGTCTGTGATCAACCTGCTGTTCGCTGCCTACACTGGAGACGTGTCTGCCCTGAGGAGGTGAACCGCTCACACACTCACCACTGCTCACTGACTTGTTTATGTTGCCCAGAGATGATTCGGGGGGGTTATAGACTTCAGGTGGTAGAAAGAGGAGCCTGCAAAACAAGTTATGTGAAGGTAGAATGAACAATCTGCAGTGTGGCTCCAGAACACCCAAACCGGTCTCTGTGGTATTTGTTAATGAATCAGGTGTGTTTTTGTGTAGGATGTTATTAAAAATGTGTGTGTGTGTGTGTGTGTGTGTGTGTGTAGGTTTGCACTGTCAGCTATGGACATGGAGCAGAGGGACTACGACTCGAGGACGGCCCTCCATGTGGCATCAGCTGAAGGTAAAATGGTCTCCACTGATATTACTGTCGTCTCACAATAATGTGCCTCACACACACCAGTTAATAATAATATGATAAATAATATAGAAGCTATTTAAAGCTTGTATTGATCAGAAAATGATTTCCCACCGTTGGATCCCATATAATAAGCGACATCATATTATAATGAGTTTTTCAGATATCTTCACACAGAACTATAGAAATGACCTCATCCAGGGGAAACTAATCAAATTTACGGTCCAGACAGAAACAAATGTACGCAGACAAAGGTCTGGAACATCATAATATCCACCTCATGATGCAGTGTAATACTGACACATTAACAGAATGACATGTTTCCCATGTGCTCCACTTCCAGGGCACACAGAGGTGGTCCGCTTCCTGCTGGAGGCTTGTAAAGTGAACCCAGTGCCCATTGACCGGTGAGTCTGGACTCGCTCTCCTCTCTTTGCTCCTGTTTGAAATATAATCCTCATCTCATCCATCGTTTGTTTTTCGCTCCATTGCAAATACGTTTAGGTTCATTTCTTTGTGTTCTTGCTGTTATCCTGTGAAAATCGACACTTTGAACTGAGACATATAATCCATGTAATATATCATCTTAAAGCTTTATTAGTTTTGACATCAGAGGACAGTTACACTCCCAGCAGGGAGGAAACTGGTGATCATGTCTGGTAATGAAGCAGTGGAGCAGCTCTAGAGCTTTTAAACTATTTCCATCCATTAGTATCATAACCAGTGTGTTCAGGGGTAAACCAGTAGAAAGGTCACTCGTTCATATTTTCCTGTTTAATGTGATCTTTGGCAAAAAGTACAAAGAAATTAAAAACTAAAGACTGGTGTGATTCCCGGCCAGGGAAAGAAAACTACAAAGTCTTCTTCCACATACTGTTTGTCTTGTATCTATTTGTATATAATTAATAGTGTTAAATACAATCCAGTTATGAATCACTTCAAATACTTCTCATTTAAATGTATAACCCCGGTTTTCTTTGCACAGATGGGGCAACACACCAATGGACGAGGCCGTGCACTTCGGCCACCATGATGTCGTGACCATCCTGAAGGACAACTACGACCGATACTGCCCCCCTGCTGGGGACGATGAGAAGGCGAGCGTGGAGAAGAGCCTGGACAGTTTGCTGTAGGCCGGCCGCACACTTCTGCAACACGCCAGGCTTCACAGTTCTCCTCCGTGCTCTTCTGGAGTAACTTCGTTCACCAGCGCTCAGACATTTGCAAATGTGAGGTGACTTGTTGCCGTGTCTTGCCTGTTGTGCTTTGCTTTCCGGGACCTCTGTCATAATGTGACGTGTGTTGTTTGTGTGAGTGAGCGTCTGATCAATACACTTGAGACCAATAATACAATATCTAAATATCAGTGTTTACAGCATAATGCTCACGTAATCTGTCACACTGTTAAACACATTTGTTAGTTTAGTTACAGCAAAGCTCTGTTTATACTGGTTATATAATGGTAATATATCGTTTTGTGAGCCAGTGAGGTGTTTGGAAATTATGCTCTAGATTGTATGACGTGTCTCTGTTTGTGTAAAGATGTAAAAAGTACCAGGCATCATGCTACTGCTGCAGTTGTGTTCCCGTTTGATCTCCTTGTACATGTTGTTCTCCTGACTGCTGCGAGGACGGCAGCAGCTTTTACCAAGCTTCACTTCTGATTTGAAGTCACAAAGATTATATTCTGAATGTAGGATACACTTGCAATAGGAGCGGTGTGTATTTATTTCACCAAAAAAAAACTTTGAATTCAATTTAGATGTAAGAGAGTGTTATTTGTTGCACTTGAGATAAAGGCACAGTGGTTTCTCTATTTTTTATACATATGTGTGTATGTTCAGATGTATGTATATGTATATGTATATATATACACATATACATACACAAGTGAAAAATTGCATACATAAGCACAATCAAACACATGGTTAAATTAAAAAATATTAAAATGAAACCAATAGTATTTTTGTAAGTATTGAGTTAATTGTATGATGTCACGATGGATCAAAGTGAAGTAAACTGATTAATCCCTCGCTCCCAATTCAAATGTCTGTCGGTGTCGTATGTGACAGAACAGAGACGCAACCAGTTGTCAGTAATCAAAGAATTCCTACTTTCTTTTCTGACAGTACACACAGACCCTGGACATGTGACTATACAACCAGGAGATGACATGAAAGTCCTCGCGTCTCACTGGGCTGTCCTTGACTGACGTTTAGAGCCAGACTGATTATATATCATTGCTTTTTTCTGAAATTTCCACATTAGCGAGTCTGATTCATTCTCTGGGGACCATGCAATCCTTTTAATAGCTGGGATGTTTAAGGACTGACCTATATTGCCATCGAGCCGTGCAGCTAGCGTCACTAAAATTGAAACAATAAAATGTCTTATGACTGAGAAAATAGGAAAAGTAGCCTGTATTCTTAACACACATTCATACAGGTTTAGTTCAGAAAGATGACTTCTAGACTCTCACTCATAATTCTGGTGTGTATTTTAATTGGTGTTGATGTCAGAGGTCAGGTCAATCCTATTTATTAGACCTGCTGTTAATGTGTCTAGATAAAAACAGGGTTTCATTTTAAGCTGCAGCTCACTATGATTCATGGTGTGTGTCAGTTATGCAACTGATTACAATCAACAGGTTAACCACTGAATACTGATTTCAGTAGATGTAAAATGATATGCAGACCTTTTTAAATAAATGTTTACCCTCTATATAATCGCTGAGTCTTTTTCTAGCATGGAAATCAGGTTGATATGAAGATTTTTATTTTTATTTTTTTAAACAAGCAGGTGAGACACAAGGCCGCTGAATGTTTTTCTCCCATATACAATAAAATTGCAACTATTGGTTCAGTGCTGAAGAGAAATAGTTCTTTTGAGAATGGGGTGCAATCAAATATTTATATGAATAAACAAAAGTAATAAACGTCAGCAGTACAGCATCATCATTTGCCATTTACCAAGATCTTTAAGCCGCACTGCTCGTACTTCACACTTTGGTCATTGTACGAGTAGAATCAAATCTATATGTACAGCTCCACTCCTTGAAATTGATGAGTAAAATAATTGTGTAGCAACAATAACTTGTTGCCTCTGGACGCCAGCCCCTTTTCAGATGTTCAGAAAAGGGGCTGATGTGGATCAAAGTTGATCTCAGTAAACGGAGCAGCTTGAGGAGACCAGGCAGGAGATCCAGGTACATCTAGTTGATGATGAAAGAGTTCCTGAGCCCGCCAATGTTCCTCTGCCTACAGGAAAAACAATATTTACATTAACTGCAGAGTCAAAGTCTGAAAAAAGAAAATCTGACCAATTTCATATTTGAAAAAGATCTGTGATGACTGAAATGGGGAGATACCCCTCTCTCTCATTATTACCCCTCTGTGCCCTGCCTGTCCATCACCAAACGGCACACGTGATGAAGAATGGGTTAGGAGCCACTAATTGTATTTTGGCGTGAAAGAGACCAAATTGGCAGCTATAAAGTGGCGCAGTAAAACTCACACTGGCGACTGGGTCGACTTCCATCTGCAGCTGCGGAGATGAAGGTGGTGTAGGAAAGCTGCAGGTAAAAAACACATTTGTACTGTACAGCAGGAAACAAAACAGAATGGACAAATAACTGTGATGCGAAAAACATTAACTCGTGTGTGTGTTCGGTTTAATTCTGAACTTACTCTGAGGCGTAGACGAGTTTTCTCACAATATATCCGTTTATCTTTGTAGGGCCCAACTTTTCTGCACAAACAGACGATTAGACATCAGATCACGTTCAACAACGACTGTTTGCTTCCACTGACTTTACAACGTTAACGTTCAAAATCCATTTGTCATTGAATAAGACACTTGGGGAATATCGTGTTCGGATTGTAAGGGTGAGATTCAAGTAAGAGATGATACCACTGCTGCAGTAGAGTCCAAAGGCATCGTCTCTGGGGATGTCTGGGTAAAGATAGAGCAGCGGATTCCTGGTCGGGTTCCCCTCCTCCATCAGACTGTAGCGGCAAATAGAGTCTGCCATGGACATTTTGGACAGATCATCCTTGGTGTAGGGTTCCATCGCATGTATTTGGTGCTCTAATGAGGAAGCAAATAGCAGAGAGAACAATCAGTTTTACGTTGTATATTGTTTTTATGTACTCAAGCAAATTTCACAATTCATGTGAGAAATTGTAAATTGAATTGTAAAGAATTGTAAAGCTACCACTGACACCGTGGCCCTGTCAGGACCAAAGAGTTCAAAGTTTGTCGCCAACGAGGGCGAAATGTGCTGCCTTGACTATATGTGCCGTTCTGTCTGTGTGGGCTGATGTGAATCGACTGAAATGGACATGACAATATTTCTGGATGTTTGTTTTTGTCGGACACGACACAAACTGCCAATAAGAACTGAGCAAAAGTGTGATTGTTGCCAATCGGCCATAAACAGAAACCCACCACCGTTGGCGTATTCAACCCAGCTGAACGTGATGGCTCCCTCTTTGTTGCTCTCGCTGAAGCGGAGCAGAAAGGTCCCGGCCTGTTTTGCCTGCAGCAGCACATTTGTTGTCTTCCTGCTCACGAACCCCATGATGTGCCTGAAACCCACACGGGCACAATGTGACAACAGGTTTGTCAACTGAGAAGCAAAGTGACCTGAACCAAAATCTCCGTATCCACGTGGTTATTATCTGAGGATGACGTGATTATACACAATGACACTTTACAAACATGCTTTAAGATGTGTGTTACCCTTCACGCCAAAGATCCACCAAGTGTTTCTTGATCAAATCCAGGATTCCATCGATCCAAATCCAGGTACTTTCATTCTGACACGCAGGAAAGCAAAAGGCAACATGTAAAGAGCATATTAACACACACACACACACACACACACACACACACACACACACACACACACACACACAGGTGGTACCAATTGACTAATCTACAATATGGGGAGGATCTTGTTTAACTCTCACCTTGAATCGGTCCCAATAAACGAGACCTTCAGGATCATCTGAGGAGAAACTTGGTTACGTTAATAAGGACGTATCTTTACAGGGAATGAGCACAAGAACCATATCTGGGAAATGAAATAATCACAGACTGGTTTTATTGGGAATATCCACTGACAGAGTAATGACTGCGTGCCTGGAGACGCTGGCTTCGATGACAGTGATGGTGTTTTAAAGGAATAGCTTGAGATTTTGGAAACTCCCACTTCATGCTGGTTAGCTTAGCTTTGCATTAAGACACCAAATAGGAGGACCAACTGTCTGTCTCTTTCCAAATGTCCAAATCCCCCAAATTCTGGAATGTGTCTTACTTGGACATTTGCGTTTTTTCCAGCTCCTCTGGTAAATTTGAGGAATATTTCCAGAAGAGCATGTCTGAAAGCCGTACACGTCTCCAATAGTTACTAGTATATTGCTCATTAGATTTGCTCTAAAAGTCGATCCAGATGAACAGAGGCTGAGCTCCTGTCTGCAGGATCCCACAGGACAGTGGCTTGGTTCAGGGGGCAGCCCGAAACTCACCCACAATTCTGTCCCGGAGCATAGAGAGCTGGTTTTCATCGAGTCCTTGTTGGCC
The DNA here is from genome assembly GCA_026259375.1 of Verasper variegatus. NCBI lineage: Eukaryota > Metazoa > Chordata > Actinopteri > Pleuronectiformes > Pleuronectidae > Verasper > Verasper variegatus. Next base: position 2,930,927 of record CM048052.1, on the reverse strand, counting down.
AACGGACAAGAACTGCCAGCTCAGAACCTGGGACAGCTGCTGCCAGGCGAGGGGGGGGGGCTTCATGAACAACATCAGGTTCTGAAGAACAAAATGAGAGAATTGACACAGTTTTTGTGGCGAGGATTTGAAACTAGACGTCACTTTTTTGCAAATAGGTTTCAAGGAATGAAGGACATGACTAAACAATTAAGTGCACGAGCAAACAAACGTTATAATGAGCAGGTATGAGTGTTTGGTGCAATATGGATGTGTCTCAAAGGTCCAGTGTGTAAGATTTAAGTGAAAGGGATCTATTGGCAGAAATTGTATATAAAATAATCCTATTGTGTTTCATCTAAATCGTACAAATTGTTGTTTTCTTCACCCCAGAATGAGTCCTTCATATTTAATACTTTATATTTATATCGGGTCCTCTCTACGGAGGCTGCCATGTTTCTTACAGTAGCCCAAACTGGACAAACTAAAGCTTTTGAGTTTTTAAGACAACAGGAGGCTGCCACAGGTTCTCTTTTGGAACGGGAGGGGGAGGTGAGGGGTGTTCATCACTGAATTCTACACACTGAACCTTTTTAGCTGCAACTACACGTCCTGATATTGTTTATTTGCTGTGTTGAGGTGTAATGGCCTTACCCTCGGTTCGCTGCTGGACAACACATTGCACCACATGACCGAGGCCCAGGCAGCGGCCATCTGATTACTGCTGGAGACGACAACCACCGGCAGCGAGCTGGCCTGGGTCCACACGAGAGGAGAACATTCAATTTACTGCCTGAGCACCATTTTCCAGTGCTTCGCCGAAGTGGAAAATGAAACTGCTGTTATTTAAAGTTCACGTCCACTCACCTCGATGTCACACCTGAGTCCAGCGAACTGAAACTCTGTCACAAACTTAACGATGTGGAGTTCCTCCGTCACTATCACTCGACTCTGATAAAGGAAGAACAGCACATTGGTAAAGGAGGGTAAAAGAATCTGGCACTATAAGTATTTGTAAGAACAAAGTCCAATACTACATAACAAAATGATGCAGTACAGTTCACGTCTGTCGCATTCAACACACAAAGAAACACCTGTGATGAAGAAGAGTGAACATTCCCCGTGTCACCTTATTTAAATGAGAATATTTCAAGGTTGTTTCAAAATGTTGAGGAAAATTACAAACTCATTTGTTTTCTTCATGTCAGGCACTTTGTACTTCATGTTGAAATGTGTTCTTTAAGAAAGTGATTTTGAATGTCTCCTCTTACCTCACGTTTTGTTCTGCTTTCCTTGAGTGACTGAAAATGTAGGAAAAAAAACAAGATTATTTAATGTACAATAATCATACGTGTGTTGTTCATTGATACAAAGTGTAATATTTCATACCATGTGAGCAAATTCTGCCACCAAGTCTCCACCAGGTTCGTCCACATCCAAAACCTTACTGACGTTTCTGAGGAAATGAAACTGACGGAGCCTACAAGTCATATGGGAATGAATCAGTGTTCCAAGAACGAGAGTATTAATGAGTGATCAGCGTTTTCAGTAGCTTTTACCTACCGATTGATGGTCAAGATTTCTTCAACATCCCTTGATTTTTTACGAGAGAAAGGAAGAAACAATGTCACTCAAAAGGAAAATTCAATACAACAAGCTCAAGTTTAAACTGGATCTTTGACTTACTTGTCAAATACAGCTTTGACTTTGAGCAGGCCCTTGAATTCAGGGAGGTTTGCCAAGAACCTGAGAAGAAAATCAGTTCTTGAATAACAATTATTCTCTCAATCAGTGATCTCCCCCCTTAATAACACCCAAATAATACTGAATATACCACTTCAGAGTCATGATATTGATTCCACACAGAAGTGATGTGTAACAAGTGTGTAGATTCAGCTGCAAAGACCAAAAGTAACTACAGAAGCACACATCTATTACAATAACATGTTTAAAGCTCACAGACGGTGACTTTTTGACTCTTAAGAGAGATAAAAACTACTTCAGACTGTTAATTTAGAAATCAACATTACGATAAAGCTTAAAAAACCAAATCCAATTTCCTATAAACTAGATGTGAAATCACTCCACAGTGGAGAATATTTAATTCGGTGTATCCTCACTGAACTGCCGCTGAGAACCGTACTCCAGTCTTGACGATCAGAGGTCGTTGTGGTGTATTCATCATGACAGGTTGTTTCTCCACCACTAGAGCGCTGTAACACAAGAACACAACGGCACATGTCAACAATGTTTTAAGTGAGTGTGTGTGTGTGTGCGTGTGTTTAGAATATAGACGAGTCCTGATGTCGTGTCTCACTTTGTAAGAAGTAACTTGAGCAAGGACAGCGCGAGCTCCTCATGTGCTCCCAGGAGGCTGGAGGCATCAGTGCGGTTGTACTTCTTGTTGTGGTCTTGTAGTTTCTGCAGCTGCTGGCGAACCTGTAGCAGCACCTCTGTCACAGTGGTGAACCTGCACATAAGAACACACACACACACACACACACACACACACACACACACAGAGAGAGAACACATGTCTGTCATCAACAATGAAGTGTTTTGGCCAGAAAAGAAAGATGAAATATCAAATGTGAAAAGGTCAGAGCACTGCTGGGGGGGGGGGGGCTCACCACTTCTGGAGGTGGTCCAGACTGGTGTCGACCGGACTTCCAATGCAGGACATCTGCTGTCGGCGCTTCCACTCAGGCAGCTCGACTTCAGTGAGAGCTGCCACCGTCTGCTCTGCCCGTTTTAAAACGTTCACTATTTCCAGAAGCACCGTCTGCAAAGAAACAGGAAACATCGTGTATTGTTCTATATTTTATATAAACGTGTTTTACAGTGGAAACCGTGGACATCTGCTTACAGATCATTTGGGGGGTTTTCATACAAGTTTGACTGTAAACAAGTAATTTTTGACCGTTTGTGCTGTAATAAAAAGAGAATAAATCCTTCATTCATATACATTTGTGCCGCGTCAATGACAACAACTCAAAGCTGCATCTACAGTTTACCTGTTCTTTTTGTAGGATAAGATTGGCCTGGTTCAGACACTCTCCTCTCCCAGCAGCATGGGACTGGGCCAACCCCACACACTGTTCCTCTGATGAAGACAAACGAGATAAACATGAAGCATCTCAATCTCAAACTCAATCCTAAAAACAAACCGCCGTTTCCTCGCGTCCGCTGCCGTACCTTTGCTTAGCCAGGTTTTCTCTAAGTAGTCGTAGATTTCACACAAGTCCTCCAGTGACTTTATCTCCTTCTTTAGCTCCTGCGTTAAAGTTCACAAATGTAGAGACAATAAATTAAGATTCTCCAGGATGAACTATAAACAACTGAGTCATCACAGAACAGAAAGAGGGAGTTTACCAAAGTCTGCCGTTTCAGCTCGTTCACTCCGTTGTCCAACTCTGTCAGCTTGTGTTCCACGGCTGCACTTTCACAACCCTGAGAAAAAAAACCCCCAAAAGATCTTTTCCTAAACATTGTGAGATGTTGTGGTTTTCAACATTTTCACCATTCTCCAAGGGAATAACTTGCAGATCTTGATTTAAGGGGTTGATAGAGACTGTCGGACCCTGGTGGAGGTTTGCTCTGTACCGAGAGCCATTGTAGTTCTACCTGTTCTGGAGAAGCGGAAGCCAGGATTTTCTTTTCCTCTCGTAGACATTCAGAGAGGATTCTGGCCAGGTTCAGTGGCTCATCTTGAAAGTGTGCCTGAGTCACAATGAACAAGCCAAAAAGAAAAAGTTGTGTCAATCCTCTCAATATCATAAATCATCCTAAATGTAGCAGTGATACAGGACGTCTCTCCTACCAGCAAGTAATCCTTCATCCCTGGGAAATCGGGGCCATGCAAAATGTTGCTCTCCTGAGCAAAGCGTTTCCACTGCTGTTCTAAATACTGCAGGAGTGCACGGAAACACACGCCTGCTTTGTTTGCATCCACAGCTGCTGAATCCCTGAAGCAAAGCAACAGAAAGATCCACTTTAGATGAAGGGTTGTGTCTTTCTGCATGTGCTGAATGAGAAGATACTGATAAAACTAAAGTGTGGGGAGTCGTCCAATCAGCCAAGTACATCAAGGTCAAACAGGAGGGTTATAGCAATAATTCAATACTGTATATACTTTGATGTGTGTGCATTGTCCACAAAGAATTATATTATCAATTAATATCTTGTGCAAAAGATAAACCATATCATTCTGGGGCAGGTCCAGTTAATTGTCTGTGTTTTCATTTGAAATGTGCAATACGGTGGAGGGGAGGTGTTGCTTTTATTCTGAAAAATCATGCTGTGTTTCCGTGTTTGTATGAAAATGAATCATCTGGGCATCAGGTACAATCTGCCACTCTGTTCTCTGAACTGGTGAGTCGGTCTCACCAGTCCTGGCTCTCTATGCAGAAGCAGAGGGAGTGGCGGATGTGTCGGGGGAATTTCCTCTCGTACAGTTGAGTCAAGCAGCCCTGGAGTAATTTCAGCTTGAGCAGCTGCTGCCACTGGGCCATCTGGAAGTACCCAACACAAACAGTGACCTTGCAGCACAATCACATCACTTTTACACTTGCAGGACAGCGGTGAAAAGAGTGGTGGTAGAAAAGGGTTTAAAACCTGACAACTACTTAATTGAAGATTACTGCATTCGAGTTTGGAAAAAACATTTATACTAACATCCTTTTAAAGGGTCAATTTGTTGTGTCATGGTGCAGCTGAACACCCCTCACCTCACCCCCCCCCCCCCCTTCCAAACAAGAAAGAGAACCTGTGGTAACCTTCAGTTTTCATAAAGACTCATAAGGTTCAGTTTGTCCAGTCTGGGCTACTACAAGAAACATGGCAGCCTCCGTAGAGAGGACCTGCTCCTGATGTAAATATAAATACATACATTTCAGGCTGCGTCTGCTTTTACACGTGCTGCCAAAAAATGGAGACTCACAGTTTCCCTTAATCTCCCCTCAGAAGAATTATCAGAGTTCGTAACAAGCAGTAACACACCACCATTCATTTCTTCTTGCCCCCGTGTATTTCTAATGTTTGAAGTTGGTGCCTGACCACCACACACACACACACACACACACACACACACACACACACACACACACACACACACACACACACACACACACACACACACACACACACACACACACACACACACACCATACTTCCATAACAAAGCAGAGCCTTATCTTCCACACAGACATTTAAACATGTTACCTTGAGCTTGTCCCTGTAGATTATCAGTGGATAACAATCAGAGGTGGATCATCTCACTGTGTGGTGTTCAGTGTGTCTGTGTGTTTCTTCCTGATCTGTACTTATACTCTGCCCCATACCACGTGATTCCTGAGAAACAGTGCTGCAGACTGGAGTCAAGTTCACTGCTGTTCACACACTGTTCACTTCCGGCCTCTGAGCAATTCACAACATAAAGTGACACACACACAAAAACAAGGATCAGTATTTTTTAAAGGTCCAGTGTTTACACACTGGACCTTTAAAAATTTAGGTGAAGGGTTCTTTTGGCAGGAATTTAATATCATGTATTACCATGGATCATGTTGTCATGTTTCAAAGGTGTTTTGTGCAACAAAAAAACACGTATGTTTGTAACAAATAAGTACATGTTTGTAACAAATAAGTACATGTTTGTAACAAATAAGTACATTTGTAACCTGTTATATAAACTTTTTAGAACTAAATCAGAGTAAGACTATAATCTAACTGAGGAACTGGATTGTACAAGGAAGCTGGTTTGACCAGGGCCTCGTTGTTTGGATTGCATCATACATCCTCACTCTCTAGGAATCACGTGATTCTTGAAAGAAAAACAGACGGAGCAAGAGAATCAAGAGGAAGTGAGTCATAGGCATTTTTTATTCCAGATGCTTCCAAAGTAAAAGCTCAACAGACTTATATTAGAAAGTTATGTCTTGACGTTTCCTCCTCGTGGTTGATAGGTGGCAGGTGAAGTAACCATGAATGGATGCATGAACAGATAAGTAAATGAATGTGTTTGCAACACAGGTCAAATCAAAACATTGTGTAACTACCAATTACAACTAAGTAATACAGAAAAAAAAAAAAAGCAAGCTAATATCAACATTGCAGTCAAAATGAACAATTTTGAATCGTCATATATACAACGACAGCCTTATAGAACTAATCAATAGATAAAACATTATTCATTGAAATCTAGGTTGTCTCGGATCTACAGTTAAAACACAGTGACATCAAAAGTTCTATCCAGAGCGATTATGAATGAAAAAACAACCAAAAACACAAAGAAATACACAACAGGCTTAAGTAATGAATTCAATTTCACCACAAAAAAACTTTCATGATCATCAGGACGTTGATGGGAGACTGGTTTCAGGTTAGTGGGAAAACCTTGTCGATATCTGAATGTGGCTTCACTCGGAGTATGGGGAACTCATCTGCAAAGCAAAAGGAGAAGATGAGGATTAGTCTACATAACGAAAAGCAGCTGGGTTTTATTGAAACATTCCAGTATTTGCTCAATGTGAACTTGTTAATCCTTGACTCCAAGTGAATGTTTTTACCAAGTTTGAAGAACGTCCCTCAATTTGCATTCGGACCCTCAAGGCATAAAGAAACAGAATATATACAAAGTGATGCAAACATACCGTGTCTATGTCGAAGCACAGATGATCGTTGAGCATATTAAACTCGCCGGGAGTCATCGGGGGCTCAGGAGACTGGCAAGAAGGGGACGTGGTGCTTGTATGAGAGCTGGAATAAAAATATAAATCATACAGGTGAGGGGCCTGACTCCCATCAGGAGAAACTCATATTAAATCAATATGCTGTGGGTTTCCCTGTCAGCACAATGTCAGTGAAACTACTATTAAAAAAGTCAACCGTATAAATGTCAGTCAGCACAACGTGAGTATGTGAGGAAATAATAAACTCACCGTAATTCAGAGATGGGGATCAGGGTGGATGATATGTATGGATGGACTGAAAATTGAACAATGACATGAGAAACGTTAGACAATAAAGATTCATGCTGTGAAAAACATGAACTCATGAGGAAGACACGGGCGTGCGCGCACTCTTGCCTTTGCTGGGCTGACTGTTGTACAGCCGACCGAAGGCCTCGTCCTTGGGGATGTCGGGGTAGAGGAACTTGAGTGGGTTCTCTGGGACGACCCCGTCTGAGATCACTTTGTAGTCTCGTATGATGTCGGCAAACGGGAGAGCACTAAGCCGGTTCTTGGTGTATGGCTCCACAGAGTTGAACTTCACTTCTCCTATTGTAAGAACTTATCATCGTTAGCCAGGTTTAGCACTGGAGAGAATAAACTAATACCTCTTAATTATCTGTGTTTGCTTAGGATTCACATTTGTGGGGATTATTCAACTGCCTAAAAGACAGAGTTTTAATATACTTTTGTGCTTCATTGACACAGAGGGTTTGGGGGAAATGGTAGATTTGAAAGAGACCTCACCGTTGTCACTATGCTCCACCCAGGTAAACGTTATTCCTCCGAGGTGGCTCTCACTGAAGCGCAAGAGGAAGGTGCCTCGGTCTCTGTCCTTCAGCAGAGAACGCTCCGTCTCTTTACTCACGAAACCCATGATGTAGCTGAAAATAAACAAAAAGGTCTCTTTGAGCTGTACGTTCTTTCCTGGGATCGCATTTTAGCATTTAAGGTTCAGTTTGTAGAATTTAGTGACATCTAGTGGTGTCTATCAAATGTCTCAATGTGACACACTGGCCCATTATGCTACGTGTTTTAACATCCTATGAGAAAAATGTAGTTAAGATGGACTGAGACATCGTCAGCGGCTCACTTCTCATTCCAAACTGGCAGCAAGTGTTTCTTGATGAGCTCGAGGATGGAGTCCAACCACATCCAGAAACTGAAGGGCTTTCCTGGAATATTCTCCTTGAAGACGCGCGACACATGGAGAGAGAGACGAGAAGCACTCGTTTGCCATTTAAAACATCACATTATAGACATATTGTATATTTAATCATTTAACCACGAGATGACACAACCATTTTTGATTTGAGGCCACATGGGGTTGTGTAATTCAGTAGTTACCTTAGAGAACTTTGACCACGACACATGATAGTCATTGCAGGAGACGTGCTGACCTACATGAAAGATAACGTTAATAACATTACGTGACTTTATCAAGGCACACAACACAAAAAGGCCCTTTCCCAAATCACCCCTAAGCCCTACCACTAAGGGGCAGTGTTGTCCCATTTCTCTATGTGATGTAGGGGTAGTGGCCATCTAGCCCTTCAAACGCCCCTTCAACGTCCTCGCTCATGTTATAACGTGAGCAACTTCATGCTGCCTCATACATGTTTTTCCTCCCTTTTTCATCCACTCATCCATCCATTATCTATATCGCTTTCCCTTTGAGGATAGAGGGGGAGAGCTGGGAAGCCTAGGTACCCACAGAAAACCCTGCTGAACTCCATTTTCTGTTATTTTTTATAATCAGCTCAAGGGTGAACATACCGAGAAGCTTTTCTCCAAGCATGGTGAGCTGCTCCTTGTTGAGGCCGCGACCGGCAAAGGTGGAGAACTGCCAGCTCAGGACCTCAGAGAGCTGGCTCCAGCTGGCCCGAGGTGGGTTTCCAAAGAACGCCAAGTTCTGTGAATGGAGAGAAAGGAGAGGGGAGGAGGAAGGTTTACATCTCGAAGTAAAACTGTACCACAAACCTTCGCCACAAAACCATAAAGTTGAATCACCGCCACAAGCTGTTGTTTTCATTTAGCTTTATCTAGATGTACCTGTGCAGTAAACTGGCCACTGATGTATGTCGCATTTTCCACTTTTTCAATGGACATTTGAAAATACGTATCAGAATGTGTCGGCTCACCCTCGGCTCGTGCGTCAGAAGGTTGTACCACATGACAGAGGCCCAGCCTCCGGGCAGCTGGCTCACATTGGAAATGACCACCAGCGGCAGGGAGCACGTCTGAAACAGTTGAGTTCACAAACACAATAAGCAAGTTGCTGCCACAACAGCAAGCGCCAAATTAAAAACCGACACTGACCTCCAGGTCGATGGTGAGGCCCTGCACCGTGAAGCAGGCCTCGAAACTGAGAGAGTGAAGTTCCTCTGTCACCGAGAGCAGACCCTGGAAAACACCACACGACGCGGCATTAGGAACATGCACATGATGGAGCTCACTGGGGCAACTACTTGAAAATGATGGATCAGACAATAAAGGTAAAGGCACTCAGCAGTTTGTGATTAACACTGTTATAGAACACTGCATTTCTTACCTCACTCCCCTTTGTGCCATTGATATATTTCTTTTCTTTTAACTGCTGAAAGATACAAACTCAATGTCAACTGGCTTCAATACAACGAATCACCATTGACAAAGTATTTATTGCAAGTGTATGTGAAAATTGATTAATTCTACTGTTTTGATTTATTGCACTGATACTGTATGATAGCTATTGAGAAAATTGAATTGCTCTTCCCAGGTGTAATAAATAACACAGACGCATGAATACAATCAAACAGTGACCTGCTTGTCTTACCAGGTGTCTGAAGTCGACAGAGAGGCAGCCATTGGAGTAGTCCTCAATATCCATAACTTTAGTGTTGTTGGTCAGGATGAAAAACTGCCGACTTCTGAGAAGTAAAGAGGGTAAAGCATTTAACACATGTGCAGCAGGTTTGTACTGATTTATTGAAGACACACACACACACACACACACACACACACACACACACACACACACACACACACACACACACACACACACACACACACACACACACACACACACACACTCCCCCACTGAGTGTTGGAGGTTTCTTCCCGTTTTCCTCTTTTTTCATTGTCACAAAGTGATTCCTCATATTGTCACGTCTCTACTCGACCGTAGAGTGTAAAGTGTCTTAAGATAATGTCTTGTGATTTGGCATTAAACATATAAATACAAATATAACTCTATTGAAGTGTAGCAGCTAAAATCAGGAATGTGACAACATCAGATTACTGTAAAATCGATGAGATCTACGGATGAAGTCGGGAAAAGTCACGAAAATATCCAATAACTAGTAATTAAAGAAGCCAAAAATGGGCCATATTGAAGAAAAACAAATTTGATTTTATAGAATAATGACGTAATGAATGAGAATTAAGTTGTAATTTAATGAGAAAAATTTCAAAATATTACAAGAATAAAAGAGAAATTCTTGAGAAAGAACCCGTGTTCGTCTGAGTTGTTTCTTGAGAAACTATGAATCCCCTTCGACCAACGTCAACCTCACAGTCGACCACAACCAAACATTTCCTCCGCCACAAAAGTGGCAGCGTCCCCCCCCTGCTGTGTGTGGTTCTTTCTTCAGAACAGACTCACAACTGACTGCACGTGTGTAGTACAGGGTTTGCCAATGTTCTTAAAAGCTGAAATCTTGATTTGTCACTTCTTCTTTCTGTGCTAAAATTAAACATCATCAGTATGTCCCGTTTTGAGGTTGTGTGTACTCACACTCTGCCGGGGGGGAGGTCCCTGGAGACAGAAATGTACAAAAACACACAATTAAAAAGATTATTGCATAATCACTCCGGGTTACATACACTTATGTATGTTGAAACTTTCATGTTGTCACAAATCTTACTTGTCAAATGTGGTTTTCACTTTCAGCTGATAATCCACTTCTGGGAGTTTAACCAGGAGCCTGAGAGAAATCAGGAAGACAATAAATGTTTCATTGAGTTCTCAATCAACAGTACAACACATTAGTCACCAAGTAAAAACAAATAATCAGATAAAACATCCAAATATGATTGAACCTAGAATGGCCCTCAGTAGTTTGCACCAAAATACACACTGAAATAAATCTGCTAAATATGTCTGAATCTTTTCAACAAGATCCATGAAATATTCCCGAGGAATTCAGTGAAATGTGGGAAAAAATAAATAAATAATCCTGGATCATCCCCCTGATACAGATCTACACCAGAGGGTAATGACTTCCTTCCACACAGTTTGGTGGAGATCAGTTGTTGTTGCATAATCGTCTCAAACATCTAAAACACGAGTTAATACGCATTGAGTTATAAACAGGAACAATACAACAACACATGATCGTACCTGACTTTGGTGGTGAACTGCACTCCCGTCTTGATGATGAGGGGTTTCTGTGGATGTGTGGGCATGCACGGCTGCTTCTCCACCACAAAGGAGCTGAGAACAAACAAACGCATCTCATTTGACATCACGTGTCATCATGTGCGTGTCACTCATGCCTGTGACGGGGTGTTTACACCACGGAGGCTTGTGTTTGTCATCTCTCTATGTGCTGCAGCTGCCACTGCTGCAGGTGAAGGAGGAGGTCGTGTCCTTTATGCTACATGTTGGTGTTCTCAGCCCTTTGTGTACAATGTGCCAGAACACAGGGCTGCACAGATATGAAGTTGTGAAACCGACACACTCCCGGTCAGAAAGCGTCATTCCTAGTTCATACTGAGGTTGTGTTTCATTGCTCGTGCTGCGCGGCGTTCACATTACCTCTTGATGAGGTGATAGATGAGGTATTTAACTCGCTCCTCCAGCTGAGGTTTCTGCAGCGGGATCGGGTCACTCTCGTACGTGACCTTCACGACCAGCTCCCCCAGTTTGTCCAGCTGACGCTTGACATGGAAGAGACTCTGGGCCGTCAGAGACAACCTGAGAAGGGGATGGGTGAGAGGACGAGAGAGAGCGAGTTCATGATTACGAGTTCATGTTGGACTTTGCCATTGTGCGTGAGAAGTCACACTGGAAAAAGAAAGGAGGAGACACAGAGCAGAGTTTGACCCAGTTTTTAAACCGTAAAACGTCTCTGTCACACCGGCTGTGGTTGTTTGTTTTATTCTGTTTTGCAGTACACGGGCGACCAAATGCAGTATTGTACTTTGAACACTGGGTGGAGTATGAGCAGAGGAAATCCACCCTGGAGCTCCTGGTGCTGAGCAGCAGTTATTTGAGTGACAGCGTGTGAGGGTTTCACGGTGTTAACACTGAAGAGGCCAAACAGAAACTTGGCTGTGATGAATATGAAATGTGGACTCTGAACTTCCTGCAGAGGTCGATATGAACAGACTGTAAACATGAATAAATGGGTTATACTGAGTTATGCAGTGCACGGTCAATAATTAATACACCCCCTCAGTGGTTCAGTTAATTGTATTTGGTTTGATTGGAAGACAATACAGTCTGACACGCAGTAAAAGAAATGCAGATGAAAGTTGAGACTCCAGTACATTCAGGGATGCTCATTACCAACTCTGCAGCTGGTCCAGGCTGGTGAGCAGGGGACCCCCGATGGCGGCGACCTGCTGCCTGCGCTTCCAGTCCTGCAGCTCCGGGTTGAGCTGAGAGGTCATCAGGTCATCAATCTCCTTGACCACAACATCCATCTTAGACAGGATCTCCTAACAGGGGGGGGGGGGGGGTGAAGATGGTTTGTGGAGAGTAAATCACATCATGTCATGCGTCTGTATTTGTACTTTTATGTTTGGAGGCATTTTGCGAGTCCTGGCCCTCACGGACCAGACCTTTGCAGGATAATACAAATGCATACCTTCCTTTTAAAGTCGAGCCTGTTAAGCATTTCCTGCAGTCTCGTTACTTCCTGTTTCATCGCGTCAGAGTTTCTATCTGACAATTCTGACACACAAACACAAAACCACAAATATAGAGTTAAGAGCACATTGAGACGGTGCAGTTGTTTTTGTCCACACAAGTAAGAAATCCCACAGTTTTAAATTTAGCATCCAGCTTCTTTTCACAGTTTATCTATTCTTGAAAGAGGCCTCACCCCGAGACTGCAGAGTCTTGTAACGGAAATCAAAGTCGTCCTGTACGTCCTCTATGTATTTCACAGCCTGGTCCATCATCTAAACAAAGACACATGCAGTTTTTCTTATTGCAAGGTTTAGAACAAAATATAATATCTTTGTTTAGGGTTTTGTTGTGTCTCAGGTACCTGCACGCTGCCCCTGATGATTCCGACTCTGTTGTCCAGGTTCGTCTGTCTCTCAAAGGCCACGGAATTCTGTAAGGATTTCTCCAGTGGACCCTGTTCAGCAATTTATATTTGGTATTACTTTATAAATAATGGTTTTTTTAAACAAATAGGTCAAACACCAGTCATCCAAGCTTCATTATGTCATGCTTGGATAACAAAACTTTAGCCGACTCCAGTCGTTTTAAACATAAAGATTTCAAAATAATACACAAACTCTACACTGTCAGTACATTTTCATGAGGTCAAAATTAAATCTACGTTCCTGAGAGAGTCTGCAGCCATGTGGTGGTTCAGTGCAGCTGCTAGATAAATGCAAACACTGTAATGTTAAAGGGATAGTTCACCCAAAAATTTAAATTCACTCACTAGCTACTCACCCTTATGCCAATGGAGGTGGTGGGTGGAGTGTTTGAGTCAACAAAACACTTCCACTACAGTTGAAGTAACTGGTGACCACATCTTCCTCTGTGATCGCGTGTGGATCACAGAGGACATTTAGGTTAAAAACATAAATAACGTAATTGACCGTGAGTCGAATTTGAATGTCGAGGCTTGGATGACACCCCAGGAGACATATGGTGGCATGTTTCATATTTTCTGTTTGAAGAAGAGGTCATCATTTACTTCAACTGTATTCTGTTGTGCGTGCAGCCCTTTAATTACCTCAAGTAATTTTCCACTCCCTACAGTTTCTTGGGAATCAACTGAGGTGACTGGGAATGTGGGGGTTGTAAAGTATTTAGCACATGCTTCTTCCTGGTAGCAGGTCTGATTTACCAGCAGCAGGGACTTTCCCCCTGAGGGAGACTGCTGTGACAAACCTGTTCCTGCGTGCAAGCGCTGGAGAGGATACGACGCTCCTCCCTGAGGCAGGTGGAGATAACTCTGGCCATGACAGTGGGGTTGGTTGTGTATTTAATCTGTGGACACACACCCACACCCACACCCATAATTCAAGTTACAAAACCACCATGGTGACAAAGAGATGATAAATAAAGAAACAAGGAAGTTACACAGGACATGTTTTCTCATTAATGTTTGGGTGTTGCTTTTCTAGTCTTGATGACCACTCAAAGCACAATTCAGTTTTGCCATTCACACACATACAGTGCATGTACAGGAAGTACTTTCATGTGCTGCATCACCAAAGGAATGAGGTTCAACTGGACGAGCAGCAGATGGAAGGATAACACTTCAGGGACGTGAGTGAAAATCAGGGATATGTAATCAAGGGTGTGAATCAGCATCACACTCTTCTCCATCGTTATCAGCCTGATACGTATGTGTGCACCACACAAGATAGACAAGGCCGGAGATTCCTTTAGTCTTCACTGGTTTGGGTCAAACTCCAAAACACACTGGATCACCGCATTAAAAAGTGAAGTGAAAGTTGGAAAGGCCCTTCCGCTTCCGATCAGGGAGTGGCCTGCTCATCTCAACACTTATACTTGGGCGTGAGTGATTTGTCCTTTTTTCTATTTGCGTATCTGGATCCTGATATTTGTTACTTGTGCTGTGTCAGTCTCACATTCGTTTTCTTTTTTCAACCTGCTTATGGACGACGGCAGTAGTTTAGCATATCTTCATTCATGTGCTCTGTCCCGATCAAATAAACAAATACATTAAAAGCTATGTTGCCATCAAGGTGATGCCACAGAAAACATTATACAATAGTTCACAGTCAGTGGAATGCATCTAAACACAGAGGAGCCACACTGTCCCCCAGTCAAACTCCAGCCTCCATGGCGTCTTCTAATCACACGATTCTATCGATGTGCATGAGATTCTGCTGTGGGGAGAGGAATTTTTTCTTTTCATTCTCGCCTCCAGCTTTGACTAAGTTGTCGTGCATCAGCACCAGCACCCGCAGAATGACGACTGAGGAAGCATCAACACACCTACACACTCACTTTCATCACAGCAACAACCAAACACCCTTTATGGTTGCAGATTAGTTTAATGTCTCTAAAGCTACTCATAACACGTTGACCTGCTTACTTAGCTAAATGTATTCTAGGAATATCGTTGGTGCTCTTGCAACAGGGGTGTTTACGCAATTCACATCCGTGTGAAAGTAAGTGACAATATGCGGAGGTTGGATTTTTCTGAGGAAGATCTGGTGAGGATCAGTGAAGGTCAAACAAAATAACAAAAGTTTGTTCAAGTTTCCCTCGTAACACCTTTTCTGGGGATATCTTCGGTGCTCTTACCACAGTGGTGTTAATGCAATACGCATCCACTTTCAATGTTCTCACATTTCTCTGATGTGGATCAGAGACGGTCAAACACAAATAAGAGCGACAGATGTTTGTTCCCTGTAGAATGACCCTGCTTGAATCTGGGTGATGAGACCAACCGACAGAAGTCTGTTCAAATGTCTCTTGGGTTGAACAAGCTGATGATGCAAACTTCACACATCAGAACAATAACAATGATAACAACACACACACACACACACCCCCCATTCACGACCACACAAGAGTAACTACTTCCTCTGAGAAGTGTTAACTTTGGCGCACACACACACAGACACACACACACACACACACACACACACACACACACACACACACACACACACACACACACACACACACACACACACACACACACACACACACACACACACAGGAAACTGTGGTACAGGTTTGTTCGGTAAAGGTTCGTGTTTTTTCCAGAATCAAATGCGTGCTGATGGTTTTCAAAGCGCTCTCACTTCAACCAAACATCCTGTGACAGCTCCAGGACCCGGCTCTCATGAGCTCCTATCACCTTGAGAAAACGAGATCAATAGAGAGAGAGAGACAAAGAGAGACAACCCACAGTTTTGTGGTCTGTTGTGTAGCCAATGCCTTCAAATGCTCAACTGCGCTGAACAATTTAAAAACTGAGGGAAGCACACGGGCAAAAAGACGCGCTCCTGTTATTTATCCAAGAGTTTCTGCTTGTTAGCTGCATAGCAATTTGTATTTTTATGTAATAAATGTATAATTCTTTTCAAGAATAGACTTTCTTTACTTTCGTAAAAAGGTAATATGCAGTTGGCCTCTACCCACTTCTTTTTTACATTTGAGCCACTGGACAGAAAACACTCTCGCTGCCGCTCTCTGGTAACAGAAATAATAAAAAGCAGTGACACACTCAAACTGAAAACACAGCCGACACATTCTTACTTCCCTGTCACCTCCAGTGCAAATAGTTCACAAAAGTACTTCTCCTTGCTAGAGGGACTTTAAATTGACTGACGCCAAAGTAGTTTCTGGTCCACTTTTGCATCCCCGATGAAGACAGAACAGGAAACATTTCATTGCGACCCCCAAGAAATCCATACTTTCAAACCACAATCTCACCAGTTGTCCTGTGACGTGTAATAGAGGGGGTTTAAATTAAACATTTATTTTTGCCTGCTTCAAAGTTCTATTCCCACACATAAACAATGTCCAAACCAAAATCTCATAAATTAGAGGTTATTTTTCTTTGCTTTGCACTTATACAAGTTAGAATAGTAAAAGAATCCACTGAGCTCATATTCATATCATATCTTTTTCATAGCTTTCTGTCAAGCACACTGAGTGGAAGTTATTTGTCATTTAGAAAAGTACTGTGTTGGCATGTCGGATAACAAAATGAGCAATCATACTTTCTTCATGTTTTCCGATGAGGCAGAATATCTGTTCTGCACCAGTGGGGAAATTGAGTAAAATACAAAGTGTGGTAAAATTCATAGAGTCAAACTAATTGTTCTGTTGTGCAACTTGCACAAAGAGCGGCAGAATTTAAGTATTTTTGTAGTAATGCAACTTTAAAGGGTCAGTGTGTAGAATTTAGTGACATCTAGTGGTGAAGTGTCATGTTGCAGCTGAACACCCCTCACCTCCAAACATGAGCGAGAACCTGTGGTAGCTTCAGTTGTCATAAAAACTCAAAAGGTTAAGTTTGTCCAGTTTGGGCTACTGTAAATAAAACATGGCTGCCTCCTTAGAGAGGACCCGCTCCTGATGTAAATATAAAGTATTTATATATAAAGCATTTAAATATAAAGGGACAATTCTGGGGTAAAGAAAACAACAATTCATACAATTTAGATGAAACACACAAGATTATTTTATATAAAATTTCTGCCAATAGATCGTTTCACCTGAATCTTACACACTGGACCTTTAAGAACTTTGCTCAGGATGGATCTGAGGGCTGCAGAACGCCAGACGAAGTGGGAAACGAAGGGTGACCCACCTGCAGCTGCTGTTGTATGATCTTCATGTTGTGCCTCTGCAGGAAGTTCTGCTCCTGTGAACGCACCCTCTCCATCTGGGACAGCAGGTTGGTGAACTGCGCCGCCGCCATGGACTCGTCGTTAGCCGCCGTGTCCCTGAGAACACACAGCGGGCGATGTTTAGGAGAAGAGGGCAGGAGACGTCTAACGAAAGCTTGAAGTGAAGGGCTTGAAGTGTTGAGCAGCCATGGGGCAGGTTTAAAAAATATGGTTATATACAGAGAATAATAAACTCAACACTCGGACTCAGAAACCATTTTGTTCTCTAGTGTTTTTAGGAAACAAACCAAAAGGATGTGAAAGGGAAAATCAAAACATGCTCAATGTGTGATACACTTGTGAAGTCGTCCCAGGTGTTGACAGACAGTAAGATTCATTTGGACTTTTGTTTGTGTCAGTCCATTATTCAGTCTCCTGATTTAATCTCCTGCATCTGAGGGCGATATCTGCGGCTTCAGCTGCTAAACGCTCCACTGTGATCCCCAGTGAGTCACTGGTGTCTGGTACAGGTACAGAATGTCACTGACGGTGACACTCGACGTCTGCAGGAAACTACTGTGATGACAGACCAGTTGTGGTCTGTGACGCTTGTCTCTGTCATTAACCCCTTTCAGGTTTTACACCATTATGTGATCTCAAATATCGAGCAGCGTTAAATTAAAGCCGGATGTCAACGCAATAAAAAAACACGGTGAATGGGATGTTCTTGTTCTTTCGTTCTTCAACTGTTCTGACAGATGTTGGTTCCTGCTCTACAACTGAGTAAATGCACAAACTTGTTGGCACCTAGTTTGTTAAGTGCTTGACACAGAGAGAGAGAGAGAGAGAGAGAGAGAGAGAGTAGGACTCACCAGTCCTGGGACTCGATCCAGCTGGCCAGACCCTGTCGGATGTCCATGGGGAAGTTATCATCATACAGATAATCCACATGTTCGAGGAGTCTGATCTCCAGCTGCTGGATCTGCTTCCACTGGCTCATGCTGCACACACACACAGTCCTCTTTTATCTATTCTATCTTCTATCAGGAGACATATTCATTCATTCATATTCAACCCTCATGTCAGTGCCATGAGTGTTTTTTCTTTATCGCAGTTGTTACCTGAGACGTTTGTGTGCAGTCCTCCTGTCACTCAGTCACCATGTGCTCTTGTTTCTCACTCTGACTTTCGTTTTTAAATGTGTCAGGAAAATACCTCATTTACATACAGGGGCTGTACTCTGAGGTAGGCATGTTCCTCACGCACACACACACACGCGCACACACACACTAACACACACACACACACACCCTTAAAGCACGTCTCAACACGATGTTCATGTAGATTTAAAATGTGCAATGTGAACATTAACACGGTTTAAGGGATAAAGTGTGTCTGAACTATAAATGCTTATTATTAAACAGCAGAGTTGACCCTTCCTGCTCAGGGACCTGCAGCCAGGAGTCATTCACCAATAGCTGGACATTCAGACACAGGCCAACAATTATAATAATGTTAAAAACAATGTAATATTTACCAGATGAACAAACTCTTTGTTTTTTAATATGGTACTTTTAGACAGTTACATGTGTGGGTCTCATCCATCAGTTAGGCATGTGTGTATAACAAGAAAAGATTGTTCAAACAAATGTACCTTACGTGTAATGTACCGTACTTCAAATGAATAAGGGTTTCAAGTTATACAAAAGCTGCTCTGATCCACTGCAAAACAGGTTCACCTAACCTATCCTGCAGGACCTCCACAGGTTGACAGGAAGACAAATGTCTGTGGAGGCACCTTGTGTTTACCAAAGATATAAAATAAAGATGTTTTCTCATAATTGGTGTCTTCAATATGTGTTTAAAGGGTTAGAGTTAAAGAGATATAACTGAATGATGTTGATTTCAGAATTGTGACAGTTCACTGAGCGATCCGTAACTATAAAGGTGCATTGATGAAAAACAGAGGTTCTGAATCAACTGATCCTGTCAAAGTACAGTACGTGTGTTGGGATTCAGCACCTTAACACATTTCGTAGTGTATGCTGCCATCTACAGGGTGGCAGAGGCACGGCAGTGAACTGCTGGAGTGTAACTCCACTAAACAAAACTGAAATCTAAATAAGGACTGAAATCTTCTTCGTGTTGGAGTTAGAGTTTGACAGGAACAGCAACACAAACCTGGGATACGATTTGGTTGAGTGGAAGCTTTTATGGTCTTACCTCTATCAAAATACTTGACCCTCATGTACAGGAACAACCAGAGCAACCCGACCTGGTGACATTCGGACCAGCTCCATGTCAGAACTTTGTGCACGTGCCTAACAACGAATACATGTCTTTATTGAAACGGTTCCATCCACTCGTCTATCGTCCTGACGCCGGCCCGCTACACCCCAGTCCAGCAGGTGGCAGTAACGCGTCAGTGACGCTGGCTCCCTGAGCGGCGCATAAACACAACGAGGCGGGGGGGTCAGAGGTCAGAGGGGAGAGTTGACTCGGGTGAAAACATGGTTGAACGCGGGGACGTCCGCGTGGTTCACCGAGGAGGCAGTAAAATAAACTTCAGGGAGCCTGTCATCAGTAACGACTCGAGGTTAGTGTGTGTGTTTTCCATCCCATAATATGTTTTATCAGGTGAACGACATTCTCGCGGCTTTTCCACTTGTCTACGTTGAAAAGCCGGTGCTAGCCGCTAGCTGTTAGCCACACGAGCTGCCCATGTTTCCGCTGCTGTTTACACAAACTACCCCCCCCCCCTTCCCCAAGCTCGTGTCTCATCTGTCAATCACGATGTAGCTGAAGATGAGATCGAGTTGATCAAAGTGAAAGCTCCTCGTGTGAACTGTGTGTTGACGTCGCTTCGCAGCTTCCTCCTGTGCGCCTCGGGGGAGATGCGTGAAGGTGTTCAGCACCGCCACCGAGGAGTGTATCCACGACCTGCGGGGACACACCGGCCTGGTGACGGGGGTCCGGCTCAAGCCCTCCAACCACCTGCAGGTACACTCGTCCCAACAGCTCCATCACACAGAGGAGGAGCAGACTAACCTCTGACCTGTCCTGAGAGCTGCTCGACCCGAGAGACTCGTATCTTAAAGGTTCAGTGTGTAGACGGTAGTGACATCTAGTGGTGAATTAAATACTTTTAATCTTTTGGATCATTAGCACAACATTATCATAAGTATCAGAAACTTTCTATTCATAATAAAGACTCACACAGACTTTGAGGAAATGTGGACTTTATTTGTTATTTATTACATTATTCTTGAAATGTCTTCCTCAAAGTGGCCCCAATACTCCATCATATGAAAAGCACTCAGCCACTCATGTACTGTAGGTTTTGTTGGCTTCATGGCCAGGGCAGATCTTACTATGAGCTATTTCTGTAAGCAATGCTGGGGTTTGGGGTTTATGATTGCTTTAGTCTAATATTTAATTTTAAAAAAGCTTGCACAACATTTTAAAATGATGTTGCCGTGTACTTCCTGACATTCTACTCTATAAATATGAAACTGAACTTGCCTGTGATACGCCAACATCCACTTATTCCCCTTGTCTTGTTGCAGGTCTACTCCTGCTCAACAGATGGCACTGTCAGACTCTGGGACTTCACAGACGGAATCCTTATTAAGGTACAGCTCTTGTATTATCTTCTCTCGCCTGTTTTATTCACTGTGGCTCATCCCATTCCAGCACCCACATGCACACCCTGTCCACTTTGTCTTTGATTTAATCTGAATCACGGTGTATCCTTTTATTTATTTTGTTTTGAGAGCCCTTCACAGCCACGCAGTAGTGAAGGACTCGTGGCCAGATGCATTTTCTCTGATGTCTGAACACCACGGTGACAGCTGTGTTATCTCTTCCAGACTTATGTCATCGGACACCCAATTTACTCCATCTATACATCTGCAAACCATGAAGGAGTCATCTTTATTGTTACCTCCAAAAGCGACCAAGGATCTGGTACGTTGAATGGGATGATTTCTTGAGTTTGTTACCTCAACTGTGTCATCATATATTAGACACTGTCTGTGGATCATTTTATTGTTGGACCCAAAACCTTAAGTGTCTATAACTGATAATGCTGTAATGGGACAGAAGTGCAGAACAAGACAGGCTGTTTTCAGAAAGCTTCACGCTAACATTTACAACAACCTATTGTTCAAATGAAAGACGGTGGTTTTGTTGGTTTTATCATTGGATGGTCAAAGGTTTTGTTTGTAAAGATTGGGGGGGGCGGGGGTTCTGCTGTCTACTACGTATTCCTTTTTATACCTGCAGGAGTCTCCAGAAACATTCTCTCTCACTGGGGCTTTAGCATGTGCAGAGTAGGAAACTGGGAAGGAGGTCACTGGGTAAGAGTGTGTAGTAGGCAGATTTTGATGTGTGTGTATGCATATCTTTTCTTGCACAGAGTTGTTCCAGCTGGTTGCGGTTCAACTGCCGCAGAGCGGAGAACAGTTGGTGGAGGCCCGAGAGTTGTCTGCTGTGCTTCCAAACGTCAGCTCGAAGCCTGCAGCCATTGCCTTCGGCAGAGGGGTACGCACACACACACCACTGCTGACACCAACATAACACGTGAACTGTTACAGTCACAAGGCTGACACCACACACACACACACACACACACACACACACACACACACACACACACACACACACTTTGTTGGTTTTCTGACATATCAGCAGGACTTTGGATTTAAGGCTTGCTGAGTAACCTTTCCTCTGCTTTTGCCAAATTAAAATAGTCCTTTTAAAGGTTCAATATTTTAAGATTTAGGTGAAAGGATCTATTGACAGAAATTGAATATAAAATAATCCTGGTGATGTTTTCACTAGTGTGTTTCATCTAAATTGTGCAAATTGTTTTCTGTAACCCAGAATTGGTCCTTTATATTTAAATACTTTATGAAGAGGAGGGTGAGGTGAGGGGTGTTCAGCTGCAACATGACACTTCACCACTAGATGTCACTACATTCTACACACTGAACCTTTAAGACAATATATTTCTTGCCATGGGAGAGATCTATAGCTTTAATTCAGACTGTCCACAAAAACCTCAATAACACCAGATGGGTGAAAGATTTTTATAATTTATAAAATTAACTTTGGGTATTTTTTCCATCCCAAAATAAAAAACATCATGTCAAATTATGTAGGACAAATAGGACAGACCTCACTTCAACGTGACAGTTATTCAACAAGATTCCAAGGCAGATTCTGTGTTAACCTTCTTAAATCCTAATCCAGCTTGTTCTGTGGTAGTAAGCAAATGTTGTTGTTCTCACAGGGGGAATATATTGCTTCAGCTAAAGGTCAGCAGCTGGAGGTCTTCTTCTTCAAGAAGCAGAAATCATACAGGTAAGCCAGAGAATCAGAAAATACCATGATGATGATCACCACACGTTCTTTCAAACGTTCAAGTAAAAGAGATAATTTACAGATTTTGACTATGAATGAATAAAAGAAATGCGTTTTTTTTAGTCGCATTTCTTGTTCATTAGACTTGTGTACAAACCCACGTCTTCCCACAAGGTCATGAGGATGTTTGTTAACACATGTGTTGGTTACTAGGTTTTTCCTCAGAGAAGACAACAAGAAGGGCGGAAAGAACACATTCACATGTGTTGCGTGTCACCCAAAAGATGACTGCATTGCCACCGGGCATGAGGATGGAAAGATCCGCTTGTGGTGAGTGCAGTGACAACTTCACACCCAGTGTGTTGACAACTCTGAACAATTGTTTAGACCAATCAGCTGCTGCCCCTTTTTGTTTTGAGCGTTTTGCTGATATTTAGTTTCATATTAATTGCAGTGAATTCCACTTTTAAACGTTTAAGGCAGCATTGTAGTGCTTTGGGTGATGCAGTAAAAACAGTATGGATGAAGGGAGTTTATCTGAGGAAGATGAAACTTCACTGTGTGTTTACCCTTTCAGGAGAAACTTCAACCAAAAGAAGGAGTACACATATTCCACGATGCACTGGCACCACGGTGCCGTCGGCTCACTGCGCTTCACTCCAGAAGGTAAACACACGTCATTCTTTGCTTTGCCAATCTCTTTCCTAATCTATGATGCCATAAAGTAAAATCCAATCTGCTAAATATTTACCAGCTTCAGATTTAGTTGTAAAAGTAAGAAAATGAGGTCGCTGTTTTTCTTGTAAGTTTGTTTGTCTGGTTTCTTTGACCAGGTACCAACCTGCTGAGTGGAGGTGTGGAATCGGTGCTTGTCCAATGGCGATACAACCAAGAGAGCGAGAAGGACTTCCTGCCCCGCCTCGGTGCTGCCATCACACACATTGTCGTCTCACCTGATGGAGCACTGTTCTGTACCTCACACAGTGACAACAGTAAGGAGCTTTCACCTGCATTAACCCATAATTAGTAGCTGTGGTAACGGTGCAAATAGAAATGAGAGGAATGTCTTGTGGAATCTTAATGAAAAGCTGACTTCTGTCTCTTTGTCATTCCAGAGATCACCATCATCCAGAGCTGTGTGAAAGTATCAGCTGTCATTCAAGGTCTGGTCAAAGGTGAGTACAGGTTTGGACTCGTACATAAACACACACCACATACCTCTAATGTAGAAGGAGGTTTTAAAGATATAATGTGTAAACAATTCTTCATTAAGTTGTCTAAGAACAACTAGAACTATGTTATACACTGACTTGTGTACTTAGATTCTCCTAAATGTTTCCAACAATGTTCAAACCCAGAGAAAATTTGTTCCTGGACTTGAAGCAAAAAGAGACAAAGAAAAAAGTTGTTATAAGATGTAAGATGGATGGAAGGAAGGAAGTAACTGACTGTTTTCTGTTCTGGTGCAGGAGATGGGGTGAGGACAGACTTGATGGTGGACCCACACAGCAAAGCCATGGTTTTGAACGGCAAGCCAGGCCACCTGCAGTTTTACTCCCTCCAAAGAGACAAACTGCTGTACAATGTAAGCACTCTGCTGTGTAAGCCCTTTGAGTTAAGGATGACATGCATATATTGGTAATTTCTTAACCACCCTTTTAAAACATAGGCCATTTCTGAGGACATGAACACAAATCCGTTCTTATTCATATGCTCAGTCAACACAACAGCAGCACCTTGATTCACATTAGTTCAATCAGCACATTCTGAGGTCATCTTGTGTGTTTTGTGCAGCTGGACATTGTGCAGCAGGAATACATTCATGAGGAGGGCCTGCAGCAGTTTGAGGTGGTCAAGGCGGCCTTCACCGCCTCTGGAGACTGGCTTGCAACAGTGGAAGAAAGACAACAGAAGGCGGCCGAGCTGGAGCTTAATCTGAAGCTGTGGGCATTTGATGAACAAACACAGAGGTACATCTGAAGTTAATTGGATTTTTCAGTATCAGTAATATGGACTAAATTCGGGAGAGTGTGTACTTTAGCCTCGTAGTGTTTTTCTGCCTCGTGCCGGCAACAGTCAATGGCCGGAGGCGTACTGTATTCGGGGTGTCCGTACTTACGTCCCATTCCCTTGAACGCGATATCTCAAGAATGCATTGAGGGAATTTCAACACATCTGGCACAAACATTCACTTAAACTCAAGGATGAGCTGATTAGATTTTGGTGCCTGGAGGTCAAAGGTGAATGTGACATAATAGCCCGTAGGGTATTTCATTACATCTGGCACAAGTCCCGTGGCTTCAAAAACATATTTCTGGCCTCTTGAATGTGATCTTTCAAGACTTTCGAGCTTGAGTGACTGCTTGTCACTTGGACTCAAAGATAAAGTGATGTATGTTTCAGTTGTCAAAGGTCACTGTGACCTTGAAAAGGATCTGGAAAAAAAGTATGTCGAAATATGTACACAGAAACTGCACTGGTTGTCGGAGGAATACAACCGCAATGCTGTAATTATCTTAGTGATAATAATAATAAAAAGTATTATTAGTAATAATAACAGAGGCCTCTGTCATATATATTTTTTTCTTTTGATTCCGTTCCACCACCCTGAAAGATGCTTACCGAATCTCTTGCAGTTTTGTGCTGAACACGACCATCTCGGCTCCCCACGAGGCACGGATTACAGCCATGTGCTTTTGCCATGCCGCCGGCAGCCAGACCACCATGCTGGTTTCCACCAGCAAGGACGGACACTTCAAAGCCTGGCAGCTTGCTGCACCAGCCCACACACAGGGTTAGTACTCGGGCTCTGTTCCTGAAAGTCTATTCTACCAGAAGTTTCAACTGAACTGTTACAAGTGTGGTAATATCCACTCTCCCTCTTTTAACTTGCTGATCTACAAGCACTGTGCTCTTGTAAAGTCCACGCACTTTTCCAGTATCATAATAGCAAAAGCATGTAAAAATGAAAAAAATACAAGCCATATCTTGTATATTGAGTGGTAGAATGGGTCGTCCACTAACCAGAAGTATGGCGGTTCAATCCCAGTCTCCCATTCTGCGTATCATAATTTCCTTGGTCTGTCAATGTACAAACTGGGAGAAAGCCCTGTACGGCAGCTGTATACGGCTTCAAATCACATTAAAATATCCGGCCAATTACCTCTTGAAAGTGTGATTATATTAGAATATCTTCCCATAACAACTCCATAGGAGTTTCTCTGTTGTTGGCTCTGATTCTTCAGATTTTTAGTGTGCACCCCCCCCCCCCTTCCATTTATGCCATGCTGTGGATTCTTTTATCCAAGAGTTCTGAAGAACCATGATTTAGCAATTTTTTTTGCCTCGAAGGCATCTGTAAGAATCAAGTCACTTTGTTGGTGCCTTTTTTGTTTTCTCAACACACCAAGTCAACTTATTCCTTTACCAGATCAGCCTTTATTTGTCACTAATCTAACGCTGTCTGCTCACAGATGAAGGTTCTTCCTGGTCGTGTGACTTTGTCGGCGCCTATCACGGGCTGGTGCCCGAGTCCTGCTGCTTCTCAGCCGATGGCTCTTTGTTGGCTGTCAGCTTTCAGGAGGTGGTGACTGTGTGGAGCCCGTCGTCCTGGGAGCTCCTGACCACTCTGTCCCAGCCACCAGGTGCTATTAGGTCAGAGCACATACATTCACACTAATACACGCACACCCAGTAGGGTTGGGTGTCGACCGTCAATACTTGTAGTACTCATTTCATCATGTTTGCAGCACTGTTTGATCAGATTCTATATAATGTATCTGTATATTGTGGTCTTCCTGTACAGCACTACGGGCTTTTATTACACAATTTGACTTTACATGAAACCATGTCATTACACCATTTCACAGAGGAGAAACGGATTTCCATTCTTTTAGAATCGCCCTTTAAGCTGTGATCGTAGCGAACGTGAGGTCTCGCTGTAAAGCTGACGGAAGCGGCAGATTGCATTGGAGCAGCCTAAAATCACAGAGGAACCATCAGGCAGTAACTGTAAATGTTGCTGTACAAATGGAAACCACAGAAAGATGTGCAAGGGTACCGTCACTGGACTGGCACTCATCACAGGTGGCAGAGACAGAGGAACGATTCTATTGAGTCTAGTCTAAGTGCTGGTTTGAGTATTTCTGAAAAAGCTGATCTCCTGAGATTTTCACACTACAACAGTTTCTAGAGAAACACAAAAACCAGTGAGCAGCAGTTCTGTGGACGGAAACATACAGAATAACCAGACTAAACAGTAATAGTAGCTGTGGTGTGGTGAGCCAAAGAAATCCTGCCCAGTGTTAGAAAGGTGTTCCTAATTTGAGTAAAGGACTTTTTCCTAAATATATAAAAAACTCACTGCAGGACTCTGTAGTTTCCACCAAATCTTACTCACACATAGTAAGATATAATAAACCATTTACCATTTTCAGGGTTAATTCAAATAACGATGTCACCTAGTGCACATTGTGGCTGAAAAGGAAAGGGCAGGAGAGAGTCTAGCATATTATATTTAAGATGAATCTGAAATAAAAGACGTTAAAGCGTAGCACACTAGCTGTTTTAGAGTGTGGCTGTTTGCTTTTGAACCCCCTCCTCGTCGGTGGACGTCTTTGAGCAGTTAAATGAACTTTTCAACATGCTGGCAGAGTTCCAGAGGGTTGTTTTTCACAGCAGACAGGAGACGGGACCTGCCTGAGCAGAAGAGGTGCAGCTTGTTCGGCCAGCAAAACGCAGGACGGAATGCAAGTTTTGCTGCGTTGCTTGACTCTCAAAAATGTTGGCGGTTGCCCCTCCTCCTGGAGAGGGGCCTCCCAGGTCATCAAGGACACAAAACTGCTGTTGCTAGTTTCTTCTTCTTCTCTAAAATAGGCTGCAAGTGCTGGCTCATAATTTTTGCATATTTTCTACAAGGGATCCAAAACCCACTGTCGACAGTTTCATTTATTTACTGAAAGTGAATTTGTCAGTTTCATATTGGGGGTAAAATGTTGATAGTCAGCTGTTGTGACAGCTGCCAAGTGCCCCTTGCATAACTACCACCTCTGGATGTGTAGAGCTGGGTCAACTGTTTCCCTTCCAACCTCACCTACTCCACTCTTTACTCGAAGGCTGGTGAAACGCATACGATTGACCTGACAAGGAGTCATTAATGCATCTTTTTTCATGGGAATGTCACAGGCTTGCATGAAATAAAATGTCGAGGGCAGGAATGTGAAGGCTGAAAAGCCGTCCGTCATTGATTCATGGTGGGTGTTCAGACCCTGCTTACATGTTCCCATTTGAAGCCCTCAAAGCGGAAAAACTCTTCAAACGCTAATCCTGTGAAATATGTGTGGAGCTTGGTGGTAGGGGGATGTACTTGGGATTCTTCTCAGTCACAGGGGAACTTAAAAGACTTTGTTTCTCCTTCAGGCACCTTTGTTTTGGGCGACTAAGCTGTTCCAAGTATCTGCTGGGAGCCACTGCGAACAGCCTGCTCTGCTGCTGGAACCTGCTCACCTGCTCCTGTGAGGCCACTTGTCTACATGTCATGAATACACTCATTAAGATGATTTGATTTGTTCATCCACACAACTAGATTTAAAACTCATTCTCTTCCTCTGTTTTCCTCCTGTCCTCTCTTACAGTGGAGTGGAGCACCTCCATGGACACCAGCCTTCTTCTGGCGGACCCTCTCTCTGAGAATATAGCCGCCTTCTGCTACCAGGCGGGATCCACTGACTGTAAGATTCAGAGCCGCCTCTCAAATCTATGTTTCTGAACTAGCATTGTCCCAGTATGATGCAATCTACACCCCCTAAAAGTTAGATGTCACTAAATCCTGGCAACATATTTAGGGTTATTATGATGAGGGGGTGAATCTAAGAACATAACCAAGTTGGTAAGAATCACTAATTTGACTCATTCATTGATTTGATTCACAGCGTTTTGTTTCCCCTTCTCTGTTTCAGTGTTTGTTTTTAAGCCCAATGAGCCCCGGCCATTGTTTTCCCAGAAGGCCGTGTGTTCAGGGAAGGTGACTCGGGCTGTCTTCGCTCCAAGGGAGGAGATGCTGGAGAGCTGTGAGGAGAGCAGCCAGTGGCTCAACCTCTCTCAGCTGTACTTCCTCACTCCCTACATGGTAAACACAACGGTCACAAAAACACCCGCGAGGGAAGATTTCTGTTCAAACTAGAACACAAAAGAGAAGGTTTAACATGGGTTACACTTGTAGGCTGTTGTTTGTTCTGTTGATCACTACATGGATAAAGTTACGTGGACGTGCACATACAACATGTGATTCCCATGGGTGTTAATCTGCTGCTACGACAGCCTCCACTCTTCGGAGAAGCTTTGACTGTATTTTAGAACCTGTTTGCAGCAGCTACAAGAGCGTTAGTGAAATCCAGCACTGATGTGTTTTGGTTTTCAGTTTCATTCCAATGGGGTCAGCCTGATAATAAATTGTATAATAGCTCCTGACTGATGCAGTGACTGATCCAAAGGGGGCGCTCCACTTACGGGTTTTACTCTGGTGGCATATTTATAATTTATTGTCCGAGAGAGGCCTACATCATAATCTATAGGGTGATAAGACATCAGTTATGTTTTCGTCTCCAAGTGAACTCGTCCCCGGCCCGAAAACCTGGCGGCAACAAAATGTAATGCGAGCAGGAAGTGGGTGATTTAGGTCAAACCAAATCTCAAATGTGCTGCCTGTCTGCTCCCAGGACCATTCTGAATGTCCTGGCGATGAAATTCTAGATGCATGTGATGTTGATTTTAAAAAGTGTAGCTCCCCTGAATCCTACTGTTTCCATGCAGTTGACTTATTTGGCTCTTTTCTTGCAGGACCTCATGACGTTCAGCACCAAAGCCGAGGAGGACAAACTGATGGCTTCCAGCAAACAGGTACAGTCCCATGTGGACCAATCACCGCTCGGCATCAGTTTCAGGCCGGCTTCTTAAAAATTCATGGTCTCATGTCCCTCGGAGGATGTTTGCAGCAGTTTTCTGAACTCTGCCTGGACCTCTGATAGCCAGCTGTTCCTCGTGCTCACACCCAAGTGGAACATGTTGAATATATCGTTGCCTGTATTCAGTTGTTGCATCACATGTTTTCTTCTGGAATGAATTCGTGGTGAACATCCAGCTCATTGTGTTGAGCTGAAGTTACAAGTGAGAGTTTACTAAAGCCACTCAGTCAACAAGCTGTCTGTGGATCCCCGTCGGTTTTTCTCTCTATCACATGACGATTCACTCCCGCTCCCACCTCTTAAAACTGCCGACCTGTTTTCATTGTTATTAACGTTTCCTGCTTTCCCTGACTCTGCCTGTGTTCCTCCTCCCCCCCCCCCCCCCCACACACTTCTAGCTGGTGATCGATGACAGTATCACCATGACACCCTTCTGCCTGTTGCTGGGGAAACACCGGCAGCAGCAGGAGAATCAAGACCCACTGAGCGCCCTGTCTGCAGAGAGAACACCTCTGCCACAGGGCTCTGTTGCTATCAAGGAGGTCAGTAATTCAGTCCTGTATGAATTAAGCCAAGACAGTTTTATTTATATAGTCCAATACCACACATTTGCCTCCAGTCTGTGCAGCACACAACACCCTCTGTCCTTAGACCCCCACATATTCACTTTCAGTATACAGTAAGTTGGTTCGAGTGAGTGCGTGAGGAGTTTCTGTTTGTGCATCTTCAAGTTGTACATTGATTTTCAGATCTTTTTTTTCCTGATTTATTCAGTTGGTTAAACCGTGTCTTTCCAACAGCTTCTGCAGACCCCAGCCCACGTCCTGCCCTCCACCTCTTTCCTCTGCTCCATGTTTGTACAGTCTCTGCTCATCTCCGTCACAGACTCAAGGTCAGTTTTCTGCATCAGAAATCAGTATCAGGGATTTTCTTTACTCTTTAACATTGATATCTGTATCGACCCCCAAAAATCCCTATCAGTCTGGCTCTAGTTCTAATTTAAAAATGTGTTGTTGAATGTTAATCTATATTTGCCCGACTTACTTAAACACTGTTGGTCTGATAATGTTGTCCGGCGTGACAAAGCACTTCTGGAACTCAGGCTTCTCGTGACTCGGCACATTCAGATCCTGGCCCCAGTGCACATGGGAAATGTTGACTTCTGGTTTATCTCGGAAAAAATGCTAATGTTATTCAAACTTCATTTTTTTTCCCCCTTTTTTGTTTTTTTTCCCGGGGTTCAGGGAGGAAGTCAAACATGTAGAAGAGGAAATGGAGAGCGATAAAGAGAACTCCGATGAGGAAATGGAATCTGGCGCCTCGAGGCCAGAGGTGGTCTCAGTGGACGGGCAGAATGTTCAGGCTGCAGCCCGTCCTCTGACAAAAACCCAGATTAGGGAACTGAAAAGAGTGAAAAAGCTTGATCAAGGCTGGATGTCAAAACTTCTGGACACGTGAATGGACAAAAACAGAAAGTCACACATGTGCAGTGTCTGTACAAATGTTTTCACCACATACACAGATTGTTTTCCATGTTTTGTTCATGTTTTTCTTCAATAAATAAGACTGAATTTCCTTTTAGAAAGAAAAAGGTCTAGAAAGTACAAAACAGAAATATGTGAGCAATTATTTGACCCTTTGGATCAGTTTTATACATTTCAAGTGTAATAGATTACTTTCAGCTTGTCATTTTACCGCCATTACTTCTCCTTAACACAACATTCTCAGGCGCTCAACAGGCTGTTACAGGTGAGTCCGTTTGGAGGGAAACTGAGGCGCAGTTGGGAAGTTATTAGTTATTGTTACAGTAAAATGAAGAATCACCTCCAGACGTTGAAGAACCCCTCCCTGACTGAGAATCTCTTGTCCTTGTGATTATAATTATGGACATGTTGTCCTAGAGTGACACTCCGTAGACACTCCACTAAGGCCCAACAGACCTTTTTTAATTCTCCAGGTCCATGAGTTATTCCCAAAGAAATCAATGTAACGATGAAGAAAGTGATCAAAACACTGTCTGGATCACTGCCAAAATGTTATGGCTTCTTTCTTGGTCCATGTCCCGTCCTTCCAGCCAGTTGTGTTCAGAGGACAGGGGTGAAATCATGACCTCATTGGCTGAGGTAATAGAAGCACATCTGGATTTCAAAGATAACGTTTTATTTGACCTTAAACCAACTGCTATACCTTTGATTACACACACACAATCAACATATGACTTCCATGAGCTAGAGCTGTCTGATATGTGGGAGAAAAGGAATTCTGAAACAGTAAAGATCTTTTTAATTAGGGTTAATTAAACCCTCTGTGAATCAATGATTGGAGACAACTGTACATAGACACTGTATGAATGCACATCTGTGTAGAATGACACATTTTTCTATGCTTTGAGATTTAATAAAAAGGGGGTGTATCCCGTTCTGTAATGATGTTTGACTCCTCCCTCACCTTTAACTTCCAGAGTCCACACTTTGCCTTTTCCATGGTCAGTGCTGTGTGATGTAAGGTAAACTGCAGACGGCTCCACATGTTGTGTAAGCTCATGAACTGTGACACACATCTATAGCCAGTTAGTTGCTTTCAGGAGTAACGAGGCCCCCCCCCCCATCCGTGGGTTGCATAAGACTGTACAAGGCAGTTTTCACTTCTTTTCTCAATCAGCCGGTTTCCCACCACGAAGGAAGGATTGCTGGAGTCTTTTTCTGAATCTTGTTTGATATCGAGTGAACTGTGTCACCCTATGTATCCTTATCGAATCCCAAACGCTTTATCTGTCACAGTTTATTGACTTGATATGAGCTGCGCCTGTAAAGCAGATCCAGTATGAATAGAAGAAACCCTTGTCGATGGAATCTGGTCTATCCATGGAACTTAATAAACGGTTTACACATCACATTTCTAATGTTGGGGAAGGAACCCTTAACCAGGAGCAACAATCACATCATTAAAGCCAGCTCTAAAATGATTACTAGTAGTTGTGGTGTCATGGCGGGATCCTTTCTTGGTCAGTTTAGTGACTTCCTGGACGTAGTGAAGGCACTAAGCCAAAGAACAGTCACTTAACTCCTCCAAAACAATCTGCATGTCTCCCCAAAACGTCCAACTATTCCCTTAAAGAAAGAGATCCAGACGGGCCCAGGTGTCGGCAGTACAAGTGTTGAGCTGTAGCCTATATCTATGCCTTAAATGACTAACTGAAATGGAGCAATGTTTAAGCCTCACACACCCAACTGTCCCTATCAGCCGCTCTCATCAATCTCACCTTTGAATTTACAGTGAAAGGCTGATCCTGGGATCCGGCTAAACTTTGGCTTCCACAAGCACGTGAACACGGGGGCCTCCACAGAAGATGCTGACGGATCGTGAAGAGTCCCCCTTTTTTTTTAAAGTGCTCACTAATTCATCTGCACGCAACGAGGAAGAGATAACGCCACTGTAAGCACTTCTCTTCGGTCTCAGTTCACTGTAGTGTGTAGACATTGGACCTACACTACTGTCAGTGTCCTTGTCCCTCTCGAGTACTGTGATGTGTAATGTGCTATGGGCTTTTTTTGTATATATATCTATTGATCTAAATAGAATAATCCCTTTTGACTATAATTAAAGAGGTTATAAATGTTTCTATAAATGCTTACAGATTCAAAAAGGTTCTATGAGCTGCTTTACTGATGTGAAGTGGATCGGTACCGTGCGTTATGCAAACCTCTAAATATGGTGCAAGCCCCTGATTTGACCATCATGACGTAAAATATGGAATAAAACTGACTAAAATGCAACAAAATGCTAAAATGACTCAAAATGCAGCGAGGCCAAGCGCCTCTGTCGATTGTGTTGCACAGAACCAGGTCAGTCTTTGTGTTTAAAGCAGGCACGCAAGTCCAGATCATCCAGCTCAGCTCACAGCCAGTCACCTTAACACCGGCTGCCTCGGAGAACGTGGAGGAAATCAGCAGCTGACTCGTCTGTGGTATGTGGACTCACATCAGCAGCCAAGCCCAAACCTGAGAAACCCAGGGACCATAATCCACTGTACACACACACACACACACACACGGCTCTACCGACAGGTGATTGTAAAGACTTTCTTTATTCAAAAGACTTCATGCAATACAAACAGTGCCAACGCCCTCATATCGAGTGGAGTGCAACTATTATGTACAAATCAATTTGATTCCATTTATGATTGAATGTTTCTGCCTATTGAACGATAACACTGGTGTGTGTGTGTCTGTGTGTGACAGATGATATGCAGTAGTTGCTTTGTACATAAATTTCAAAAATTCATTAAGAAACCTCGATTTAACAAACAACACTAAGTATATAAAACATGTAAAAAAAAAAACAAGTTTTCAGACAAACAGCACAACACAATTATTTTTTTACATTTTACAATTGTATACTTATGCAAGTTTAAACTTACTGACTTTTATTTACATTAAAATGTATGGCCATGTGTTATATTCCTGAATCAGTAGACTGACCGTTGTGCTGTCGCTCTGATGCCCAGCCTGAGTTTGAGGTTACGTTAAACCTGGGTGGGACATGGAAATGAAGCTCTGTTGCTGGTGGGTCCTCGGCTCACGGCACACCTGACTCAGCACACACTTTCTTTGACCAGGTTTCATGAGAATAAGCAGCTAGAAAGAAACCTTCTGTTTCCGACACCTGTTGCCACAACCTCTGTGTCCAACCTAAATATTTACCCCCGCCATTTCCCAGAAATTGGCTACTCGTTTTTTATCTGGGTGTGGTGCGGCTGCCAATCCTTGATGTATCACATGTGTGCGTTTAACAGCGGTCAATGCTAGCTTATTGTAAGGCGTCAGAAATTACTGAAGGCAGGAACGAAGTTATACATACATGGATTAAAGAGAAGCCACTTTCCCCAGTGTCTGTGATTTGAAACTGCTTTGGAGACAAGACGACGTTTGTTTAGTTAAATCACTTCACGGGAAAAGTAGCATGCAAACAGGCAATTTCTTGAGGTTCTACTGAGTAAATGTTCTACACTGGTGCTGCGAAGCCAAAGAAGTCAACAGAAGACAGAACTTTGACTTCGGTAAGAATGTCTCCTCCACTGCTGAGCAATGAGAGTGAAAACCCCGGCTGTGCTCTGACTTTTAGAGGAAGTGTATTCAGACTTTTCCACAGGAGCTGGTCCAGCTTTTCCTCATTAATGCTGTGGTGCTGAGTGTAATGTTTTAGAACCACCAGCACCTGAACAAACTG
The DNA here is from genome assembly GCA_026259375.1 of Verasper variegatus. Taxonomy (NCBI): domain Eukaryota; kingdom Metazoa; phylum Chordata; class Actinopteri; order Pleuronectiformes; family Pleuronectidae; genus Verasper; species Verasper variegatus. The sequence continues at coordinate 2,896,114 of CM048052.1, read as the reverse complement.
AGAGGGCGGCTATAAGTGATTGAAATACGATTGTGCGGGGAGGGGAGGGGGGGGAGGAGTCAGGACTTCAGCCTTGTGCAAAAACATTGATCAAATACCTGATCACGCATTGGGTGTAATGACAGATGTCAATCACGTAAAGTGCCTGTGTAACAACAATCATGATTAAAAAAAGAAAATCACCACAGAAAACATAAAAATCAAAAGGTGACAACATGAATCAAGTCATGTAAAGTAGAGGAAGAAAACAAACATGTTAAGTACAATCTTAAGAGTGGGTTAAAAATATTCAGATATTCTTGGGTTGTTGGAAGCATTAGTGAAGCAGTGTCACCTGATATATTTGGAATGCTTCAGACAGATAACTGGTTTCCCTCACTTCCTTTTATGCCACGTGTGGACTTGACTTTGGTAAGTGAGATGACTATTGACAAGGGTGCATAGGATTTATCATTTGTCTCTTATGGCACAATACTGACGATACAATTCCTACAAAACAAACCACCGTCTGCCTTTCCTGAATAAATACAGTTCGTTGCATAACCCTTATAACCATGCATTAAAGAGACTGGATCCCAGTTTTGCGTTTGGTCAAATAAAAAGACGGCCACGACCCGCTCTTCATACATATGTATATGTAAGCTGACACGAGAAGGCGACCAGAGAACAGCTAGCAGATGTAGCTACAGCACCAATGATATCACTGGAAGGCAAGTGTTTAAAATAAAGGATGCGCTCGGTGTAGGACCTCAGACCTACACCCCCGCCTTCACCTTTAGTCAAGCCTCAGTGCCTGCCTCCCTGCAGCGTCTCTCCCTGGTTTTGCCCTTTTGTTAGCTGAAGCACCATTTACAACCGGAAACAGTGATCCTCGATCCAGGCAGTTAGGAGGAGAATGTTTCTTCTGGTTTCTTTAAAAGACCAAAAAATGGGGTCACGAGCCTTGACGTGATGGATCCTGGTGTGAGCATGGACCGATAGAGGAGAGGCTCTCCTCTGATTCTCAGACTGAAGGAGTTAGAGAAACCCTGCCTTACGTAAGATTCTTACTATGGATTACTTTTCTACGAACTGTAAGCTCTACTCACGCCCCCCAGCTAATGATTAATGCTTTATTAATGGCTATGCATAACAAAGGAAGGTTTATTGCATGTTTTCTGGTTTATATTAGCATTCCGCCAGCTACAAGCTACGCTGTTAGTTCGATAAATAAGATGCAGGGCTGGGAAAAGGCTTGAGAACTATGTACAGAGAACAGAGTCTCTTTAATGGGGTTAGACGGTGGTAGGAAGTGAGGGGCTGTCCACGGTCTCCACTTCCTGCTCCGGCGAGAAGCAGAAGAAGAGGCGGGTACCCAGGCTCTTGAAGGCAAACCTAAAGTACATAGCGTGACCCATGGCCACAAAAGAGACTGAGATGAGGACCAGCAGGCCGAAGGCCTCTTGGTTCGGAGCCAGAATCACCATGATGAAGTGCAGCAGGTCTAAGAGGTAATTCATGGAGTTTTGGACACCGTTGATCACACCTCGCTCCGACTCGATTACATTCTCCTGGATGAGCTGGGTCACTGTCAGGTCAAACGACCACAGGCCTGCAGCAGAGAGATCAACAGTCAGTCCTAATGGCATTTTTTTACGACCACATTAAAATGACTGAGAACTCAACAGTAGCTGTAGCAGCAATTATCAGGACATATAATTGGCATCAAAGGTTGCAGATATTGCTCTGACAGATGCTGAGATCCATTGTGAAATTACAGTGACTTGTGAAAACTTTCAACCTGTGGACCTGCGAGTTCTTGCTTGAGTCACCTTTAGGAAGTCATAAATTGGCCTTTTATGATCTTATGGAAGGAAGTGAACATTCCAAGAAAGCATGGACACACTACTGTCGACTTATGCAAATGTTCTTTCTGATACAAAAATCGAACCTCAACGTAGACTTTGCACCATTTACTTCAGGGGCAATCTATCATGGTTTGCACTTTGGATCTCCTTTAAAGTAATGGTACATCTCTCCATAATCCAATAAAATACAACTCGTCCGGATAACCACTGCTAACACAGGGCAAGAAGAGATCAAGTCACTACTATACTCACCAATTCTAGCAGCAATGACGCCAGCAAACAGCAGACTGACAGATATGTAGGACGGCAGAGGTGGTATATCTTCAGCCGGTGCAGCAGTAGTGGTATTCACGACCATGTGGATGCTGCTGAGGTCACTATTGGGCAGGGTCTTCTCTCCAACCAAGTGGGTGTAAATGTCCTCGAAGGGTGAGACACCGAGGTCGAAGGGGCTCCCCGGAGTGAACACGGAGGCGACGCACATCATGAGGCAGGACAGCTGGGCCATGCCTGAGATGAAGCCCGTGCGGATCAAGCCACATTTTTTGCGAACCCATGTGAAGGCGACAGTGCCGCAGATACCGAACACAGCCGAGGCCCCCATCAGCAGGCTGAGCACCGAGCCGTTGAGGCCCTGCATATAGGCGTAGCCCGTGGTGATGCAGTCGAACCCCAGCACCGTCATGTAAAGGAAAGACAGGGACATGCCGGCGAAAAAGATGTTCTGGTTGTAGTAGGCCACCCAGCCGAACTTTAAGGTGCGCAGGGGCTCAGACACTTGGTAGCAGCAGCCGCGCTCCTTGGGAGAGTCAGGCCTGGTCACCACTGAGGCTTCATTCATCAGCGGCTGAAAAGATTCCTCTGGACTCTGGCCATTCGCTAATTCTGCAACAGGGTAGAGGAAAGGAGAGATGTAGTTGTTCAGATTATTCCATTTTTATTCATAATGAATCTGTCTGTCTAAATCACAGCAAACTCTGCAGAGAGACAGAGACAGAGACAGAGACAGAGACAGACAGAGGGAGAGAGAGAGACAGACAGACAGAGAGACAGACAGACAGACAGACAGACAGAGAGACAGAGAGACAGACAGACAGAGAGACAGACAGACAGACAGACAGATGTAGAATCAGTGGGTAAACATTAAAACAAGGTTCCTGCAGCTACCTCTCTGGGGACTGAGCTGGTTCAGCTCCTGCTGCTGCTCTTTCTGTCCAGCTTTCACGGCCAGCGCCGGTGTCTTCTGGTAGACTTTCCACAGCAGAGCATACTCCAAACACATGGAGCACAGGTTCCAGCCGGAGATGAAGCCACAGCCAATGAAATGGGAGCCAAAGGACATGATCTGGCCCACCAACATGGGAGCCAGGATGTTGGTCAACTGGTCAATGATCCGCACTGTGGCATTCATGTCTGTTTGATACAAGAAATGTAGCTCAATATTAATTATTATCATTAGAGTGCTCGTTATTTGGGCAGGTTTTACACATTTATATGTGACAGTGGTACAGGTCACCAAGTTCACATTTGTTGCGAATGATTTCCAACATATCTTTTATAGCAAATCTTTTAAATAGCTTGCAACAATCAGGGGAAACAGCAGGGACATAACAGGTGAAAAACGAGAGTGTGTCAGCATCGAGGATTCAAAGTCTGCCCCACTGAGGAGATCTGATAACAGGTCACGTGCGGCCATCAATCAATGCAGCAAGTAAGAAACACTGACCTGCCAAACTGCTGCTGTCCTGACCTGCCACAACCACCACCCAGTCCCTCTGGATGGTGATGGAGGTCGCTGTGCTGGCAAGGTTGGCGATGTTGGCAATGGTGATGACCAGAATGTAGCAAATCGTCTAAAAAATAAAAATATTAGGTCATTAAAGATCAGAGCTCTTCAAGTTCTAAACCCTGAAAAACTAAAAAATATCGATCCTCATAACAAGCACTGTGTGTGTTATTCATCTGTGCCCTGAGGCTCCACTGTTGCACTGGGTGACACGTGGCTTGAAATATTAGAAGGAGATTATTTTGTCTAGAAAACGCCTATTTGTTCAAAACACTGGCCACGGAAGTTGTTTGTTGAGCTGTAAGTTCACTGTAATGCAGCTGGACACACATTCTACAACAGGCCAGGCCACATTCTTCTCTCTCCCTCTCCCTCGCTCTCCGCCTGAAGAACCTGCTGACTACTCAGTCTTCAACGAGACACTCGATCTCCTGTTTCACCAACCACACACACACACACACACACACACACACACACACACACACACACACTGCAACACTCTCAACTCTCCCAAACTGTGAACCCTCACACCTTTCTTTGGAAAACCAAAGGTGTCCCACAAGTTCAGAGCACAACATTGGACACGTTCCCCTCAACAGAGAGGCCTCGGTTTCGACCCAACACACCAACGTCTTCGCAGCATCCACGACGCCCATAAACACGTTGACATTATGACAAAAGTACTCAGCACTCATTACTACATTACAACATGAGCACTCAGTATTATATTAGTACTCATGGGTCGGACCCCACCTATCTTCAAACTCGGCCATCCTTTCCATCTCAACTACACAACAGCTGTTTTAGGTCATTACATAGACAAACAGTCATGTCCTGGAGACTTTCCCTAACACTGACGCACTTATTACATTTTAATATTTGTTTGGAATAACACTAAAAAGGTATTTATGTAGTTATAGCCTATCATTTAATTTACACTTATGCACTTATTCTATATTTCCTTAATTTATAGACCCTTCTATTTGTGTATCAACTATTATGTGTTGTTTATTATTTAAATGATCTTTAAGCTCATGTTGACAGGGGAGAGGGAGGCAGCCCTGAGAAATGCAATAATAGTCTGGAAGTCCTCCCACATGTGTTGACGGTCCTTATAAACCATTCAGTATTTGTTGTGACAGGCTTTGTAATGAACCAATTCCCGTTTTTACAAAGAAATAAATGAGTATTTCCTAATAACTATGTGGCCGTGCCCCTAGTAGCACTCATTTATAGGTTTTGAATTTAAACACTAACCCTGATTTAACTACTGACCTAAAAAGCAGGTGATAATTACAATAACAATATAAAAATGCTGAGTATAATGAAATAAGAAAACAAGTTATATTATTCGATATTTTCTTCCTAAAAACTAAATAACAACAAAAGGACTCTTTCACTATACGTTGGAGGAACAGGCGATCAAGTCAAAGGTTTTCAAATACGCTGACTCTTCTGTAAAAGCCGTTCACGTGGACCTAAATCATATTGACGTGGGAGCACATATCAGTACGAGCAAGATTCAGGGGTCAGAGTGTTGTACACTCCGGAGCAAGGGGTCAAAATGCTTTCAGTGAAAATCCCCCATAAGCTCACGTTGAAAGAGCAAAGCGTGTAGCGTGTAGCGTGTAGCGGGTGGTGTGGGGGTTGGGGTTTGGTTGGGGGGGGGGGGGGGGGGGTTCTCACCAGAATCCATCCGCTGTGGAGATTCACGAGCTGTTCTTTGAACTGGAAAACAACCATCAGGAGGATCCCACACAAGATGACGCAACTGTTCTGGACAAGCAGCGAGGTCTGGGCCACTGTGGAGACACCGAGATGAGCATTAGGGACAGAGACGTGATCAGGGACAACGGATTTCTGTCTAGGAAATTAGTTCATTAGCGCTTCCACAAGAAAGTTGGATACATTCCCCAGCACCCAGCACCCCCCCCCCGATCTAATCTAATAGTGTTTTTGCCTAATTCCTCTGGATGCACATTGCACAAGAGGGGGAGGGAAACTGCTCATGTGCAAACAGCGTGCAAAGCTATAAAAACATCCACAAAGTTTTTCTCACTTATTTCACGAAAAAGTCAGGAAATATTACAATCTATTAAAAAGACAGGCTTCGGACTCGGCTTGGATTTCGTTCTGCCTTACCTTTGAGTCGGGGGTTTCTGTCGACCCAGTCTCCAATGATGGCTCCCAGCAGCAACACGGAGCCCGCCACCACCAGCCCGTACACGGCCGTGAGCAGTAGGCTGTTCCCATAGAGTTCAACCAGGAACACGGCCACGGCAAAGTTCCACATTCGGTCCCCCTGGGAAATGAAAGTTAGGTTATTTATTGTGAGAGTTATTTGTATACACCAGTATTGTGGTGAGCTACGAAGGGGGAAACATATCATTTTGTACTGTAATGACACATTAGTTAGTTTGGTTAATGGAAAACAAATCATATATAGACGATAAAGCCAGTTACGTTATTTAGAACAGCTGTTAAGGTAAAACGTATATACTTTAATTCTAAGTTAAATTCAACAATTTCAGAACTTAACAGCCGCTGCATTTGCAAGAAGCTTTTAATTTTCTAATCTATACTGTGATATTTCCCTTCCTATAACACACTGTCCTTTCCTCATGTGGACACAGAGGGTCTGCGGTCAGAAACATCCAAATAAAACAAACTAAATTTAAGCATGGATAGTGTCACTTGACAAAATCATGCAGAAACACTTAATATAAACCTCCACATTCAATAGTACAACATGTTGTCAATATGATAATAAGACATTCAAAAATAAAGTATACACAGTATGCCTGCTTGACAATATTCAGCTTTCGCATAACACTGGGTATAATTTAATTAAGTTCCATTGTTCTAACAGTTGTGATGTTGCATGTGACACTGACGCCCCCGAGTCACGTTCCCAAAAAAGTCAAATCATTATCAGCGAAGCTTTGTACCGAGGCCTGATCGGTTTATCAGCATCACATGACCAGTGTGAGAGTACGAGTTCGGAGAGATTGTTCTCTTTTCCTTTCCCATGATAAATCCCCCCCCAACCTGTCTACACACACTGTCCTTTATAAAACGTCCCCTTCCTACTCCCTCACGTTCTCATGTTTCTGTTAACACTGCTTAACATTGTTGCTTTGCCTATTCTGCACATACCACACATTGTTGGTCCATGTGCAAGTGTTTGTGTGTGTGTGTGTGTGCACCAGCATTTTTTTTTTATGTTCTGACTTCAGCACTTTTCTTTTAGTTGTTGCAAATCGGGAAAATGTGAAAATCCACAATACAACGTGTTCGTGCCTTTGTTGTTTATTAGTTACTTGAAGTGTGTTATGGAACTGATTCACACATTTAGATAGATATATATAATTTATTCATTTATTACTTCCCAACACTAGATAATGGGGGTGTCCTGTCTGTGCATGTGTGTAGGGGGGGGGGGGATTTAGGTCACCCAAGGGTGCCATATAAGCTAATAGTGCCACTGCTGTAGCCTGCCAGCAGAGACACCGTCCTCGGCTGATCAGTTGCACGAACAAGAAATATGATTTGTTATCTTCTAAGCATTGTTTTGCTTAAAAATAACAAAATGATCATATTGAACAAGGACCAATTTCCAATATACATCTAGTGATGTGTGGCTTTTAATCAAAGACTAAACAAGGGGTGCCTTCATTGTGCACCTTACGGAATCAGGAATTGCCCCCCCCCCCCCCCATGCAAATTGTGGCCCCTTTTAGAAGAACCCTGAGTGACCATGTCATCACAGTGAAAGTACACACACACACATGTTATGGTGGTTGGTGTGCTTCCTGTGTGTCTCTGGTGACCTGTGGCAGCTCCAGTGTCTCACTCACCCATGTTGACAGCGCGTGGCCCATGTACAAGAGGAATTTGGTGGAGGTGAAGAAATCTCGCAGAGATCCTGTGGAAAGAAAATGTTTGACCGTCAGATCAAAAAATTCACTGAGCAACAGCTGGTGGTCCACATCTGGGGGAGAGGGGGAGGGGGGGTCCTTGTGTCACGTCATTTTTGTTTACCCGCGTTCACAGAGAGAGAGAGAGAGAGAGAGAGAGGAGAGAGAGAGAGAGAGAGAGGGAGGGAGAGAGGGAGAGAGGGGGAGACTACAGCTCACAGACCGGAGGTCTCGGTCTGAGGTTCCGTGGACCCACTAACATCATGTCACGAGCACCACTGTGGTTCCACATGTCACAATCTTCCACATGAGAAGAAGAACAACCCGCTTTACCCGCACATAGAGTGACAGCAGACCGCCCACAGAGCCCACAGAGCCCGATCCACGTCCACGGGCTCCGTGTCCACCACACACAACAGCATCACAACACGAAGAAGAGTGAAGAAGAAGAGTGAAGAAGAACCCACCACAACATGTCGTCCTGGCTCCGGGGTTATCCATGGTGAACCTGCTCCGTGTTGCGCTGCTGCTGCTGCTTCTGCTTCGAGTCGAGCACCGGAGCGAAACGACCACAACAAGCCGAAGACAGGACGCGGGCTGCGGATCCTCCTCTCCAAACTTAGCTAACACTGTAGCTGAAGTCGGAAAGAAAAATGAAGAGTGTGTCCGGGCTGCGGGTGAGAGGAGGGTGAGAGGGTCTGCACGACGCGGCGCGGCTCTGTGCTCTGTGTCCGCTGTGTCCGCTGTGTGCACGACCAGCCTCGAATATACACACACACCCGCCTCCTCGTGACCACCGAGAGCCTTTCAGGAGAGAGACAAGAGAACCGCACACGCACGCGCACACGCACACACACACACACACGCACACACACCATGCACTTTGTTTACCTGCAGAGATGACGAGTTGCCCCCACGAGAGGAGAAACCCTGGACAAAGACGTGTTCCACAAAAGACAACACAACTTCACGTGTTTTGTCTTTATGCAGCAAACGAAATAAATGCATTAAAGCAAATGACATGAATGCAGATCAAAGCCTGGAGGCTGTTCTTTATGACTATAAGATAATAATAACAACAATAAGTGTTATTATTAGTGTTGCTATTAATGATCCCTTTTAATAACTCTACACTTTATCTGAAGTGCTGGTGTGAGAACATAAACCAAAAAAACTGGTCCCTGAGAGTCTCGTAGTGTTATTTATCGTATCATTTGAACATTACGTTATTGATGCACTGATGAGTAAATAGCATTTTTCCATTTTGCAGAAGAGGTGGGTCTAACTGTTTATACCTTCAACGTTGTAGCGTGTCTGTTCTGGCTCATGTCTTACGAGGTGAAGAGAGAAAAGAGGCTGCGAAGGTTAAAGATTAACTGCACTTGCCTCTGCATGCGATGACAAATTAAACACTATTAAACATGTTGAACATCTGGGCAGCAGAACCTACAACTGTTGCCTTGAACCTGTTTATCAAGCAGCCTGTTGCAATCAGAGTTTGGCAGCGAGCAGAGAAACAACGGGGTTGAAATCACACATTTGGATGACTTGCATTTGTCCACCCAGGTCAACACAGCAGAATCACAGCCATAATTACAGGCTGCATTGATGAGAGCTCCTTGTCCCGTGTCCATAAAAAGTAATAAACACAGGCTAAGTGAGCACATATACAATATGTTTCTCTCAACTCCACAGTGTACAGTGGACTGTAAAAGGCTCTTATCAGCTGAGTGGGACCCTCGCTGCCTTGTGCCAACACTAAAACATCATGATGTGTGTTTCTGGACTTTCATTGGACTGATGGTGTAATGAATACTGCCAAAATATACACTAGAGTAGTTTGCGACATCTTGTTCCTTTGCTCTTTGATGACCCTCCTGTGCTCAAAGATCGATGAGGGCCGAAGAGCCTCTTCATTATTTCTGATTTCCGCTGCAGTCATGTTCCTCCAATAAACTCCCACCTGGATATACGGCCCTGTTTTAACATACAATAAGATATTAGCTCAACTTACAATAGAATTCCCAGTAAATTCTACAAATGCAACGATCAGCTATCGGTGTAATTACCTCCACCAAGGAGGTTACGTTTTCACCCCTGACTATTGGTTGGTTGGTTTGTTTGTAAGCAAAATTACACAAAAAGAACCTGACAAATTGTCATGAAACTTGGTGGAAGGACTTTTTATACGTGTCAGGAAAGAACCAATTCACTTTTTGGTGCAGGTCTGGATTAGGTGGAATCAAGGACGGATTTCTCAGGACATAATTCAAGGATCTGGCAGTTTCCTCTTCTTTCTCCTCTTCCTTTCATAAATATAATTTAAGGGCGGGATGTGTTATTTGTATGTACTACTAGAAGATAGTATATTCTAAATTGTGGGATTCAACACCTTCAGGGTACTCTAATAAGATCATATTTTGCGAAATATGTTGACTTGCTTTCTTTCTTTGGCTATGGTATTAAAACATGTCATCACCATGAGGTTGTCAATCAGAGGAGTTACTGCATCTGGACAGAAATAGTCCAGGAAACAAACCTTCCTAAAACCACAACAGATGCTCATTTAACTCGAAGGCCTTTATTATTTCAGGTTAAGAAAATTACCACAAACTCACACCTGCATAATGCACAGAGAGCAGGAGAAATTGTGGGCACTGGGGGGGGGGGGGGGGGGGCACCTCTCAGGGCTGGATTAACATCCCAGAATCCCCTCCTGTAATTAGCCTTAAAATATTTCATCCTTTCTCAGCCAACCAACTCATTATCTATCTTGACTATATTTTGCATATTGTGCTTATCTACTAATAATTACATGTGTTATTGTTGTTATTATTTTTCACGAATGTCATTGTTTTGGAGAAACTGTACAAAGCAGATCAACAAGATCTTCTCTGTGTCACCTCCTGGCTTCAGGGAGCAACACTGACCCCAACAAGAAACATAAGCACATATTTTGAGCTGGGTGATGACAATAGGCACTTCTAACCCCTTTGTGATCTATTCAAGGATCACACAGAGCTCTCAGGAGTTTGGAAGTCGGCAAACATAGAGCTGGTGCAAACAGATTACTGGCCACACTATTAAAGGGCCAGTGTGTCAGGTAGGCTCAGGTACAGCGCCTGTCATCCGCGGTCAGACGGCTGCTGTGTCATTCTGCGGCCATGTGAGCTGCAGGTATGTCTGCCGCTGAGGGATTCTCTCTCCAACCCGCCACTGCAACAACAACAAGCTGTGTTTACATGGGCTAAATTTGTACCTCCAGGACAAAAATACGAGAGTGACAGGCCTCCTGCACACTTAGGTTGTGTGACACTCACAAGCTGCGGTGGAAGAAGGGATAGAGGTGGAGGCAGCATGTGAAATGTCACCTGGAGAGCAGTGTGCATGAGGCTTGTTAAAGAACAATTCCCAAATGGCTCATGTAATTCAATGAAACCAGGTTTGAATGAGTGAGGCAAGGCCCTTGAGGTCTCCCAAAGTCTCGTGGTACTGGACAGAGAAAGATTACCAACCAGCTGAGCCACAGCAAACATAAGAACACCAAACACAATGATTATAATTATTACCGTTAGCCATTTTCGGAACATGGCACTGTTGTGGTCAAATTGTGTCTGGGGATTTCCACTGCTGCCGGGGACCTAAGACTTTGATGTGCACCTGACAAGCTCCTCTCTGTCCACCAAAGAACGACAAACATCAAAGGTCACACTGTCTGGCTGTGACGACCTGGCCAACCTTCCCAAAATGACAGCCCTTGTTTCCAGGGAATGAAGCGGTAAACACCTGACAGCTGTTTCAGATCGATGCATTACAGCATTACTGGGAGCATGTGTGTTTGTTTGTTGCACTGCAGGTTCCCAGGGGGCTTGACCAACCACTGGAGGTTTGGATTATTTGGCAAGGACTGAAAAATCTCAACAACTATTGGATGATGACCCCCTAATTGTTCCTCTAGCACCACCATGAGGTCAACCTTTGTGGTTTTGAGCAGAAATGGATGGATTGCCTTGTGATGTTGATGATCCTCTGACTTTTCTCTGTAGCTTCATCGTCGGGTCAACCATTTGTCCAGTACTTTGTATAAGTGGTGGGAAGTAACTATGTACTTATGTACTGTTCTTTTTGGGCAAATTCTACTTCATTTCTTGCTACTTTATATTTGATACAGATTATACTTTACTTATATGATTACACTTTAATCCTGAGGCAAATATTGCACCTCCTAATATTAATTTGATAACTTTGGTTAAAAGATACTCAGATTATTAATCCAGACTATAATGGTAAAATAAATAATGATGTATTATTATAGGATGAAATCCGATTAGATGGTAAAGTTATTAGCCTCACCTTTACAATTGAATGCATTGTCATTATGTGCCTGTTAGCGTGCTTACAGTATATTAGCATATAGCTCAAAGCTCGGCGGTGTGTTCACAGAACCAGCAGCATGTGGTTTTGTTCATCATCTGTGTGTGACCTCTAACGGAGAAAAGAGACAAAACAATAAAGCGTGAGCAAGAACTCTTTCCACATTTGTTCCTACACTATTCTCCGGCCACAGGAGGGCGAGTAAATATCATACTGTGTGATTTTCTTCCTTGTCATATCATCATCTGAGTCAATTTTCCAATTCTTCAAAGTGGAAACAACAACACAGGGAATAAACTCATGTGACTTTGTTCAACCTTTTTTTTTTCTGGACAAATGGAAGCATGGTCACTCAGTGGTTTGTGCTGTTGTTGTCCACACTATGACAGTGTGTAGCCATACAGGTGCTTGTGTGTGGAGATGAGTCTGAGTGTGTTTGTGTCTTAGCTCTGTGGTAATCACCTGTCCATGGTGCAGAGAAATCTGGGAACGCCTTCCTCTACCAACACAGGCCAAGAAAATCATTTATATACGTTGTTGACTTGGACAGTTAATTAGAAGTAGAAAGTAAGTGTGTATTTCAAATATAATGGTGCAGATAAAATGGCCGGGACTTTGAGTCAACTTGCCCAGATAACAGCTCTGTTTCTTTTATTCATTGTCTATTTACCCATTGCCTGGTTTGAGTGGAATCTGTCTCATATCGTCTATGGTGTAAAGTGTACCTTACCAAAGCTCTGTCTGTGTGTGTTTGAGAAGCCTCAAAGAATTTGAATGTTTTATATCTAAATGTTTTATGTTTTGATGCCATCTGTCCCTGGCGTGAGACAGACTCCACTCAAACCAAAATAATGCTGATGCTGACTTATGACTTGATCACTCAGTCCTAAAGGAGATTAGTCATTCTCAGTACACAATAAGAACAGATTCTTTCTTCATCACTGATTGGTCTGAGTTTGTTTAGTTTGATATGTAGGAAGCATCACTGTTCTCTGAAATGCCTAAACGATTAATCATTAACTGAGGTTTATCTATATATATATATATATAGTAGTTATACTGTATATAAGGTAATAAAATGCCTAAATTACACTTCTGGAAATCAACATCTACACATTGAAACATACAGTTACACAAACACACTTTCACCCACATGTACCAGATACACATGAATTTAAAGCAAAGTTTATTTAAACTTTATGGATTAATTAAAATAATGAAGATAAAGTGAAATAAAACGATATTAAACTCATAGTTTTTTAAGTATTGTGGAAATGTGTTTTAAAAAGTGTATTTTCAGTGGGAATAGTCTAAAATAGAGATTTATTTGTTGTTGTTGTTGTTGTTTTTATTTATTTAATTTTCTTTCTTTATGTATTTCCGCAAACCAAACACTCTGACCCACACTCCAGCACAGTAGGTGGCGGTAGTGCGCCTTTAACGTGGCCACCCGCCATTAAACAAGAAGAAGACGCAGAAGAAGACGCAGAAGAAGAAGCAGAAGAAGAAGAAGAGTGTTGTTTCCTCTGAAGTTAACTAGCTTCAATTCCACTGATCCAACTAAACACGTCCACACGATGTCCTCTAAAGGCCGAGATAACGAGGACAGCTTTGAATGGCAGTCTGCACTCAAGGAGGAACTAAACAAGAAGGTACTGTTAGCAAAGAACATGTAGCTAGTGGCTAACGTGTGAGACACAAACATGTAGCTAGTGGCTAACGTGTGAGACACAAACATGTAGCTAGTGGCTAACGTGTGAGACACAAACATGTAGCTAGTGGCTAACGTGTGAGACACACACATGTAGCTAGTGGCTAACGTGTGAGACACAAACATGTAGCTAGTGGCTAACGTGTGAGACACAAACATGTAGCTAGTGGCTAACGTGTGAGACACAAACATGTAGCTAGTGGCTAACGTGTGAGACACAAACATGTAGCTAGTGGCTAACGTGTGAGACACAAACATGTAGCTAGTGGCTAACGTGTGAGACACAAACATGTCTGAGTCTGTTATCAAGGTTTTCTGGCCTGAACAGGTTTCGTTTCATCAGCTTAGTGAAATATTTGTTGTTAAATTCCAGATCAAGGAGCAGAAAGTTGTGGTGGACGAGCTCTCCAACCTGAAGAAAAACAGGGTGAGTGTGTTACGTATGAATGGGAATTAAGAAAGTAGTTGCATTTATAACGTCTTTATTTATATGACAACAACACTTTTGAATCCTTGAATTGTTTTTCAGAACGTTTACATCCAACAGAGGAACAGTAACATCTTCTTCTTGGCAGACAGAGGTCAGACACTGGGTTCATGCAAAAGTAAGTTCGGTGTAAACTGGAGGGAATTCACATAATTTCAATTGATGAGCTGATTGGTCTAATTCATTAACAATTTAAGCCGATAGATGTTGATGATCTTGCTTTATAAGGTGATAGTGAAGTACCATTCTTTTATTTCTGTCCCCAGAGGAGCTGGATAATATGAAAAAGGAGCTGCAGGACATGTGAGACTGATCGTCATCTCAACAATGTGTGGCATCTTTTGCCTGCTGAGTCTGTCACCTGCTCACTTTGAGTGGGACAAAACAGTTTATGGACATTTGAAGAGAAGAGGGCCCGACTGGAGCCAGGACCTCACAGTTACAGGCAGGGATCCTTGTTACCAGTGTTTGTTCTCTGCCCACGTCCTTCACATGAGAGGTCTCCTCACCCCTCAGCCACTGCAAGACAACATTGGAAACGTGCTGGTGTGGAATGGGGAGATTTTTGGTGGCCTGCCAGTGAAGCCATCGGAGAATGACACTGTTGTTGTGTCTCAGTCACTGTTGTCCTGCAGCAGCCCCTCAGAGATCCTGTCAGTCCTGTCCAGTGTGAGGGGACCATGGGGGTTTGTTTACTACCAAAAGGCTGGAGACTACCTGTGGTTTGGCAGAGACTTCTTTGGCAGGCGGAGTTTGCTGTGGAAATTTGATGCAGGGGTTCTGACCCTGACATCTGTGGCAGCTCACGATCCTGGGCTGGATCAGGTTTCTTGGCAAGAGGTCCCAGCAGTTGGTGTTTACAGGATTGACCTGAAGGCACCTTCAGAGGCCGGCACTGTGACGTTTGAGGTTTATCCTTGGGCTACCTCTTGCAGTGACACTATACTGGAGTCTGTTCCCAGTGGCTGCACTGCTATGATGAACCAATCAGGACTGGTGCTCACCTCGCCTGTGTGCCCTCTTAATATGTCCATCCCAAAGTCATTAAATGAGACAGAAGCTCAGTCAAACTCAGATTCATCTGTCAAAGATCTGCAGCAGCTGCTTGCAAGCAAAGAGGGAAATGATGAGGTGAGTCGTCTTATTGGTGTTCTGAGTGAGGCGTTGAGGCGACGTGTCCAGAGTCTGCCGATTGAGGACGAGGCAGCTAATAGCGACCAGGCCAACATCGCTCTACTTTTCTCTGGAGGTATCGATTCTATGATTCTGGCTGTATTGGCCGACCGTCACATACCTGGCCATCAGCCAATAGATCTTCTCAATGTAGCATTCAAACTACAGGAGCCAAAGAAGCAGAAGGACTTGGCAAAGAATGTCAAGAAGCACAAAAACAAGCCCAACGACATTAAGACCGATGGAGCTGGTTCCCGAACATTCAGCCCCTTTGATGTTCCAGACCGAATCACTGGGAAAGCAGGTCTCAAGGAATTACAAGACCTGAATCCTGAGAGAAGATGGAATTTTGTTGAAATCAATATTACGCAGGAGGAGCTGCAGAAAATGCGGCAGGAACGCATCGGTCATTTGGTGCATCCGCTGGATACGGTCCTCGATGACAGCATTGGATGTGCCGTGTGGTTTGCATCAAGAGGGACAGGGTTCATCACGGACGACAAAGACCAGAGACCTTTCTCATCATCAGCTAAGGTGAGGTACTAAGGGGATTTAATTGATGTGAAAATTATAAATCACAAATTCATATTTACAGTAATTAAACCAAAATGGTAATTAATAGATATTTCCTAATTCTCATTGACCTGCTTTGGTGTTGTAGGTCATTTTGACAGGAATCGGAGCAGATGAGCAGCTGGCCGGTTACTCCAGACACAGAGTCCGCTTCAAGACATCTGGACATGAAGGACTGATCCAGGAGTTAGCCATGGAGCTGGGCAGGATCTCCTCCAGGAATTTGGGCAGAGATGACCGAGTTATAGGGGACCATGGCAAGGAGGCGAGGTATTCTTGTCATAGTAGGAAATACACAGGCGCCACAAACATAAGTGGCTCTGAGTCAGATGAGCAGTATTTTAACACCCTGCACCTGTTCAGGTGTTTTCATTAACTGTGTGTGTGGTTACACCTTGTGTCAGGTCTGAGTGACATTTCTCTCTCTCATGCTCTCACATTTATTACTTCTTAATAGTACAAGGTTTGAATTTGTGTAGTTCCTGGCATAACATGGCATATATGTCAAAAACAGGTGCCATAATCCATAAACTCTCGTTCATCCCTCTCTTATCTGCAGATTTCCGTTCTTGGACGAGGACGTGGTGAGCCACCTGAACTCTCTGCCTGTGTGGGAGAAGGCAGATCTGTCACTTCCTCGAGGTGTCGGGGAGAAACTCCTCTTGAGACTGACGGCGAGACAGCTCGGCCTCCGTCAGTCTGCAGTCCTGCCGAAAAGAGCCATGCAATTCGGCTCCCGCATCGCAAAGATGGAGAACAGTCGTGAAAAGGCCTCTGACAAGTGCAGCAGACTGGTTAGAGAAATCACGGGTTGTGAGAAATGATTTTAATAAAATTCACAGTTCTTGTTTTCCTGTTTCAGATTCTTGACCATAATTTCACCAACAGGGAATAATAAACGTGATGGTTTTTACACCATGTAAGACTCTGCATCCTGAAGGTTTTCTTTGAAGTAAAGGTCACATTCGATATAGGAAGGCAGGTTTCCAACATCAAAACGCCCAGAAATCTGATGAACATACACTGGTTTCCTGAAAGAAAGAAAGAAAGAAAGAAAGAAAACATGTATTGAGAAATGTCTTAAAGTGTTTGAGGAGATCCCTCATTCCAGTCCAGCAGAAATTACCTCGGAATGAGCCAAGACACAAAGTTTCCTGGGGCATCTTTCTCTTCAATGGGAGCTTCCTATGAGAATATAACAAAAAATACAAGTTACACTTTTCCCTCTCATGTCATATGAGGGAATTAAAATGATTGAATTTACCTCTTTCTCCTCAAGGAATGTATCCAACAGAGGGAGACTTTTCTTTGAGAACACATAGAAACAAGGACACTGAAACACATTCAAATAAAAGTGCATTAGCTGCCGGTTATTAAAATATCAAAACTAAATACAGGCTTTGTTCAAGTTGGTTGGTACATAAAATACCAGTAACCCTAACTTACCAAATATTTATGACCGTGATTATAGCAAATAGTTTTAGGATAACATAGCTGGAAAATAATCCTAAACAGTCGAGACAACAGAACAGTTTTATCTAGAAAGGAGAATGTTCTTGATAATAAATAAATCACCGAAATGATCCCTGAAACCAGAGAGACATGAAAATATCACACCTGACCGACCTTTTCTACAGGACTTTAAATATGAGAGCTGTGTTCTATCGTTTCACCCAACACAAGTTGTATTAGTGTCGTGATACTATCTAACTTCACTGTAGGGACATGGGGTCGTTGCTAATATCCACCACTAGTAGGCTGTGGTTGTGTTTATGGTGAACTTACTGCTCTCCTGGACTTGGTCTCAGAAGGAAGAGGCTTCTCCTTCATGCAGAGGACACAAAGTTCACTGTCCACTTCCAGAATCCCGTATTTATGGGTTTCTGTACAGAAAAAGAATAAAGAATCAACTGTGAGCATGAGGCAAAGCCAAGATTGACACTCTACGACGTCTATAAGTTTACATTTGAGACCAAACTTACAGATTGACACTTCAGTGGCTCGTTCCTGTCCTAGTCTAAATAGTTTCTGGTTCTGAAAGCACCTGAGCAGCAGTGGTGGTAACTAAGTACATTCACTTTCTATATTTTTCATGCATCTGCACCTCAGTAGATTTCGTTTCAGGGACTTTTCACATTTACTCCACTAGATGTACTCGTTTCTACTCCACGACATTTTTACATTGCACTTTGTTTCACGTTCACACAATTTTTTTGATTTAGTGATCAATAATGAGGGGAATTGAACCACTGATCCAATCCGAGCAGGAAAGTAACATCCTGTGGATTTGAGGGAGACAACCACCAAGACTCAGCTTTTACTTTTAATTCTTTAAAGACAAATACAAACTTTTACTCAATTAGAAAAGTTAATGTGGTATTATTACTTTATACCATATCTATTTGTACCTTTGCGTCAGTAAAGTGTTTGAGTACTTCTTCCACCACAGCTGCTTAGCATCACTTTGTAAATGCTGTGACACTCACCTTCATCTTTGCACTGGTACGACAGCACCAGACAGCTGTCGTCACACTTTGCCTGGAAGTCAGAAAACTTCTCTTTGACTTGACTGAGGCTAAAATCTTCTTTAAAAAGTGTATCACTGTTCAGGGTTGGAGAGAGAGCTGCACCAGTCAGGAACAGGACTTGACGCCATAGCAATACGAGTCTATGTCTCTGAATGGTGATGTTGAACCTGCAGGTTTAAAGACATACCCTCCAATAGCTATGACGTGGTCCTCTATCTTGAAGTGCTTTACGGCAAGCTGCAGACAGGCCACAGCCCCAAGGCGCTCCTGGTGGAAGGACAGTATTTAGAGGTTTACAGAGAACGTGTATTTATAAAATATGACCCCCAAACTAGAGATGGCAGCGATTATTTACATCGTTGCTTCTCGTCTGATCGCTGAGAATCTGGACATTAGTGAAACGTGCGGCCCACTCTTCGAACGCAGCTCGGTAAAGAGCGTTGGTCTGGAGAGGAGAGCAGAGGAAACAGGTCAGTCACAGAGACGAGCTCCTCCATATCACACTAGATCTGTGTCAGCTGCTTGAATCCATGTTCTAAAGTACAACTTACTGAAGGCAGCTGGTTCCTTTCAGTGCCACTTCATGTACATTATTCATGGCAGTAGCACGAATGAAGTATTCGAGTAGTACTACAGAAGTACTCGAGTCCTGTACTTTGTACCAGTGACTCACCACAACATACACAGAGTCCACAGCACCGGACGAGGTCAGCGCTCGAACCCAGTGGGAGATCAGTGCGCAGCGGCCCACCGGCAGCAGCGGCTTGGCACTGCCGGCCAGGTGATCGAACCTCCCGCTGCGGTCCGCCGACACGTCCCTCTGGAGCCTGGTCCCGTAACCGGCCGCGAGAATGACGGCTTTCATCTCACCTGTGGCCCGGGAGGGGGGGAAGCGGATGTTGGCCGGTGTTACCTGGTGTTGTTGTCCGCAGCTGCTCGGGCGGAACTAGTGTTTTTTTTAAAGTTAGGAAACAACACCGGGGCGACCCAGGTACGGACTCTTCTCTTCTCGCGAGATCACCCGCCCTGTGAACACTGAGCTGATTTGGTCTCGCGAGATCATGGCTTGAGACTAGCTCCGCCGCTTCCGGTTTGTATCTACAAATTAAAGTCCCATTTATTCCCCTAATTTTGTAGAATAAAACCGGGACATTTTTGGTTAAATAAAGGAAGTAAAGTAATAAAAATCATTTGCTTTCAAAACGTTTTTTGGAGAGTTATGCTGATTGCACACTGACTAAGGTCTGGTCACACCTTACCGTGATCTTTATTATTATTATTATTATTATTAGGATATTGGCAGATTCCTACTGAACCACTGGGCAGTATTGAATGAAAAGAATGGACAGAGACAGAAAACCAGTGTTTTGTTGATTTATCACAACAATTGAAGACCTACAGAATTCCATACACAAAACGTTATTATACTGTATTTATTTCCTCAAACTTATTTCTACAAATACAAAAACAAATCTCTTGACAAGAAATCGTAAAAAAAAAATTAACTGTTGAGGCCAGACTCTTATTTTGAGTGAATTTGTCATTCCATGTCCTCGCTGCCGCTGTCGGCCTCCGAGCCGGTGGCTTCTGCTTCAACATCTCTCTCTGGCTCCTGGAAATCTGAAGGTTCAGGTTCAGAAACCTCCGATGGCTCGTCAGCTGCCTCGGAGTGAGGTGATGGTGTCTCACTGTCTCTCGCCAATTCCACCTGAAGAGAAGCAAAAAAAGGGGGTTAGGGTTAGAATCCTTTGTGAGGAACATTTTGAGCACCGAACGTTTAGAGCGGCCAAGCAATGGATTCTGCCAATGATAAGATAGAAGTACAAAGTTGTAAGCGTGTGTGTTATAGTGTTGTCCTGTTAATTTCTAGTATTTTGATGCAAATTGGAATAAAGTATTGTCAAATGTAAAGCTTTCATGAACCCCAGGAAGAATAACTTCTGCAAAGCTGTAGCTAATGGAGACAAACTAAACCTTTCAACTTTTAAACTCATTTTCATACATAGATCTTTGTGGCCAGTGGAAAATTGGATCTGTTGGTCCATTCTAGTCCAACAGATATGTTGGTATAAGCAACCTCATGTTTTTAAGAGGTTTCATTGCCATTGCTACCATGACACCAACATGTACACGTAACTGGTCAATTTCATGTGACGTAATGCAACCTCATCTAATTCAATTTACCTGGGAGACAGTGTCAACACTTTCCTCTTGTATCACAGGTTCAAACTCTTCTTGCTCCATTGGTTCTTCATCCTGCATGATGGCTGGCTCGTGCCGGATCGTCTCAGGCTGGAACAGTTCATGCTGGCCTGGCTCGTTCTGAACCGGCTCGTGCTGGACCGGCTCGTGCTCGAACAGTTCGTGTT
The DNA here is from genome assembly GCA_026259375.1 of Verasper variegatus. Taxonomy (NCBI): domain Eukaryota; kingdom Metazoa; phylum Chordata; class Actinopteri; order Pleuronectiformes; family Pleuronectidae; genus Verasper; species Verasper variegatus. Next base: position 2,875,349 of record CM048052.1, on the reverse strand, counting down.
GGACCGGCTCGCGCTGAACTGGCTCGTGCTGGAACGATTCTTGTTGAACTGGCTCGTGCTGGACTTCCATCTCTGGTTCTTTCAGTGTTGCAGTGGGAACCATTTCTGAAACGGTGGCAGCTGGAGCAGTGAGTGTTTCGATCTGTATGATAAAGCAGGGAGGGACCCAATGATAAGTAAATAAACGGAGGGGCGCCTCATAATTTACACTATATGAGCCGATAGTTAAGAGAAAAAGGAATTCACACGACTACACAGGCTCTTGAAGAATATCGATACCTGTCACTCAAGGACATAAAACATTTATGGCACAGAAAAGTGAGAGTAGCATCTCTATCCATTACCTCCTTCTCCACAACTGGCTCTACTGGTTTCAGCGGTGACTTTTTATTTGCTTCCAGGATCGTCATGATGGAGGTGGGTATGTGAGCTTGCTGTTATAGAGAAACAGAGGCAGTTAGTAACTAAGTAAAGCCCAAGAGAAATAGAACCGTGGACCGGGAATGAGGTTGATTTAACTCGGCACCTGATGAGGGGTGAAGGAGAGGACGTGCTGTAGAAGAGGATCTCTCATCTCTGGGCAGCGTTCAAACACACTCGTCAGTTGGGCGGGCGGCAGCTGCAGGAGCACGCTGTACGACTGAGGCTTGGTCCTTTGGCAGCATTTCACAAATCCTTCCCACACCTTAGGATACTTCCACACCTACAACGGAGCGTAACAACCAGTGACACACAGCAAAAATTATAATGGAGATTGATATTGATCTGTGAACTTTCTCCAGTCTAATAATTGGCCGGAGTTTGATGCTGACCTGCTTCACAATGAGGCGGGACAGGATGTTCATGACGAAGCCGCCCAGTCTGGGATACATGGTGAGGGACTGGATGACGGTGCGCATGAGCAGCATGGGGAGGGGACTGTGCTCCATCAGCTGCTGCATCACCACGGCCAAAACCTCCGACGTGTAAACATTCTTTTCCCCGAAGCAGAGGTTGGTAGCTGCAGTAAAGACACAAAGAGCATAATGGGTATTGCCAACGGACTGATTGGTAAATTGGTGCGGATCTAGATAAGGGGGCATATACAGGATACCCCCCCCCCCCCACACTTTCTTTAACATTTCGAGGACATTTTAAAATCATTTTCACAGATTTCACGGGGGGAGGAATGTGCTCTACTGAGTGCCATCCTAGTTATACATATTAAATAATGTTTTGGCTGGAAGGTTTAATCACTGACCACAAACCTTTTATGATAGACTTCATATCACATTTGGTGGAGTCTATGTTGTGTAAGGCAATGAGCAGGTCTCCTGGGGTGAGAGGGGACACAGACGAACTTCCTTCGCCTGAAAGACGACACAAAACAGTTAGTGTATGTATGTGTATAAAAAAAAATAAAACACAGGTAACCTGACAAACATGACTCTTACTGTGCTGAGTTCCCAACAGACGGTTGAACACCTCCTTCACTACGATGGGGTTGAGTTTGATGAGCTTGGGGAGAGCCTGGATGACTTCATTCTTTAGGAGGAAGAAACAACCAAAATAAAATCCAGGAGAGGATGCATTGTGATTTTCAAATACTACTCTGACAGCTGAGATGAAGTGTGATAAACATTTGTGTCAGAACTTTACCTTTTCTAGGCCATTTATGACCGGAATAAGGAAACGAACATCAGGCACACGTTTGTGGTAAAGATCTCGAACTCTCTCCACCAGCTCAGGAGACGGAGGCACTGAACACAGGAAATAAAGGATTCACATCAACGCTGCTCATTTGACCTCATCTATTGTGGACTGGGTGTTAAACTAATTATTACTTTTTACCTTTATCGGTCAAAATGTGCAGGCAACGGGTGACTAGAGTCTCTGCTCCTTTAGGACAGTTTTCAACCAGAAGCAGCAGCTCTGGCGAGTTCATTCCCATTCCACGGATCTACAGACATGTTGCGAACAAACACGGTTATTATGATTCAAAATGAACCCGGCTCAAGAGATGCATTTATTAAATCGAGTTTCTTCCTTTGGTGGGTGACTCTTTATGAACATTAACATTTTTAAACTGCAAGTGAGATGCAAGTGTTTCCTTCTTTTTGCTTTCACCACCATTTGTTTTATCTTATCTAATGGGCAAGTTAAAAACACATGTGCAAAAATGGATTTTAAATAACTCAAACATACATTTGAGAGGTGACTTACCGGCTGCTCTATTGCTCGGAGCACACTGCGCTTGATGTCAGCAATGGCCTCAGTGTAGACAGAAGCAAGCTCATGGACCAGCCGGTGGTTTAGAGGAAGCAGAGACAGGTACAGGAACAGACACTGTCTCACGGTCTCTTCAGTCCAGGGAGACGCCACCTCTGTCTCAAACACACAAAAATGTGAGGTTACAGAAAAAAAGAAAAATCGTATTCGTCAGGTACAGCCCTATATTGAAAAGATCCATATGTATCCCACCTGTGTCTTTGTCAGCTCCAAAGAGAAGAGATGGAGGGTTGGGATGGACAAGAAGCTGCAGGTAGTTCAGGGCAAACTTTTCTATGTAGTCTCTGAGCTGGTCTTTCTCATACATACGCTTCAGAAAAGCCAGGGCGGTGGTCCGCACCTGGAAACACAACACAGTCACTGAAAATTACAGAAACTTTTCAGGAATGTACAACGGTGTGAGCTGCACTTCAACAAAATACAGACTAGAAATATCATCACCTTCTCTTTTTCATGTGAGCTGAGATCAAGAAGAACATGCAGATACTGAAACTGCCTTGAGGGCCGTTTGATGATGAGCTCCTTCAGAGTCGTCATGCCCAGATACACCCGAGACTGAAACAAAGGTTACAACAAAGAGTTAAGTGGACATGTCGGGAGTTAACACTACACAAAATGTCTTCGTCCTGCCCTTTACCTCGTCCTCGCAGTACCGTCTTATTACTTCCAAAGCAGATTCTGTTATAATGGGAGCCTCCAGAACCAGTTTGGTGAAGAGTCTGATGTGAAAACAAATGTGACTCAGTTTGTGCTGGTGTCAGAAAATAAACAATGTTTCACCATTAAATAAGAGTTAGAGACATGATGAATGTTCCCTCACCCGTCTCTCTGCTCTGGTTTCTCCTGCAGGCCGGACAGCAGCGTGTAGAGACAGTGATCATAACTTTCCAACAGCCCAGAGGGCAGCTGGCTGAGGTAAGTGTTGTACTCTTGGTACAGGAGAGAAAATGCCAGGTCACTCCTGGTCCTGATGTCCTCTAGAATAAACGCCAGCACATCTTCTTTCATCATCCCGTCAAATTGCGTCACAAGCCTGGCGAGGAGCTTCACTCGGACCTGCCACAAACGTTCAATATTGATCACCCTGTGTGCAAAAGGCCTAAAGAGGTTCATTATAAATCGTGTGCAGGCTGAGTACTTACATGGGACATGCCACTTTGAGCAATAGCCTTCTCTGAATGCAGGATGCGTTTGATTGCTTTGGAGGTTAACGTCTCAATCTGGGGGTCTGATAGCGGCTGGACGACATCTGACAACCGAAACACTTTTTTCCTCCCAGTTGCTCCTGTCATTCTAGAAAAGAACAAAAGCATAAGCTGCTCAGAAATGAAAATCAAGTTGTATTTGTATAGGCCATATTCACAATTTGTCTCATAGGTCTTTAACAAGGTGTGACACCCCCTGTCCTTAACCCTCAACAAGAGTAAGCGGGAAAAAAACTATCAAAAAAACAAACAATTAACAGAGGAAAGAAAAGGCAGAAACCTCAGAGAGCCACGTGTGTGGGATCCTCTCCCAGGACGCTCAGAAGTGCAGTAGATGCTGCGTGTAACTGAGACGATTGGGTCTGGAGGTCTGGACTTTCTCATATGAAGAACGCAGCAGTGCTGGTCTGATAGCAGCTATATAGGATAGTAAGTGTGACCTATAAAAAAGGGGCAGCTTTCAGTGTTTGTGCCAGAACTCACTTGGTTTGTGCAGTGGGCACGATGGGCTCAGGAAGCCTCTTGACTGTGGCGGGACTGGGAGCCTCTGCGGTTGAAGCGTTTTCTGTGTAACCTCCCACCACGGAGATCGCTTGGCCCTTCATCGCAACTTTGCGTTTGATGAGCAGGTCTTTAGATGCAGAGTCTTCGTCGTTATCTTCCTCTTTGCATGCGTCGTCCTCTCTGGCTTTGCACTTTTCAAGTCCTAAGATATACAGTAAATGTGTGTGGGAGATTCTATTATCAAATTTAAAACAATACATATCTGATGATGACATTTGGATAAAACAGATTGTCGTGAAACCATAAATTATTACAAAATTATATATTTTTTATTATTTGCATATTTTTGTATTTTGTTTCTTTGTATAAATAAATATAAAAATAATAAAAATCCTTATCCAAACCACTAAACGCTACGCCCTCTGATGACTAACCTGGACCAATCCCGGCTGAAGTCATCTGTGTGGCCATCAGCCTGGCCAGATGTTTAATCTGTGCATCGGTGCCTGCTGACTCCACAGGCGTGTATGTGGCCTGGAAGGATGCTGGCATGACATCAGGCAGATACACCATGCTGATGAGCACCTAAAACAACACAGAGATCTAAGCTGAGCTGTCACACAATCTAATTTAAATGAGAAACAAACTGAAAGAAAGTTGGCCGCTGCTCACCAGGTTGGCAACATTCTGTGGGTTGAGCAGTGGGTGCAGAAACTCAGCTGTGAGGTCAATGGCCGACTGTACGACTGGAACAGCAGCTGGTTTAGGGGCGGTGAGAGGAGCCGGCTCCTCTTTGTCCTCATCGTCTTCCATCAGGGTCGGTTCTAAACTCAAGAGGAACAACCATCAGAAATAATGATCCTGCTGATAGATTAAACTGTAAAGTAGTAAATGGCAGAATGTGAACGATGTTTTTTTAATAATTTCTATTCTTTCTACAGTTAAAATCAAATCACTACAATCACACTGGTTGTGACTGTGATCACCACTCACCCATCTTAACCTTTTTTCCCTCTGTGTATTGTTCATGGCGCGGTCTTTTGCGCTGCTCGCGCACTGCAGGTGTGGAGCGGGTTATTTCATTCTGGGGCATTCCCAGGTCCAGCAGCAGAGTGCTGATCTGACCCTGGTACTCCAGGCTGCAGGGATGCTTGAGGACTGCCACTAGGTGCAGCTTCAGGTTTTTCCTCACGCTGCTCACCTGAGACTTGGCCAGAGTGGGCGGCAGGTTTGCTAAAAAGGATCAAGTATACAGAAAGAAATGAAATAGGTATTTAATATATCATATTAAATAGAGAAAGTAACATTGTTTGCATGATCCAGTTTAAATTGATTTACATTAAAAACTACACTAGCTAGAACAATCGTTCTTTTTGCAGAGGAAAGCTAAAGCCTCCGTTTTCTGCCTTAACACATTGTACGTTACACAATTCTGTACTTTTATCATTTATTATGATTTATTGACTCACATAAACTTTCATCTTAGGTTGTACAGATTTTACCGATATAAAGAATTTAAAGATTGTCCAAGAAATGATATCACAATAAACTAAAATACCAATGTAGTCACTAGGCAGACCATTTCTCTTGCGTAGTTCAAAGGGTTAAATGGTGTTTTGTGATTGTGTGTGTACATTACACAACACTGGCTCAAAAGGACTCACCATGCAGTGTCTCATATGCCTGCACCACCTCTGACATGAACATTGGCCTCTGACGGGCAATAGAGGCCAGTGAGCCCAGTGCTGTAGTGAGGTTGATGCTGGAAATGGCCGGGTGGACCATGAACTTCAGCAGCTTCTCCAGCGCAGACTTTCCCTCCTCACACAAGACATCTGTTGAAAAAGGAGAATGACAAGAATTTTATGGACTGAACTGAAAAATATATAAATACATTTTCCCCTGTGCTACGAATCTATGATCTGTACCGTATCGGATGTACGAGTGATCTTTAGGAACTTTATCCAGGCTGATGTCCCCCTCCTGTCTTTTGGGGATGTCAGAGTCTGACGTCCGTGCTGACAGACTGATAATTAGTGCCTCTGTGAACTTGATGGCATGAGTGCGCACGCCGTCATTTTCAGAGTCCAGCTGGGCCAGAACGTCCCCTTTCATCTGTGTGACCATATCCCAGCATGCCTCCTGCATATCTGATGCTCCTTTGGAGCGCAAGCAGCCACTGTCACAAAAGAGAATAGAGGTTTGAAAAGACAACCGGTAGGGGTTACACCAACTGGTTTGTGTGACTGACTACAATCACATGTACAGTATTTCTTCTTTTGGTCCATAATGTGTAAGTTTGAGCATTTAGTGGAAAACTGTATTAACCTGCAGAGTAACTTTGTACAGCTGGGTGAGAGTGAGGATGGCTTTTTTCACCACATTCACACTTTCATCCTTCAGCAACATGTTCAGGTTGGCAATCAGTCGGAGGAGGAGCTCATTGTCCCTTTTACTGCGAAACACAAAACAGTAAAGGATTAAAAAAGTTGGGACCTTTTTTCTACGATGAACATGAAATTTCAAACTTGTCAAGTAACTCACCAAGCTTCCTCTATGAAGCCAATGACAAACTTTTTAACCTCAATAGACTTGTCAGTCTGAAACGCAATCATCTCCTACAGGGTGAAAAGAACAGTTTGTATATGTCAACTGCACAGAACATTATATGTTTAATTTGGCTTATTCATCACCTGAATAAATTACATGTCAAATAAACTACAATTAGTGAACAAAGCTGCACAAAGGTTCACTTACATCCAAGAAATTGTCGAGAAGAGACGGGTCCTTGTTGATGATAAGCTCCTGGACCTGAAATTTAAAATAAATTCACTGATTCTAGTTTGCCCCAATTGCCTTCATATGGTTGTGAGTACATGAATCACATAGAGCAGGGACACACCCAGGAAAGATCCATACATCAATACATGAAACTGTACATAACTAAAGTAATGTTCGGAAAACATTTTGTCTATATTTTGGGGAAAAGCATTTATTTCACACTGAATTAAGCTTTGAGGTCATTATTATAACTTGAAGGAATCTGACTACAAACCTGTTTGAGCACAGCAAGCTTCTCATCTGTGGGTATCAGAGCAGCCTGGTTCAGGAGATCCACCACCTGAGAGGACAAGAGAAAACCTTCACTGTTTCTACATGAAAAGAAAGGCCTGGAGTCATCGGACCCAAATTATAGTGATTATATTTTTCCTCATTTTTTAATACAACAGCTGACATTGTTTTATGCCAAATGTCCTGGGGTTGTGCTACCAAACAAGTTCCACATATCCAGGATATTGCTTCATTATTTAGCTTCATTGGCCACAATGATAACCTGGACTATGAAGTGGGTTTTCTTAAACATGTGTTCATGTGACAAAAGTGGAGGCGTTAATTAAATGCAACATGTTCAGAACCATGAATAGATTTCTTCTTATGATATGAGAAGAAACGCTGATGTTGATTACTGAATTAGAAATAAACTGTAAAATAATTATAATAATGGGGTCCCTTGTTTCTCTCACATCACATGAAGAATCCAGAGTGAACTGATATCAAGCTTAGAGCAGGTTTTTGGGTTCAGATCCCAGAAACGTATCCTGTGGGTCCTGCACCTGCCTCGTGCTGCAGGTCCCAGGTCCACGCAGCATCAGGATGTAAACAGCGGAGCGTTTACCTTCTCACTCGTGGTCATGTCGATCAAATGGGAGGTTTCTCCCTCCTCTGGAGACCGATCCATGCTGCTGCTGCTCCGCTTCTTCTTCTCTCACTGCTGCGTGGACAACATGCTCCTCACCAGCGAGGTGGGACAACGGGATCTCTGTGGAGATGGAAATGTGGATCCTGTTAATGACACCAACAACCCCGCCAGGATTGGTCCCAGTGCAGTTCAGAGGACGTCAGTGTGCGTCACCGCGTGCGACCCGTTACTGGTCTTCGTAGTAGACCTACGTTCCACCACTGCACACCAGTGAAGTCGTTAAAGACCAGACTTCCAACGCGAAGTGTCACAAACACAAGACACTCCGCTAACTAGCTAGCGAAGTAGCCCCCATGCTAACCGCAATGCTAACCCCTGCGAGCTGTTGTAGGAACAGATGTGTTGTGGTGGCTACTCACAGATACTCAGGCTCGCTACTTCGTCAGAGTAGCAACAAGTAACTGTGGCTGGTGTCACCGACGTATCAATGCGGAAACTTTCACGGTATCAAAACCGCTAAACCGAAGCTGCCATTTTTCATTGAAGCAGCGGTGCTACTTCTTCTTCTTCGCTTTCTTCCTCTTCTTCTTTTGCGAACTGAGCGCATAGCACCAGAGGCAGCCGCCCCCTGCTGGAGACTGCGAGCACCTTTCCGAGAAGATGTTTCCTCTTCTCATACTTTGATTAAAACATATTACAACAACAATATAGAACATAATAAAAACGCTAAAAACAAAAAAGACACCCTGTCAATACACGTGTTAAATGAATGTATTGCTTTATGTGGAGTTAAGACACAATATTTTGGTTTTATTCTGGCATCAGTAAAACAAGGAGGTGGATCCCTTCAAATCCGAGTGAGGTCACTAACATGATAATTTTTATATTTATATTTATATTAGTACCAGTATAGTATTTCTAAATTGGTCAATATTTGGTGTGTGTTTGGTTGTAACTTTATATAACTACATAAACTGGGTTTAATGTGCGTATGAACCTCAGTTCTGACAGAACAAGTATATAACTTTACAAGTTGTGCTGTTTAAATTGACGCAAACAACTGAAATGAGGGTTTAAAGAGGCGAAATGACAGCGTTCGCTTCTTTCGAGACTCCATATCCCAGAAGTCTGTGCGCCGCTTAAGTGATGTCACCTGATAGTGAAGAGGGAAGGGTATGCTAATGTTTACAACCGTCGGGCTGTCAATAATCTGATCGTAACAACGGATCGATTTAAGTCTCCAGTCTCGAATCGTGTTTGCAGAGACGAGGGACCAATGGCGCGACCTCAATGACTCCTTCCCACGTTCAGGTGAATACATTGGAAGCAGCTTGTTAGCGCTTAGCTCTCGGGATGTTGGTAAACAAGGTGAGCGTATAGCACAGCGATGCTAGCTGCTAGCTTAACTACAGACATGGTGGAGCTGAAGCAGCTGCTGTCAACCACACACACACACACACACACCGTCTGCAGTTCAAGTGTGTTGTGAACTGTGTGTGTGTGTGTGTATGTGTGTGTGTGTGTGTGTGTGTGTGTGTGTGTGTGTGTGTGTGTGTGTGTGTGTGTGTGTGTGTGTGTGTGTGTCACAGTTTGTCAGAGCGTCTAAAAGCCGAGCTGGAGAACATGTGATTTCAGGGACTGAGGAAGCAGCTCATTTACTCATGTTGGGAAAACCAGCTGGGAGCTAACGCAGTCCACTCCTGCTCTGCTTCACACTGAGCTGTTGACTATGCAAATACCCCAGTCTCCTCTGTCCTCTCTGTGGCAGGCTCCTGTTTGCTGCGGACTCCCCTGCTCGCTGTTGGCTGTGCACAGTGACACTGAGCTGTCATCCAGAAACACCACAGGTGACTTTTCAGATTTGCACCTTTTTAGCTTGGAAACGAGATGTGTACAGAAATGTAATTGAGAAGCCCGGGTAATGATGTTCTGCTTTTATAGTCTCCTATGATTAACTCAGTGATTGGTTCGCTGTAAGTCTCCTACATGATCACATGCTATTTCCAACAGGCTCTAATATCTGCATGATTCCTGAGGATGAGACACACAGGTCTTACTAACTGCAGTGTTGTTGTCCTCGTCTGTTCAGCGGTAGATCAGCTGTGAGCTAGTGTCTGAGTTTCGGTACCTAAAGCACATTTGTGTTCATTCATGCCTCTGTTATCAGTGTCCCGATGGAATGGGTGTTCATCATGAACCGGATGAGCTCTCAGAGTAGCTCTGCAGCCCAGCGCAGGCGGATGGCCCTGGGGGTGGTGATACTCCTACTGGTGGACGTCATCTGGGTAGCCTCCTCTGAGCTGACCTCAGTAAGGACTTTGTCACATTTGTCATTTTGTCATTTTTCCACACCTGCTGTTGCAAGGTGGGTTTCAGTATGCGATGATACAATAGGAGTGAAATGAGAGAGAGGGGCGTGTTGATGTACTCTGCAACCAGAGTGCCCGGAGAGCTTGATAAAGTATTGAATTACTTCATACTTAATGTTAACACTGCAGCTCCATTAAATAGGAAAGTTTGAAAGTTTGAAACTTAAACATCTTAACTGGATGCTTGCTCATTTCTGGAGCCTGCGAAGACGTCAGCCTCTCACAGCCAAAATTACGTCTTGCAGAGAAATAAGAAATAAAAGAGCAACGTGTCCTTATTATATGTTGTGGAGTGTTGATTAATGATAAGTAAATATCATTATTACGGCTCCATGTTGCGTGCGTTTTGTGCACCGCGGGAAGGATAAACGCTTCACTTCCTGTGTTTGTCACGCAATGCCAGACCACGCCCACTACTCATACATAACTGTCCACGCCATCAAGTGTCGACCACACAATGCAAATTTTATGTAAATCTATTAAAGTTGTAAAACTAGGCTTACTTCCTGTTGCCATTAGGTGGCACTATCACTAAATGCAGACTAATAGATCTTTTCAGGTCGGGACTCTGATGAAGAGTTTCGATTGGAAAATGTTCAGTGGAGTTACAACAACTTCATTTTCACGCTAATGAGAGCACAGACCTATGAAACTTCCACTAAAAGTGTCAACTCTGCAGCAGAAGTTTATCAGCTGACCAGTGGTTATTCTAACAGTTTCCTCACGATTGTTTCCGCAGTACATTTTTAAGCGACAGGAGTACAACAAACCCTTCTTCAGCACGTTCACCAAGACCTCCATGTTCGTGCTGTACTTGCTGGGTTTCCTGCTGTGGCGGCCCTGGAGGCAGCAGTGCACTGGCTCTCTGAAACGCCGCCACTCTGCATTTGTAAGACGTCAAGACACACTCTCACCACATGGGGTGGGGGGGGCAATGCCATGCAAGCATTTATTCAACAGAAATTCTGAATCAGGATTATTGGTTTTCGCCTGTTGACTGTTTCAATCACATCTTTGTGCAGTTTGCTGATGCGGAGGCCTACTTTGCACCGTGCACCACTGACACTACTGTGAACAACTGTTTGGTATGTAGTTTAATTTCAGAGTATGTGATACTTCTACCTGGAATCCTTTTTACCATTTCCTGTTCTGTTGGCAGGCGAGGGAGCCAACTCAAGCTCACAGAAATATCCATTACTCTTAAACAAAACTAATATCTCCCCTTCTCTTCCACTCGTGTGCAGAGTGAACCACTGTATGTGCCTGTGAAGTTCCAGGATGTACCTGCTGAGCACTCAAATTATTTGACTGGAGATTTTCAAACTTGTGAGTACACAGTTTTCTTTATTGTCTTGCACCAACTCTCTGAATTAACTCGGATCTCATAAGGAGCTTTGTCTGATATCTGATTGATCATCACTGTTTAGAGCCACTGTGAAACAAGTGCAGTATTCAACATGAGAAACCTTTTTTGAAATTCAATAAAATAATAGTCTTGCTACAAATGGAGCCTCAAAATGTCATTTTTACATCTTCTGTGGTTGTGGTTTCCATTAATCTACTACTCTCTCCATTTCCGCCTCCCAGCAGCTACCAAAAAGCAGCGGGTGCGTTTTAGTAACATCATGGAGGTGCGTCAGCTGCCCTCGACTCAAGCTCTGGAGGCCAAGCTGTCCCGCATGTCCTACCCTGCTGCCAAGGACCATGAACCCATGCTGCACACAGTGGGCAAGCTCACCATCACTGATGTGGCCAAAATCAGCTTCTTCTTCTGCTTTGTGGTGAGTGGAATCCAGCTGGAATATTGACCTTTAATTTAACTATTCTTTATGACATTTTCAAGTCCCTGGGTCCCTTGAAAATAATAATAATATTATTATTATTGCAGTGTACTTGTTTGCTAATTGAACCTCACAACAAACAGGTTTAGTGAATTGGAGTTCATCACAGCCCTGTTGTGATGGAAGGTGTTTGTCCTTTTGTTCACTCCTCTGTTTGTCTTCCAGTGGTTCCTCGCTAACCTGTCCTACCAGGAAGCCCTGTCCGACATGCAGGTTGCAGTTGTCAACATCTTGTCATCCACCTCAGGTGAATATCATGATGCCCAGTAAATTGTACAGTTGACAAAAGGAAAATGGGGAAAACTAGTCTTGGATGAGTTGTCTATTAAACCCAAAGAAGAGTAAATCCACTGCTGTGACTGGTCTGCGTCAGATTCCATTGTGCTCTGACATGTTTCTCTCTCTTCAGGCCTGTTTACGCTGATCTTGGCAGCCATATTTCCCAGCAACAGCAGCGACCGTTTCACTTTGTCCAAGCTGCTCGCTGTGGCTCTGAGGTAAGTGCTGAGTGAGCGTTTTGGTAGAAGGGCTGGGATGTACTGTTAGATGCTGTTTCTCAATGCTTACTTTGTTGAACAGTAGTTTTCAATATGTCTGGTGATCTTTTATTATCATTTTCACAAATCCCATGAAAAGACTAAATCCAACAATAAACTGTTGGATATATATATATGTATATATTTGTTATAGCTATTGCTAGTGCTAGTGCTTTGTTTACCTGTCAGTTCAAACAGTATCTCTCTTATTCAGCATGGGAGGTGTGACGCTGGTGAGTTTCTCCAGCATGGACAGCCCTGATGAGAAAGGTGTCATAGGTAACCATGGTGACAGCGAGTATCTGTCACTCACACACACATAACATCACTATTGTGTAAATTATTACAGTTCGACTCTTTCCAAATGCACATTTTCTGTGAAGGTTCCTTGTGGTCGCTGGCTGGGGCGATACTTTACGCTGTCTACATTGTCATGATCAAGAGACGAGTGGATCGGGAGGATAAGCTGGACATTCCCATGTTCTTTGGTAAGAAGAGACTCTTTATATCTTCTTTAAGGACCAGGTCAGACTGTCATTAGCCACAGAGGCAGCTGTGCCCAGAGGCATTGTGTCTTCCGGTTGTCCCAGATGTGTTTTAGAATGTCCATAGTCCATTTCAAAGCTGGACAGAAAAATGTGTGTTCAACAGATTGTGGTAAGATTTTCTTATCAATCTCTGCAATGTGTTGAAACCCTCAGTTAACAGAAACATGTAGTTCCTTGTCACCATCTTGAATCCATGCACTTGTAGCGACTACAGCCAACAGATGTTGTCTTAAGAGCCGTGTTGGACTCCTGTGTGTCTCTCAGGGTTCGTGGGTCTGTTCAACCTGCTGCTGCTGTGGCCGGGCTTCCTCGTGCTTCACTACACGGGCTTCGAGGCCTTCGAGCTCCCCAGCCAGCTGGTGTGGACTTACATCCTCATCAATGGCCTCATCGGCACCGTTCTCTCCGAGTTTCTCTGGCTCTGGTGAGTCACACTTCTGGCACCAGATCATTACAACTCCTATTTCATATAAAACATTTTGCTGCTGTTGGTTGAGTTTCCATATATAGATACTACGCTGATGAATTAAAGTGAATTGGTTCGATGTTGCTTTGTGTTTACAGGGGCTGTTTCCTCACGTCATCTCTCATAGGAACTCTATCACTGAGCCTCACCATCCCGCTCTCTATCATGGCAGACATTTGTATGCAGAAGGTAAGTTTCCCTTCAACAGGTATCACACACTCTGGGCCAGAGTTTGAAATAAGGGTTAAGATCCTGTTTGTTCACCCTAACCTTTAAATGGATTTAAATTAGTCCTCAAATATATTGTCTGGGAGGTTTGATTATAACATAATCTTAATTTAATGAAAGTGACATCATCTTATTTGCAGTTTAACTAAACTGTTCAAGTATTTGTTTTTCAAGTTACAAACCAAATGACTCGTAAACCTAGAACAACTTTGGTGGAATGATAATAGTTGTAACTAGTGACTTTGGTCTGTGTGTGTGTGTGTGTGTGTGTGTGTGTGTGTGTGTGTGTGTGTGTGTGTGTGTGTGTGTGTGTGTGTGTGTGTGTGTGTGTGTGTGTGTGTGTGTGTGTGTGTGTGTGTGTGTGTGTGTGTGCGTGTGTGTGTGTGAGAACAGGTACGTTTTTCTTGGCTGTTTTTCGCGGGCGCGGTCCCCGTCTTCCTCTCCTTCATCATTGCCACGGTCTTATGCCACTACAACAACTGGGACCCCGTGCTGGTGGGGCTCCGGAGAGTATACGCCTTCATTTGCAGGAAACATCGCATCCAGAGGTATTTAACACCCTGGTTCTCCACTGGGCAGTCATGTGACAAAATACACTGTGGACTACAGTGTATTTTGATGTCTTTCTTTAGAGATTTTGAAATTCGTACGTGTGAATAAACCAAGGCCCCTTTCACACCTGGTATCAAAATGCAGCCTGAATGTGTCTTAGTCTGTCATCAGGTGTACATGCTCGACTGACTGTTCTTCTGTGAATGCTTGTGCTTCTTTGGTGAGGGAAGAAAGTACTGGTGACGACTGACGTACTGTTCTGTCCACCCACAGACTGCCAGAAGACAGCGAGCTGTGTGAAAGCCTTATCCCTCTACACACTGTCTCACCCCACGAAGGAAGTCTCTGTTCGTGATCCAACCGTCAGACACAAAGTAAGTGATCACTCATCCCATACCTGCATGTTAGTGTGTGTGTGAAAGAAAACAAATATCTCCGGGCGAAAAAGCAGCATCACACACACACACACACACACACACACACACACACACACACACACACAATTTGCTTAATTGAAACATGGGTAGGTCTAAAAGGATAAAACTCTGATCTCTTGTCTCATATTCATATTTTTTATAGATTATATTGTTTACAAAACATGAAGGTTTCAATGCTGATGCACTACTAGTAAATAGTTTTCTTTGTTCCTCTAGGTGGCGATGGTGGATCTCGCGGAGTTGACAATCTGGAAGCTTTCAGAGACATTGAACGACCCCAGTGCCTCCTATTGAAACTATTTATTTTCTACAGTGTTGAGACGGCCCAACCAATTCTACAATCTCCTTCTTTTTTTTTTTTTTACGTTCACAAATCAGCCGTCACGGACTGAACTTCTGATTTCTCCTTTTTAATGTTTTCTGTGTGAGAAGAAACTCTCTGGTACTCAAGGTGCTGGACATGATCAGTGATTACTGTAGTGTCATGTGACCAAATGAAATGGTAAATGTTGAACTTGATCTTAACACTAACAGAAGTGGAGCAGTAGTGTGTGTGTGTGTGTGCGTGCGTCTGTGATTGTGTGCGTGCGTGTGTGTGTTTGAAAACCTTGGAAAAGAGCTCCCATCACTATTTTAAGGACGATGTAGCCTCTTTGTACCGGACTTTGTATATTGGTCCCTTTTTTGATACTTGCTGCTTGTTTGGAAGTTCATGCAGATGTAATGCATTTCACAGTCTGGCCATTTGCACACTCGCAGAGCAAACCCAGCCTTTCCTGATGGTGTTAGACGCACCAAGGCAGCATATTAGTGAAGCGCCTCCTTGAAGTGTGCACTGTGCTGCACCACACTCTAGATTCAGCACCTGGATGTGCAGGAGTTAGTGCAGTTTGACTGATTTCAATGGGCTAATCGTGTCTTCAAGCTTTTCTAATCAGCCACGTGATGCACTTCATATGATATGTGACCTCTTTCTTTTCATGGCCAACGATCAGTTAAAATTAGAAATGCAGTTTGAGTTCTTGTTACTCGGCCTCAGAGGCTTTTGGGCAGTTACAGAATTGTTCAGCGTGGCCTCTGCATGTGCTGGAAGGTATTTTCCAAGTTCAGACCTTCAGGTAACACCTGTCCTGATAGGATTCTAACATTCTTTAACATCTTGCTTTCAAAAATACATATTTTGGTCAGTCTGACATCAGCCTTTGTTGTTCTCTTTTGACTGAGTTAGTCTGATGCTTGTTTGAAACAGGATTTTAATACTTAAATATTCAGAAATAATCAGCCATGGCACTGACTACTTATTTCTCTTAAAGTATTTCTGTATGAACGGCACAAGGGGGAGATGTTAACATGTTTAAAAACTTGATTTTCACTGGAGGGGGAATAATTAGACAGAATCAAAGGAGATTCTTTGAGCTGCTAATTATCTTCCCCCATTGCCAGTTTAAAAGAACTCTTTACCTCTTTACAAGAAAACCAATAGAATCACTTTAGTTAATGACAGCTCACCTCAAAAACTGGAACTGTAGTTTTAGCTGCAAATTATTTAAAGTCCAAATTTACTTTTTAATGAAGGAAATGTTAATTTAAGTGAGTCTATGAGGGTAACGGCAGTAAGCAATAAGATATGAATCAGTGAACATGAATGCAACTGGGTGAAAAGTAATGAAATGGTCAAATCAGAATTAAACGAAGGAACCATCCATTTCCAAGTCCATTTCTGGAGAGAGACCATTAAGGCTTCTGCATTATCTACTTCTTCTTAGTTTAATGCTTCTCAACTTCTTGCAGTCAAACTGCAAACAAAACCAAACCACGGCTCAGTTTGATCCAGGGCCTCTTCTGGTCGGACAAATTCTGAAGGGCCAGCACCAAATAAGCATCATTACAATGACAGTTAAACGTTTGATCGAACATTTCATTACTTGAACATTTTAGAAATCAATCTTTTACGTCATCTTTGGGTATCGAACGCTACGGACGAGCGATGTTCTTGTTTTCTCTTAGTTCCTTTGACAGTTCTGGAGCGTGGAGACAAACTGAGACAGAGACATGAACTTTGTGTCGAACAACAAGCCGTCAAAAACTATAAGCTACAAAACGTCTCGCTGCAATAATGGTTCGTGCTTGGACGAGAGCTTTCCTCTTCAAATGGGTGTGTGTCCACCAGTGAATCACGGGCAGAGTGTTGATGTTTGTGAACACTACAGATTGATCCTCTGAGATTACGTCTCAGTTCGTATTCAATGTATTTTTCTAAATGATACCTGCAGGAGGAAGGGTTTGCATCGCAGTCAAGTTCTCTTGTTGGACAGAAAATGATTTATTTACTGTTTGAGAGTTTAATGTGACGAAAAAAAAGCATTTCTTTAACCAGCCTCAGTGTCTGTCATGTGATCACAGATGTATGTATGTCACAGCACAAGGTGAAATGTAAATGTTAATCCACTATTTCTCATGTTGTTTGCATAAAATTCTACAGAAAACTATTTTTTCATCATTCAACAGTGGTGCCTGTGAAACCCTGCATGTGATTTATTTCTTTTACTCAGGTTCTTTGTTTTCTGAACATTTTCTGTGTCATTAACGAGGACGACCGAGAGACGATAGCAACTTCCTTTTCATCAGCATACACTCTTGAACAATCCTATAAGTTTGAGTGTGTTTTTGTACGTACACTGCACTATTAAAATGAGTTGCGTTGAATCACTGCTTCAAATGAAGTATATCTGCAGGAGACGTTGTTCATGTAAAGGTTTGTCAGAGAACAACAGCATTATTTGCATGGACAGTATTTGCTGTTGTCTCTTCACCGTCATCAACAAGGGACAGTTTGGGGTTCAGTATCTTGCCCAAGGACACTTCGGCATGCAGAACGTGGGGAGACTATCGAACCACCGACCCTGGTTAGTGGATAACCCTCTCTCACACAGATTGGAAAATCAGGAATTGTCTTGCAATTGAATTGTATTTGTATGGTGCCAAATCATAATCTGTGTCAACATTCCAGATTTTAAATTAGAGCAGAATTAATAGCTTTAAATTCCGCATGACGGAGGATTGAGGTGAAGTTGAGGTAAACATTCAAATGCTCCGACTCAGCTTCAGTTCTGATGACGATTGGGGAATGAAAGTAAACATGACAAAATGCTGTGTGTGGAAAAAAACTCACTGTGAAACACCTACTCATGAAATGCAAACGTTACGTGGAAGAAAGAAAGAGGCCGGATGTCACAACTTGGCCGTCAGCACAACAGGAAGCCAAGAGCTCTGAAACAAGAAACACAGGTTAGAACAAATAGAACAGGAGCTACTGCAAATAACTGAGAAACAAACACAGGAAAAACAAATAAGAATCAGAAACATATTGACTTTAGTCACACTCTAAATGTGTGATATTAATATACACTCCTCCAGGAAGTTAAATAACTTGTGTTTTAAGTTCTAATAAAGATGTACTTTAACGTTACTTTATAAGCATTTATTTCAAATGTACTGCACCATGTATACGAGCTGGTACTTTAGTCTGCCCACCTCGAGGTCCCCTGACTTTCTTTTTGTTCTCCACCCATTCACCTGCTTCCAACATGTAACAGTATATTCAACAATGTCATTATAAAAACCATAAAGATAAACATAAAAGAAATATACACTTATTTGCAATAAATGCAATCCCTTGTTGTGTCCTGAATCACACAGAAGAGGGCGCCGCACGCTCAGAGATAATCAGACCTTAGATCAGTTGTTAAACACACATATTTAGATAAATGTGCATTAGATCTCCCGCTAACCAAATACATATGGACACACCGACCTACAAGGATGAAATGTCAAAATCCTGCTGATAAATTCGAACCTTTTTTCAAGGTGCATAACAGCAGAAGTCAGATGGTTGTAAGAGGAGGGTGGAGGACGATGGGGCGTCAGTGGG
This sequence comes from Verasper variegatus, assembly GCA_026259375.1. NCBI lineage: Eukaryota > Metazoa > Chordata > Actinopteri > Pleuronectiformes > Pleuronectidae > Verasper > Verasper variegatus. The sequence goes on along the minus strand of CM048052.1, from coordinate 2,856,764 downwards.
TCACTCCGGGACGATGAGTCTGACTCGTGGTGTCGTCTGAGGCCTGAACGGTCAACAGGACGATGCTTCCCACCTTCTTCTGTTTCTACTCTTCAGAGACCTGAACACACAACCTCCTGTTCGACTGCTGCAGACGCTGTGACCCCGTGTGGCTCGCGGTTATAAGCAGGCCGTAGCAACTGTTATTCAACTGATCAGTAACTAATGTGTGCACCATGTCGCGCTCAGGTTCTGTAGTAAAACAAGGAGTTTTGTTTGTTATTTGCAGCGTTTCCGTCTTTCTGCCTTGTCACGTGAGCCCGAAGTATATGTGGCAGTGCAGCATATGGCTGTAAGCGATCTTCAGCAGGTCGTCTTTTAGGGGTCAAAGGGTCATTGTGGTGGTAAGTGTGTCCTTTCCACAGCACATTGTAGTGAAAGGGGCTCTGTGAAGCAAACGTAGGAGTAGATTCAGGAGAAGACGTGTTCCTTTCAATACTAAACAAAGAATGACATATTTCTTTATCATTAACACGTGCTATATATTCTTTTTTATATTCATAGTTTAAAAGCATTAATCATCAAACAGTTTGGTGTGTTGTGATTACTTCTGCGTATCGGAGCTGTGTGACACTGATCTCAGCTCAGTCCGCTCTGACTGAGCCCTTTGTTGCGGCTTCAGAAAAAAAAATCGTTCTCACTTCCTCTGGCCGCCCGATGAAGTTCTTACTTTTGATGAAGTGAGAAGCACATGTGTTCCCTCAGTGGTCAGTGGGGATGAAAATGATCCTGATCATCCTGCACCATTTAGCCATAAAGTGCAGCTGTCCATCCTACATGAGCACATCTGTGAAAAGCTGAGCCGGCTGAAAATTGGAAGACAAACTTACGGTCAGCGGTGCCATCGGAGATTTGCCCCCACAGATGCTTTTCCCACCACAATAATGTGTCCCATTCATGACACACGATTACAGCGATCATAAACTGGAGTTAACAGATTGGAATAAACTATTTCGTGACTCGTTTCCGTGAATTTTTACAGCAGCCATTCAGGGATTGTATTATCACACTTGGTTTTATGAACAATGTCAACAGTTTTCATAGTAATCAAAGATTTTAATGTACGGATTAACAGGGATAGTTTCCCACAACCCTGGAGCAGCAGTTCTCATTGAGCCTGAAATACTTGACCTTGTTGACCTTCCTCCCTAAAGTCCACTACAACCCAACTCAACCTCCCGAATCTGTCTACAAGCTCTGAATTATAACCTTTGCTCACTGGTGGGAGCACAATGTGACGATTGTGATTGTATTTTAATTCTGATGGCCCGAGTGAAAAAAGATAGCTTCCTCTGAGAATGGGCTAGATTTATGGGCCCTGTCCTGGCCGCTTGCCCCACATCCTCTCTGATCTGCTTTTACTCCGGCGACCCCTCAACCCTCGGGGGTCATTAGGGAGCCCCCGAATGGCGCGGCTGGCCGCCAGCCCATCTCACTCTGCTTGTTTTCCAATCAAATCACTATATTTAAACAGGGACACGAGCCCAGGGCCAAGTCCAAACAGACATCTGTTTGAAATTGTTCCTCGCAATTATTTCACACAGAAGTTCTCCCTCTGCACCCCCTTCCACATTCCTCGCCCCACTTTGGTCTTTTGTTTGTTGTTATTTGTTTTCAGCCAAAGCTCCCTCTACGGATTACTAATGGACAGAAAAGAGAGGGGGCGTCGGGGGGTTTTATGGTCGGGAAGTGCAGCGGTGGCCGGGGTCCGGCTCCTGGAACGACTATCAGACAGATACGCAGCCAGAGGAGAGCAGGAAAACCAGCGAGGGCTTTTTGATTCAGCACAAAGCGGTTTTCACTGAACACAGAGAAAAGCTTTCAGACTCAGAGGCCTGTGCTGCTGCTGCCAGATCGTATGACGTCTCCATCAAGACTCAGTCAGCGACTTTCATCTCCTGGTGACGACTGTTCTGATTAGGTTTGTTTTACTCTTTGATTAAGAATAAAGTAAAACACAAGAACATAAGTGAATTTGATTTGATCAGTCAGTGCATATACCTGGTGAACTGGAAAGAATCAATTGAATCTCCTGAAAAAAACATAATAATAATAATAATAATAATCTATAGATTATTATTGTTATTATAGATGTTTGGATCAGAATAGCTGCTGGATGCTGTATCTTGGATGTACGAGCGTTAAGCAGAAGTATCCTGTCAGTCAAAATGATGCTCTTAGTCCCCCCCCCCCCACCACCATGTAGCAGCAGATCAGATGTGTGATAATGCTTTGTCACCTCGAATGGGATGTTTTGACACTTGAGAGTGCTAAAAGCCGAGATATCAGCCTGGACTTTAACACTGTACCCGAGTTACACTAAAAGCTGAGCAGTGAGTGCGTTTTCCTCCCGTCCTGCGGAAGAGAGGCAACTTTGAACAAAATACATGTATGGTCGTCATCCATGGAGGAACAGATCTGGATTCTTATTTCATTTATGAACAACAAACAACTGTGTCTTACTTACATAAATATGAAAATGACCATCAAATACTACAAATACAATTCAATGGATGTTAACATGCAACAAGATTGTTGGGGGTCCAGGTGATATTGTAAATCAACATTATATTTAAAGTTATTGTGATTTATTTACTCGTGTGGTCTGAATTACATTATTACAGTAAATACGGCTCAGTGCTTGTGGCAACGGATATTTAAACATTTAAAATGTCCTCCTCTTGTTTGCACAGCGCCACCAAAACAACAAACTACACATAAGATAGAGAATGACAGAAAGGAGATAAAGCTGTTTTATTACTATCAGCAGTACTACTACTATAGCTTTGATTTACTATAATATCCCCACTATCTCTATTAAAGTCAACAAGTCGTGCTTTTATTTATAAATTCTATGTTCTTCTCAATAAACGTATGAAAATGAAAGAAGGATGCAGTAGTTCCTCAAAATACATCCCAAAAGTTATCATCAGGATCATATATCATATGAAGAGCACCACAGTGGTTTACCATTCCACACAGACCTGCTGTGTCTGCTAATAGCAGCTTTATTTGGCAAGTGGACCATTATTCATTGTATTGGAGGAAACAATCTGTGTTTTGTCTGGCCTCTTTTCTTGCTGCCTCAGATCCCCCCCCCCCCTTCCTGTGTCCAGCCCTGCAGAAAGGAAGAGGTGAACATATGATACTCGAGATGGTCCGGCCTCATGTTAATCTCAAGTCCCAAAGAGCTCTGGGTAACTGGGACTGAAAAGGTAACTGAGCCCATACACAGCCTCATATTGTGTGTGTATGGTTTCTCTGAAATGCTCCAACGTCCTCTTTGTTCCACTGACTTATGACGGCATGACGATCTCCCCTGTGCTGAGCCCTTTTAACTGATTCCAGGCCTGTGTGATTAACCAAAACAAACATGCCAAAACATCAGTTTGCAAAGTTGTCAGGGTTAATACACATGTAGAAGCCCGGTCGTTCCACTGTCCCTCAGCCGTGCTCAGCTATTCAAATTGTAGTTCTAGTTGACATCTCCACTACATAATTACTAGTGTTGAGGACGTAAAAATACTGGTCCATCAACATCAGCTGCACGTCAGGTCTCCCAACCCCTGAACAAGGTCAAGAGTTCAGGTTTAGGGTGGGACAAACTCCCACTATCGACCTGTTCGTGTTCAGAAGGAGCAGAAATGCTTTCCCAGTGTTGGGAGGAGGTGCTGCTCTGGTCAATGTGGCCTGCAGAAAACATGTGAGGGAGCCAAACCGAAGGAACATTAGCTGAAAAACGGAACTGCCCATACTCCCTGTGGTCTCTACCCAAAACAGTTTTCCCACAACTAGAGGAATGCATACAGGAATATTAAAGTTTTTTTTTTTTTTACACTAGTGCAGGACCCCGTTCTAAACCTGCCAGTTTGGAACGGACTGTTTGACCTGTGGTGATGTTCGAAATGATCCCTTCTCAAACGGTTCTACAATACACTGTTTTATAAACAATCTGTGGTACGAAGCGTAGTTAGAAAACTTTGTGTTCATCGTCCTTAATTTATCTGCGATGAAGACTTGGTTTGGACAGACAGTCAATGCGAAGGTATTCGTCAGACAAAGTGAATGCACAGTCATGCTTTAATGCTCAGAATGACGAGTGAGTACCGAGACACTGTCAGTGTGTGAGGGAGATGAGTGGGTGCACATTCTTTGAGTCAGCTACAACGAGAAAAAGTCTAAGAAGCATAAAAGAGAAGCTCCAAATGTTACTCACCAAAAGCTGAGACAAGGTCGTCCACTCGCTCTTACTCACATGAGCCTTTAATCAGAACATCCCCCCCGACTTCAATCAAACGATGGCATTCCTCAACAGCCTACTCATGACGAAGATTCTCCCAGCATCTGACCTCCAGTTCGGCCAGCAACAGAGGATAACCTAGGAGAGGTCGGGTGAGGGACTGACCCTGGACTCTTACTCCCCGGAGGACGGCCACAATGCCCGGCCTTCATCGCAGACATCCCCGAGGCTCTGTGCGACTTCATCATAATTCCTGCACTTCCAGAATTTAGCAGGGCACGCTCTGCCCTTGGGCGAGAGCCAAAGCTCTGGTGGTGCAGTAGGTAACCACGAGTCTGACACGGGGTCATGTCCCTCTGATCTCAGTAGGCACTGAGCTCGAGGCCGGAAGCCTTTGATGAAAACCTGAGCCAAGCTGGTGCGGAGAGGCACAACAGCCCCAGCCAGTGAATCGCTTTATTATGATGACCTGCCCCCCAAAGGTCAAAGAGCAAATTGTGACACACTCCAGTACTTCTTCAAGTGCACTCATTCAGTTCACGTTTTATTACAGTTTCACGAAAACTATTCAGAGCCACGAACAAAACCATCATTAAAGTATAATGAATGCAAATCGGTGGAAACTGTCATACAAAGTGTCTCGTGTTGATATACATTTTTTTACAATTCCTTCCTCTGAACTCGGAATATATTTAAAAAGATAAAGAGGCCGGTGAAATTACGGTAAAAACAATGAAATACGGTTCATGTATCACTTAGAACCGGTGACCTGCTGAGGAACTCGTTTATTCCTCATGAGTAAATATATGAAAACCGACAGATGCACTTTCTCCAGTAATGTTTTCACTTCAGTAAAAATGGTTTGTTATCTTAAGACAGAGCAGATTTCCTTCGCTCACAGTAACAAGGTTGTGTAATGTATAAAATCTCACTTAACTGAGACTTCATCCACACTAATGAGTTTCAGTTTCCGTTTTAAAACGATCTCTGTCACGAGATCGTTTTAGCTCCATATCAGAAGAAACCCCTGAAAATCACATGGCTCGTCATGTACACATGTTACGCATGTGTAATGTGTTGGTATGGAAACCAAGTTGAAACTGGTTTTGCTTTGCAACTTTGGTTTCTGACTGTATCTCAGGTTGAAACTGAGACCAACCCCCCGACACTGCCAGCCCTGCAGGGCCACGCCACTTGGCAGAAGGTGATAGTTTTCATAATACTCTAATATTACTGCTTTTTCATGAACTATGTTGCTTGGCAGTCAAATTCAAGTGTTTCAGCGCAGTGGACCCATTCAAACATCTACTACCACTTGCATTTTTACTGTATCAGCTATTCTCAAGCTCTCCGCATCGCATTCGCTCCATGTGGGTCAGCTGAGGATAGCAATCTTTCATCCACTTGACCCTTTGCCCCTGTGATGCGTGATGTTTTGTCTGCTCGCAGCCATTGGCGCGGGGGGTGCGAATGTCACCAGCCGACAGCTGACTTCCTCTGAATACCCTCTACTTAACGGGCACTGGCACTTCTGAGCCCTGCGGGGAGACACAGGCCAACTTGGAGACAGCTGAACGGAGAGGAAGGGGATTACACAGATAGAGATGGGACGCTTCCTCTTCCCTTCCTCACCCCATCTCTGACATCTTGGATAACAAGACAGTGCTGATGATTGTGCTGCTTTAAATGGGGAGAGCGTTTAAAAGGAGACTTTATAACACAGTCGTAAAACACACAGATAAGGGGCGCACTTAACACAACAGACTCAATAAATACAGTTTATTCTGTACTGTCCTGCTTTAGGCTGTATTCGATATGACTGTGGTATAAAAATGTACTTTCCCAAGTGGAAAAAATGTTCAATATAAACAGAAAAACTGAATGTTTTTTTTATTACTTTTTAAAATAAATCAGACCTTCCTCCTTGTGCCAGAGCGAACTGGAGGAGCGAGGATTGAACCACAGAGTATAACATTAAATATATATTTATAGTGAGTGCATACCTCCACAGGGCCAATCATTAATCCTGAAGCTTGTCTAATCTTTTTTTTCCCAAGATCCAGGCATTCATTTCTGACATATTGGCTAAAATGTCCACAACTGACCATGCAATGTCAATTTATAAAATCTAAACCAAATCCACATTAAACTATAATGGATTCTTGCCTGGCTTGCACCCCCAACCTGCTTGGCAGAGGTGTCACCTGACCCCTCTGCAGAGCTTCTCAGCCTATTCCAGCTCACATGTTTTGGTTTGGCAACTTTTGATTTGGTCCAATTTCATTGCTCTCTTTTTCAAGGCAGCATTTTTTTGGGGCGAAAAGGCCGTGAAATGTCAACTTACTGCGCTGAAATAAAACGTTAGACCGGAAAACGTAGCAAATAGCAAGTAAACATAGAAGAGACAGATTACAGAAGTTGGGTGAGACCAAACCCAGCTAGACAGTTGCTAAAAATGCAACTGTAGGAGCAGGTGTCTCAACCTGTCACAATCTTGCTATGTCTTTATTTTAGATCCTAAATTTAGGATCGTCAAGGAAACAGGTTGATCTCTTTCCTTATTCCACGTACAGTAGATGATGTGTGTGCCCTTTTACAGTACGAAGCTCTGGCTCCAGGGCACATTTCTCTTCATTTGTGTGCTTTTGTCTAACCATCACTTTCTGCCTCACTCCCCTCTTGTTCTCGTCTCTGCTGAGACTCCCCCCCTCAGGCTATTTTCCTCCCAATCCTCTCTCTAAGAGAATAAGAAATTCCAGTGGCAAAAGCAATCAGCGAGTTTCACTTTTAACCGGTCCCCTACGGAATTTGCTGTCATATCAAATGTGGTCTCGTAGTACTCTAAATATTCAGTTTAACTATTTTCTTATACCCCACCCCCCTTTCCTTATAACCGGGGGCCGTGATGACGTTTCTAACAAGTGACAGATGCAAAAAGAAAAGAAATGTCTCAGATTGAAAAAGCGATCTTTATACGTTATGTCCTCCCTCTGCCCGCTGTAGCACCCTCACCTGGACGCTCCTGTGATTCACGTGTTGTGCATAAAGTCAAACTCCGCAGAAAGTCCCAACCCAATTGTTCTGACTTTCTCCTGACGTCATGTCCGAAAACAGGTCATTTTGGTCCACAGCAGGCAACTGTTTTCACTGAAAATAAAATCTGTACATTGCTGACTTTGCATCAAACAACAGCACAGTTAGCGACTAACTGTTGCTCAAGAGCCAGTAAGTTCTCTCAGAAGTGGGTTTGAGTCCAGAACATTGTCACCCAAACATTAGGAGGCCACAGACAACACTCCAAATGGACCACTTTGTCTCAACAACTTTGTAAATGCTGGATGTTTTAAGAAACAACTGTTTCCCATCAACGTTGGCCCCAAGTGGCCAGAAAGAGACAAACTGTGGGAGGTTCAAAGATGTACAATGACCTTGCTGCACCACGGGGATGAATGTGGTGTTTATTCAACAACTAGTTATAGATCACACAGGAATTGAACTGTGAATAACATTGATAGTCCTTTTTGAATATCATCATTTTGCAGCGTCAAGTACCAGTTCTTTTAAATAATGTAGTTTTCATATCATACCAATCTGTTGCTCTGACTCATCTGTATTGTATGTGTGCACCTTTCATGCATAAAGGCACCGACGTTACAGTCAGTACTCTGGTGCTCGGCCTTAGTTCTGCACTCGATCGCAGTCTGAGAACATGTCAGGCATGATTTCACTTGTAGGATACTAGTCCTATTTGATGTGGCCTCCGGGGGCCACGGAGCATGTGATTTCAAAGAAGACAGAGCCAAGAGATTTAAACAGAAAAAAACAGAGATAGTTTATTTGAAATGTACAAAAGCTATATACACACTCACACACACATGCACACACACACACACACACACACACACACACTGGGCATAGTAAAAGTGAATGGAAGCATACACACAAACATTTGAAAGGCTATTTAGAAATTCAACAAACGGAGTAAAGTAAAATGGATGAAGTTGGAGGGCTTGTTCACGAATCCTGTCAGAAGCAGGATTTCATTTTAAAAGTCAGAGTCCCTTCCTGGTCTCTCTGCAGTTCATCCAGAACCCATGCAGAACCCATGGGATGCAGTGAGGGGAGGCGGCATGAATGTGTTAATTAGGGTTGGATCTCAACTGAGAACACACAGAGGTACTTGTATATTCCTTTAGAGAATGCTCTTCATCAGACACAGGGGTTCATGTGCCCTGGTAGACTAATCCAGAGGCATATCCTTGTCCTTTCCAATTATTTACCCTTGTGAGATTGGACCAGGGAGAGTTTATTCCTCTGATCCACAGGGCAAAGACGGAAATCAGTTCAGGTTCATCAGTGCCATCCCCAAGAGCTCAGACCATGATCAAAAAGCACTTAATATCTGTGGACAATCATTTTGTACAACCATGTGTTTTAAACTTGGGCTGTCAAATGCTTCACTTTGTAAAAAAGGTCTCAAATTTCAGATTGAATGGTATAACTGCACCTTGACTTTAATCAAATTGTAGAAAGCATAAAACGGTTCTATAAACCGTAGATTCTCATGCACCTTTATTTCACAATCTAGGTGTAATTGAATCCCAGCATTAAAAAGCATGTTGTGCACAGGACATGTTGCTACGATGGCACTTTCCTATGCTGGAAGAAAGTTGAAATAAGTGCATATATAAACTGCAATAGCAGCCAATGTTTACAGTTTGTTTCATAATAGGCATGTTTCCATTTTTACATGCATGTGATAGTTCTAAACCTGGTTACAAATCATTTGTCTCAACCGTGCGCTGTGCAACTCTCTTTACTTTCCTCACATGCTGAGTTGTGCACATGGACAGAATAACAAAGGAGTAATATCCTTTGACAAATGCCCTTAACGCCATTTTAAAGAAAATCAACCACTAAAGCTTTGACAGCCCGAGTTCAAACATGAAAAGTCTATAACATAACTTAAAGCAAGTACCATACAGTATAATCTATACACATTAAGGTCTTCATGAGAAAACATTACCTGATATCTACATATCATGTCCGTTTCCTGTTTTGTGATGTCAGATGCTCGATGTCCTCAGCAAGGCACTACTTTGTAAAGGGCAGCAAATACTGAATGGCAGTTGTCTGTGGATGCATTTATATACCCTGGACTATCATATATGTGTAGCTAATAAGTATGGCTTTTTAACAAATGATAGAAAATGGTCCTTAGCTATACCTACTATTCAATTCCATTTAATGTAACATATTATATTCTGAAGCAAATATTACAAGATAAGCATATTACTATGGACAATGAAAAAGTGTATGAAATAACCGGTTTTGCATTGTTCGATCAGTGCTTTCGTGTGTAGTCTGTATATTCCTGATGTAAAAATGTGAAGCCTGGGTGGACGATGAGGTCTGTGATTGCTCTCAGCTCATCATGTTGAGGAACTTGCTTTCTTCAGCCAAAGCTGTGAGCATGGAGTTCATGTCACCGATGGCCATGTTTCCAATCCCCGCCGGTACAGACGCAAGGGTGACAGAGTTCCGAGGTGTGGTCAGACGTGAGGAGCTCTGGGAGAGGCTCTGCAGAAGGCCGGGACTCAAGGTGCCCGACATTAGGCTCGAGTGGTCTCCATCGTCTAGCATGGTGTCAAAGTCGATCTGGGCATGTTCCGTACCACCAGATCTACCAGTTGAAGAATCCACTGTACTGCTGGAGACCTGGTTGACTCCTGGTGAAGCCATGTTGGGTGCTGCGGTGTTGTTGCTGGCAGGAGCCTGGCTGGCACAGGGGGACATGGGGGCCTCGAAGCTGACAGACGTTGGCTCAAACATATGAACCTGACCTGTATAGAACACAGAAGAGTTGCTGTTTTGGGCCACTGACCCACTGGGCCTCTTTGGGCTAGCCTCTGAAGTGTCATGCGTTGCCTTGGGTATTCGACTTGGCTGCATTATGCTAGATCCTGTGTGTTGTCTGGCAATAGCCTTGGGCTCTGTGGGAGGCCGAGGTTGTAACATTCCTCTGCCTCCATTGTGGATGATGTGCTGCTGTTGCTGCTGCTGGGAAACAACATTGTAATTATGCTGGAGATCCACTTGGTTCATGTGAGAATACCCATCAGTCTGTGTCCTCGCTCTGTAAGTTTGCAGTTCTGGATCTGTGGCACTGTTGTGGGTAGGTCTCATGCTAGTGCTCCCAGCTATAGAGTTTGGGATTGCCTCTTGGCCATATCCTTGCTGAGGACTCATTTGATCACTAAAGTTCACATTGTTACATTGCCTCTGTTGTTGATTCTGCTGGTGGTTAATGTTCATTGGCCTCTGGCTGTTGTGGTTGGCATATCCCTGCATAGACATATTCTGACTCATAGGCACTACCTGCTGGTTGCTACCCAAGCCAAGGCCTTGTGTCGGGAAGGTTCCAAAATTGTGCCTCTGCTGAACAACAGCTAGATTCCCTCTGAGAGGATGCTGCTGTTGTCTGGAGAGCTTGGCTGTGGTGTCCACAGTCCCTGAGCTCACCTCATTCCACTGCACTGGCATGTTATTCTTGTTCAGGTTGTCTGATGGTGCTGAGAAAGGCAGATCCTGACCAGATGGACGCATGGTGGCATCCACCATGGCCATCCTCCTCTGTGCATAAAATGATGTCGGTGGGGCCATGGCTGTCTGGTAGCCCTGAGTCTGATTGTTGGAATGATAGTCCACTTGCCCCGAATTGTTACCCGTGTGGCCAGAATTCTGGGACCTGAGGTATTGCACCACATCATCTGGAAGCACCATATCCTCCTCCCCATTCTGCTCTCCCCCGGTCATCATTCCATCTACTGCCATGTTCTCCATGGCTACATTCTCAGAAATGCTAGGTGGTCTGGGGGCAAATGGGTAGCGTTGCAGGCTGCCATCAGAGCGAGTGTAGCCCTGCATGGCCAGTGTCTGGTGGCGTTCTGCAGCTGATGGACCGATATTGGGATTCATGCTGTTCATGCTGTTATAGCGCTGGACCCTTGGAAAGGAGAACTGATCAAGTGTGGGACGGCGCACTGGGTCACTGGCACGGCGTGGAAGGTTGGCAGGTACCTCATGGGGCATCATGCTCTGGGCACCATATCCAATATCACTGCAGCGCCTGGGTGCAGTTCCAGAGGGGGGCTGATGGAATGGATGAGATGAGCCTTCCTGGGAGTCACTGTACAACGCCATGCGCGTCCTCAGGCTCATTCGCTCCATATTGGGGAGAGGAGTAGGTGGAGCTCCACCAGTAGCAGCAGCGTACTTTGCCTTGAGCCGATAATGCTGAGCTGGTGTCAGACTTAGGAGGCTTGGGAGACCTCCTCCGCCGGCACCACTACCTCCCCACTGGCTGGCCTCACTTGAACGGCGAGACAGATCAGTGGAGATTGGGTCATAGGAGTCGGCTGAACTGATATTGTTATGGCGGTGAGCACTAAACTGGGAAGCCTCACTGGAGCGACGGCTGGAGTAGCAGGGCGAAATACCAGATGAGCGGCGACTCATTGTGTAAGCTGAGCTGAGGGTACTGGTGGTGCTGTCACGCCGCTCATTCAACTGGTTCAGCAGTGTTACTTCACATGAAGGCTGGTCGCCGATGCGTTGGTTGTTGTGCAGACCACTTAGATTAGTCATCACATTGGAGCTCTCCAGCAGGGAACCTGGCAAATACAAGACACATTATTAAATAATGACACCAAGTAATGTCATAGTTACAATTATTTATTATTACGCGCAAACATTACTGGACAATGCTACTAAGACATGATGCCATCTAGTCGTCTTGTACCTTCATCTCACAGTCAAGCACTTTGCTTTTAAAATGACAACTTACCGACTGCAGGTATGGGAGGCAGCTTCATACTGATGCGTTGGCCCTGTGGGGGCTGTGGTGCAGAGTTGACCCAGGGGCAGGAGTCCCTCACGGTCTTCAGCCTTTCCTTCTTGATGTTTTCCAGCTTGATGGTGACCCCGCCACCATGACCCACGGCTTTCCTCAACTGAAGACCCATCCCCCCCAGCTGTCCCCCTGCAGGAACAGTGGAGTCAACCATGGGGCACTCATCCTGTGCACTGAGGTCCCCGAAGCTGCCCCCGCTGTGCATGGCCATCTCTACCCCACTGTCGTTGTTGTTGGCGCTGCTGAGAGGCGATGGCTCACTGCTACATGACGAGTGGCCACCAGGACTGGACTGATATGTCTGGAGATTGGAGACAAAGGAGATTTGATGTTAGAGTAATGCTTGATATGATGTAATCTTGATTATAGATGATAGTGGTAAAGTAAAAAACTATACTGTCACACCTTGGCAACACATTAAAAATATTGTTATCTGGATGTAAGATGTGAAGATGGTAAAAAAGGTGAAGTTTAAAAAAATAAATGAATAAAACGAAACAGTAAAAGTCTCATGCCCTGATGTGTTCTTCAATGTAAAACAACTATCACAGTTAAAAAATTCCAATTGTGCGGATATTTTTGTAATAACTAATGTAGGACTATAGTTTCATAATCTCATCACTTATAGATGAGCTTGATTTATTTACAACAAGAAAAACAAGTGGATAATAGATGAGTTCTGTGAGCAACAATCCAGTGGAAGCAGTAATTCACACTGGTCTAAAATGAACTAAAATCTTGATCACAGCTTGATGCTGGCACTATTTGTACAGTACACATGTTAAAACAGTCCCAGCCTTTGAATATTAATGTGACGGGGACTTTTATCATCTGCCGACCACAGAGGCTACAGCCAGTGATCTTGAGGATGGAAAAAATGCAGTTTAATGGCAGCGCGTGGGTGAGTGTGCCTCCACACATGAATATACTGTGCGTCCTATATACAAAGAAGCTCTTATAAATGTGTGAATATGTATTATCATGCAAAATGTTGTTTTAAATCATGCAAGAGTGCAACAGTGTCACGTGGAACAGGAGAACACACTTTGCTCATTTCCCATGCTGAGCTGCAGGAAGACAGAGGGACAGTTTGAGAGCTCACCTCAGTGAAGTCTGTCCGTTAGGAAGGTTAGAAGGGAAAGAGAGAATCAGTTTCAAGCAACAACAGGAGAGGTGAGTTGGGAAGGATGCAGGCAGTGCTGGTAATACACAATTAACCTTTAAGAGAAATATTAGTAGAGTGGAAAACAGTGAGGTAATAAGTCGGTGCCTCTCTTTTGTTGGTTTAGAAACATAAAAGCCATGCAATTACACGATCATGTCATTTTAAAAAGTGCTGAATGTGGTTGGAATCAGTAAAAATCCCAAAGATTGAATTCAGTTATAATGACTTCCCTGCACACACTTTTTTCATGAACTGAAAAGAGTTGTGTGGAGTGATTTGTTACGGGACTCACCATGGAGGTCTCCGTCTTGATAGATTTGATCTGAATGCAGTCGTCCACGCCTCTAGAGGTGCTGTTGGCCTCAATCTTGCCGTCCACTACTCTCGCACCATGCTTGGAATTGGCCTCGTTCTCGCCGTTGCCTTTGGGCGGGTTCTGTCTTGGAGGGACGTCGCTGCGTTGTTTCTTGGTGACGTGGGCTTCCGGACCGTGCACTGTCTTAACGTGCTTCCTGAGAGAGCTGGGGTCCGTGTAGCGTTTGGTACACCCCGGGATCTTGCACACATATGGTTTCTGCCAAGAGGGATTTAACACAATCCTTATTGCGCAAAGGAGGAAATTGTGACTCAACCTCAGACGAGTATGGAAATTATTACTGTGCAATAGCCGCAGTTTATCACAGGACACGCTACAACATAAGAAGGTCTGACGTGTGCTTAGGTTGTAATATGATTATAAGAATGACTACTTTTAGTGGTCGCATATGCAACGGCTAAAACTTTCATACAGCAAAGACAACAAATATAAAATGACAGAAATAAATAAAAACTATAGTAATGATAGCAGTACAGTATGGTGAAGTAAAATCAGTCACAGACTTGACAGTAGAGCACAATGCTTTGTGTTGATGTAAAGATAATATGAGGTGTGTGTGTGTGTGTGTGTGTGTGTGTGTGTGTGTCAGACAGTGTACCTCGTTTGAGTGTGTACGGTTCTGGTGCTTGGCCCGGTCCGAGGCGTTGGAGAAGGCCTTGTTGCAGCCTTCATGTTCACACACGTACGGCTTCTCTCCGGTGTGTGACCGTAGGTGAGTCTTGAGGTTCTCCAGGCGAGAGTAAGCTTTGGCGCAGCCCTCAAACTGCAGACAGACAGACAGACAGGACAGACAGACGGACAGACAGACAGACAGACGGACAGACAGTGAGATTGACTGCCTGAGTGCAGCCTTCAGCTGGTCAGAGAAAACTCTTGGTCTCTTGCCCACCTACTGTTGTGTGCCACACTAAAGCAAAGCACTGCTACACTTTGGTAAAAAGGGCTATTATGTGATATATCTAAACTAAGTGTGCGGCAGAGCCATTTGTCTGGTGTGTTTTACTGAGACAAAGAAAAGTCTGCGTTCTGCCTTTGTATTCCCTTTTATTGTACAAGCTATAATTCGGTATTCCTTCTGAGCAGTTACTGTGAATGTAATTGGCTTTGAAATTAAAAGAGAATCAAATTAGACTCGCTCAGAGACGGGATATAAAAGTCGAAAGATTCCAGCTTAAAAGAGCAGACTAAAGAGGAGCCAGAGTGTTGTGAGAGGATGCACGTGGGATTTTTGCACAGAATCTACAGCGTGGTCTTAATAAGGACCCTTGGCCCCCTGCTTGTCTGCAAGATTTTAATTACACACCCACGCTGTCAATCAGCTTTCTTAACGCTCTCCTTTACATCTGTTTTAATGCATTCAGCAGAGCCTGTGAGCGAGCTTTGAAGCCAAGAAAACAGGCCCTCAATTTGATCTTCACACAGCAAATGAAGGCTCAAGTAAAATCCCTATTATTTATTGACTGGGAAATAGTGTATCGCTGGGTTTTTTCTTTTACATCTTTTTTTCTGAGGATTTTTTAAATGTGAGTCTGATACTGTGGAGCAGTCCTTTAAATACAGAGTCTCATGGTGGCGTGAGGTTCTTACCGTGCATTTATGCGGCTTCTCCCCCGTGTGGCGCCTCATGTGGACGACCAGCATGTACTGAGCCTTGAAGGGCTTCTGCTCCCGGGAACACTCCTCCCAGCGGCACACAAACTCCTTCTTCTCGCCGTGGATGTGGTCGTTGTTGATGTGCTGAGGAGAAGGCAAATCCAATTCAAGTCAATTATCGCAACTTGGCAGAACATGTGTAGGTGATACAGGGGAGTACAGGTTCAAATAGTGACTAGACAGTGTGTGTGTGTGTGTGTGTGTGTCCATATGAGCTTGTTTAAAACACACACAGACGTTGTGAGTGATGGTGCCATCCATTATGGCTGACAGTTATTATGCATCTGTCAACAGGAGACAGTCACTTTAAACGCACTGTGTGTTTTCTCAGGCTGTGTGTGTGTGTGAGTCTGTGTCTGTGAGTTTCTCAAGGAAGAAGAACTTCCTCAGATCCCAGTAAAAGTGACGAGGAGGAGGATTCTGTGACCACCTTGTATTTATTGCCCATTCTCCTCACTTTCAACAGATCAGGAAGTCAAGGGGACACAAGGTCTCATTTCCTTCTGTGTGAGCCATAAACCTACAAACAGGTTTGAGTCTCAGAGAATTCCTGTTGAAACGATCTGACTACACTTTGAGATTAGAGGTCTGAGTGTATTCCAGCGTATGTTTTCCACCTTTCTCTCGTCTTAGAGTGATTAATTCAGCTCCTCCTCCTACACAGTGTACACATGTGAGAGAACGGCCTATTACCTTCACAGTCATCTCAATTATGTCCTCAGATACAACAGGCGTTCCAACATGAAACGTTTGCGAGCAGACACAAACTTCAAAACTCTCATCCTGTGTACCACATGCAAATATCCACACGCCCAGCGGAACCACTTCATTTCCTGAGGACATCCAGGCCCACAATGCTCCACTTATGTGGTCACCGCTTCACCAGCGAAAAAGCTCTGTGGTCGACGATTCTGCTGAGATCTATTTTGAGCGAGGGAGGAGGAATGGAAACAAGTGTGTGGCCCCGAGTGCAGACCTCTATTTTCAGGTTGCACACTGCTGAGAATCCATAATTTTTTTTTGGGGGGGGGGTCTCTTGAAACAGGATTAACTTAACTTGGGTTAAGCGGGAGCTGAAAAACCCACAGGTGTATGTGTGTTGTGTTGATAAGCTGAGAGGCCTGTGTGAATCCCTGGATGTGCGTCAGGAGTTTTCTGTTGAAGGACCAGCTTTTTACAGCCCTGGATTTCTGCTTGTTTTTTTTATGAAGTTGATGGAAAGCACATTTCAGAATGCGTTGGCCTCACGTCGTTCGTCCACATCCGAGATCAAACCACCGATCCACTGGTGGACCGCTCGCTAATCCTGGCAAACTTTCACAGAGTTCGTGGCTGGGGGAGCTGGACCCAGGGCAAAAGTTCTCAAAGGTAACTCCGGTCCTGACTCGCAGCTGCCCATAGTGACATGAATCCCCCCCCCCCCACCTCCCATCAGTCTCTGCGTCAGCGGACCTGACACGAGCCCTGACATCCAGTCAGAAAGTGAAAATAAAAAAAGAAGTCTGAAAACGTAGGAGCATGAGGTTCAATAACTCCAGAGCTGCTGGCATGATGAAGGATTTATAGCCCACCCTCTGGGCTTCAGGGGTTGGGGGTGTTGCTGGGAGTGAGAGGTTAGGGGTCAGGGGTCGCGAGGGGCTGGTGGGGCACAGCTGCTTGAATTTGGCGAGAGCAGGCGCTGCGTGTGTCAGCTCAACAGGAAAGGATCAGTTACTGCACCGCGTTCTGACTGGACTCAATCAGCACCGACTTAATGAGTCGCAGAGACGTCGTTTGAACTTTTCACTTTTTACACAGAAAGATGCAATAACTCTTATGGTATAGTTTGTAGTTAACTTTCACTAAAGCAAAGGAAAACTCATAATACTGATGAGATGAGTGGCATCCAGAAACATGTCAGTGGCAACGGGGCCGCTGATCACTGATCGAATCTATTTTCTTAAGTAGTGATTAATAGTTTTGACAATTCAATTTTTTCAGTGGAATTTCCAGTGTCAAGGTCGACCCACGCGTCCTGCTGGTGGGCATATAAGTGCGTCAGTGTGTGCCACTCAAGCCTCTTACTCACATGGACTAGCTGGTCCTGGGTGTCATACTCCTTGCTGCAGCCCTCCCAGTGGCAGTTGGTCTCATATACGGCCTCGGGTTCCTGCTTGCACTCGTCTTTATCCAGATCCTCACTCAGGTCCAAGATCCCCCCCCCATGGTCCTGGAGAAAGCAGAACAACATCTTTTTATAGATCAGCGGCAAACAAAGTGTAATAACTCGTGTATCCATTAATGCGTGGAATAAAAAGACACGCCAACACCCGATGCTTGGTCAATATGTTGGCGTAACATTCAGGACTGGTTTGCATTTGTCTGATCTTATCTGTTTCTAATCCCGAGGAGCTGCTGCTCGATCTTCACGTGTGACAACACCTCTCGTCATTAATTAAAGCTGCATTTTTATTCAACATCTATAATCAATTACCACCAAATGAGCAAACTGCAGTTAGAGAGATGGCTCTTTTCCCACTGTACGAAGCTGAAGCTGCGATGAGATTCCTCAACTTACAAGGAAAAGAATCTAAGAATAAGGATGTTTTTTAAAACAAATACAGGTCACAAGACTGTTTTTGCATCTGCATTTACAACAGCATCTTATGTAGTTTATTGTCTTGCCTGACAAGTCGGAGAGATGGGCAGTGGACCCTCTGCTTCCGTCTTGACCTTGGATCTCTTGGTGATCAGTGGGTTGACCGTGCTGCTCACTGCCGGGTCTCCACTGGCGTTCTGAAAGACATATGAGAACGCGTTATGGAACAGACATTTAACTGTTGTGGATATGGATTTCTGAATACCTCCTTGAACCAGATAAGGAGGTAGAATAATATGCTTCTTGTTTTGTCATCCAGCCATTCTGTGCCAAACCAATCATTCCATTAATCCTATCACACACCAGCCTCCCCACACATCTGTCAATATGTCCATTAGTCCTCCCACTGTTAATTTAATCAGTCTTTCTTTTATAGACTGTCTCAGTCAGATACTACTCCTTTCCACACAGTCATCACACAGAGCGGCTGAGGGGGTTTCACATTATTAAGTCACAAAGATAACATCCAATTGTTTTTGGCTTCGCAATCGGTTGCAAACGTGACGTGAGGCATCGCGGCCACGCCAGGCACCACGGCCCATAAGTCAGACTAGGACCTGCCGCCGAGACTAAACAGTTTAGACTGCTTTATGATCGCCAAAGTCACAAGGAAATATGAAAGAAGAGGAGTTATTACCCTCGGTGCAGAGCGGGGAGGAGGCAGGGTCGGGGGCTGGGGAGGGAAGGGGCTTTGATCTGCCAACAGATTCCGAACAAGACAGAAAGACAAAGACTCGGAAGGCCTGTTGAAGCTCTAATGGAGATGAAAAGAAAGGAAAGATATAAACGAGAGAGAGAAAATGTGTGTGTGTGTATTAAGGTTCATTGGAGGGCGTCCAACATTGAAGGGGGGGGTCTACTAATCCCACCCAGACACCACAGTGCAGTACTGGGGGCCTCGATGATTCATTCAGTGGCTGGAAACCAAAAGGTAAATATGGTTCTGATCACTGTTGAAACAAGAGCTGAATTTGTGTCTGTGCGTGTGCATGAATGGAGGATGTGTCTTTGTCTTTTATGTGTGTGTGTGTGTGCATGCGAAAGGTGCAAATATTTATTCCTCGATACTTGGAGAGTGTTGGTATGTGTCCGCACACACACACACTGCGATGAAGCAGAGCTAGAGGCAGCGAGGGCTGGAGTGATTCACTGAGTGGGAAGTTTACATTAGGAATAGCTGTGGTGTATATAATGGGCTGATGTAGAGAGACAGGGGAGAGGAAGACAGATGGAAGTGGGACAGAGTCTCCAGCATACGTCTTCTGACCTGAGACACAATTTACAGAAAATACACTGACAACTGACAAAAGTGCTGTAACAATTGTTAAGATTAAGTTATGAGTGGACCAGAATGTGACTCTCATGCTGGTTCCAGCTCATCAAACGTGAGGATTTGTCTCATCTAGCTATTGACAGATGTCTTAAGATTTCCATATTTTTTACCTCTACTCAGAATGTTTGCTTATACTTGGCCTACAAGTCAGATGTATCTGCGTGTACAGAGCAACTACAGCAAAACATAAACTTTCGACTCTAAGGTCCACATTAGCCCAGACTCTCAAGATTACTGCTTTAAATAGGTCTGCATCTGTTCCCTGTGACAGCTACTGTACGTCTGTATTTGAACAACTGACACAATCAGAGCTCTGTAGGTGGAATGAAGAACGGGGATCTCCCTGCATGTCATTCAACACGAGCTAAATTCCCTGTTACACGTCACATGGCAGTTACCTGCCTCGGGATCAAGTCTTTGCATGTTTTTGTACGAGCTCTGCTTAACATTTACGGACCTTATATCTGGTCACATTGATCAGGAAACTTCACATTGACCCCCAGTCCACCATACACTCTATCTATGCCCCCATTCCTACCTGGTTGGCCTCAGAGTGGGAGATGTTGTGCGAGGTGGACATCGGTGAAGCGGTGAGGGGGTGTTGGCGAGCAGAATACGAGGATGGTGACGGTTGAACGAGAGTAGGGGCGTGGCCGAAGGCGTTGAGACTCCTCTGCTGGGACAACAGCTGCTGGTATGCCACTGGGTTGATGGGATGAGGGAAACTGAACGAGGGGCTGGGCACAAGGGAAGAGGAAACAATTATCTTCTGATGGAAGGTAAGATACATGCATTCTCCAAACTTACAGTATTCTACAGTTGGGTGAAAATCATGTATGCACGGGCTCACTCTGAATACCTGATCCCTCCGACTGAGAGGTGCCCATAGGAGCTGCTGGCGGCCGAGCTGGAGCGGGAGTTGTTGATGTAGGCCACAAGGGAGTTGGGCGAGGTGCGGATCATGGTCTGCAGGTCAATACTGGCATCTGACAGAGGAGAGATGGACAGGGCCCTCTTCCTGCTCAGCCGGGGTGTCAGCCGCGGGCTGGAAAAACGTGAGACTGGACACAAAGACACAGCAGCGTCATCTCATTGGACATTTTCAAAAGAAATCAACCGCCTGTAAACAAACGTGCAGCATTGAAATGGTCGCGCCTCATGTTTACTGGACTGGAGAACTACAGCAATGTGCAAATTCCCTGTACTTCCATTAAATCTTCACACGGCCTCAATGGAAACCAGCATTTATACTGGACCATGTTAGAAGAAACATTTAGCCTCAAGCAGTCTTGTGGAGGTCATAGACATGCTAAGCTACACTCTATCTCCTGCATCTCTCTCTCTCTTACACACACACACACACACACACACACACACACACACACGGCACCCCTGTTTAACATTCGCATCCTTTTATGCATAATGAATCGCCCCAATCGTTCTCAGTAATTACTGTGATAGAAATCTCTTTCTGACCGCTGTACTTGGCTGAGTTAAAAGGAGGCAATTTAAACAAATTGATCTCAGAATACCATTAAAAAAGAACAAGGTAGAGTTCACGGCCTCCTGCTAGACCTGGTGGTTGCACTATTTTTATATTCTTGTTGAAACGATCAGAAGAAAGTGATGTGGGGACTGCTACTTTCCCATGAACTTAAAACAAAAAGCAATTTGTTTTTCCATACATACTGAGAGTCCATCACGTGTGTTCACTTATTTGGGACATTTCTGGGGCATGTAGCTCCCACAGGGACACAGACACAGACAGAGACAGAGACACAGACAGAAACACAGACAGAGACAGACAGAGACAGACAGAGACAGGTCAGTCATTGGGGACAAACAGGTGCTGCTTGGCTGTGTGAGGGGACAGAGAGCAGGGCTGGTGTGTGTCAGCAGACACGTGTAATTAGGTCTTACTGCCGACATCATCAGAGGTGCGAGAGGCAGGAAACCCATAATAGGCCCATCACAACACACCTAAGCACATGCACAGGGACCTAACACACACACACACACACACACACACTTGTGCTGCATGTCCTCTCCATCAAGCCAAGGTTGTTTCACACATGCAAGTGTGAACCAAGGTTCATGTCTTTGTTACATTGTTCACATTGGATCTGGTTAGTTCTGGTGTCACATTGCAATTCAAGGAGCGCACATGATTATTGTGTAAGTCATGTGCACGTCCTGTCATCACAGACGTTGGCTGTCTCCCTAGTGGACATCGGTAGGTTTGTAGAAGAGCGTGAATCTGATGAGCAGATTCATTTTGTTCATTTCATTGCCACCAATGTCCTCATGATATTACTACCAGCACCACTAACTTCAACAGAGTTCTCAACACTAATAAAACATTATATCATAGGACGTGAAGACTGAAAACGAGCCTGGGAATCTCCGTGTCCGACCAGTGAGGCTTAAAAAAGCAAACAAACTGAAGTTCGATCTGAACCAGCTCCACCTCTTTTGATCACACAAAATTGAGGTTATTTAGTTTTATACTAATCTGAAAAATCTGAAGGTCTGCAGCAAACAAGGAACAGTGTGAAAGGATTCTAGATGTTGGTAAAAGTGACAACACCTCAAGCCAAATTAATCTAGGCACCAGCCATAATCACCACAACAGACCGACAGCAATAAACCTGGGTCTTACTGCCCAAACTGTTATGTTTGGAGGTGGCAAGTCGTAAAGCAGAGGCATATGCACTTAGTTAAAAGGCCCCCGGGAACTTCAGACAGCAGACAACAGTAGTTTGGGGCCCGAAAGAAAATGAAAAAGACTGGTAAAGATGATAGAAACGTGTATGAGAGTAAGAGTTGGTAAAAACATTTACCTCTTTAGGGCTAATAAATAAATGTGTCATCTTTCATGAGTCACATAGAAGGTTGGGAGCAGAGTAACGGAGAGAGGCAGGAGAGGAGTAAAGCAGAGGATGTGGAGGGGGGGAGAGCAGGCAATCCTCTTCCTGGGAACATGGGTCGTCATAAATGAGGACTTCACTCTTTGCATTGCTCCATACGGGTGGAGCAGCTGCTCGGATTAGCTATGTCTGCAGTGGGGCGAGCTCGCTGCCTTGCCAACAAATTTAATGGGAGATACGTGTATTAATACCCCCCTTTATAAAGCAGGAAACAGGCCTCACAACCTGGTGGCCTGGCGCCTGCCTCACCCTTCTGGGCACCGTGCCCAAAAACACCGCCCTCCACCTCCATCTTCAAACCACCCACTCCATCTATACCTCTACCTCAGCTCGGAAGAATTCTCGATGCCTCCAGCAGAGATTAGACGTCTGTGACGTTCAGTCCTGAGGAGCCACAGACAAACTACTTCTGCTTTAGTTTAGGGCTTTTTCCCAATGTTGTACTTGGTCTGTCCGAATATGACCTGGAATAAATTTCACAAACACACATCAAGACTCAACTCTCACCACTTGGTGAGTGGAGAGTTTTATAGGTGGCGGTTATAACTTGAAAGGGTGAGCAGGTTCCGGCAGGGAGTGAGAAAACAGCTGTTGCACAGGCAGTGGTGGTAATATGGCAAGTGTGGGTACGTGTGTGTGTCTATTGTAAGTGTGTGTGTGTGTGTGTGCCATTCCTCTGTGGACTCCGCCGGCTGGTTGTAATTGTGGGATCTGGATTTATATAGAGTCATAATTACAGGCGCCCCAGTGCACATTGATACAGTAAAAACTAAATAAAAAAAAAGAGAAACAAAAAGAATAAACCCATAAAATATACAGTATAGTATATGTACTGTGTGTGTGTGTGTGTGTGTGTGTGTGTGTGTGTGTGTGTGTGTGTGTGTGCAGTTAAAAGGATGGGTGTCAGGAGTCTGTGTGTGTGTATGTGAGTGTGTGTGTGATTATTTTAAGTATTTTCCTGTGCTGTTTTAACTGAAAAAGCTTTTGTGGAAAATGAAAACACTTTAATTGGAGGGTTGTGCTAATCCCCAGATGGCGCTGGCTCTCGGTGCGGACGCCGAGCACGGAGAGGGTCACTGTACGGCTCTGTAAAGAACTGGTATGCGGCCTTTTCTCTCACAATAGTGATTCTAAAATTGGGGCTGTGGGATAACACTGCAGTGTGAGCAATGAAAAAACGTATCATCGCCTCTGCCTCTGCCAACATGTCAAGTTATCATTGACATCCGCGTCTGCCCAGACTCACATGTGAGTATATACTGTGTCGAGAAAACGTTGAGTGAAGTCAATGAAGGCTAAGAAGTGTTTTTTTCGCCTTTGGGAAATGAAATGTTATTCATGTTATTTTATCCTATCAGATGAATTGTGTGAAAATTTGAATTTGTCTTGAGTTACGCCCCCAAAACCACTGCTTCATGAGGTCACGGTGACCTTTGACCGGAGCAGGGACGAAAATCATGCGTATATCAAAATGTGAGCGGCCATCATGAGTCATTTCACCTGAAGCAAACCTCCCACATTTCCATTGGCTTTGGTGATTATCAGCATTTCAAACAATAGCTTCTAAACCATTAAAAAACCCTGTGTTCATCACACACCAGCTCCCGAGCAGTGACCCTCGCTGGAAGATCTTTGACTTGTCAACCATGACCTTGTCTGGGGTGAAGCGGCAGCTGCCTGGCAAACCTCACCACCGCCACACCACAGCAGGGCCCCATGCGGCCCTCCATGCCCCCCACCCCACCCCCCCCACCCCAACCCGGGGCCAGCACGAGTGGGAGAGTATTTATTTTCCATGCTAAATCTCACTAATACCAACACTGTGAGTTTTATTAGCCAGGGAGCTCGCACTGAATCGTCTTTGAGCCCAGCGAGTCCGGCCCAAAGCCGCCGTTGTGCTTGTCAGTGTGTTTATGCACATACTTCCACCCATGTGCTCGTGAACCAACATACAGTTAAGTGTTTGTGTATGCTGTCTGAGGGGGACCGACCCCCCCACCCTACCTCACCACCACATGGGTACACAAACCCATCTCCCTCTCTCCTTCTGCTGCATCAACACTAAAATCTCGTTCTTGCTCGGGATGGCACACATTTACTTTGGCTGCCGCTTTTGTCGCGGGAGCTTCAACGTTTTCCCGCAAGTCGCTCTGATATTTCTCCGCCCACCCACCCCTCACATACCTGCTCACTCATACGCAAACAGGGGTCTGAATGCCTCCCAATGTGAAAGGTTACTTTACACTCACGGCAGCGGCGGTGTACCAGTGCTAACGCTAATGCTAACCACACTCAAGTGATTTGAGTGTTTTCCCAGCTTACTGTAAAATAACACATAACATAATATATACAATAAAATATCTATGTGCATGTGATTTACTTTAATAAAATGGTGGAGTCGAAATGCATTCATGCAGCTTTTGATAGATAATGAATACAGTTGAAAATATAGGAAGTGTATATTTGTAATATACTAATTGTATTGTCAGCCATTAGCTGATTTACATATTTAAAAACACGGGTAAACCAGTTAATAAAGTAGGAAACTGAGAAGCTCTGTCACCTCGTTGTCTTGTCAGTGTTGTCATGTTTATATCAGTGCCGTCAAAACCCTGTCAATTATATCCATTCCCATTGCAGACAAAACCCGATGTTAGCTGGTTTTTCACAAGTGGAAAAGAGGCTTCAGTGTCACTTGCAGGTGTAGCTGTGCATTTCAGAAAGTCCTGTCTAAGTGCTGATAAAACCATTTTGTCCGGCAGTCCTGTCCTATAAAGTTTACGGTGTTAACTGAGGATGTCAAAAGATATCCCCCAAAGTCTGTCGCGCTCCTAAAACAACATCACAGGAGCGTTTTAAAATCTCGTCCTCCTGACGTACTGGAGATAAATTCTCGTGTTTTAAGTGTCTGGCTTGAGGTTTGCCCGACAGCAAATCCTCAAACTTCAGAAGTGGACCAGTAAGACCTGCAGCCGTGTCAGGTAAACCTTACTGACGCTTGTGTCCACAGCTTTTCCACCAGCACACTTCTCACAGCGGTGCTCAGTGTTTCGCGGTTCAACCTTGCGTGGGTGAGGAGCCGTACTATGGGTTCACTGAGGGCTCCCAGTTCTTGCGGTGGGTCTGCTGCATACTGATTCATACACTGATTTTTATTATGGGTTTTATCTGCATTGCCATCCAAAACTAACATTAAGGGATAAAGCGCATATTTGCCACCTCTGCTACTACCCCTCCTCTCACACTCTGGCAGTAAATAAGGTCTTTGATTCTGGCCAAGGCTGCCCGCGATGACCATTAGTTGGCTGCCTCGGTCAATATGGGCCCTGTGTGTGGAGCCTGCAGACTGGCGGAGTGGTCCCAAAGCGGACCACATCACTGCTAGCACCGTGGAACACTAAATAAAAGCTGCTGGGACGGTGGCAGCAAGTGTGGATGCTGCGTTAGAGCAGGCGGTGGGATTGGGGGAGGTGGGGGGGTTGTGGGATTTTTTTGAGCAAACAACTTCCCCAAACAAGTGTGGGCAAGGCAGAACAGCGGCGGTCACTGAGGTGGCTGTAGGTAGAAGGGGGAGGAGGAGGCAGAGAAAGAGGTGGGCTACAGTTTCTGCGTGGCCCCTAATCCTTCCTCACCCTTCAGTTTTCCGCAGCGCTGTGTTTAACTAAGTGATTGAGCTAAGTAAAAAAAGATTAATTGCAGAGCGTGAGGATTCTTGCATTGGTGTCGTGCAGTGGCTTCGCAGAGTGTGACTCTGTGGCGCTGGAGGCAGTGGGGGCAGTTTTCTCTCGGGGTGGGTGGTGGGATGCGATGAAAGAAAGAGGGGGGGGCTCCTGCAGCGGCACAGGCGTCAGTGCCAAGGAGAGTATTTGATTATCAGGCATCGAAAAGGCCGACTTTCACTGACAGTTTTCCACTCTGTGCGCTCACTACTCCCCATTCATGAGGGCTGAGCGTTTCTTGGATGCATTTAGCTGCTGAAATCAAATCTATTCCGGTGCCTGATAGAGGGCCGAGGTTCTAACCAGCAATCAAGAACAAGCTAGTCTGTGTGTGTGTGTGTGTGTGTGTGTGTGTGCAAACATATACACGTTTCCTGAGCATTTGCCTGCCTATTTGCCTGGGTGTTAGAGCTTTTGTGCGCCACTGTGTGGATGTGTGTGTCGGTCAATGTCTAACCGCCTCATCCCTGTCATTAAGTGGACACTTCATGCTGCCCATGACATTAATCCCTGCTTTAACAGCCTGACACAGGAGCAGAGCAGGGACAAAGTTCCCAGGGTTACACTCCTGTGCCTCATGCTGCCAAATTCTCTCCACGCTGCCCCCCCCCCCCAGTTTACAGTGACTCTGGATTTGTTTTGTAGGATGTTGCTCATAATAACAGTGCAAACCTCTTGAAACACCACCAACACGAGGGAGTCTAAGGTAATGTGTCTTTACGAGCTCCTGGCCTCGGGACTTTCAGTGTTTATGCAGCCCGAACCCTGGACAAGCTGTGGCCCCCCCGTGGTGCATTCAAGTCCAAAATGCTCTAGTAGCTTTGATGTGGGAAACTCTTTCACGGAAAAGCCTCAAGAAGAAGAGTAAGAGGATGGTATCAACAGGCCTGGTGCTGGGAACAAAGGGAAAGATGCAGTAGCTGCTCGGTTTGTTACTCTTCTACCTGAGTTACACATGCTCTCCAGTGGAGCTGAGATGGGAGTCTGCTCATGCTTTTGATTTTAAAATGTATTACAGACATATTATATTGTATTTTGTATTGTACTTTTGTATTTGCAGAGAGCGATGCACAAATCCCTCAGGTATGAGAGCAGGCTTCTCACTTTTAACAACTCCCCTAAAAATGACAAACATGAGTCTAAGAAAAACATATCAGCTCCAACTATTAAACATTAAACCCAGTGACTTGCTAAAAGGCCAGAGCACGACTCTCCAGGTGGGATCTCCCAGAGAAACCAGAACAGGATCCAGATAAAATAAGCTGGTTTGATAAAGTGTCATCAAGCTGCTGGGCTACTGACACATATTGTAATTCTAATGAGCTGTTATGTTAGAAACGTTTTCTTACCGTCCATGGGGCTGATGTAATCGGGCAGATGAGCGGCTGCAGCTGCTGCGGCTGCGGCCGCTGCTGCGGCACTACTCTGCATCAGCAGGTCGCCGTACGGGCTTCGCTGGCTGGCGCTGGCCATCAGGTGGTAGTACTCGGTAGGGTTGGCCCCCGGTGGAGGAGGGGGGAGACTGAACAGAGCTCGCTCCTTCAAGTGTTCGTGGGTCACTGGTGCAGAAAAGAGGAGACGAGGGAGAACAGGTGAACTTTTTCTTCTGGAAATAAAATCTAAACCAATCAGGTGATTCTATAAATACATTTTCATTTCATTTTCCCGTTGTGAAGTCGTATATTCACAGACATCACTTGCTCATTGACAGAATGATAACAACAAAGGCAGGACCAGAAAGGTTGGAGTAAGACAAAACAGAGGAGAGGAGTGCCCTGCTTTTACAGATTTTAAGATTTGTGCTTGCGTGCATGCCCCAGGGCACGGGGCTCGTGATAAAAATGTCTGATGTCTTTGAGGCTCTCTGGGTTGTGGGAAAATATCTCTGGGGAGCAGAGGAAGCGGAGGGAGAGAAGGAGCAGGGCAGCGGCGGCTACGGAGGGAAGAAATACCACATTCCTGCACTTCTCTGGTGTTGTGTATACATCTTTTGACAGGCTGAAATCTTTCCCAAAGTGCAGGTGCACACACACACACACACACATTCACACACACACACACACACACACACACACACACACACACACACACACACACACACACAATGCTGAGGAAGCCTTAAATGCTGCGTGTGTAAAGGTAACATTGACATAAAATGTGTTAACACCTGCTCCCAGTGAAGCCACATTTAAAAGTGTCACAAACTATAAGAGTGAAAGATGGATTGGTTTCCCTCTCTCCTACTTCTTACCACCCCCCCCACTCTCCCCCCTCCTTCCCCCAGTGGGTATGGGTGAGTGGAGGGGACAGGGGTGTGGGCTGATGGTGGTTTAACATGCATGGGAGTGGGGGGTTGGTTGGGCCAAGAGGGATATTGGGGAAGCTAAACCACAGTCTCTCCCACCCTCTGCCCACACAGACTCACACATAAGCTCACATTCAAACCCTGGATCTATCAGAACCTATTAGGCCATGGCTGTGGTAACGGTGCACAGGCAGCGTGTTTGTGCTGCAGCAGCAGCGACCCAGGCATGCTCCATGGTTTCTCCATGGCTGCCAGGTCAAGTTACCACCACCGCAGAGACGCATTTTGTGTCAGTGTCTTTTGTTGTGCATGTGTGCGACCTCCCCGATGAACACAGAGGGATGAATGGCAGCGGCTCTCCCACTGGTCCCAGGAAAACACCACAGAAAGGTCTCACTGCCTAATGCAACACTCGCCAGTTTACTTTATAGATGAAGTAAATCTTTTTGCATCGTGATGCTGCCACGATGTAAGTTTCTATAAACCTGCTGTCAATTGATGGTTTGTTATCAGAGTAGTTGACATATTATTGATAGACAGTGTGATGTGCATACATGTCTCAAACCATATTAACCTTAAAATTAACTAATTAACTATCCTAATTAAATTGAATTAATTGTGCCGTATGTCAGTACAGCAAAGATCCGTGTGAACAAACAACCAATAGAGCACATTCTGAGCACCCAGGTATCGCTATCAGACGTTTACACAGTTCCCACTGAGAACCGCTCTTCCACAGACTTTATTTATGTTCTGCAGAGCTGCAGAGTGCCCTCCATTTGGTGCCATAGTTCGCTGCCACTTTATCAGTGACAGCATCTCTTCCTCATTGCTTCTCTTGAAAAGCTGGAAGCCATGACTTGACAGCAACGGGTTCCCTGTGATTTATTGGTTCCTGGTGCAGGCCAGTGGGTCCACTCTTCCCCCGACCTGTTTGCACAGGAGCAGCGAGGACGGGTCTATCATAGTGTGAACTCAATAGTTCAGGGACTCCGCGTGTTTTGCGTATATGTGCTAATTTCCTTTGTTGTCCTCGGCCCAAACATACATATACATGTACGGCGAAGTCTGCACATGCTCCTTGAACACAAACACA
Source organism: Verasper variegatus (assembly GCA_026259375.1). Taxonomy (NCBI): domain Eukaryota; kingdom Metazoa; phylum Chordata; class Actinopteri; order Pleuronectiformes; family Pleuronectidae; genus Verasper; species Verasper variegatus. The sequence continues at coordinate 2,827,361 of CM048052.1, read as the reverse complement.
AAACCTGCTCAGCTCTAATCTCCACTGCTGAATGTTAACTGACCAGAGCAGCTGCAAAATGTAAAACACTGTGAAGAGTTTCCACCGTTTATTCCTGCATACATCATAAAAGTTAAAGTTTCCATCTTGAAAATGCACGACTGTGTTTGCCTGCACATCTTAAGTAATTCCCATGTCAAGCACCTACTGTATGTGTAAACAAGTGAAGGTCACAGTGTGTATCCTCTCACATTCTGTTCCACAGTTCACCACAGGTAAGTCCTGTACATGTTTGTTTATGCATGTACTGGTGTGAGTATTTGTACAATCTACCGGGAAAAATGTGTTATTAACATAACCAAAATGTGCTTAATTATATATTCAGTATTTCAGCCAAAGTCCATGTGTTATTACCAGAGGGTGAATAAACTGTACAGTGTGTGAATAAACAAGGATTAGCTTAACATGTATTAAAGCTAATGGCGTGAGAGGCAGGAACTGGAGGTCTCTGTCTGGTGGAGTCAGAACTTTTTGGAGAAACACCATCTATTGGTGAAGTTTAATTCTTACTTGCAAGGAATTCTCCAAATTCAGTCCCTAATACAGCTGTTTGGGATGTGAAAATGCATTTATCATTTTTGGGGAAATAAAGAAGAAAGAATTTGCAGCTGCAGTTTAACTCTATAAAGCTGTTTGTGACCGGCAGAGGAATTTTATAGTAGTTTAGTTAAAATGGACTAAAGTGATGGGTACATTAGTCAATGAGTGGAGGATTTGATTTTCTTGTATAAGTAACATAAGAAATTCGTAGGTATTAAGCCATACTTAACATCTGAGACATTCTACGACGCCAGCGCGTGGAATAAATCTCACCTTCAGCAGGGCTCAGTCCTCGTGCAGCTGAGATCATGGACAGGGTGGGGCTCCCGTGCACCGAGCGCAGGTAGTGCTCCATGTGGGGGCTGACGTACGGATGTGGTGGGCTGAACGGCGACTCGCCCGCCACGGCGTGGGGTGATAGACGTATCAGGGAGATGTCTGAGATGACTGGACTGCCCGTCAGTCCTGGAGGTCTGTGGAGAGACGAGTCAAAGTCAGACATATTTGGGTGAATGATACAAGGAGGAGGGAAGAGGGCTAAAAAAACCACACAGGATGAACAAGGAAGGGGATGGAGGGAAAACTTGAAAAATCTGGGCGGGGTTGGGGGTTTGGAGACAGCCTGTCGTGATTTGATTACATGTATTACTTGTATGGTTATTATTGTGAATGATATTCATTGATCTGGTGGTAGACAAGCCCTCACTTCTGTTATTTCATAAGCGTGCATTCTCAATTCACTTACACCCAGTCGCACATCTAATACATAATTATCCTCCTTTTGTTCACCTTGTTCTAATAACCCCCAGAGCTACGCAAGTCCAGACGAAGGCTATATGAGAAAGCATATCTGTTTGAGCACATGCAACTACAGGGTCTCTCACATCAGGTATTACATTATGTTTAATAAGAAGGTGCAACTTGATACACAAAACTTTGAGCAAGTGCCTGTGGCCGTCGGGAGCAAGGAAAAAAAAGTCTCTGGTCACTCCAGGCTATACAGTAAATTTGTCATCTCTGGGAGGTAATTACCGGCTCTGCTGGCAAAAACACAGACAGTTGAGTGTTGTAATTCTCAGTGGGCCCGAGGGCCTGAAGTCTGGATCAAAACGACTGCTCTTTGAAGGGGCACTATTTATGTCGACCCGGTGAGAACACCGGGTCGAAATTCAGCCGTCGCAAGGAGCAAGGAAGCAGGAGGAATTATGAAAAAGGCTGAATGACAGAGTGCTGTTTTAATGGTAGCTCGTAAACTGTCAACTGAGACTGTTGCAGGGTTTCAAATTTACGTGGACTTTTAGTTGAAACTGTGCTCTGCTTGAACCGTGGCTGTCGTGTTAACTTGACCCAAAGGGAAAACGGCATCAAACCCACAACAGTGTTACAAGTAAGGAATGATCCTGAAACTTGGTGGAAATACCAGTAAGCTGCTGATGAACATGGAGCATTTAGGTCATTGTCTCAAACGACGGGCTGGTAAGTTGTGTTTTAAACACTCTTTATCTTACTTATTCAAACCCTTTTCACCGGATATCCATCTATAAATAAAGTCAGTCATTTCTTTTCGGAGGGAATGACATGATTGGCCGGTGTACCTGTACGTCACCAACCGACCTGCCTGCCAAAAGCTCTCACTGCACATGACCCGGGTGTTCACAAGCCAGAGAGACAGACGCTGCTGAGGCGGAGACGAAACCTACAAGTTAGCGAGCGGGACGCGGTAAAAAAAGTCGGCTTCTCGCAGTTGTCAGGCAGTGTGCATTCACGTGTTTTGGGGGGTGTAGCTTTGATGAGAGGGGCCGATGGGGGGGGGGGGGCGGGGATTACCAAGACTAACTCTAATGATGCTGGATTACTGGGATATGGCGGCGAGTCATCAAAGCAAGCTTAAGTTCACTTTGACATACAACACGTCTTTTATTCTCTGTGATCATATGTAAGTATTGTAGCCATTAATTGTCAGTCATTCCCTCCAAAGACAGAATGGAGGGGGCGGGGTTGAGGGGAATAAACCTTGAGAAAGGACCAGACTAATGAGTCACTGTGCTCCTGCCTGTGGAGGAGGAGGAGGAGCACTGACTCACACAATGAGCCACGGTCACAAATAGTTAAAATGTTGGTTTGAAAGGATATTAAATATAAAATGGTGGTGGGCCATTTTCATCCTTATTTGTACTTCTAAGAGAAACCTCATGCTGGCCCTGTTGAAATGTTAGCTATCTTATCTATTAAGTTTCCTTTAATTTAATCTGTTTCAAAATGGGGAGAAAGTCCTTTGCAGAACAAATGACCACAGTGACACTCGCAACTCAACAATGCGATGTAATTAAAATATGAGAATATCCGTCTTTATGAGTCCCTGAGAGTCGGCGCTGTTTAAGCTGCCGCTGCGAACAAATGAGTGTTTATATGTGTGGTTTGGATTCTTGGCAGCATCAACTGCATGCTGGGTACTCAGCATGTGTGTGTGTGTGTGTGTAAGATATGGAATCAACATTACACATTGTCATCATTCAGGAGAATCTTAATATCAGGGTAGGCGATCTACTTGCGAGGCGTTTTTTTTTGTTATATCTCTTGAAATCCTCTTTTCATTCTGACAGCAGTGAATAACTGAAAAACCAAGAAGACACAATAACTCATCTGTGGAGGCTGTAAAAACCTCAGTCAATTATTATTTTCCTCCCTGATGAAATGATTTGCCTCCCAGCTTGTCAAATATGTTGTCTACTTGGCCGGAGTCTTCTCACAGGCAGTATTCCAGTAGTTCATCTTTGGCAGAATACAGTAAACCAGTTGCAATATTCCGGAGAAAACACCTAGAATATCTCTCAGTTGTGAAAGAAAAACCAAGGAGAGGTTCGATCCTGCAAGAAATAAAACCTGAGCCAACATTGATGTTCAGTGGAGACAACTGAAGAACAGAAGGGGCTGAACAGTGAAGCCTCTGTGGCTGGTACTTCTGTTGGAGAGGTGATTATCTGTTTTTGTTTCTGGGGTAATTAAACACTCTCACCCGTGTATTCCTCCAGTTGTCTTTTAGAGGGAATCCTGAAGGATTTATTTAGGTTCTATACTTCACTATGCTCATCATCATCCAGTGGTGATACTGTTTCAGGGATGTCAAATCATTTGACTCTGAAGATACTGAGTGTGACTGGTCCAGGTTGTTTGTGCTTGGCAGGACCTCTGCATCCCATCCTCCCCTCAGCTTCCTCTCTCTCAGTCTCTCTTTCACTGTCTGTAAGAGGACGCCAACCTGCACCCGGCTCAGCCCTGCCCAGCTCCGCCTGAGCCAACCAACCCGGAGCGTCGTCCATCGCTCCATTTCCAGTAAGTGCCTGCAGACTGCTGGCCTTGTCTGAGGGCCAATTTTCTGCCGTCAGGCCCACTCTTCCCCTACAAACAACCATAAAGAGCCCTCTGTTCTGGGCAGGAGGGGAGAAGTGAGAAGAAACAGACGCTCCATACAAAAAAACACGCTTCCCTCGGTCCCCCTCTAAGCAGCATACAGGGAGCTTGGCAGTGCCTCCTTAGATTAGTGCTCGGGTGCTTCATTGAAGGACTACCTGGGTAAACTGGCACTGGGGCTGGCTCTCGTCCTTATCACACTGGGCGAATCAAAGCTGCACACTGGGATTCTCAGCATTTAGCTAAATCCTACATAATCTAATAAGTTTCATATTTATTTAAAATATTATAAGAAACACCTGCCGGGAATCTGTTTGGCATGTTTCATCACTACCTTCATCTGGGATTAACCCAGATTTAATGATGGCTGCCAGATTTAATTTACATTTAATACAATAATGTGCAGTTCATTTTCTTTCCTGCAAACATCAGTCAAACAGAGGAAATGCATTGTATTGAGGACTATTTTAAGCGGAGGATTGAGACACGTTAGGATTGCGCGTAACAAGGCAGTGAAATCTGAGTGTGAACTTGCTTTGAAAAAGAAAATGAATGAATGTTCAGTATGAGCAACACGCCCCTGCCCCTTGCTCCACCTCCCAAAACAACCCTGCATATTTTACTTTAAAACCTAAATCCATCAACAATAGTAATTTGTTTTTGGGGCAGGTAGCAAAACCAACGTGTCGACACACACACACCGCTCGAGCTGCAGTAAATCACTCAAACGACAAAATGAGTCGACGAGGCCTCGGTCGTTGAAATTTACTGCTGTTGCTTGTCGGGGGGGGGGGGGTCCTGTCTGACTGTTAGTGCTATCGAGGCCTTGTTGATCCACCCTCCTTCTGACAAGATGTTACTTGAAGTCGGTGCGTTTCTGTCACATAGGTTGAACTGGGAATCTCTCGGAGCCCCGGAGAGAACCCTGTCTCTTAATCTGCAACTTCAAGAAATCATACCTGAGCACTATGGGTGGCTGCCCTGCTGGAAACACACTAAGAAATGTGGGGGGGTAGTTTCAGGATGATGAGAAGTGGAGGCAGTAAGAAGGATAAGCAGCCGACGTGAGCCAGTGGATGACATGCTTTCAACAAGGTAATTGCTATTTGCCTCTGTGTTCCGTACTGTGTGATTACATGCTCTCTGTTGTTCCATTGTTAAAACTCTTCTGTGAGAAAAAGTGATCTGGACGTGGTGCGGCTTGTTGAGAATATGAGTAAGAGCATACCGCGGTGCGCGTACATCGGACGGCTCGCAGGGGCAGATTACACCTTTGATAAGTGGTGATTTAAAGAGAAAATGTAATGTTGAACATTTTCCAAGTCTCTTTTTTACAACATCATCATCACAAGCCATGATAAAAACGTTTTTTTTGGGCATCTTATCCTTATCAGCTGACTCAAAGAGATAGTGGGGGTGACTGTCCACTCAGACACTCAAATCTTTCGTAACATCCGAATTTAAAGACTACGCCCTGAACATTTACGCCATTTTCCAACACCAGCAATCCGACCAGCACGCACACTTTTCTTTAACTGACTGTCCAGATGTGCAGGGGTGAAAAGGTGAAAAGGAGACGGCAACTCTCCGTATTGTTATCTCCGTTTGAGCGATTACAACATCTCGGCCCACATGCCAGCAGGCTTTTACCTCACTGCGCTCACAACAGCTATAAATACTTTGGCCGTGAGACATCTGTGTGGGGTGATCTAGTTTGTTATGAGTACACCCCTCTGCCTTAAAAGATAAAATATGTTTGTATCAATGCAAATCACTGGATCTGCTGAAAATGAGCCAGTGTTCATTGCTGCACGATTCTGCCCAAGAAACCTGTTCCATTTGTGTCCGCCTGCCTCTCTGCCCTCCGAGCTGACCAAGAAGTGAGTATTTGCCTCGCTGGCATTTTCCCTATTGGCTCAGGGTGGGATGAATTATGATGTGACACACTCCCTTCTGTACTTCTGGGCAGCCGAGGCGATCAAGATAAATCACCACGCTGCCCCACAGGGGACGCGCTAAGATCCTGCTGTAGTTGTTTTTGGGGCCCTGATCAGGATGCCGAGGATTTAGACACAACTTGATACTGTGCTGCCTGTGAAGCACGGACTGTGTACAAGGGAGGGGCCCAGCAGAAACTATGTCAGACGATGGGATAATATACTTAAATGAGACGGGATTATACACAGTGTAATTATCCATTATTCAGCTCCACTGCTGTCACATACCATTTAGTCTTTTTTGAGTGCAAGGAAATTATGTTGAGGCCGTGCAATAAAGCGTGACAATTTCAGGCTATTGACTTGAAACATCACAGTCCTGTTGATTAATAGCTCCCTTGTCTTTTCGGCAGCACATTCCTGGCTGTTCTTCGCTGGAGCGTCTCAAAATTCAAACATTAGCCGTGACGATGAGCCGGGGCCGGAGCCAACCAACAACAAAGTATGATAACAACATGTCTGTCAAAACCACTGGCAGCCCAGTTGGCAGACCCCCCCCCCCCACTACCACCCCAACCGTCTCCCACCCTCCACCGTCTCCCCACCCATGTTAACCAAACCAAAACAATGAGAGGAAAAAAAACAACATCAACCCAAATGGCTGATCTGTAAACTGTATTTAATCAACACATTCCGTGCTGTGGGGCTGCGGCCTTTGAACAGGCCTGACTGCCTGGTGAGTGGGACCACATCTGTTTGTGTACTGGGGCGGTGTAGGCCACAGCACTGCCACACAAAAACCTTGGGCATATTTCAACTCTTCAGTGCTGCAATTTGCCCCCCGACTGCTTCCCAAAAAGCATAAATACAGGCTGTGGAACGAGCGGGGGATCTGTTATTCTCATCCGCTGCGTTAGTCGTTGAGGTTCTGGGAACGGAAGGATAGATTTTGGATACTAATTACCCGGTCAAACACGTTGGCACGGTGGCTGGCGTTCCTGGCTTGTGGCTTCGCACACAGAGGATGCCCGAACTCCACAGTATGCAGCAGTGTGGAAGTGCTGTCTGTGTGTCTACGTTCTCCTGTCATCTCACGAGAGGCTCTTCCTAATGCATTCCAGAGACTGTTCGGAACAGGGGGTTTTTCTCTGGTATGCTAAGTTCGTGAAAAGCACGGAGACCACAGCCGGAAAAAACTGCTACTTTTAAAACCCTGGATCAAGCATTAGGGAAATGTGCTGAAAGATGCATATGCAGACAAAATGCTTGATCTTCCGACGCTGCAACCTGGAAACTACTCTCTGACAAACCTGTGTGTGCGTCACAGCTTGGAAACAGAGGAAGGTTTAAGGGATGTACTTGTTGGATTGTCCAACAGTGATGGAATGTAACGCCGGGAAAAACAACAACAAGATGAAAGGACTTGTAAAGTTTCAAGCAAACTGGATCCTGAACCGTTCCACTGTTTCTGAAACCACTTTGTGACACTTTTCCTGACAACATGTGGCGAAAGTGAAGAAACAAACCAGGATTAGCACTTTTCTCTCAGGCTACATGCTTTTTAAGTGCTTTTCCAACACACACACACACTGAAGTTGTGTGGTAAATGATGACAAAGACACACACATTTGCTTCCTGATTGTCGTCTGTCCAGGAAAAGAATAAAATGCTCGAGATTGTTTTCATTGACACAAATAATGATTGAATGAATAATGAATGAACGACACCTTTAGACGTACATGAGCAAACGATTTCTGCCAAATAAAAGTCCAACCTTTAGTTTTCTGTTTAATTAAAAGATCTGTAAGATTGTAAGAATATGACCCGAGTTCCCAAAGTTGTTCTTACTCTCAGAACTACTTCATGATGAATATAAACTGAGAAACAGAATCCATCAGTTTGTTTCCTCACACTGTAAAACAGGGAGCGCGGCGGGAAACAAAGCAGCTGTGTGACATGTGACCGCCAGCCCTCATTATATTAAACACTGATGATGGAGCGCTCGCCATTAGATTGTGTGTGTGAACATGTGGCGTTAACACAGTGTTAGTAACACAGAGTGCAGCCCTGACGTGCAGTGACCAGCCACGACACCCGGCTCCTCTCCTCTGCAGCCACGCACAGTAATTAGGTGAATTTGCTGCGGGTTGTGGAAAAGACAGCAAGATCAAGGTCTTGATGAATTAGTGGGAGCACTCTGTCAGAGTCCCATCACATTTATCAAAACAAACTGGGTGCACACACCCCCCACTCCACCCCCCCGCACCCCGTCCCTTGCTCTGCGGGTGATGAATAGCTCTGCCTACACTGTGTATCACCTGATCTTGCTGAATTTAAATGTAACAGCGCAGTTCTCACGGAACCTCTATTGATCTTACTCCTGCAGGGTTCCCTTCCTGGATTTGAATATTCCAGATAAGCACAGGAAGGCCTGGTAATGTTAAGAAGGCCAGACTTTTATGGTAATGCCACAGAAAATAAATGAGTGTTTCTTTTTAGGTCACGTCGTAAAAGAAGCTGCAGGACCAAGCACCACCAGCCTATTTATGCAAACCAGTATAAGTTATGACTTTTAATGTCCTTTTTTTACGAATGAAAAATGTATAAATGTGACATAAAAGACTTTTTATACTTCAATAGCCAGTAATAATGTTTTTTTTTTTTACTATAAAATTGCTAACATTGTCTGTATCTTCTAACATCTTTCATTACATTTCCTCTCAGCAGAGCTGTTGGCAGAGTTCCTCAGGTTCTGGTGATGCCGGCAGCAGAGAGCTCTCCAAGTCCCACAGCATTAAATGTAAGAGGAGGATCTGGAGGAGGAAATGTTAACGGCCTGTTGTCCCGGTGCTAACGTGGCTCGTCTCCCTTCATCTCTGTCTCCGTCTCGCTCTGTGTAACTTATCTGGCTTTGAAGCATTTGAACTGGGTTTTTCTCGCTGAGACTGGGAGACACAAAGTGTCAGTGAAACACAAAGGAGACGAAATAAATGGTGCAGCTTAATTTTAAGTGTAACTTTTAACAAAAATTCTTGTGCTGTTTTCAATTGAGTAATTGACAAGATGATCATTAGTTTTTAATATCTTTGGAGTTATTTTACCCTGTTGTAAGAGAGAAGCGCAGAGGGAAGATTCTTTTTGTCTTTTTGAGTTTAAAATGATAAACTCTATAAAGCTTTTCAGTGTTATTTGTTGGACCAATAATCTCATTGCATTCATTAATATTTAAACACAGTATATTAATATTCTCTATCACCTTTTATCAGCTCTGTAATGGAGCTACATCTATTTGTGTGTGTTTGTTCTCTTTACAACCTTTGGGATCACCAGGAGAATATCAAATAAAGTTCTGTGGTTCAGAATATTCAAATGGGAACTTACCCATGCATAGCATGAAGTGGGTGTGGCTCATAATGGTACCGCCCCTCGTGGTGCCTCATGTCGATTGGGATTGGTGCATGAAACGAGGGGAAGAGGTGATGGGCACCTGTGGGTGAAAAGAAGAGAGGAATTAAATACAGAGACACAAACAAAGGCAGTGGATGTTTGTGGCGGCACATTTCTTAAGGCTGAGGAGAGGATGGAAATAATTCAGAACCACACGGACAAATGTTAAAAGTCAGAAATACACTTCCTGACTCCGCCTGCGACGCAGTGTGAGACGCAACTGTACCGTTTTACAGTTCCTCTAATGCATCAGTAATTGAAACCTTCCACACTGTCTGAGGCCCGAGAATGTTCATTAATGGCCGGCTCTATCCAATGAGACCAAAGCAGGTTTTACACAACAATGAATGTGTTTTTATGTGTCAGACAAAGAATGCACAACTCCACCATTTCCTGTCATAAATGGTCTGGAGGCTTGAGGGAAGTCTCATTAGAACAACACAGCCGATCCTCATTAATTGCTGTCATTACAACAACTGAGCAGGAGTGGGGGGGAGGGGGGAGTAATCAGAGACAAAAGGCCTCTGAAGTTTCACATGTTTCATGCAGGAAACCAAAAACAGCAACGCTGAATGACTGAGTGTGTGTGTGAGAGAGAGAGAGAGAGAGAGAGAGAGAGAGCGTCTGTATTGTGGAGAGACATAAACGGAGCAAATAGAGCAATTCAGCTGATCCCTGGTTGCTATTAGGATTCTTTGGCTGTACATTGTCCAGGAGACCTGAGATGACCCGGGAGCCGCCTGGGAGCCCGGACCACTGAGGTTAAAGGTCACTGTCTCTGTCCCAGACAGAAGACCAGGTGAAAATGTGCTTATTGGTGGATCTTCTCACATCAGTTTAATTCCAGTGTGGCACGAGAACATGTTGAGGTTGGTTACAAGGACTCAACAGAATTAACAGAGGACACACTGAGCACCTTCTGCAGAACATTCACATCAAGCAAGAGGGTTCATGTTAAATGGTAAATGCTTTGTATTTATACATTTTCCAGGTCAACCACTCAAAGCACTTTGCAGGCCCTTCTGGTTGAATGTCAACCCGCTCCACCTCCTGAGCCGGCAATATAATATATAACAAGTGACAGAAGAACAGTAGATGTAGGTGGTGAGTAGACAAGATAAACATCTCTCTTAAAAATAGTACAGCCTATATATAAAAACTTTATTTAAATTAAGGCTTAATATCTTTTCAATCTCCTTGCTGACATTTCTGCAAAGTGTTCAGGGGACATTTGCACTTACAGTCCATTGTAATCACAGTAATTAAAATATCGCCTTGCCTTTCCAAACACCTTCCTGTCGGAGACGTGCCTCGGGGCTCCTCACTTGCTCAAACCAGCGCTGTGAAAACAAGGTGTAACAGGACTCTGGGCCTGGAGGCTACGACCGAACGCTGCATGTTGTTTTGGGTGATGCCGGAAACAAAGACAGACATTACTGCTACTTAACCCTGATTGAGGCTTTTGTTGTTGTGATTGAGGCAATCATCATGAGGCCGTGGCATCTTGTTCTTGGTTAATTCTGATGGGATTACACATGACTGGGAGAGGAGAGTTCCCCTGAAGGCAGCTCCGAACTGTGAACCATTTGACTGCTGTGCCGTTTGTTTAAGATGAAGCATTAAGCCACTGGTTTCTTTCCCTTTGATAAATCGGTCTGGATGCGCCTGAAATGACCACAGATACAGAAAGAAAGAATGTTCAGAGGAAGAATTTTGCACAATTGGTTAATTCCTGTTATTGAGAAGTAAAACCTTGCTGATACGTTTCTGCCAATAACTGAGTACTCAAATAACTAGCACCAGTATACAGAGGGAGGGAGGGGTTGGAATTGAGAATGGACACCAACAAAAAACCAACTGGAGCCACAAGGTTCTGTCAACTGAAAGGAACATTTATCCCTCTTTCTTCTTTTTCTTTTCACAAATATTGAATTGATGAACACACACACACACACACACACACAGAAAAAAAGAAAACTCTCTCTCTCTGTTAAATCAAAGTGAGTTGTAAAAACCTGTCTGGTGCCCCACACTCCTTATCTCCACTTGTCTTGGAGCTTAGAAGGCCAAGGGCTTTGTGTTTCTATCAAGATCTATGCTGCTGGATCCCCGCCAGTGACCCTCCATCGCTTTTGTCTGCGAGACAGGCAGCCAATTCCGAGTCAACTTGTGTGTTACAAAGCCAAGAGAGGCACCCAGTGAATGAGTGAGAGCGAGGGAGTGAGAGCTGGGAAAAGCAGTTTGAGCTTTGTTTCACAAGTGGAGCCAGAAGTTTGGGCTTTTTTTTCTAAGAGGTGCCCTCTGCTTGTGCTGCCTGGCACATGTCCAGTGGAGAGCCTGGGACAACGAGGCCAGACTGTGACAAAGACAGGTTGTGCTCAAAGTCAGGATGCACTGGAGAGCTGTTGAGTAATCTGCCAAACAACATCCTATTCTTTTTTGTCTTTCATTTATTTTGTGCTTTACAGTGCTCATTACTTTGTTGTACTTCTGATGTGTTATATGTATTTGATTTCCTTGCGATAAAGTCATACACTTACGTTTTCACAAATGTAAAAAGCCTTCATAAACATTTTGCTAAAATTTCCATTGTATAATAAAGTTTAATAAAAGTTTAGACACACTAAAAGTCACAGTGCCAAGTAGAAGTCCCCAGGAGCCCGATCCCCCGGCTGCAGCTGCTGGATGTGGGGATGATAAGGGCAGCACAGGCCCTTCCATCACCCAGACAGCTGCATTGTTTAATCGGCTGCGGGGACAAATACCGACAGGTACGTGGTTGGAACGTTTCACACGCCTCCATTTCTTGATTTACAGTCCGCATGTCCCCTTTGGGTCTGCTGGCACACAGGGTTACTCCACCGGGGGCCTCATATATAGAAAACAACACAGAGGAGTTGAGCTGACAAAAGAAAAACTTTTTTTTTACGAGACACGGTGACACTGCAGGCGCAGGATGAAGTGAAGTCACGTGATAACTTTCCAAGAATTGTAAAATCCTGTCTGGGGCTGGTAACTGTTCAGATGTATACAGTGTATTTTGCCTGCAGTGTGTACAACATGTTACAGCTGGATGACGAGACGCAGATTTTGTTATTATCCGATAATGATCCTTCTGGTAATGATGTCGACTACTAAAGGTTCACTGACTCTTTCTCTTTTTACACAAAGTGTGTTCTTATTTTGAGAAAGAAACATGGCAAGGGCTCAAAATTCATTGAAGTGCACCGTGCCCACTGCACTGAGGTGATTCTGTGCTGAGGTAATCTCATATTATGAATCAATCCAGCCCACAGGAACCAGTCACTGGTTTTCAGGGCCCCATATCAGCTCTGATGTCTCATAACGTGTTTGTTTTAAGACTGAACATATCTCTGCCCCCTAGCCCCCATGAGGAGGCTCCAGACGAGCCAAACATCCTGCCAAGAACAGCAGCTCCAGCCCCATATCGTCTCCTCCTTCATCGTTTGCATCTTAAACCCCGGTTTGATCTCTCACTAAAGACAATGCCAGGTGTTCGATGTTAACAAAAGGTCCCTTCGAGTCTCGTGACTCGGGGAAAGAAGAAGGAAAAGCACTCTCTCATTACGTCCAAATGAAGCCCCGGGTCAGGACCACGCTGGAGTGGAGAGTGAAGTGGGCTCATGTCTTTGAGGAAGTACTCAACGATAATAATAATGCCCTGAGAGGCCCGGCCGGCAATGATTTCCAGAAAAAAAAAGCCTTTGTCGTGCTTTGAGAGAAAAGGGCAGTGAGAGAGAGAGGGTGGGGGGGGGGGGGGGGAGAGAGGGAGGAAAGCACAGAAAGAAAGAGAGAAGTGAAGAGCAGAGGAGAGGTGGGGGTGCTCAATCCAGACAGGAAATTCCAGCAGAAAAAGTTGGCCTGGGTCCTAACTACACAGCACCGTGCCAACAGCTACACACAAATGCTCATGAGCATGCATACGCTCTCACACGTTTACTATTACACACACACACACACACACACACACACACACACACACACACACACACACACACACACACACACACACACTGATTTGTTCTGCAGTCCTCTCTCAGTAAGCAAGTGACTGAGACAAACACAAACATGTTTCTTTGAGATGGAACACAAATTTCTTTCTCCTACACAAAACAGTGAACTGCTCTAAACACGCTTGTCACACTGCAGCAAGTGTCTTGCTCAAAGGTTAATAAAAACTGTATGTTTAGCCTAATCCGGGAATCCTGCAGTACACACACAACATGAAATCTGCAGGTTTAGTTTGCAAGACGTCGCTTCCTTTAGGGTGAGTCCATGGGCGAGTGATGGCGACAGAGGGATTAGAGGCTTACAGGAGAGCACGAAAACCACTGGCATCCATGAAAGGAAGTCTTAACAGAGTGGCTCTTTGCTTTTAACAGCCCGCAGGGAGGGTAAAATGATACCTTTTTTATTGATAGGGGGATTTTGGGCAGAAGGTAAGTGGATTAGGCCAATGGTCTCCGTAATGTCAGGAGCTTGTTTGAGCGGAAATTCATTAGTCCCTACGAACTCGTACAAAGTCTGCATATGTTATGATGTACACATGAAACACTCAGTCCCTGGGAAGACTAACACGGTTGTTTTCCACAGGTTTTCAGTCAGCACTGAAAAGGGGGTATTGTACTTGAAGCTTGTAACGTATTAACAGTGTTGTGTGTTAGGTGTAGTGCTGGGACGCATATAACGTAAGTAGCTGTAGCTCAGACGGGGCACTACACCTCAATGCTTCCATCAAAATTGAGATTTTCACATTGCAACAACATTAGTGACTATGTGAGTTCTAGATGCAGAGTTTATTCTATCTAAGATTCTTAAAATGAATCAACACTGGTATGAAAGCAGTGCTAATCCCACAAGCTGAGTGGAGCTGTACTCTTTGATGGAAAGTGACACCTTTCACATTACTCATTTGAATTGAGCTGTTAATAATATTGTATATATTGATGAGAGCAAATTTACACATTTTCAAATGCCATGACTTTTCAGCAGTGAGGTTTTCACTGGAAGTATCAATGTGTTTTTAATCAGCAAGGTCGAGATTGAAATCAAGTCCGTTGCTATCAGGGCCTCGGGGCCTATATTTATATCTGGTTGACACGACGCCCTCATCCCTCCTCCTCCACTCCCTCAGATGTGTTGTGTCATCGCGCAGGGCTGCTGTGCGGCGGCACGGGCCTCGGCAGCCTCCGCTCCTGTCCCGGCCTGTTTACAGAACCTGCTCAGACCCAGCTGGCTTCTCTCCTCTGCGATTAGTCACTGTCAAACGTGCACGCCTGCCTCAGACAATCACTCCTTAGTCTCGGCATCAACCCCAGCGAACCCACTGCCAGTATGATCCATCACCCGGCCTACAAGGTGCTGTGTTGCCTCTCCTAATTGTTCTAAAGACTGAGTGCTACTCAGGCCTTATCTCACCTGGGCTGCCTTCAGCCAGTGATACTGAAATCCGTTCAGTTACAAAGGGAATTAGAAATGCTCGGCGAGACCGAAACTTACACCTGACTAAAAAACACCCAAATCTAAGTCATAACGTTTTAACCTGGCTGCGTTGAGGTAATCACATGGTGTCCAGCAGCAGGGGAGCGGGACCGCTGCCTAATGACAGCCATGCATCACCCGGCCTGGGTGTTTAGCGGGTGTATGGGTGTTGCCCGTGTGATGTTAGCAAACAGGTAGCCAGCCTCTTCCTCTGGCAGCCAGTGGGCCTCTAGGTGAAGACTGATGAGGTGTCAGGATAATCAGCTTCCCGTGCACACTTCTGATTTATTGTCCGGCCACTTTAGAACGCAGGTGTAAGCTTGATCGAGCAATCAGAGCATCGGGTTTGTTACCGTTGCAGCTTTGGTAAGAATAAACTGACGGTACATTCCAGCGGATGCAGCAAGAAACGAGTTCAAACCTTGGTTTTAAATTTAGGTCAAAGACTGAGAAGGGGTTGCTGCTATTCTGTGTTTTCTGTAATTGCTTAAAAACACATAAAAAAGCAATTTTGTACATAAATCCATTCTTGTGGACTTTCAACACAACAATGAAGTGGAGTCACGTCAGACGGAGGGAACTCAGAGCTTTAACCTCTTGGACACAGCTGTTGGAGGAGCCGCACAAAGAGCATCCTCAGCGTCCGTCCTCAGCGCAAGCTCAGCACTCAGCGTCTCGGGCTCGTAAACAGGGCTCATTCTTTAAAGGAAAGGAGGGAAAGGCAGAGAGGAAATACCCAAAACAGCTCACAGTGTGTGGGAGAAGGAGGCAGCGCACATCAATCTAAAGCTGTCTCAGCTGGGGGTCAGCCTGAGGTGAGGCGCCCCCCCACCCCCCCCGGGGAGACCGCTCTCCAGACCCCAGCAGGAAAGCTGGGGAGTATCTCCTGGACGGACCTCGCCTGGTCTCCGTCAAACAGCCTGAATCTGTGAGACGTGTCTCTGGTCCCACATAGCCAAGTACATTTATCCCTTTTGACCAGGGAAGACAAAAAATGCTATTTAAGACGCAGATTCATGTAACTTCTTCTTTGAGGGACCTTCAAAATAATGTTTACATCCACCAGCATGGAGGTTTTTATCAAATAAACCAATGACGTCCATTAGTTTCAGGGTGACGTTAATAGCCGTTAAGTTTACAGCAGCTCTAAAACCATGTGGCCCATTTCAATCGTAACTGTGGGTCACAGCTAACGTCCTTCTGCTTTCTCTTTCTCATCCGTCTAAATCTCAGGATTTTAAACAATCTATAAACTGTCTAAAAAAACATTGAGTCCACTCCACTTGTACCTTCTCTCCAAACTGCCTCCCTCGTTTGTGTACACCAGCTACAACAAGGCTTACTTACACTTGTTTATTCTCAGCACCGGTTGAATCAAAGGTCGACTTGAAACTTCTCCCGTGTCGTGTTATTGAAGCTGTGTTTCAGCGTTGATCATTTAAAAGAAGGGACCGATTTGAAAGGAAACCGAGAGCGGCTCAGCGGAGTGTTAGCGGCGTTCATGACACAGGGCAGAGCGTCTTAAGTGCTGTCAGCTGCGCTCTCAGGTCATCTATCCCGATAGGATAAAACGTTAAACTACACTGTTTATACATTGCACACACACACACACACACACACACACACACAGCAGGGTCTTATAAACCCCCTTCTCTCCTGGCCTCCTTCTTCAGGGCAGCGTTCAGCATGGAAACCATCTCACTCTGGGAATTTGTTTTAGAGCTCTAACAAGAAACAGCTGTGAAGCAGGTCAGAGAGCTTCCAACCAACTGGACCGGCTCTCAGGTAATTCTTTTTCCTCCCACTGTCCAATAACGCGGCCCCTGCTCCTTCTCTCTCTGTCATGAGTCCTGTACATTCTGCCCAGTCTGCCCAGTTTGCCCACGCCCTCACCTCCTCTGGCCCCATGCATTTACATGGACCAACCTGCTGTCTTCCACCTGTCCACCAGATGCCCTCAGACTTCCCAACCTGTTTCAGTCACCTGGCTCTAACCTCCACCTGCATTGACCGCTGTTTTCCCGCCCCTTCCCCCCCCAGCGTGTAAACCAGCCTTCTTGGTCGGTCGTAAAGTCCGTCACTGGAGTTTTTGTCTCTGCCGGCTCGTAAGCGTCTCTTTCACCTCATCGTCACCCCTGCCTGCTTGCGTGTCCACGTTTGGGCGTCGGCCCATTTTGCTCTGACCATTAATCCCTTTCCCTTCTACATTTCTTTACTGAGAAGAACTGCTGCTTTTCCTAAATTATTAGACAGGAATGACAGCTCTTAGTTAGTGAGCGATAGGTTGATATAAACCAAAAACACCAAAATATTTTCCTTATTCAAATCTGTAGCCCTCTTTTTAAAGTGTTTCTCCAACACATTGTCAGAGTTTCAGATTTGTGCATCGGCCTGTTTTGAAACCTTGTAAAAACCTGCGCACACACACACTGGGAAAAAAAAGTTCTGAACTGTTGAAAGGGTGAAATCTTTATTTTGAAACTTGCACTTGCACTCCCATCGCAGTCCGTTGTCTCAGAGTTGCGTTCAAAACGTGCACTTACTTTACAGAGATTGTGAAATTGTAAATGTGTGCTTTTTGGCAGCGTTAACCCACAGCCCTTATTTGAAACTCATGTTCTGAAAAGAAGTCGGGATCCTGAAGGGATGTATCCCATAGACATTTTCCTTTGTGACTTAGAGAACCAGTGTTGGAGTTCCTGAGGGTGGAGGTTTGCTGAAGGACAGCGACACATAGAAGAACAGACAGTATTGTTCAGTTATTGATTCATTCAAACAGCGTCAGTTCTTCTTCCTGTCTCTTGTGATTCAGATTGAAAAACAATGAACAGGACTCCCTGGCTTCAGGCTAGAACGTGAGGAGGAGTAAGTAGAGTCCGTTGATGCAGAGATAAGCTAAGCAGGAAAGGAAGGAGGAAGAGGAAGAGGGCACGGAGTCAACAATGACATGAATTATTGCAGCTACAACCTCTCGGATCTGCTAGGTCACATAAACATGTGCTTTTAATGCAAGATCCCCCTGCTACCCTGAGGCGACGTCTTATTAGATCCTCACATATAAAGAAGGCCAACGCTTCTTTATGCATCTCCTTTACAATGAGACCTTTTTACCAGGTCCCAACACTTGCTTTTTTGCAGTCGTTAGTATGGAAGTAGAATAAACTAGAGGCTCCACAGATGTCACTCTCATCAGCTCAAATGAAGGAGCGTGTTTGCGACATGGAAAGCAAAGAAAGAGTCTGACTTCATTACATTGCATGCAGGCAAATGGAAAGGCCGTCGAGCAGAGCGCTGGAGAGCTTACGTTAAAGAGGAAATGGCAAACACAGAAAACACTGAGCTCTGTTTCTGTACAAATTAAAGAAAGTGTGCTTGGATGTGAACATACACAGACACGCGCTGACAAAGTGACAGCGGAGCAGCTGAAGCCTGTGAAGGCTCCAGAGATGAGAGCGAGTGGCCAGGACATTACTCAGCAACAACACACAACAGGCCTCAAGATAAGGGATCGTTTGTCACAGGAGCTGCGGTGACAAACACAACGCTTTGTGTGATAAAATTAGCCGACACGCTCTTTCCCTTGTGTGACACTGGGAGAGCTGAGTCACCTCAGGGCGAGCCTGTGGGGGAATCTCTGCTGTCTGACAAACATATTTATGGATATGGTCAGGAAGGGCTCTCAATCATATGGAAATGTTCTCGGCAGTTTTGAGATTCTTGACATTTTCCTCCCTACACAAGAGTTTTGATTCAGGCGGATTAAAGATTAAGTTTATTTTACAGAAATAAAAATAAACAGAAACATTTATTACATATCTCTCGTATGCAGAGAAGTCCAGAAGGCCTCCAGATTTAAACCTACATCCTTTCACAGAGCATTAAGTAACTCTAGATCTTATTATTAAAATACCTCATCACCGTGTGTATGTGATGCTTAAAGCAGGCGACAGCCTCCTGCAGCCGAGCTGTAATTGCTAATGGGATTGACACGTTTGGAGAAACAACCCGGGAGTCAATTGAGACTGCGTCGCTAAGATGTGTTTAAGAATCCTTAAAGCTATTTCAACAGCATAGCAAACACGGTCAGTGTGTGGAGGGGGGGGGGGGGCCTTCTGGTCTCCATGTTTCACCTCCCTTAAACAACCCCAACCCCCCGCCCCCAGCATGAGAAGAGGTCATATTGGTTTAAGGCAGGACAAACACCTCACACAGCTCTAAGGCAACGTCCATTAACACATTCAACATTTCAACACCACATTTGTGTCGTGAACAAAAACATTTATAAAACTTCAGAATCTTGGTGCTGGTGCTAATTTTAAGATACTTAAAACCGCTTCAAACTAGGATTATTGTCTTTCTTGAGCCACTTCAACTAACTACTTCTACCGCATTGCTGAAATAAACATACTCATGTCCTATGATTGTGTTAATATTAACCCCGTTAATTCCTGGGGTACTTACGTTTTGTTGCTTTTGACCTCTTTCAGAAGGACGTGCACAAATACGGACAAAAACAGTACGAGTACGACCAAATGGTTTTGACAAATGAATGAACGTGATTTGCAGTTTGCTGCATCGTTGCTTTAAGATGATATTTTGCTGTGAATATTTCTAAACTTGGTGTAATAGTGTCATTACAGTTGTCTTGATTCGTCTTGACACTGAATACTGTTTCGGAGGCCTGGACTAAGACACCCTAGTTTAGGAAAGAGTTCCATGTGCTACCTCAGTCGTAGTTAGCGGCGACATAGTGAAACAATTACATTGTGGACTCTTGC